>CAJFCJ010000003.1:0-1200000 GCA_904063045.1 Dimorphilus gyrociliatus
GCCTACTACTTCCAAAAGAGAATTTTGGTGGTTCATAAGAAGCCAGAGGAAGTTGAGGATGATCAATCAATTTTTGAAAAAAAGACTCTCCAACAATGTGCGTTTAAACACAAGACTCTTTTGGAAAAGAACATTCTACAACATCAAACTTAATGAACCTAACTGAAACAAAAACAAGAGATACAGTTCAACAACCTCCTTCCCAACACATTTTAGATGATATCATCAGACATGCTTTGAATGAGGAGAATGTGGTAACAAAATTAAATTTCTCAAAAATAGTGTTGATTGGGTATCACCCTTAAAGACATCATCACCAATACTAGAAACAGACCCAACAAAATCAAATTGTTCAGAATGACACCAGTTACAGTATTTCACTTGACTCTAGCGAAATGGATTTATTCGATGAAGCAGCTTGGATAGAATTAGAGGAGAGGAAATCTGAAGCTGAAGCTCAATCATCTAAAGAAAAAATAAAAGTCAACAAAAATTTTTCTTTTGATGGATGCAATTTTCTCATTCTCAGTATGACTGATCATATTACAAATTATAAAGGATGGAGAATGGTTGTTAGAAACCATTATAGAAGGATAAAAGTTAATCATCTCTATAGAGAATGGGGGAAAATTTTTCTCTCAGACAGAGAGGCAAAGAATTATGCAAAATTATTGGAACCAAATATTCCATTAAAAACAGACTTTTTCATGATATGTGACAGCTCTTTTAGAGATGTCCAAATAAAGAATATAGCATTGTCTGGTCAAAAATACAATGCTTGTAAAATGGCATCATGATAAACATCAGCCAATTAAATTTTGACGACGTTTTGGCAATTATTACAAAATGGGATATTAATTATAAATATGTCTTTATTCATGCCAACTTGAATTCGTCAAAAGCTACTTGTGGAATTGCAACAGTTTGAAGAGGAAGTTTGGAAATTGTAAAATGTTATCATTGCTATTCCATTTGGTACAAAACCATTCTTTTCTTCTTATAAGGATGTTAAGATGGCAGCAACAGATAGAGCTACAATACTGGATTTGACTAACATGAAGAGCTTGGGATTTTTTTGAAAGTCCAACTGGAAATTCGAAATCTAAACACTTGACAAAAAAATGTCAGGAATTTTCCATCAACTTGATAATGAAAAGCTTGGGAAGAATTGTGAATGATAAAGATACATCTGTTAATAAGGTAGCTATTTTTGGTAGGATGTTAAATATGCAATATGTTGTTAATCTAAGCAAATATCAGATTCCCAGTCACATATACCATTTCTTGAACCTTGGTTTAAAATTTGTATATGAAATCATTAAACCAAAGAAATGGAAGCAATATACTTTATTTAATTTAGAAAAATTTTTAAAAAATTGTCAATTGTTGTAAACAAAACAAAAAATCAGGCACAGATTTCAATCTTAGGTATATTAATCACCAATGGAAGCCAAAAGATAATCACATAAATATTGATTGTAATCAAATTCAAGATGATGATGATGATGATGATGATGATGATGCTGAAAATGATGATCTGCTAAAATTTTACAACACCTGCAGAAAAGCTATCAACAATCATCTGCTCAGAGGAAATTCAAAAAACTTGAAAAATTTGATAAAGACTTTTTACATCTTTAACAGAATTTCTCTCATTGAACATTGTTATCAAACCAGCTGACAAAGGATCCTGCATTGTAATACAAAACACTCACGATTATATTCAAATGTGCAATCAGCTACTCTCAGACAAAAGACAATACTGCCAACTATCTACAACTTGTAATATCAATGGTTCTGGTGAAGATGAATTTTTGAAGAAATCAGTATCCTATTACAAAGATTTGATTAACACTTTCAAAGTTACATTGAATGAAAATGAATATAAACAATTGTTGGATTCTCTATCATCAAAGAAGCATTCTTTTAAGAATAGGATTTTTTATGGATTACCAAAGATACACAAAGACATGGATGAATGGCTTGTAAGAGG
Source organism: Dimorphilus gyrociliatus (assembly GCA_904063045.1). NCBI lineage: Eukaryota > Metazoa > Annelida > Polychaeta > Dinophilidae > Dimorphilus > Dimorphilus gyrociliatus. The sequence goes on from CAJFCJ010000003.1 coordinate 1,994, forward strand.
ACAATTCCAAAAGGCAGACCAGTTGTTAGCAACCTAGGAACAGAATCTTTTGAAATATCAAGATACCTGTCACATCACCTCAAACCAATCAGTATGCTGCATTCATCATATATTGGCAATACACAACAGCTGTTACATGAACTTGAACAAGTGAAAATTCCTAATGGTGCACTCCTCATAACATTGGATGTTAAAAACATGTATACAAACATTAATACGTATACTGGACTAAAAGCTGTTAAATATTTTCTACAAAAGATTCCTTCAAAGCAGAGATCTGATGACTTTCTTATTGAGCTTCTCAAATTCAACTTGCATAAGAATCATTTCAAGTTTTTGAACAAAACATATTTGCAAAAGAGTGGTTGTGCAATGGGTCAGAGTTATGCTCCAGCCTATGCAAACATTTGGATGGCTTGGATTGAAGAAGTCTATCTTTTTAATATTCAACCTTCGCCTATATTTTATAAAAGATATTTGGATGATATTTTCTTAATTTGGACAAGCAGTTTGGATGAATTTTATAAATACCTCTACAAAGCTAATAGTATATTAAAAAATTTAAAGTTCAAAGAAACTATCAGCTCAGAATCTATCAACTTTTTAGATTTGACTCTCTTCAAAGGAACAAGATTTCTCTCAACAAACCAATTGGATCATACAACTTTTTTTAAAAGTTGTGAAACATTCCGCCAACTCCATAAAAGTTCTTTTCATCCAAAACATATTTTTAAAGGAATTTTGAAATCTCAATTTCAAAGATTTCTAACAAACAGCTCTTCTCAGTTTCTATTTTCTCAAACTTGTCAAACTGTTATGAAACCTCTTTTAGATCAAGGCTACAAAAGAAAGGAAATAATCAAAATCGTCAGAATTGTAGTTAAAGAAAAAGCCAAAAAGGATCAGTTTGAAAAAATGTTGGCAGAAAATAAAAGCACAAATTTATATATTCCACATGAGTTTTCTTTGCATTTTAATACAAGAGAAAAAATATTCTGCCCATTGAAAATGAATTTTTTACACAGGAGAAATTGTGTAAATCTAACAGAAAAGGCATCACAAGTATTTCTACTTCAATGTAAAGAATGTGGGCAGTTGATGTTTTTCTCCACACAACAACAACATACCAATATCAACATTTTCCAAACTCTATTTTTCCTTTTAACAAGGAAATATTTAAAACTAGAGAATAATGAACTTATGGAAAACTTTATCCAGCATCATCATTTTGCAGAAAATCATTTAAATATAACAATATTCCCTTATGAACAATTACAAACTAACTTATCAACAGTCCAAATGAATCAATATATCTATCATCTCAACATCAAACACATTATGTATCATCCTTTTGGTTTAGCTAGATATACAAGTTGTCAGATATTTACAAAACTACCATTTGTTATGCCCTATCAAAAAAATCTTGGACCATTGTTAAAAATATTATCAAACACTTATGGCAACTTGACAAAAAACATTGAAATATTTAAACAAATTCCACTGATATTTGCTTTTACAAACAACAAATGCAGCTATTTTCAATTAATTCATAATAACATATCTTACAAACAGCAACAAAATAAATCCATTTCTTCGTCCATTTCTTCCACTTCTTCCACTTCTTCCAGTGAAAAGGATAGCAGCCAAGAAGTGAAAAAAACATCAGAAGAAGAAAATCATTCATTAAAGAAATTAAACAAGAGGAAAAGCACACCATCCAACACTCTTTCAACTCCTCAAGGAAAAAAATCCAAATGTGAAAATCTAGAAGGTGAACATTCAAATGAGAAATATTGTGAAGCAAAATCAGGCAATGAAAAGTTTAAAACACCTTCTCCTCCATCTTCATCACTAACAAAAACAAGAAAATTTTCTCTAAAGAGAAAAGTTGAAAATGAAGAACAGCAACACCAACAAGCATCACAGAAAATTATAAGAACTGGACGAAGAATTAAAAAGAAACTGTAAACATTTAAAATATTTTTAGAAATTGTTTCTTTAGTTAGAATACTTTTTTGTTGTTGTCTTAATATTAGTTTAGGATTACTAACATTGCATATATATACACACATATATATATATATATCTGGTTTTTGTGTCAGTGTAGTCTTTTGCTCCATCTAAATTTTGTGGAAAAAATATAACAATATCTTGCTTCAAAATTTTTTCTTTCAAATGGCAAAAACAAGTCAGCAAAACCAAATTGAAGGCTTAGAAAAGAATGGAAATATAACCAATGAAACACTTGCAATGGAATATTTTCTACCATCTTCTCTCAACCAATTTTTTAACTTTGGTATATTTTACAATTATCTTCATTAATTTAAAAGAGAACAAACAAATCATCATTCTCCTCTTTTTAATGCAAATCAATTTAAAAAAGAATATGATTGAAAAAAATTCTCGCAGTTGAACAAGAAAAAGAAACAAATCATATCAATACAGCTCATCTGGCAGAATGAAAATGTTGATGAAATGACAAGACATCAACTCAAGCATTCGAAAAAATCTAAGAGGTTTGAAATTTTATGACAATTTAACAACAATTGTGATTTGTTGCTATTAACTGATAAGAATCTCAATTAAAACTTAGACTAGGAATATCTGAATTAATCAAAGAAACAAAATGAAATTGTAAACAAAAATGATAATTGTGAAATAACACCAGATGTTCTTTCAACAGATATGCCAAAAAACTGACATATCAGAAATTACATAATAATGCCATATGTCATTCAACAAAAAACAAAAAAAATCAAATATCTGACATTTTTGTAACTTGAAATATTACACAATATGAAATGATTGACATGATATCTTGCAATTGTGACATGTGTCAATTACATAATCAGCAGCTATATAATTGGAATATTTTACACACATACCATCATTCCTTCAAAGTCTTCCACTACCAACACAACCCTTTCATCTTCTTCAATTCTACAAATATACAACTTCTACCAACTTTACAAAAGAGAAATAACTCAACCTACAAACTCAAACAGAAAGCAACAAAACCTACAAGTAAATAAAAGGTGAGTAAATATTTCATGTTCAATAAAGTCTCAAAAGAAAGAACCATGAGTTTTTGACCCAGGTTCCTTTCATTGTTCATTTATGTCATTTCCATTTACGGTTCATACATCCACACAAAAAACAAACAAAAAATAAAACAAACAATATAATTGCAAGGAAGGAATTAATTACAGAATTGATCCTATCCTCTCCTTCAAGATAGTAGTAAGTGAAGCTATCCTCTGAAAATGGCCCTGATGAGTCTTTGCTAAAGGGGAAGACGAAACCATGGTAGGTCAAAAATTCTTTGGCAATCATTTGAAAACTCAACACATTGATCAAAATAAAACATACATTCAACAAAAAAGTTCATTCTTCATAGTTGTACAAAAAGTTCTTACTCTTGCATCTCACAATAATGGGGGATCTCCTGAAACTTTGTTGGAAGTTATTCAACTTTCATCAGAACTTAGATCTTAGTATCTAGTTCAACATTACAAAAACCTAATCAGAAGTAAGGAGAGTCAAGGGGTTTGACGAACAGTACAAGTTGAATTCTATGTCTGATCATCCAGCTTACAAAAAAATTAAACAAAAAATATTTCAAAATACAACAGTACTCATATGTTTATTCATACAAACAAACATACATTTATTACAAAATTCAACTTCCACAGTTGATATTACAATAAAACACATCTATACATTATTAGACATACAGTTACAAAAAATTATCTCTTCCATTCAATCTATGCACATTCATCAATCTTATGACAAAAATAAAATGCAAGGCAGGATACAATTGCAGAATTGGTCCTGACCTCCCCTTCAAGGTAGTGTAAGTGAAGCTATCTTCTGAAATGACCCTGATGAGTCTTTGCAAAAGGGGAAGACGAAACCATGGTAGGTCAACCATACTTGGTTCCATTTCACTTAATACTAGATATATACTACATTAAGACATTAAATCATCAATCAACTTGAGATGTGAAGACTACTTGATTCATATTGTGCAATAAGTTCTTACTCTTGCATCTCACAATAATGGGGGATCTCCTGAAACTTTGTTGGAAGTTATTCAACTTTCATCAGAACTTAGATCTTAGTATCTAGTTCAACATTACAAAAACCTAATCAGAAGTAAGGAGAGTCAAGGGGTTTGACGAACAGTACAAGTTGAATTCTATGTCTGATCATCCAGCTTACAAAAAAATTAAACAAAAAATATTTCAAAATACAACAGTACTCATATGTTTATTCATACAAACAAACATACATTTATTACAAAATTCAACTTCCACAGTTGATATTACAATAAAACACATCTATACATTATTAGACATACAGTTACAAAAAATTATCTCTTCCATTCAATCTATGCACATTCATCAATCTTATGACAAAAATAAAATGCAAGGCAGGATACAATTGCAGAATTGGTCCTGACCTCCCCTTCAAGGTAGTGTAAGTGAAGCTATCTTCTGAAATGACCCTGATGAGTCTTTGCAAAAGGGGAAGACGAAACCATGGTAGGTCAACCATACTTGGTTCCATTTCACTTAATACTAGATATATACTACATTAAGACATTAAATCATCAATCAACTTGAGATGTGAAGACTACTTGATTCATATTGTGCAATAAGTTCTTACTCTTGCATCTCACAATAATGGGGGATCTCCTGAAACTTTGTTGGAAGTTATTCAACTTTCATCAGAACTTAGATCTTAGTATCTAGTTCAACATTACAAAAACCTAATCAGAAGTAAGGAGAGTCAAGGGGTTTGACGAACAGTACAAGTTGAATTCTATGTCTGATCATCCAGCTTACAAAAAAATTAAACAAAAAATATTTCAAAATACAACAGTACTCATATGTTTATTCATACAAACAAACATACATTTATTACAAAATTCAACTTCCACAGTTGATATTACAATAAAACACATCTATACATTATTAGACATACAGTTACAAAAAATTATCTCTTCCATTCAATCTATGCACATTCATCAATCTTATGACAAAAATAAAATGCAAGGCAGGATACAATTGCAGAATTGGTCCTGACCTCCCCTTCAAGGTAGTGTAAGTGAAGCTATCTTCTGAAATGACCCTGATGAGTCTTTGCAAAAGGGGAAGACGAAACCATGGTAGGTCAACCATACTTGGTTCCATTTCACTTAATACTAGATATATACTACATTAAGACATTAAATCATCAATCAACTTGAGATGTGAAGACTACTTGATTCATATTGTGCAATAAGTTCTTACTCTTGCATCTCACAATAATGGGGGATCTCCTGAAACTTTGTTGGAAGTTATTCAACTTTCATCAGAACTTAGATCTTAGTATCTAGTTCAACATTACAAAAACCTAATCAGAAGTAAGGAGAGTCAAGGGGTTTGACGAACAGTACAAGTTGAATTCTATGTCTGATCATCCAGCTTACAAAAAAATTAAACAAAAAATATTTCAAAATACAACAGTACTCATATGTTTATTCATACAAACAAACATACATTTATTACAAAATTCAACTTCCACAGTTGATATTACAATAAAACACATCTATACATTATTAGACATACAGTTACAAAAATTATCTCTTCCATTCAATCTATGCACATTCATCAATCTTATGACAAAAATAAAATGCAAGGCAGGATACAATTGCAGAATTGGTCCTGACCTCCCCTTCAAGGTAGTGTAAGTGAAGCTATCTTCTGAAATGACCCTGATGAGTCTTTGCAAAAGGGGAAGACGAAACCATGGTAGGTCAACCATACTTGGTTCCATTTCACTTAATACTAGATATATACTACATTAAGACATTAAATCATCAATCAACTTGAGATGTGAAGACTACTTGATTCATATTGTGCAATAAGTTCTTACTCTTGCATCTCACAATAATGGGGGATCTCCTGAAACTTTGTTGGAAGTTATTCAACTTTCATCAGAACTTAGATCTTAGTATCTAGTTCAACATTACAAAAACCTAATCAGAAGTAAGGAGAGTCAAGGGGTTTGACGAACAGTACAAGTTGAATTCTATGTCTGATCATCCAGCTTACAAAAAAATTAAACAAAAAATATTTCAAAATACAACAGTACTCATATGTTTATTCATACAAACAAACATACATTTATTACAAAATTCAACTTCCACAGTTGATATTACAATAAAACACATCTATACATTATTAGACATACAGTTACAAAAAATTATCTCTTCCATTCAATCTATGCACATTCATCAATCTTATGACAAAAATAAAATGCAAGGCAGGATACAATTGCAGAATTGGTCCTGACCTCCCCTTCAAGGTAGTGTAAGTGAAGCTATCTTCTGAAATGACCCTGATGAGTCTTTGCAAAAGGGGAAGACGAAACCATGGTAGGTCAACCATACTTGGTTCCATTTCACTTAATACTAGATATATACTACATTAAGACATTAAATCATCAATCAACTTGAGATGTGAAGACTACTTGATTCATATTGTGCAATAAGTTCTTACTCTTGCATCTCACAATAATGGGGGATCTCCTGAAACTTTGTTGGAAGTTATTCAACTTTCATCAGAACTTAGATCTTAGTATCTAGTTCAACATTACAAAAACCTAATCAGAAGTAAGGAGAGTCAAGGGGTTTGACGAACAGTACAAGTTGAATTCTATGTCTGATCATCCAGCTTACAAAAAAATTAAACAAAAAATATTTCAAAATACAACAGTACTCATATGTTTATTCATACAAACAAACATACATTTATTACAAAATTCAACTTCCACAGTTGATATTACAATAAAACACATCTATACATTATTAGACATACAGTTACAAAAAATTATCTCTTCCATTCAATCTATGCACATTCATCAATCTTATGACAAAAATAAAATGCAAGGCAGGATACAATTGCAGAATTGGTCCTGACCTCCCCTTCAAGGTAGTGTAAGTGAAGCTATCTTCTGAAATGACCCTGATGAGTCTTTGCAAAAGGGGAAGACGAAACCATGGTAGGTCAACCATACTTGGTTCCATTTCACTTAATACTAGATATATACTACATTAAGACATTAAATCATCAATCAACTTGAGATGTGAAGACTACTTGATTCATATTGTGCAATAAGTTCTTACTCTTGCATCTCACAATAATGGGGGATCTCCTGAAACTTTGTTGGAAGTTATTCAACTTTCATCAGAACTTAGATCTTAGTATCTAGTTCAACATTACAAAAACCTAACCCTAACCCTAACCCTAACCTAAACCTAACCCTAACCCTAACCTAACCCTAACCCTAACCCTAACCCTAACCCTAACCCTAACCCTAACCTAACCCTAACCCAGACTAAGTTAACCAACAAAACACATATACCCCAAAAAACATTATAATGTTATTTTCAAAACTTACAAACATCAATACAAACAAAAAATTAAAGGCAAGGTAGGACTCAGTTAAAGAATTGATCCTAGCCTCCCCTTCAAGGTAGCAGTAAGAGAAGCTATACTCAGAAATGACCCTGATGAGTCTTTGCTAAAAGGGGAAGACGAAACCATGGTAGGTCAAAAATTCTTTGGCAATCATTTGAAAACTCAACACATTGATCAAAATAAAACATACATTCAACAAAAAAGTTCATTCTTCATAGTTGTACAAAAAGTTCTTACTCTTGCATTCCATCTTGGGATCTCCTGAAACTTTCGATGAAAGTTATTCAACTTTTGTCAGAACTCAGATCTTAGTGTCTAGTTCAACATTATGAAAACCTAATCAGAAGTAAGGAGAGTCAAGAGGTTTTGAGGAACAGTACAACTTACAAACTTACAAACTTACACTTCACATCTGATCAACAAACAAACATACAAATACAAACAAATACAAATGCAAACATAGATGCATCTATACATTCAAATATCACAGAAAACAATTTTCACCACAAACAATCTAAATTGCAAACAACAATAGACACATACTCAAAAACAAAAAATACTTATCTTAAAACCTACAAACATCAATACAACAAATCATTTTCATACAAGGTAAGACTAAGTTAACCAACAAAACACATATACCCCAAAAAACATTATAATGTTATTTTCAAAACTTACAAACATCAATACAAACAAAAAATTAAAGGCAAGGTAGGACTCAGTTAAAGAATAGATCCTAGCCTCCCCTTCAAGGTAGCAGTAAGAGAAGCTATACTCAGAAATGACCCTGATGAGTCTTTGCTAAAAGGGGAAGACGAAACCATGGTAGGTCAAAAATTCTTTGGCAATCATTTGAAAACTCAACACATTGATCAAAATAAAACATACATTCAACAAAAAAGTTCATTCTTCATAGTTGTACAAAAAGTTCTTACTCTTGCATTCCATCTTGGGATCTCCTGAAACTTTCGATGAAAGTTATTCAACTTTTGTCAGAACTCAGATCTTAGTGTCTAGTTCAACATTATGAAAACCTAATCAGAAGTAAGGAGAGTCAAGAGGTTTTGAGGAACAGTACAACTTACAAACTTACAAACTTACACTTCACATCTGATCAACAAACAAACATACAAATACAAACAAATACAAATGCAAACATAGATGCATCTATACATTCAAATATCACAGAAAACAATTTTCACCACAAACAATCTAAATTGCAAACAACAATAGACACATACTCAAAAACAAAAAATACTTATCTTAAAACCTACAAACATCAATACAACAAATCATTTTCATACAAGGTAAGACTAAGTTAACCAACAAAACACATATACCCCAAAAAACATTATAATGTTATTTTCAAAACTTACAAACATCAATACAAACAAAAAATTAAAGGCAAGGTAGGACTCAGTTAAAGAATTGATCCTAGCCTCCCCTTCAAGGTAGCAGTAAGAGAAGCTATACTCAGAAATGACCCTGATGAGTCTTTGCTAAAAGGGGAAGACGAAACCATGGTAGGTCAAAAATTCTTTGGCAATCATTTGAAAACTCAACACATTGATCAAAATAAAACATACATTCAACAAAAAAGTTCATTCTTCATAGTTGTACAAAAAGTTCTTACTCTTGCATTCCATCTTGGGATCTCCTGAAACTTTCGATGAAAGTTATTCAACTTTTGTCAGAACTCAGATCTTAGTGTCTAGTTCAACATTATGAAAACCTAATCAGAAGTAAGGAGAGTCAAGAGGTTTTGAGGAACAGTACAACTTACAAACTTACAAACTTACACTTCACATCTGATCAACAAACAAACATACAAATACAAACAAATACAAATGCAAACATAGATGCATCTATACATTCAAATATCACAGAAAACAATTTTCACCACAAACAATCTAAATTGCAAACAACAATAGACACATACTCAAAAACAAAAAATACTTATCTTAAAACCTACAAACATCAATACAACAAATCATTTTCATACAAGGTAAGACTAAGTTAACCAACAAAACACATATACCCCAAAAAACATTATAATGTTATTTTCAAAACTTACAAACATCAATACAAACAAAAAATTAAAGGCAAGGTAGGACTCAGTTAAAGAATTGATCCTAGCCTCCCCTTCAAGGTAGCAGTAAGAGAAGCTATACTCAGAAATGACCCTGATGAGTCTTTGCTAAAAGGGGAAGACGAAACCATGGTAGGTCAAAAATTCTTTGGCAATCATTTGAAAACTCAACACATTGATCAAAATAAAACATACATTCAACAAAAAAGTTCATTCTTCATAGTTGTACAAAAAGTTCTTACTCTTGCATTCCATCTTGGGATCTCCTGAAACTTTCGATGAAAGTTATTCAACTTTTGTCAGAACTCAGATCTTAGTGTCTAGTTCAACATTATGAAAACCTAACCCTAACCCTAACCCTAACCCTAACCCTAACCTAACCCTAAACCCTAACCTAACCCTAACCCTAACCTAACCCTAACCTAACCTAACCTAACCCTATAAAAAATTAGGCATCAAAATACAACTATCTCTATGACCAAAATCATCTTCATAATCCTAATAGGAAACAAACTAAAAAAATTACAAAAAAATTACAAAAAACAAATCTCAACTTGTTGACAACTATTACAAAAATCAACTTCAATGGTTGATATATACATTCACAATCACACATACACCTACACATAATGATACATATACATACATATAACAATTTATGATTAGGCTTATAACCAAAAACTTACTGCAGGGAAGGATTCAATTGTAGAATTGATCCTCTCCTCCCCTTCAAGATAGTTCTTAGGTTATACTATCCTCTGAATTGACCCTGATGAGTCTTTGCATTAAAAGGGGAAGACGAAACCATGGTAGGTCAACCATACTTGGCAACCATCTAGATTAATATATCCTAGGTTAAACATACTATTGCAATTTAAAACCAAATCAAAAACAAACAAACAGACATAAATTGATTAGTGATGGGAAGAGTACTTGTTTTAAAATGTACAATAAGTTCTTACTCTTGCATTCCATTTCATTATGGGATCTTCTGAAAGTTTGGTGGAAGTTATTTGACTTTCATCAGAACTGAGACCTTAGTGTCTAGTTCAAACCTATATAAAACCTAACCCTAACCCTAACCTAACCCTAACCCTAACCCTAACCAAAATTCTCCACTTTTCTAATATTCCATCAAATATTCTCCAATATTCTCCAATATTCATCAATATTCCAAATTACCCAAAATTCTCCAATTTTCAAATATTCCATCAAATATTCCATCAAACACCATCAAATACTCTCAAATATTCATCGATATTCCAAATAACCCAAAATTCTCCAATTTTCTAACATTCCATCAAATATTCCATCAAACATCATCAAATACTCTCAAATATTCATCGATATTCCAAATTACCCAAAATTCTCCAATTTTCTAATATTCCATCAAATATTCCATCAAACACCATCAAATACTCTCAAATATTCATCGATATTCCAAATAACCCAAAATTCTCCAATTTTCTAATATTCCATCAAATATTCCATCAAACACCATCAAATACTCTCAAATATTCATCGATATTCCAAATAACCCAAAATTCTCCAATTTTCTAACATTCCATCAAATATTCCATCAAACACCATCAAATACTCTCAAATATTCATCGATATTCCAAATAACCCAAAATTCTCCAATTTTCTAATATTCCATCAAATATTCCTTCAAATACTCTCAAATATTCATCAATATTCCAAATTACCCAAAATTCTCCAATTTTCTAATATTTCATCAAATATTCCATTAAATATTCTCCAATATTCAAGAATATTCCAAATAACCCAAAATTCTCTAATTTTCTAATATTCCATCAAATATTACATCAAATACTCTCTAATATTCTCCAGTATTCTTAATTTCCCAAAATTCACCAATTTTTTAATATTCCATCAAATATTCCATCAAAAAGTATCAAATATTCTCTAATATTCATCAATATTCCAAATTTCCAAAAATTCTCCAATACTATCCAATATTATATTGTTCCATCAAATATTCAATTAAATATTCTCCAATATTCAAAATTCTCTAATATTATCCAGGAGAAATATTAACAAACTCTATCAGGTGGCAAATTAAAACAAGTCCATCTGTTGCCTCATACAATCAACTCCACCAGGTGGCAAACACCAACAGTGTCCACCAGGTGGCTAACCCTAACCATATCCACCAGGTGGCTAAAACTGAGACTGTCCACCAGGTGGCTCACACTAACAAAGTCCACCAGATGGCTAATTTAAACAAAGTCCACCAGGTGGCTAATTTAAACAAAGTCCACTAGGTGGCTAATTTAAACAAAGTCCAACAGGTGGCTAACCCTAACAAAGTCCACCAGGTGGCTAATGTTAACAAAGTCCACCAGGTGGATAATACAAACAATGTCCACTAGGTGGCAAATACTAACAAAGTCCACCAGGTGGCTAACGTTAACAAAGGCCACCAGGTGGCTAACTCTAACAAAGTCCACCAGGTGGCTAACTCTAACAAAGTCTACCAGGTGGCTATTATGACCAATGTCCACCAGGCGCCTAATGCTAACCCTGTCCACCAGGTGGCTACTATCAATAATATTCAAGACACAAAATTAATCTATGCCTGTAATAAAAACGTAATAAAGACTTTTCCTTAGTCAAAGATCCTATTTACAAACAATACAGAACGTTAAAAAAAAAAAAATTTTCAAAATTTTTCAAAGTCCAGACTCCAGCCATTTTACCGAACTTTCGGCAACCATAACTTTGTTAATACTGCCCCAAATCGCCTGAAATTTTGTATGACCTTGAATCTCAACAAAACACTCAAACTGCAACAATAAAAAATTTTGACCTAAATTTTGACCTAGAACGTAGAATTTTTTTTTAAAAGTTATTAAAAAACAATGAGTAACCAAAGAACATTATTAGGTATATCTTTTCACCAAAACTTATATGAGCCCAAACTACATCTTCATACCAAAAATCAACTTAAAAAAGCTATTAGAAGTTGGAGTTTTTTTCTCTATAGAATGATAGTATTTTTTTTTAAACGTTTTTAAAAAACAACAGCCAAACTAAAAACATTTTTAGGTCATTTTTTACAGATCCATAATCAGCAAACAAAACTGTATATTTCCATAACTTATGAACTCAAAATTTTTTTGGGGACCCCTGTGTAACCTAACCCTAATGATCAAATATCATTCAATATTATTCAACATTTTTAAATTCCTTTAAACATTACATCAAATATTTCATCAAGTATTCCATGTAATAATCTTTAGCATTATTTAAAATTTTACATTCTTCAAAGTTCTTCAATGTTCTAAAACACAATCAAATATTCCATCAAATATTCTTCAATATTGTTCAATATTTCAAATTCCCTCAAATTCTCCAATTTCCAAACATTCCATCTAATATTCCATCAAATATTCCAAATTACCTAAAATTATCCAATTTTCTTATATTCCATCAAATATTCTGTTTTACCCAAAATTCTCCAATTTTCTAATCTTTCATCTAACACCATCAAATATTCTCCAATATTCAGCAATATTCCAAATTACCCAAAATTCTCTAATTTTCTAATCTTTCATCAAACACCATCAAATATTCTCCAGTATTCAACAATATTCCAAATGACCCAAAATTCTCCAATTTTCTAATATTCCATCAAATATTCCATCAAATATTCTCCAGTATTTTTCAATATACTCCAATTTTCAAAATTAGCCAATATTTCTTCATAATTTATTATTTCATCAAATATTCTTCAATGATCAAAATATTTAACTAAATTATCAAATATTTTAATTTTCCATCAAATATTCTCCAATATACTCAAATATTCCAAATTATCCAAAGTTCTTCAATATTTTAATATTCCATCAAGGATTCTCAAATATTCTCCAATACACTCAAATATTTCAAATCCTCCAAAATTTTTCCATATTTTAATATTCCATCAAATAATCTCCAATATTATTTGATATTTTTATATTTCATCCAATATTCCTTCAAATTTTCTTCAATATTCCAAATTGTCCAATATTATTCTATATATTAATATTCTATCAAATATTCTTCCATATTCCATATGGATTTACAAATTCTTCAATATTCAGAATTCTTCAATAAACTCCAATATTTAAAATTCTACAAAACCTATTTTTCAATATTGTAAAATTCTATCAAATATTTGTTCAATATTCTCCAATATTTTCTAATAACTTTCCATATTTCAATATTCCATCAAATATTCTTCAATATCCTCTAATCTTCAATTATTCCAGCAAATATTCTCTATTTTTTTCCAAAGTTCCAAATTCTCTAATATTGTCCAATATTCTAATATTGCATTGAATACTCTTCAGTCTTCAAATAAAAATCTCCAATATCCAATATATTTTCAGGAATAGATGAAACAACCACTTGAGCCCAACATTATTTTCAAACAGCCATAGCTCATAAACAACTGAGCCAATTTGACTCAAATTTTGTACAGTGATTGGTTCATATTAGGACTAAGCTTGTACCAAATTTCAGGGAATTTGCAGCACTTTAAAATTTTTGAAAATTTCAGTGATCAACTTACAAGTTGAGGACAATAGTATTCAGCTGTAGGCTTTTTAATAATTAGTCTGGAGGCAATTGTAAAAAGCCTATGTTTTAAAAATCAATTAAAAAAGGGTTAATAAATTGGAAATATTGTGAGTATTTTAATTTGGTGAAATTGATAAAGTTATTGAGATAGCAGTTTTCTTCACCGTTTTTTAGAATTTCTATTGCATTTTTGTTGGTGATACTATAATAGCTTAGGCTAGGAGGTTAGGTTTAGATAGCAATTCCAAAACAGCTACACTGTCAGTGGAATTGTTAGGGGGTTGCCAGTCTGTAGTGATTGTGCTAATCCCTATCACTTGGCTTTCCTACCAAACCTAACAAAAAGTAGGAGTGCATCATCTTCAATTACTGTTAAAGATGTCATTAAATCATTTGAGAATTTATGAGTTGAGGTTTTTGTCAAAAAATGATTACCTCCTCAGGGAAACTGTATATTTCACATATTTTTAAACACAAAAAAAATGATAAAGTCATTACAGTTAAGGTGAACCTAGTTGGCTAAAATTTTAATAAAACAAGTTTTCTTGAACTGTACATAATGTATCATTAATATCAAATAATATTTCAACAATACAACAAAATAATTCATGATATTTATCAAATAAATCTTTTAATTTTTGTTGATCAGATTCACTTAATTCTGAAGACATTTCCACAAATTCTTCTTCTTCTTCTACTAATTTATTAAAAATGGAATGCACTTGTTTAATAGTTAGTGAGTCTTCAAATCCAAGTCCAGTTATTTCATCTTTAACAATTGTTAAATAATACAGCTTATTCTCAATCAAGTATTCAAATTCACTCATCTTTGAAGGAGAGAAAATATTAAAATTAATGCAAAAATTTTTTTAACTTGTATTAATTTGTATTCTAAATAAAAAAAAAAAATTTTAAAAAAACATACAACTTTCCAATGATTTAGTAAAATATAATTGTTACAAAAAAATAATTCTAAAAAGCAATACAACACATTTTTTTAATTTAATTTGTTTTTAGTACTTTTTTTGCAAATTTTCAATGTGCTTATTAACAAGTTCTTTGAGATTGGGTTTTTCAACCAATGAATCTGGATTAATTTCTGATAAGAAATGAATAATTTTAATATAGGGATTAACCAATGTTGAGTGTTTATTTTGTAATTGAAAAGTTTTAATAAATCTATTTTGTAAGCAATTTTTTAACCCATCCAAATCAACCAACAGATCACAATTTCTATAAGGGAAATTACAATGTCTGCTTGCATTATTAATTTCGATTGCAATACATATGAAAAGCTTATTGGAAGAACTTAGTTGTTTGAAACTTTGAAAAAATTCACCAATATAATTATTGATAACAATTGGATGTTCTGCTAAATGAATAATGATTTGTTGGCATTCAATTTTCCAATCTCTAAAGATATTTGGCAAATCACTAGCACACATATCTTCAATATGAATTATATATAATTGCCCATCCAAACCAAACTTAAGAATATTTACAGCAAGTGAAGCTTTATCATAATCAAAACTTGTATCAGTGATTATTACATATTTACACTTTATATCCTTTTCAGGTTGTACCTGTCTAATTAATTTGGCAATGTCTATTTCTATATTTGATTTTTTTGCGCAAAAGTTTTGTAAAAAATTAATAAATGAATGACTTTTTCTCCTAACAAACACAGTTAAACTACCCTCTATTTTAATATCGTCACATTTTTGTTGATGTAATAATTTCTTATGTAAATGTTTAGCAAAGCTTTTATCCAAACTTGTTAAATCTTCGAAATAGTTTTTTTTCACAGGGCTTTTCTTCTCCATTATTTCATCATCTGATGACTGTGAGGATGACAGCAATTCAATACATTCAATATGCTTTCTTTTCTTTGATGGGCCAACTTCAACACAGTAATCTTTCTCAATTTCTTTACAACTTGATCCTGGTTGTAAATTCTTCAATTGAACAACACTATTTATTTCCTTTGTTAAAAAATATTTTGTAATTGTTGCATTATTGCTTTTCTCACTTTGTTTTTTATTTTTAACCACAGATTTTTTACAATTGTCATTTTGTGCAGTTTTCTCTTCAATTAAACACTTGTTTTTTTCAGTTTCAGATTTGTAAGACTTTGTTGTCTTGGTGGACTTGAATTTAAATAGATTTCTATGCTTGTCAGCCATTTTCTGTTTGATGGAATATAAAACAATATATATATATATATATATATATAAAATAGAGAAATAAAAAAACATCCTGAATTAAAACCAAAAATAACATATACAACAGTTTATTTTCAAAAATACTATTGTTTTTAAATTGAATTTTGTTTGTTTGCGAAGAAAATGCATGAATTTATAACAATCAACAGATATTTTTCTTTTTTATGACAGCATTTTTACAACAATGTTTGCTTTAAATTTAATAAGTACAATTTTTTAACAATATATATAGGACTGGTATCTTTATTTTCAAGATGATTATTCTTTTAACAGCATTAACCTAAATGACAAAAATTAACAATAACTGACTACAAAGGAAAAAAATATAAAACCAAAAAAGATAATCTAGTTAGTTAATTTTTTTTTCACTGCTTATGACAATCAATGATGTAGGAAAGAATTGCAGAAATTAAAATATCGTAAAGGTTATTCAAGTTTTTTCTCATTTCAATCTCTATGGAATCGTCTAATTGGTCCAAAGTTAAAGTATTATCATCTAGACAATCGAATGCAATGTAAAGGCAATCTTCCCAATCTTTGTAAGATTTCTTGTTGAAGGATTTTCCAGTTAACATTGCCAAAAGTTTATTAATCTGCCCAGTTCTACTATTATAAAAGTATTGAAATTCATCCATTATTGTTTGGATTAAAAGAAAGGTTAAGGGAATCTGTATAAATGAGAATCCAAAACAAAAATTCATTGATGACATAATGACTAATAACAACACAAACACATGGCTGTAGATTAGAATTAATAAAACTAAAACCTAAAACCTAAAAAAAAGAACCCTTTTACTGTTATTCTGTGTCTAATGCATTGAATATAGAAAATTATCTGGTAGCATATCTAAACCTAGTTCAATGAGAACTTGTTTCAAATTAATAACGCAGGTGACATTGGCAATTGTTTTTAAAATTTTTAAACAGATATCCATATTATTATCTTCACTCTGCCCTGCTCCATCCCAATAAAAATCATATAGAACAATTAACATTTCTCTAACAAAACTTAAACTTTGACAGTGATTATTTTCAAAATCTGAATTTGTTGTATTATCTGTGAGCATATCCAGAGTATAATATCCTGTCAAACCTATCAAGTCATTGTTAACTTCTTCAATAACCTCTTTAATGTAGTCAGTTGACATCTGTAGCAATTACATTGTGATTAATTCTTTTTCTCCACTCTACCAATATGACAATGTATTAGGAAATCTGCCATATTTTTCCAATTCAAATATTTTAATTGTTTGTTAAACAAAATAAATAGACATTTTCAAATGTAACACCCCATTTTATTTCAAATCTTGCCTAAACAAATTAATAACAAAAAGTCAATGCATTCAAGATTTCTCTACTCAATACACAATATTGATTATTTTAACTGTGTAGAAAAATGTTTCTTTTTAAAATCCATTGAATGTTTTTTATTATCAAGAGTGCATTGAAATTTATTTTATAGTATCAAAGTAATTGTAGTAACTCAATTTCATTATTAAGACAACAAATTATAGTAAAAATCCTAAAAGATCAATACTATAATGGTGTTACACACTGGCATTGTAACAGGGTTACAAATCAACTCACATTGAATTTCTTTAAAAAATCAGAAGATTTTGTGAAGGAAGAGTAAGAGGAGACTACAACTATGTACAGTCAGTTCTCAGGCAATAATGAAGAATCACCTACAATTCCCTTCCCTTTTATACAACTATTGCAAAGCCAGCAGCCTCCTTATTGGCTCTTCCCTTATCAAATCAAAAACTTGACTCCACCCCCCCTAAACCTTCCTTGTAAGATAATATCTATACAAAATAATAATATCAATATGGGTTAAATATATGAAAAGCAAATGATGGTGATTGCCATTAATTGAACATTAGTATTTTCAAAAATATGAAATATGCCATAATCCACAAACAAACAAACAAACAAATGGTCTTAAAAAACAAAACACAACATTAAAATGTTAAAGAAAAACAATTTAAACAACAACAGTACTTATTGAAAAAAAATGGTTCATTTTATTAGTCAATATGCAAGATGTTTGACGTTTTCTTCTTTTCAGTATGGGTTCCTGTTATGTGTAAATTCCAATTTATTTTCTATCGTTTTCAGCTGCAGATTTGAAAAATGCTGTAAATTGGATGAGAATTTCTTGTAAATTTTGCTAAAATCAGAAAAGGATGGACAATTGTAGGGTTAGGTTGGAGAACATTTTATAGAATTTTACAAAATGATATAAAGAGTGCAACAATTATTATTACTTTCTTTATTATTTTATTCAATTGAAACATTAACATAAGGTTATTCATTAATTTGTTTTGTAAACAAACTAATCAGGGTGGTTTTCTCATAAAACTGTCAAGTGCCTTTCATCAGGCCAAAGTGAAAAACCTTTTTTTGATTATACAACAAAACTGTTGATTGATATCTTGATTGATATCTAAATTAAACTAGACCTTATTGCATAATTGAACAGAGTAGTGTAATACACACTCATTTTCGGTTAGAATAATTTTGTAATAAAGCCTTTGAAAAATTGATTGAAAAATTAGGCAAAATTTCGTTACAAATAATAAAAAACAATTGAAATTTATTGTTAAAAATTGTAAAAAATGAACAAAAACAATCATATAACAAAATCATCTAAAAGATTAAACATAAAAATTATCAATCATTTCAAAAATTATTGTTATTATTATTGGAGGAATTGACAAAACATTTTCCATTAATGTTGATGGTAACATTCCAGTAGAAATCAATCGACAATAACAAAAACGTAATTCAGTTTAACAATTGAAGCATTCACCATAATAACTTCATTAAAATATATATATATATAAAACGAAAGGGTTAAAAAACAATAACTGGACATGTAAAGAAAATGTTTGAAATGTAAAAAAAATGAACAAGGAATGAAAATTTCTACTTCCAATAATCGAAACAATTTATGCCAAATATATCATTTAATTTTATAATTGACACATCAAAATCAAATTTTTCTTTAATTTCATTTAAAATCTGCGTAATTTTTGTTACACATAAAAATATAGAATTTTGCATAAAATCATTGTGTTCCTTATTAAAAAGGCGCATTAAAAAATTTTTTTTTTCTAATAATTTTATGTATAAAATGAAAGCATCGGTTTCAGTAAAATTATTGACATTATTATATATATTCTCCAATGTTCTACAATGGTTTTCAACGATTTTCATCCAAGGTTCCATGACTTTTTTTTCAATGAAACAAAAAACAACAGCAAATGATTAATATTAACATTAAAAGATTTTTGGTTATTTAAATTGCTGACTGGTCTTCATTACAAATTTTCTTACTTGTATCACTTAATTCATAAATATTTTGTGCAGAAGAAAATTCAATAATCTTTAATGAATAAAGCTTAATATTTTACAGTTTAACCGTTTTTCTTTTACAGGTTAGTAATGTGACCTATTTATGTGACCTACTTTTTCAACTCTTTAACGGTGGAAATTATTTTAAAAATAATGGTCAGAAAATATTTCAATCAAAGTTCATTAAATACAGTTTTTTCTTTCTTTATATAACATACTACTAACACCTTAATTTCCTGCAACACTACAACCTACATGTAAAATACATACAGACATATGTCAAACAAATTAAACAGCCAAATATTATATTAATTTACAAATATAAAACACAACACCCCCACGACCTGCAGCTAATAGCCACGCCCATCCAACACCGCCAACAAGGTCACCGCCACCACCGCCGCCACCACCGCTACCGCCACCTACTTGACTATTTAGGTCAAATATTGATGACAATAAAACATAACTGCCTTATGTACCTGATATATAAAGAGCTGCGTCTATATATTTTCTACATATAGACATCTATATTGAACAAATTACTGAAACAATTCTAAAAGAACTGAAACTCTAATCAATAAAAAAAATATTCTTTTACTAAAATATAAAACACAATGCTGCCATCGTCTATGTAGGTTATATAATGAACCCAGTAGCTATATAGGCCAAAAAACAAGCTGACACTATATATCTTGAAATATATTAAAGACCTACTTTAATAGAATATAACGCCCTTACATACATGATATATATATATATATATATATAAAGAGAGAGCTGCCTATATGTATATATGCAGAAAAACGCATGGACACTATGTAGGTCAGATAAAGACCTGCTCAATATAATAAAAATTGGCAATAATATAACACTATGCTATTAGGTGCCTAAAAGGACAACCTGCTACATTAGAAAACAGCAACGTTATGTAAATGATTATAGACAGCTACCTCTATATATATATACGCAGCCACTGCAGCCGCTGCCACCGCCACTCACTCCACTATTTAGGTCAAATAACTATGACCCACTACAATAGAATATAACGGCCTTATGTACCCTGAAACTCTAATCAAAAACACAACGCCGATGTCCTCTTTGCAGGTCATATAATGACCCCAGCGGCTAGAGAGAGCTGCCTATATTATATATATAGACGACTTATATGTAATCGATGAATGAGTAGCCAGTGTAGGTTAAAGCTATTTTCACCTACTTTACAGATATAAGTAAATATAGCTGTAGTAATAAGTAATAATGTATCAGAAATAATAATAAAAATATATATAACGTAAAGGGAATTTGGCTCAGGGTTAGAACCCATTCACTACATATCTATATATATATATATGCAGAAAAACGCATGGACTCTTTATAGGTCAGATATAGACCTGCTCAGTATATAATAAAAATTGGCATTAATTTACTACTATAAAACGCAACACCATCACTAATGTCAATGCTATGTAGTTCATAACAGGCTCACCTGCTACATTTGAAAACAACAACGTTATGTAAATGATTATAGACGGCTACCTCTATATATATATACGCAAAAAAGATAGGCCAACCCTATGTAGGTCAGATAACGACCGGCGCCACTATATAGGCCAAAACGACTTGGCTGTTATTAAACCACTATATAGGTCGAATAACGATGACCTCCTACAATAGAACAACAATAACAACGTTATGTACCTGATATATAGAGAACTCCATCTATAAGATACTTGAATGTTAACATCATATATGTAGGTCATACATTATAACAGTAATTATATTACGAAAAACACTCTTTTTAAGTATATACTGACTACGACCTACATATATAATACATATAGACGACATTACAGAAACAAACAATCTTTAAACTTTTTCCGTTTTATCTACATATATAGAGTGTACAACCTATTCTTTTGACCTATATATGCGACCTACTTTTTCAACTCTTTAACGGCGGAAATTATTTTCTAAATAATAATAGCAAAGATTATGTTTTAACGCCTAAATATTATTTCTACAGCTTAATGTTTTTCTCTCTTTTTGTATATATTACATCTACTAATTGTACACATTCTTTCGGCGACCTACAATATATATATAAATATATAACCCTGTATATACCTATACAGATATTGAACAACAAATTACAGAAACAATTTAACAACTGAAACTGTAATATGGCACACAGGACAGACGTAACATATATATATACATACCCAGTAATCGGAATAGGTAGGGTGAGAAATTAGAGAAAAGGGTAGGCGAATAATGTAAGGAAGATGAAAAGATTTTCAGCGAAAACGGCAGGAGGAAGGGTTGTTGAGGCTGTAAAAGAACAAATGTTTGAATAATTAGTAACTGTTCTTCAAAAATAATTCTACATCTTTACCTTAAAACGGTTGAAATGTGAGTGATATATTGCCGAAAATCGACCTGTATTTAAACCAGGTAGTTGAGTTTAAACAGTAATCAGTTACATAATAATTTAAACGTCACAAACAAGTATTTGGGTTAAATGTGTTTGTTTGGTACATTCAGTTTGGTGTCAACAATTACCAAACAAACACTTTTCAAAACAATTCTCAAAAGTTTAAACAGAGTGCTCTAAATATAAGACTAAACAATCCTATTAATTAAACCTGTCAAACGTTAATTCTTTAACTACCAAACAAACATTTGAATTGAATATATACACCTTGACCAAATCACTAACCCAATATCATTCTACTATTCGTAGTCCTTGGCTCAACATCTCATCAGAATTCTATCAATTTGGTAAGAATTACTTTGCCGTTTTTATTTTGCTGTCATTGCTTAACTAATAATATTATCTTTATCTTTTTTTTCAAACTCAATCCTCTACCTACAATCTACTCATTAGACGTTCTTCATTGGTAACCGCAATTTCACAATCTCTCCTAGCCACCAGCACCCTCCCCTTCTCCAACTTCAATCCAACACATTTTCGTTTTTTCGCTTCTATATCCTACAGCAAACAGCGGCGTATCATGGCAGTTTCTAAGTAAGTTATTCATTGTATTGTCTTGTGAAATCAAGTTCATTTCTAGCTTTTGCCGGTTTTGAACTTTTGTCTTTTGTATATTTCTTTAGTATATTTCAACTGTAACATTGGTCGTATTGTCTAGTCTGTATGTAGGTCAATGGTTGACATCGGCTGTCTAACCCCTTCCCTTTCTTATCTTATACACATCGCCTGCATTTTCCTGCAGTTGGTTAACCGTTATTTTAATATGTGCGTTAATTTAAAACTAGGTCGAACCAGTTTTTTATAGGCTGAAAAATACTTTTTTCATTATATGTAGGTCGAATAATGCGCCACATGCGCGTGCGCATCTGTATAGATACTAGACGACTACTATGTACTGTTAAAAATGTGCCCTGTCTATATAGGTCAAAAGATACTAGACGGCAATTATTTATACCAATATTATAACCTGTCCAGTCATCTAAATACGCTGTAGGTTAAAATAACCAGTCACCTCTTTATAGGGTGACTATTATGTAGGTCGAAAATAACGAGCTGCATTGTCTGTGTAGGCAAAAAAAAATATACTCTGCCGCAATGTAGGTCAAATAACAACTGGCATCTAAATAGGCGAAAAACACTAGGCCACTGTCTGGGTGAAATAGCAAAACGCCTCTAGTCTGTCCATACATAAGTTAAATATGTAGGCCAAATAGATGGCCTTTTGTTTTATATTTTACTATATGGTTAGAGAAGAAAATAAGCGTTAACTTCCTTTTTAAGCCTATCTATCTTTTGGCATTGGTGGATATAGATATCGTCACATTTATATTTCATTATCCTTTATGATTTCTATACGATATTACTTATTATTACTGCTATATTTATTATTACAGTTAGGTTATATATGCATATTGTTTATGCGTAGGTCAATAGCTGAGTACTGTTTATGACACTGTGCCGCCGCCACCACCAACGCTGTCTATATGTAGGTCAATAGCCCTATACTGCCACCATTGCCGCCACCGCAAACTACCATTGATACTGCTGGCGCCACCAACGCCAATATCGATACCGCTAGCGCCACCAATGCCACCGCCGCCACACATCGATACAGCTAGCGCCACCACCGCCTTTCGCCACTATCGATACAGCTAGCGCCACCAACGCCATCGCCTCCACCATCGATACAGCTAGCGCCACCACCGCCTTCCGCCACTATCGATACTGCTAGCACCACCAACGCCACAGCCACCTTTAAAAAATATTGGCTGTACTTTGTTGTATTATAATTGTAGGAATTTCTGGTTCATCACAACTGTAATTGTCCTTTGCAATCATTGACCAACTTGCCAAAGTACTCACACAAATAGAATCTTTCAAGTTTGTCCACAAATAGTCTTACAAAGGCAATTTCGGTAGAAAAGAATCAACAAAACACAAGTATTTCATGCAAAGAATATGTATTGAGTAAAATGAGCTTCTAGTTCTAAACAAGCTAGTTTAAACAACTAGGTGACAGTTAGAAAGCTGAACTATGAACTGTTAATTTCGTAGGGTTTATATGCTCTTTAAAGGGTTCATAGTTGACAAAAACAAAAGTTGTAAATATGGTCATGTTTTTATTGTTTTCCTCTTCGAAATAATAGTTGAATTTCTCAGGTTGGAGAGTTGCATAACATGTAGCAATTTTAGTAGGACAAATCGAACAATGAAGAAAACATGTAGATTGTATATTTGACTGTTATATCTGATTAATGCATTTTAAGAAGAATAGTGAATATAATCTAAAGTTAGAATTGAAGCATAATTGATAATTAATTCAAGCAGTTTTAGTTGAAAATCGTAAATGTATGGATTAATAAATTGTAATATTAATGCTAGGTTGCAAATAGCAAATATTCTTTATATAATTTAATAGGTTTTATTGCTGCGTAATGTGTATGCAATGCCCTACACAAAACTAGACGCCACTGTTTATCTATAGGCTGAAAAATAGAAATGTTCCTATGTAGATTTTAAAAAAAGAGTTGACTCTGTTTATACAAAATTCATATACATACAATGCAGTTATTTACCTCAATTAGGATGAATATTAAATGGTTTATGGCATATAAGACCCTGCCCTATCAGCATCCCCACATTGATATAAATAGGACCTCATTAAGGTTTCAGTTAAGGTACATTCTTAGCTGTTACTTTAACGATGAAAATTCAAAAGTGGCTGACCATTTACTCAAAAGGATGAATGATGAGTTGAACAATATAACATTACCAGGCCCAAACAAGTTAGACAACTATAGACATTCAGCAGAAGATAATCCGTTTCAACAACTATTTCACTGGATTGAACAACTGCCAATTATTACCAAAAGTTGCTTTAAAGAATATTATTCACTGACCAAAAAATTAGACCAGTATTTTTATTTAAAAAGACTATTAAGATTATTAGAATCGAAGG
Organism: Dimorphilus gyrociliatus; assembly: GCA_904063045.1. Taxonomy (NCBI): domain Eukaryota; kingdom Metazoa; phylum Annelida; class Polychaeta; family Dinophilidae; genus Dimorphilus; species Dimorphilus gyrociliatus. Next base: position 27,162 of record CAJFCJ010000003.1, read on the forward strand.
AAGAACTTATTCAAGAAATGCAATTCGTTAATGGAGAAATTCAAAACAAAAAGAGACATTTAAAAAATTTTAAAACCAATTACTTTGACGAATTTTCAAGAGACATGTTAGATTTTTATACAAAGGCTGTAGCACAAACAGAACAACCCCAACAACCAATAGACACATTAACAAACATTCCTCAACATCAACTCCAACAAGTCAATACAGATACAGATATTGCTGTTCAGACAGAAAAACTGCAAACTGTTGATGTGGCTACTCAAATCGTTAAAACATTTAAAGATGCTTCAAGCCAAACAACCATCCCACAATTATATACAAAAAGTAGACTAAAAGAAAATTCCAAGCCTGATATTATTCAAGTTATTGATTCTGATGTAGAAATTGAGCAAAAATCGTATGACAAACAGAGCAGAAAGCGAAAAAGACAAACTATTGTTGTAGAGGAGGAGTCAAATTCGCCATCAAAAAAACAGAGAAAACAACAACAAAAGCCAACCGCCAAAACAACTGTTCAACCTCAGCAGAACAATATTGAAGACAGGGCTAGGCAAATTAATTTCGATTATTTAAGGAAAGTAAATGAAAAAGTTGTAAATTTTCACCACTTTACACATGTTACAAGAAAAAATGTAATTATTGATCAGGATTTTAATTGTGTAAAAAGCATTCCATTTGTTAGTAATGAACACTTTCATTTATTATTTATTGCTGATGACACCTTTCAAAAAGTAACACCTAAAAGAGCCTTCAAAATAAAATATCCTATTATTGGCAATAGGAGAAAAGTACTTTTCATTCAGATTGAACACCTACGTTTTTTGGACATAATTTCAATTTTACAAAATTGGACTCTTTCATTTGACAAATTATTTGTTTTCATAAAGGACCAGCCCATCAAACCCTATACGAAATTACAAACAGTGCCAGTTAGATTAGAAAAGATTACATTTCCTCACAACTATTTTACAACACATTATGAAAAAATTTTCAAAGAAAATCAAATGAATTTTATTGCCCTTCCAAAAACGCTTGAAGAAAAACTTGTTAAGCAAAAAGGTGGCTTTAATCCATTGGAAGAAAAAGAAGATCAGAAGATGCTACTTGAAAATTTTCTTTATAAATTATAAATGTTTCTTTATGTTGTAATCGTTTCCTATTCATTTTGGTTCATATTCATTTAGTTTCATTTCAGTGTTGTTTCTTTAAAAATTTACTTTTCTCTTCAACTGTTCCACAAATAAACCATGTTTTTAATTTAACTTTATAAAACCACCATTCTTCCATATTTTTTACTAATTTACTCATTCATTACACTATCTTATGACCTAATTTTTAATGGTGCGCGAAAATCACATTTACTGCTTGCTGATTGGTTCAAACATCCTGTAACTGAATTTAAATTGTGCGCGAAAATCACATTTACTGTATGCTAATTGGTTCAAACCGGCCTGGGAACATATTTAAATGCAAAAGAGAATCGAATTATTTATTGAATTGATAATTGTGGAAAGCGTCAAGGACTCTACAAATTGTTAGATGAATTAAAAATATTAAAAAGAATCCCTGAAAGAGTTTTGAGGGAGAGTGTCAGGGTTAGGCACTTATCACTTAATCTCCTTTCTTCAAAAACCCTTCAACTTTCATTGATATGACACATCTCTGACAGCATTGTTTCAATCTTATCAGGGGTTTTTCTTGACATGGGGGTCTTCTCTCCCCAACCATATATAAACCCTCCACTTCGTCATTCCACCATTGGTGACCATTGAGGAAAGACTACTCTGTCAGACTACTCTCTCTGCTACCAGTAAGATCTCTTTCACTATTCCCCAACTATATTCTTCTGAATGGTTGAGTGAATATATACAATATATATATCGTTAGAATCGCCAGATGGCGCTCTATAACCTCATTTAAATATTTATAGTATTTTAAATTGTTTTTTTTTTAACGGCAGCTTCAATGCAACTTTGATTTCTATTATCTTTTTCTAATAATTCTCTTGTGTTGTTATGCTACAGAATCCCTACGTTTTCATTGAATATTTTTGGAATCTGTCTGAATTTTTTATTATCAATATTGGTGAGTTGTTGTTACAACCCTGAATTTTTCCTCTCTTTCAAAAATCCATTCTGATAATATTTTACGATTGTAGAAGAATTATCATCAAACAATTTGCTAGAAAAGAAACTATCCACATATAAGAAATATATTTCTTTTTGACACTGGTAAATATTTTGTACTCTTTACAAAACATGTCTATTGTAATATTCTTTCTAAACAAATTTTAACAGTGTGACAAAACTTGTTGCCACAACAACATCCAATCTACCAACAGTTCTCATCTTTTTTCAAATATCTTTTGAAGGAAATCATTCACTTCTAACAAGGTATGTTTTGTTTTTGTTTTCAAGAGTTTTGTCTTTTTTCAGTAAATTTCATGGCTTTTGCTATGAATTTTCTCACTGTTCATTTATTTACTTCTACATATACTGTATATATATATATATTAACTTCAATACAGAGTTAGACCATGAACTGTTTGCTATTCTTCCTTTTCACAAAAATTACAAACATTTCTTTTAAAAATGTTCAGATTATTTGAATTCGTTGGCTTTTGCTATCAACATTCAACTTGAAAACATTTGCAAAATAATCTGAATAAGTGAATCTTATTTTTCTAAATTCGCACCAATAGATTATGTGTTGATTGACTTGGCTTTATTTGGCTAACGATTTCAACTTTTTGAAATAATCTATCTCTTGTCAACAAAATTGTCAAAAGTTTTTTTGTTTTTAAAAACAGGGTTTGCTTCCATTCAATTGATTGATTGATTACGCTTTTCAAGTGTTTGATATTGACTTTGATATTGTGAATCTTTAATAAAAAAGAAAAGGTTACTGTCTGATGTAATGTTTATTGATTTGGCTTTTTGTTTTTGCTAATGATTTAGACTTTGAACATCGATATCCTTTTAAGAAAATATACAATTTAATATTAAAATTTTTTCTTTTGCATTTTGAAATTATTTTAAGAGGCTTATGAATTTAATGTTAATTGATTTGGCTTTTTTGGCTAAAGATTTTGACTTTGTAAATTTATAATGTTAAAAAAAAAATTCACAGTATTGTTGTATAATTCAATTCAATTTCTCTTGCTTTTCAAGTAATTGACTTTGACCTGGTTATTCCATAATACTTAATCATTCTATGATTTTTTTTTGGCAAGTAAAGATTCACCATCTAAATTTCTTTTCAATTTTTTTTTTGTTAAATTTTTCAAATTTTTTACAATTGCTCTTTTCATTCTCCTTTCCTATATACAAAAATTGGAAGAATAGATTTTTTATGCATTATTTCTTTGTTCATCTTGTTTGCTTTATGCCAATGTTTTTTTTTATTTATGTTTTGCTTTTTTTGTGCCAAAAAAAGATTATGAATTCTAAACTCCAAAAGACGGAATTCAAAGGAAAAGTGAACAAACTTCATCCCTGGTTCTACCCTGACGACATCTTTAAGGAAAAAGAATGCTTGAAATACAACAACAAAACAGTACAAATGGATCTCCATAAACAATTAAAGTTTATCATTGAGAAATACATCGAAAAACATAATGGAGTTCCTTTCAAAAAGATATGCAGCTCCTCAGAAAATTTGTATTTTACCAATAGATTCAACATTACAGCTGAAATTCAAGAGTCGATGAAGGAAGAATTTAAAAACTTTAAATTGGTCATTGAAAAGAAATATATCGAAAATCTTAACAAGTTTTTAGATTTGGATAATTATGCTCATAACATTTCCATGCTTTGCAAAGATTTCCACAAGAATGATATTAGAAGATATATTTCAAAAGTGTTTCTAGAAAAATCTTTACTACTAGAAAAGGAATTTGTCGAGGAAACAAAAAATAGTTTATTGCATTTCTGCTTAAAATGCAAAAACAGTGCAGAAACTTTTAAAAAACAAAAAAGCAAAAAGACCAATGGAGCAGAAAAAGAAAAGGATAAATCAAACATTCAACAGCAAGTTGAAGCAAGACTAGAGATTGAGAAAGAAAAGGACCAAACAAAAATTTGTGAAACACTTTTAAATGAAGAAGATTACAAGAAACTTGAAGAAACACATCTTATTGATAATGTAATTATCACAGAATCAATTTTGGATAAGAAAGATGCAATGGAAAGAAGGACAAGTACCAACAGAAGAATTCAGTTACCTCAATTAGATGTTGTTCTTACATGTGCAAATGAAAATGATGATCCTATAATTGATGGTGGAAAATCTTTAAATGAAAAGCCTACTACTTCCAAAAGAGAATTTGTGGTGGTTCATAAGAAGCCAGAGGAAGTTGAGGATGATCAATCAATTTTTGAAAAAAAGACTTCCAACAATGTGGTTAAACAAAGACTTTTTGGAAAAGAACATTCTACAACATCAAACTTAATGAACCTAACTGAAACAAAAACAAGAGATACAGTTCAACAACCTCCTTCCCAACACATTTTAGATGATATCATCAGACATGCTTTGAATGAGGAGAATGTGGTAACAAAATTAAATTTCTCAAAAAATAGTGTTGATTGGGTATCACCCTTAAAGACATCATCACCAATACTAGAAACAGAACCCAAACAAAATCAAATTGTTCAGAATGACACCAGTTACAGTATTTCACTTGACTCTAGCGAAATGGATTTATTCGATGAAGCAGCTTGGATAGAATTAGAGGAGAGGAAATCTGAAGCTGAAGCTCAATCATCTAAAGAAAAAATAAAAGTCAACAAAAATTTTTCTTTTGATGGATGCAATTTTCTCATTCTCAGTATGACTGATCATATTACAAATTATAAAGGATGGAGAATGGTTGTTAGAAACCATTATAGGAAGGATAAAAAGTTAATCGATCTCTATAGAGAATGGGGGAAAATTTTTCTCTCAGACAGAGAGGCAAAGAATTATGCAAAATTATTGGAACCAAATATTCCATTAAAAACAGACTTTTTCATGATATGTGACAGCTCTTTTAGAGATGTCCAAATAAAGAATATAGCATTGTCTGGTCAAAAATACAATGCTTGTAAAAATGGCATCATGATAAACATCAGCCAATTAAATTTTGACGACGTTTTGGCAATTATTACAAAATGGGATATTAATTATAAATATGTCTTTATTCATGCCAACTTGAATTCGTCAAAAGCTACTTGTGGAATTGCAACAGTTTTGAAGAGGAAGTTTGGAAATTGTAAAAATGTTATCATTGCTATTCCATTTGGTACAAAACCATTCTTTTCTTCTTATAAGGATGTTAAGATGGCAGCAACAGATAGAGCTACAATACTGGATTTGACTAACATGAAGAGCTTGGGATTTTTTGAAAGTCCAACTGGAAATTCGAAATCTAAACACTTGACAAAAAAATGTCAGGAATTTTCCATCAACTTGATAATGAAAAGCTTGGGAAGAATTGTGAATGATAAAGATACATCTGTTAATAAGGTAGCTATTTTTGGTAGGATGTTAAATATGCAATATGTTGTTAATCTAAGCAAATATCAGATTCCCAGTCACATATACCATTTCTTGAACCTTGGTTTAAAATTTGTATATGAAATCATTAAACCAAAGAAATGGAAGCAATATACTTTATTTAATTTAGAAAAATTTTTTAAAAAATTGTCAATTGTTTGTAAACAAAACAAAAAATCAGGCACAGATTTCAATCTTAGGTATATTAATCACCAATGGAAGCCAAAAGATAATCACATAAATATTGATTGTAATCAAATTCAAGATGATGATGATGATGATGATGATGATGATGCTGAAAATGATGATCTGCTAAAATTTTACAACACCTGCAGAAAAGCTATCAACAATCATCTGCTCAGAGGAAAATTCAAAAAACTTGAAAAATTTGATAAAGACTTTTTTACATCTTTAACAGAATTTCTCTCATTGAACATTGTTATCAAACCAGCTGACAAAGGATCCTGCATTGTAATACAAAACACTCACGATTATATTCAAATGTGCAATCAGCTACTCTCAGACAAAAGACAATACTGCCAACTATCTACAACTTGTAATATCAATGGTTCTGGTGAAGATGAATTTTTGAAGAAATCAGTATCCTATTACAAAGATTTGATTAACACTTTCAAAGTTACATTGAATGAAAATGAATATAAACAATTGTTGGATTCTCTATCATCAAAGAAGCATTCTTTTAAGAATAGGATTTTTTATGGATTACCAAAGATACACAAAGACATGGATGAATGGCTTGTAAGAGGGACAATTCCAAAAGGCAGACCAGTTGTTAGCAACCTAGGAACAGAATCTTTTGAAATATCAAGATACCTGTCACATCACCTCAAACCAATCAGTATGCTGCATTCATCATATATTGGCAATACACAACAGCTGTTACATGAACTTGAACAAGTGAAAATTCCTAATGGTGCACTCCTCATAACATTGGATGTTAAAAACATGTATACAAACATTAATACGTATACTGGACTAAAAGCTGTTAAATATTTTCTACAAAAGATTCCTTCAAAGCAGAGATCTGATGACTTTCTTATTGAGCTTCTCAAATTCAACTTGCATAAGAATCATTTCAAGTTTTTGAACAAAACATATTTGCAAAAGAGTGGTTGTGCAATGGGTCAGAGTTATGCTCCAGCCTATGCAAACATTTGGATGGCTTGGATTGAAGAAGTCTATCTTTTTAATATTCAACCTTCGCCTATATTTTATAAAAGATATTTGGATGATATTTTCTTAATTTGGACAAGCAGTTTGGATGAATTTTATAAATACCTCTACAAAGCTAATAGTATATTAAAAAATTTAAAGTTCAAAGAAACTATCAGCTCAGAATCTATCAACTTTTTAGATTTGACTCTCTTCAAAGGAACAAGATTTCTCTCAACAAACCAATTGGATCATACAACTTTTTTTAAAAGTTGTGAAACATTCCGCCAACTCCATAAAAGTTCTTTTCATCCAAAACATATTTTTAAAGGAATTTTGAAATCTCAATTTCAAAGATTTCTAACAAACAGCTCTTCTCAGTTTCTATTTTCTCAAACTTGTCAAACTGTTATGAAACCTCTTTTAGATCAAGGCTACAAAAGAAAGGAAATAATCAAAATCGTCAGAATTGTAGTTAAAGAAAAAGCCAAAAAGGATCAGTTTGAAAAAATGTTGGCAGAAAATAAAAGCACAAATTTATATATTCCACATGAGTTTTCTTTGCATTTTAATACAAGAGAAAAAATATTCTGCCCATTGAAAATGAATTTTTTACACAGGAGAAATTGTGTAAATCTAACAGAAAAGGCATCACAAGTATTTCTACTTCAATGTAAAGAATGTGGGCAGTTGATGTTTTTCTCCACACAACAACAACATACCAATATCAACATTTTCCAAACTCTATTTTTCCTTTTAACAAGGAAATATTTAAAACTAGAGAATAATGAACTTATGGAAAACTTTATCCAGCATCATCATTTTGCAGAAAATCATTTAAATATAACAATATTCCCTTATGAACAATTACAAACTAACTTATCAACAGTCCAAATGAATCAATATATCTATCATCTCAACATCAAACACATTATGTATCATCCTTTTGGTTTAGCTAGATATACAAGTTGTCAGATATTTACAAAACTACCATTTGTTATGCCCTATCAAAAAAATCTTGGACCATTGTTAAAAATATTATCAAACACTTATGGCAACTTGACAAAAAACATTGAAATATTTAAACAAATTCCACTGATATTTGCTTTTACAAACAACAAATGCAGCTATTTTCAATTAATTCATAATAACATATCTTACAAACAGCAACAAAATAAATCCATTTCTTCGTCCATTTCTTCCACTTCTTCCACTTCTTCCAGTGAAAAGGATAGCAGCCAAGAAGTGAAAAAAACATCAGAAGAAGAAAATCATTCATTAAAGAAATTAAACAAGAGGAAAAGCACACCATCCAACACTCTTTCAACTCCTCAAGGAAAAAAATCCAAATGTGAAAATCTAGAAGGTGAACATTCAAATGAGAAATATTGTGAAGCAAAATCAGGCAATGAAAAGTTTAAAACACCTTCTCCTCCATCTTCATCACTAACAAAAACAAGAAAATTTTCTCTAAAGAGAAAAGTTGAAAATGAAGAACAGCAACACCAACAAGCATCACAGAAAATTATAAGAACTGGACGAAGAATTAAAAAGAAACTGTAAACATTTAAAATATTTTTAGAAATTGTTTCTTTAGTTAGAATACTTTTTTGTTGTTGTCTTAATATTAGTTTAGGATTACTAACATTGCATATATATACACACATATATATATATATATCTGGTTTTTGTGTCAGTGTAGTCTTTTGCTCCATCTAAATTTTGTGGAAAAAATATAACAATATCTTGCTTCAAAATTTTTTCTTTCAAATGGCAAAAACAAGTCAGCAAAACCAAATTGAAGGCTTAGAAAAGAATGGAAATATAACCAATGAAACACTTGCAATGGAATATTTTCTACCATTTTCTCTCAACCAATTTTTTAACTTTGGTATATTTTACAATTATCTTCATTAATTTAAAAGAGAACAAACAAATCATCATTCTCCTCTTTTTAATGCAAATCAATTTAAAAAAGAACATGATTGAAAAAAAATTCTCACAGTTGAACAAGAAAAAGAAACAAATCATATCAATACAGCTCATCTGGCAGAATGAAAATGTTGATGAAATGACAAGACATCAACTCAAGCATTCGAAAAAATCTAAGAGGTTTGAAATTTTATGACAATTTAACAACAATTGTGATTTGTTGCTATTAACTGATAAGAATCTCAATTAAAACTTAGACTAGGAATATCTGAATTAATCAAAGAAACAAAATGAAATTGTAAACAAAAATGATAATTGTGAAATAACACCAGATGTTCTTTCAACAGATATGCCAAAAAACTGACATATCAGAAATTACATAATAATGCCATATGTCATTCAACAAAAAACAAAAAAATCATATATCTGACATTTTTGTAACTTGAAATATTACACAATATGAAATGATTGACATGATATCATGCAATTGTGACATGTGTCAATTACATAATCAGCAGCTATATAATTGGAATATTTTCCACACTTACCATCATTCCTTCAAAGTCTTCCACTACCAACACAACCCTTTCACCTTCTTCAATTCTACCAACATACAACTTCTACAAACTTAACAAAAGACAAATAACTCAACCTACAAACTCAAACAGAAAGCAATGAAACCTGCAAGTAAATACAAGGTGAGTAAATATTCCATGTTCAATAAAGTCTCAAAAGAAAGAACCATGAGTTTTTGACCCATGTTCCTTTCATTGTTTATTTATGTCATTTCCATTTACAGTTCATACATCCACACAAAAAACAAACAAAAAATAAAACAAACAATATAATTGCAAGGAAGGAATTAATTACAGAATTGATCCTATCCTCTCCTTCAAGATAGTAGTAAGTGAAGCTATCCTCTGAAAATGGCCCTGATGAGTCTTTGCTAAAGGGGAAGACGAAACCATGGTAGGTCAAAAATTCTTTGGCAATCATTTGAAAACTCAACACATTGACCAAAATAAAACATACATTCAACAAAAAATTCATTCTTCATAGTTGTACAAAAAGTTCTTACTCTTGCATTCCATCTTGGGATCTCCTGAAACTTTCGATGAAAGTTATTCGACTTTTGTCAGAACTCAGATCTTAGTGTCTAGTTCAACATTATGAAAACCTAATCAGAAGTAAGGAGAGTCAAGAGGTTTGAGGAACAGTACAACTTACAAACTTACAAACTTACACTTCACCTCTGATCAACAAACAAACACAAGTACATTCTTTCCATAAAATACAAACAAATACAAACACAAACATAGATGCATCTATACATTCAAATATCACAAAAGACAATTTTTACCACAAACAATCTAAATTGCAAACAACAATAGATACATACTCAAAAACAAAAAATACTTATCTTAAAACCTACAAACCATCAATACAACAAATCAATTTCATACAAGGTAAGACTAAGTTAACCAACAAAACACATATACCCCAAAAAACATTATAATGTTATTTTCCAAAAACTTACAAACATCAATACAAACAAAAAATTAAAGGCAAGGTAGGACTCAGTGATAGAATTGATCCTAGCCTCCCCTTCAAGGTAGCAGTAAGAGAAGCTATACTCAGAAATGACCCTGATGAGTCTTTGCTAAAGGGGAAGACGAAACCATGGTAGGTCAAAAATTCTTTGGCAATCATTTGAAAACTCAACACATTGACCAAAATAAAACATACATTCAACAAAAAATTCATTCTTCATAGTTGTACAAAAAGTTCTTACTCTTGCATTCCATATTGTGATCTCCTGAAACTTTCGATGAAAGTTATTCGACTTTTGTCAGAACTCAGATCTTAGTGTCTAGTTCAACATTATGAAAACCTAATCAGAAGTAAGGAGAGTCAAGAGGTTTTGAGGAACAGTACAACTTACAAACTTACAAACTTACACTTCACATCTGATCAACAAACAAACATACAAATACAAACAAATACAAATGCAAACATAGATGCATCTATACATTCAAATATCACAGAAAACAATTTTCACCACAAACAATCTAAATTGCAAACAACAATAGACACATACTCAAAAACAAAAAATACTTATCTTAAAACCTACAAACATCAATACAACAAATCATTTTCATACAAGGTAAGACTAAGTTAACCAACAAAACACATATACCCCAAAAAACATTATAATGTTATTTTCAAAACTTACAAACATCAATACAAACAAAAAATTAAAGGCAAGGTAGGACTCAGTTAAAGAATTGATCCTAGCCTCCCCTTCAAGGTAGCAGTAAGAGAAGCTATACTCAGAAATGACCCTGATGAGTCTTTGCTAAAAGGGGAAGACGAAACCATGGTAGGTCAAAAATTCTTTGGCAATCATTTGAAAACTCAACACATTGATCAAAATAAAACATACATTCAACAAAAAAGTTCATTCTTCATAGTTGTACAAAAAGTTCTTACTCTTGCATTCCATCTTGGGATCTCCTGAAACTTTCGATGAAAGTTATTCAACTTTTGTCAGAACTCAGATCTTAGTGTCTAGTTCAACATTATGAAAACCTAATCAGAAGTAAGGAGAGTCAAGAGGTTTTGAGGAACAGTACAACTTACAAACTTACAAACTTACACTTCACATCTGATCAACAAACAAACATACAAATACAAACAAATACAAATGCAAACATAGATGCATCTATACATTCAAATATCACAGAAAACAATTTTCACCACAAACAATCTAAATTGCAAACAACAATAGACACATACTCAAAAACAAAAAATACTTATCTTAAAACCTACAAACATCAATACAACAAATCATTTTCATACAAGGTAAGACTAAGTTAACCAACAAAACACATATACCCCAAAAAACATTATAATGTTATTTTCAAAACTTACAAACATCAATACAAACAAAAAATTAAAGGCAAGGTAGGACTCAGTTAAAGAATTGATCCTAGCCTCCCCTTCAAGGTAGCAGTAAGAGAAGCTATACTCAGAAATGACCCTGATGAGTCTTTGCTAAAAGGGGAAGACGAAACCATGGTAGGTCAAAAATTCTTTGGCAATCATTTGAAAACTCAACACATTGATCAAAATAAAACATACATTCAACAAAAAAGTTCATTCTTCATAGTTGTACAAAAAGTTCTTACTCTTGCATTCCATCTTGGGATCTCCTGAAACTTTCGATGAAAGTTATTCAACTTTTGTCAGAACTCAGATCTTAGTGTCTAGTTCAACATTATGAAAACCTAATCAGAAGTAAGGAGAGTCAAGAGGTTTTGAGGAACAGTACAACTTACAAACTTACAAACTTACACTTCACATCTGATCAACAAACAAACATACAAATACAAACAAATACAAATGCAAACATAGATGCATCTATACATTCAAATATCACAGAAAACAATTTTCACCACAAACAATCTAAATTGCAAACAACAATAGACACATACTCAAAAACAAAAAATACTTATCTTAAAACCTACAAACATCAATACAACAAATCATTTTCATACAAGGTAAGACTAAGTTAACCAACAAAACACATATACCCCAAAAAACATTATAATGTTATTTTCAAAACTTACAAACATCAATACAAACAAAAAATTAAAGGCAAGGTAGGACTCAGTTAAAGAATTGATCCTAGCCTCCCCTTCAAGGTAGCAGTAAGAGAAGCTATACTCAGAAATGACCCTGATGAGTCTTTGCTAAAAGGGGAAGACGAAACCATGGTAGGTCAAAAATTCTTTGGCAATCATTTGAAAACTCAACACATTGATCAAAATAAAACATACATTCAACAAAAAAGTTCATTCTTCATAGTTGTACAAAAAGTTCTTACTCTTGCATTCCATCTTGGGATCTCCTGAAACTTTCGATGAAAGTTATTCAACTTTTGTCAGAACTCAGATCTTAGTGTCTAGTTCAACATTATGAAAACCTAATCAGAAGTAAGGAGAGTCAAGAGGTTTTGAGGAACAGTACAACTTACAAACTTACAAACTTACACTTCACATCTGATCAACAAACAAACATACAAATACAAACAAATACAAATGCAAACATAGATGCATCTATACATTCAAATATCACAGAAAACAATTTTCACCACAAACAATCTAAATTGCAAACAACAATAGACACATACTCAAAACAAAAAATACTTATCTTAAAACCTACAAACATCAATACAACAAATCATTTTCATACAAGGTAAGACTAAGTTAACCAACAAAACACATATACCCCAAAAAACATTATAATGTTATTTTCAAAACTTACAAACATCAATACAAACAAAAAATTAAAGGCAAGGTAGGACTCAGTTAAAGAATTGATCCTAGCCTCCCCTTCAAGGTAGCAGTAAGAGAAGCTATACTCAGAAATGACCCTGATGAGTCTTTGCTAAAAGGGGAAGACGAAACCATGGTAGGTCAAAAATTCTTTGGCAATCATTTGAAAACTCAACACATTGATCAAAATAAAACATACATTCAACAAAAAAGTTCATTCTTCATAGTTGTACAAAAAGTTCTTACTCTTGCATTCCATCTTGGGATCTCCTGAAACTTTCGATGAAAGTTATTCAACTTTTGTCAGAACTCAGATCTTAGTGTCTAGTTCAACATTATGAAAACCTAATCAGAAGTAAGGAGAGTCAAGAGGTTTTGAGGAACAGTACAACTTACAAACTTACAAACTTACACTTCACATCTGATCAACAAACAAACATACAAATACAAACAAATACAAATGCAAACATAGATGCATCTATACATTCAAATATCACAGAAAACAATTTTCACCACAAACAATCTAAATTGCAAACAACAATAGACACATACTCAAAAACAAAAAATACTTATCTTAAAACCTACAAACATCAATACAACAAATCATTTTCATACAAGGTAAGACTAAGTTAACCAACAAAACACATATACCCCAAAAAACATTATAATGTTATTTTCAAAACTTACAAACATCAATACAAACAAAAAATTAAAGGCAAGGTAGGACTCAGTTAAAGAATTGATCCTAGCCTCCCCTTCAAGGTAGCAGTAAGAGAAGCTATACTCAGAAATGACCCTGATGAGTCTTTGCTAAAAGGGGAAGACGAAACCATGGTAGGTCAAAAATTCTTTGGCAATCATTTGAAAACTCAACACATTGATCAAAATAAAACATACATTCAACAAAAAAGTTCATTCTTCATAGTTGTACAAAAAGTTCTTACTCTTGCATTCCATCTTGGGATCTCCTGAAACTTTCGATGAAAGTTATTCAACTTTTGTCAGAACTCAGATCTTAGTGTCTAGTTCAACATTATGAAAACCTAATCAGAAGTAAGGAGAGTCAAGAGGTTTTGAGGAACAGTACAACTTACAAACTTACAAACTTACACTTCACATCTGATCAACAAACAAACATACAAATACAAACAAATACAAATGCAAACATAGATGCATCTATACATTCAAATATCACAGAAAACAATTTTCACCACAAACAATCTAAATTGCAAACAACAATAGACACATACTCAAAAACAAAAAATACTTATCTTAAAACCTACAAACATCAATACAACAAATCATTTTCATACAAGGTAAGACTAAGTTAACCAACAAAACACATATACCCCAAAAAACATTATAATGTTATTTTCAAAACTTACAAACATCAATACAAACAAAAAATTAAAGGCAAGGTAGGACTCAGTTAAAGAATTGATCCTAGCCTCCCCTTCAAGGTAGCAGTAAGAGAAGCTATACTCAGAAATGACCCTGATGAGTCTTTGCTAAAAGGGGAAGACGAAACCATGGTAGGTCAAAAATTCTTTGGCAATCATTTGAAAACTCAACACATTGATCAAAATAAAACATACATTCAACAAAAAGTTCATTCTTCATAGTTGTACAAAAAGTTCTTACTCTTGCATTCCATCTTGGGATCTCCTGAAACTTTCGATGAAAGTTATTCAACTTTTGTCAGAACTCAGATCTTAGTGTCTAGTTCAACATTATGAAAACCTAATCAGAAGTAAGGAGAGTCAAGAGGTTTTGAGGAACAGTACAACTTACAAACTTACAAACTTACACTTCACATCTGATCAACAAACAAACATACAAATACAAACAAATACAAATGCAAACATAGATGCATCTATACATTCAAATATCACAGAAAACAATTTTCACCACAAACAATCTAAATTGCAAACAACAATAGACACATACTCAAAAACAAAAATACTTATCTTAAAACCTACAAACATCAATACAACAAATCATTTTCATACAAGGTAAGACTAAGTTAACCAACAAAACACATATACCCCAAAAAACATTATAATGTTATTTTCAAAACTTACAAACATCAATACAAACAAAAAATTAAAGGCAAGGTAGGACTCAGTTAAAGAATAGATCCTAGCCTCCCCTTCAAGGTAGCAGTAAGAGAAGCTATACTCAGAAATGACCCTGATGAGTCTTTGCTAAAAGGGGAAGACGAAACCATGGTAGGTCAAAAATTCTTTGGCAATCATTTGAAAACTCAACACATTGATCAAAATAAAACATACATTCAACAAAAAAGTTCATTCTTCATAGTTGTACAAAAAGTTCTTACTCTTGCATTCCATCTTGGGATCTCCTGAAACTTTCGATGAAAGTTATTCAACTTTTGTCAGAACTCAGATCTTAGTGTCTAGTTCAACATTATGAAAACCTAATCAGAAGTAAGGAGAGTCAAGAGGTTTTGAGGAACAGTACAACTTACAAACTTACAAACTTACACTTCACATCTGATCAACAAACAAACATACAAATACAAACAAATACAAATGCAAACATAGATGCATCTATACATTCAAATATCACAGAAAACAATTTTCACCACAAACAATCTAAATTGCAAACAACAATAGACACATACTCAAAAACAAAAATACTTATCTTAAAACCTACAAACATCAATACAACAAATCATTTTCATACAAGGTAAGACTAAGTTAACCAACAAAACACATATACCCAAAAAACATTATAATGTTATTTTCAAAACTTACAAACATCAATACAAACAAAAAATTAAAGGCAAGGTAGGACTCAGTTAAAGAATTGATCCTAGCCTCCCTTCAAGGTAGCAGTAAGAGAAGCTATACTCAGAAATGACCCTGATGAGTCTTTGCTAAAAGGGGAAGACGAAACCATGGTAGGTCAAAAATTCTTTGGCAATCATTTGAAAACTCAACACATTGATCAAAATAAAACATACATTCAACAAAAAAGTTCATTCTTCATAGTTGTACAAAAAGTTCTTACTCTTGCATTCCATCTTGGGATCTCCTGAAACTTTCGATGAAAGTTATTCAACTTTTGTCAGAACTCAGATCTTAGTGTCTAGTTCAACATTATGAAAACCTAATCAGAAGTAAGGAGAGTCAAGAGGTTTTGAGGAACAGTACAACTTACAAACTTACAAACTTACACTTCACATCTGATCAACAAACAAACATACAAATACAAACAAATACAAATGCAAACATAGATGCATCTATACATTCAAATATCACAGAAAACAATTTTCACCACAAACAATCTAAATTGCAAACAACAATAGACACATACTCAAAAACAAAAATACTTATCTTAAAACCTACAAACATCAATACAACAAATCATTTTCATACAAGGTAAGACTAAGTTAACCAACAAAACACATATACCCCAAAAAACATTATAATGTTATTTTCAAAACTTACAAACATCAATACAAACAAAAAATTAAAGGCAAGGTAGGACTCAGTTAAAGAATTGATCCTAGCCTCCCCTTCAAGGTAGCAGTAAGAGAAGCTATACTCAGAAATGACCCTGATGAGTCTTTGCTAAAAGGGGAAGACGAAACCATGGTAGGTCAAAAATTCTTTGGCAATCATTTGAAAACTCAACACATTGATCAAAATAAAACATACATTCAACAAAAAAGTTCATTCTTCATAGTTGTACAAAAAGTTCTTACTCTTGCATTCCATCTTGGGATCTCCTGAAACTTTCGATGAAAGTTATTCAACTTTTGTCAGAACTCAGATCTTAGTGTCTAGTTCAACATTATGAAAACCTAATCAGAAGTAAGGAGAGTCAAGAGGTTTTGAGGAACAGTACAACTTACAAACTTACAAACTTACACTTCACATCTGATCAACAAACAAACATACAAATACAAACAAATACAAATGCAAACATAGATGCATCTATACATTCAAATATCACAGAAAACAATTTTCACCACAAACAATCTAAATTGCAAACAACAATAGACACATACTCAAAAACAAAAAATACTTATCTTAAAACCTACAAACATCAATACAACAAATCATTTTCATACAAGGTAAGACTAAGTTAACCAACAAAACACATATACCCCAAAAAACATTATAATGTTATTTTCAAAACTTACAAACATCAATACAAACAAAAAATTAAAGGCAAGGTAGGACTCAGTTAAAGAATTGATCCTAGCCTCCCCTTCAAGGTAGCAGTAAGAGAAGCTATACTCAGAAATGACCCTGATGAGTCTTTGCTAAAAGGGGAAGACGAAACCATGGTAGGTCAAAAATTCTTTGGCAATCATTTGAAAACTCAACACATTGATCAAAATAAAACATACATTCAACAAAAAAGTTCATTCTTCATAGTTGTACAAAAAGTTCTTACTCTTGCATTCCATCTTGGGATCTCCTGAAACTTTCGATGAAAGTTATTCAACTTTTGTCAGAACTCAGATCTTAGTGTCTAGTTCAACATTATGAAAACCTAATCAGAAGTAAGGAGAGTCAAGAGGTTTTGAGGAACAGTACAACTTACAAACTTACAAACTTACACTTCACATCTGATCAACAAACAAACATACAAATACAAACAAATACAAATGCAAACATAGATGCATCTATACATTCAAATATCACAGAAAACAATTTTCACCACAAACAATCTAAATTGCAAACAACAATAGACACATACTCAAAAACAAAAAATACTTATCTTAAAACCTACAAACATCAATACAACAAATCATTTTCATACAAGGTAAGACTAAGTTAACCAACAAAACACATATACCCCAAAAAACATTATAATGTTATTTTCAAAACTTACAAACATCAATACAAACAAAAAATTAAAGGCAAGGTAGGACTCAGTTAAAGAATTGATCCTAGCCTCCCCTTCAAGGTAGCAGTAAGAGAAGCTATACTCAGAAATGACCCTGATGAGTCTTTGCTAAAAGGGGAAGACGAAACCATGGTAGGTCAAAAATTCTTTGGCAATCATTTGAAAACTCAACACATTGATCAAAATAAAACATACATTCAACAAAAAGTTCATTCTTCATAGTTGTACAAAAAGTTCTTACTCTTGCATTCCATCTTGGGATCTCCTGAAACTTTCGATGAAAGTTATTCAACTTTTGTCAGAACTCAGATCTTAGTGTCTAGTTCAACATTATGAAAACCTAATCAGAAGTAAGGAGAGTCAAGAGGTTTTGAGGAACAGTACAACTTACAAACTTACAAACTTACACTTCACATCTGATCAACAAACAAACATACAAATACAAACAAATACAAATGCAAACATAGATGCATCTATACATTCAAATATCACAGAAAACAATTTTCACCACAAACAATCTAAATTGCAAACAACAATAGACACATACTCAAAAACAAAAAATACTTATCTTAAAACCTACAAACATCAATACAACAAATCATTTTCATACAAGGTAAGACTAAGTTAACCAACAAAACACATATACCCCAAAAAACATTATAATGTTATTTTCAAAACTTACAAACATCAATACAAACAAAAAATTAAAGGCAAGGTAGGACTCAGTTAAAGAATTGATCCTAGCCTCCCCTTCAAGGTAGCAGTAAGAGAAGCTATACTCAGAAATGACCCTGATGAGTCTTTGCTAAAAGGGGAAGACGAAACCATGGTAGGTCAAAAATTCTTTGGCAATCATTTGAAAACTCAACACATTGATCAAAATAAAACATACATTCAACAAAAAAGTTCATTCTTCATAGTTGTACAAAAAGTTCTTACTCTTGCATTCCATCTTGGGATCTCCTGAAACTTTCGATGAAAGTTATTCAACTTTTGTCAGAACTCAGATCTTAGTGTCTAGTTCAACATTATGAAAACCTAATCAGAAGTAAGGAGAGTCAAGAGGTTTTGAGGAACAGTACAACTTACAAACTTACAAACTTACACTTCACATCTGATCAACAAACAAACATACAAATACAAACAAATACAAATGCAAACATAGATGCATCTATACATTCAAATATCACAGAAAACAATTTTCACCACAAACAATCTAAATTGCAAACAACAATAGACACATACTCAAAAACAAAAAATACTTATCTTAAAACCTACAAACATCAATACAACAAATCATTTTCATACAAGGTAAGACTAAGTTAACCAACAAAACACATATACCCCAAAAAACATTATAATGTTATTTTCAAAACTTACAAACATCAATACAAACAAAAAATTAAAGGCAAGGTAGGACTCAGTTAAAGAATTGATCCTAGCCTCCCCTTCAAGGTAGCAGTAAGAGAAGCTATACTCAGAAATGACCCTGATGAGTCTTTGCTAAAAGGGGAAGACGAAACCATGGTAGGTCAAAAATTCTTTGGCAATCATTTGAAAACTCAACACATTGATCAAAATAAAACATACATTCAACAAAAAAGTTCATTCTTCATAGTTGTACAAAAAGTTCTTACTCTTGCATTCCATCTTGGGATCTCCTGAAACTTTCGATGAAAGTTATTCAACTTTTGTCAGAACTCAGATCTTAGTGTCTAGTTCAACATTATGAAAACCTAATCAGAAGTAAGGAGAGTCAAGAGGTTTTGAGGAACAGTACAACTTACAAACTTACAAACTTACACTTCACATCTGATCAACAAACAAACATACAAATACAAACAAATACAAATGCAAACATAGATGCATCTATACATTCAAATATCACAGAAAACAATTTTCACCACAAACAATCTAAATTGCAAACAACAATAGACACATACTCAAAAACAAAAAATACTTATCTTAAAACCTACAAACATCAATACAACAAATCATTTTCATACAAGGTAAGACTAAGTTAACCAACAAAACACATATACCCCAAAAAACATTATAATGTTATTTTCAAAACTTACAAACATCAATACAAACAAAAAATTAAAGGCAAGGTAGGACTCAGTTAAAGAATTGATCCTAGCCTCCCCTTCAAGGTAGCAGTAAGAGAAGCTATACTCAGAAATGACCCTGATGAGTCTTTGCTAAAAGGGGAAGACGAAACCATGGTAGGTCAAAAATTCTTTGGCAATCATTTGAAAACTCAACACATTGATCAAAATAAAACATACATTCAACAAAAAAGTTCATTCTTCATAGTTGTACAAAAAGTTCTTACTCTTGCATTCCATCTTGGGATCTCCTGAAACTTTCGATGAAAGTTATTCAACTTTTGTCAGAACTCAGATCTTAGTGTCTAGTTCAACATTATGAAAACCTAATCAGAAGTAAGGAGAGTCAAGAGGTTTTGAGGAACAGTACAACTTACAAACTTACAAACTTACACTTCACATCTGATCAACAAACAAACATACAAATACAAACAAATACAAATGCAAACATAGATGCATCTATACATTCAAATATCACAGAAAACAATTTTCACCACAAACAATCTAAATTGCAAACAACAATAGACACATACTCAAAAACAAAAAATACTTATCTTAAAACCTACAAACATCAATACAACAAATCATTTTCATACAAGGTAAGACTAAGTTAACCAACAAAACACATATACCCCAAAAAACATTATAATGTTATTTTCAAAACTTACAAACATCAATACAAACAAAAAATTAAAGGCAAGGTAGGACTCAGTTAAAGAATTGATCCTAGCCTCCCCTTCAAGGTAGCAGTAAGAGAAGCTATACTCAGAAATGACCCTGATGAGTCTTTGCTAAAAGGGGAAGACGAAACCATGGTAGGTCAAAAATTCTTTGGCAATCATTTGAAAACTCAACACATTGATCAAAATAAAACATACATTCAACAAAAAAGTTCATTCTTCATAGTTGTACAAAAAGTTCTTACTCTTGCATTCCATCTTGGGATCTCCTGAAACTTTCGATGAAAGTTATTCAACTTTTGTCAGAACTCAGATCTTAGTGTCTAGTTCAACATTATGAAAACCTAATCAGAAGTAAGGAGAGTCAAGAGGTTTTGAGGAACAGTACAACTTACAAACTTACAAACTTACACTTCACATCTGATCAACAAACAAACATACAAATACAAACAAATACAAATGCAAACATAGATGCATCTATACATTCAAATATCACAGAAAACAATTTTCACCACAAACAATCTAAATTGCAAACAACAATAGACACATACTCAAAAACAAAAAATACTTATCTTAAAACCTACAAACATCAATACAACAAATCATTTTCATACAAGGTAAGACTAAGTTAACCAACAAAACACATATACCCCAAAAAACATTATAATGTTATTTTCAAAACTTACAAACATCAATACAAACAAAAAATTAAAGGCAAGGTAGGACTCAGTTAAAGAATTGATCCTAGCCTCCCCTTCAAGGTAGCAGTAAGAGAAGCTATACTCAGAAATGACCCTGATGAGTCTTTGCTAAAAGGGGAAGACGAAACCATGGTAGGTCAAAAATTCTTTGGCAATCATTTGAAAACTCAACACATTGATCAAAATAAAACATACATTCAACAAAAAAGTTCATTCTTCATAGTTGTACAAAAAGTTCTTACTCTTGCATTCCATCTTGGGATCTCCTGAAACTTTCGATGAAAGTTATTCAACTTTTGTCAGAACTCAGATCTTAGTGTCTAGTTCAACATTATGAAAACCCTAACCTAACCCTAACCCTAACCCTAACCTAACCTAACCCTAACCCTAACATTACAAAAACCTAACCCTAACCCTAACCCTAACCTAACCCTAACCCTAACCTAACCCTAACCCTAACCCTGAACTCAATAGAGCTCCAAGAGCTCAAGTGAGCTTCAGCAGTTCTTACAACTTAGTCAGACAAAGAAATGGTCCCTACCAAGGAACAGACTGAGGAGGAAGAAGATGATGACAACTATGATGATATGGAAGATGGTGAGTATCAATATGAAAGCACTCCAAAAGAGAATAGCAATATTGGAATACAACAAAGACTCCTAATCAAAAGATCAGGTGATGAATTTGAAGTAGTACCTTCAAAGAAACAAAGAAAAATGTAGTTAGGTGGCGCTAGTGCAAGGGCAGCCATCTTGTTTTCATGTTTTATATATAAATTTTTTTTTTTTTGTGGTGATGGTATAAATACTTATGTTTGTGTTCAGTTTAACTTACAACCTGATGAAGCCTCAAGTAGAGGCGAAATATTGTTGTAATATGTTTTAAAGTTTAAAATAAAAAGTTGATGAAAAAGAAAAAATTTAATTGTTATTGAATAAGACTAAGAGTTTGACAGAGCACTGAAGCACCAAGGAGCTCAGACATAGAGAACTCCTACCTATTGGAAAATTGGTAGAACCCTGGAACACCAACTAACCAGTTCCCAAAACCTGAC
Source organism: Dimorphilus gyrociliatus (assembly GCA_904063045.1). Classification (NCBI taxonomy): domain Eukaryota; kingdom Metazoa; phylum Annelida; class Polychaeta; family Dinophilidae; genus Dimorphilus; species Dimorphilus gyrociliatus. The sequence goes on from CAJFCJ010000003.1 coordinate 49,569, forward strand.
TAAGACTGGGAGCCCAGATCTATAATCCTGACCAAGGAGAACCCCTACCTAACATTGAGTAAAAGTTAGGTATTACACTGGAACACTAGCTAACCAGTTCCCAAAAACATTACCAGAGTTGTGTGAGTGGCCTAACCCATAACCCTTACCAAACCCTAACCCTAACCCTAACCTAACAACCTGATGAAGCCTCAAGTAGAGGCGAAATATTGTTGTAATATGTTTTAAAGTTTAAAATAAAAAGTTGATGAAAAAGAAAAAATTTAATTGTTATTGAATAAGACTAAGAGTTTGACAGAGCACTGAAGCACCAAGGAGCTCAGACATAGAGAACTCCTACCTATTGGAAAATTGGTAGAACCCTGGAACACCAACTAACCAGTTCCCAAAACCTGACTAGAACTGGGAGCCCAGATCTATAATCCTGACCAAGGAGAACCCCTACCTAACATTGAGTAAAAGTTAGGTATTACACTGGAACACTAGCTAACCAGTTCCCAAAAACATTACCAGAGTTGTGTGAGTGGCCTAACCCATAACCCTTACCAAACCCTAACCTAACACTCAATAACATGTTCTTAGAATCTTTATCAATCAACAATATACCAAGTATCTGTAGAGAACTCCTTTTATAAGACTTCTCAAAACTGTCTAGTCTGTTTAAATTTAATGCTAGTGACTCTGATGAGTCCCAGATATATAAATATTGTAGAGAGGGGGACGAAACCACAGTAGGTCAAGTAGGTAGGAAATAAATTTAAGAAAAAAATTTTTTCTGTTGGAAATTGTTTTAAACGTCGATTTTGGTGTATTTTTTCTGTGACTGCTTTCCAAAATCAACTGGGACTCTTGAAATGTGAGAATCCTGTTTCTCTTTTTTGATTTAGTCAAAAACAACATTTGCTGACCAAAACCTAACCTAACCCTATTTAAAAGAAATTCTTCAAGTTTTAAAAACAGCTTTATGAAATTTGTTAGAATTCAAAAGCTTTTAGAAAATGAAACTATTACATTTTTAGACATATAGAAATATAAAAAAGGACATTTGTTAAGAGATTGTTGAATGGCTTTCAATATATGAAAGAAGGTTTTATACTGTGAAATCATTCATAAATTTTCCCACAGTAAATTGTAAGACATTAAGATCCGTATAAATTTGAATGTATATAAAGGGAGCAAGCAGATTGGTTTCAATCAAAATATTTTTAAGTTTGAAAGAATGATGTTAAAGAATTTACTGCATTGTGTACTGCTGGTTCATTCTGTCTTAGCACAAGTTATTTTCAATGAAGTTGATTTTGGAGGATCAAAAGTTGAAATGATTGCTTTGCCTGGTTCCTATCCAAGTACTAAAGCACATATTATCTCAGGCGCCAAAGTTAGAAAGTACGCCTTTCTGATTGGTGCAGACTATCAAACTGAAACTATTTTTAAGAAAAATATTCCATCCTTTCCAAAAACTGAACAATTTTTACTCGTTTTTTATAAAGGTAGGATAATGATATTAATATTATTTAACAATTCTATAAATCCAAATCATACTTTTCCAAAATCTTTTAGAACAGTCAGATAGTGATACCACTCTTTATGCTGACTTTGTAAAAGAAAATATTTTAGATGCTATTGTTTTCTCACCCACTCAAAATGATCCAAATCAATTCTCTGACAAAATACCAGAATGGGACAATAAAGTTCTCTACATTTCTAATGGTGCAAATGCATTTTCAAAGTGTTTTAAACAGGAACCATTCATTCCAAATTATTGGTTTGAGAGGCCTGTTACTTTGTTGACAGCAAATGATTGTCCTGAAGGTATTATTTCATACATTATTCTACATGCAAATTGATTATTTTATTAACATTCAATGCAGTTGACCCAAATGCGGGTGGGGATCCACATTTCTCCCAAAAGGTTGTTGATTCAAAAACTAGGAGAATGATGAATATTTGTTATGATATTGTTGGCAAAAGTAGTCAATCAATTAATATTTTGAATGATAATTCTACAAATACAAATGTTCAAGGTGTCCTTAAAGATGATTATTACATGCATCAGATTATTATTCAATATAAAGGTGGAGTGATTATTGTTGATAATACATTCATTCAAATCAATAATAAAAAAATGAAATGGGCCAACCTGGTTAAATACAAAGTTCATTTTGCCACTGTTCATGTTAAGTCAACTGAAGAAATTCAAATTGAAACATTTTATAAAAAATTCAAAATAGTCACAATTGTCAAAAAAGAGTTTAAATCATACAGTGGCTCATTTCTTAATGTTTACTTTGAAGAATTGAATGTATTTTATGAAAATCTTGGAGGATTAATTGGAGATATTGGAAAAAAGACATACATTTTCAATGATGAAATCCAAGTAAATTCAAATAATGTTAGAGTTGATAATATTGAAATTGAATCAACTGTTACAAGAAGATGGCTGAATGAGTGTTATCTCCTTCCAATAGCAGAACTAATACATCCTAAAACAATATCAGATTATATTCACTAATCAAAATTCTTAGCCAAGCAGCAAAATCTACTGACTACACACCAAGGAATAATGAAAAAATTTAATCTATTTGACAGACTTAGGATTGTAATTGGGTAAAGATAATCAAAAAAACTTTTTTCTCATGTTATTATTGGTGTTTATTGTTAATAAATGTAGATTTAATTATTAATTCCAAGTCTTAGATCTCTTTATCATTTATTTTTACAGACCATTGTGTACCATTTTTTGTGGGGTGCCACATACATTGATTTGGGTTCAGTTTAAGGCTCCCTACTGGCCAATCAATGGGCTTGATTTCATTCCTTTCAAAGGCCCTTTTTGTTTTTTTCAGGTCCACTTAGCAAGAATCTAGCCTCATCAGAAAAAATAACTTTTGACCAGTCTATATTCTTCCTAACAATTTTTAGACAATAATCTTTTCTTCTTTTGCAATCATTAGAGGTGAGATTTGTTCTTTATCTGATTCTTTTTTACTTGAAATATTGTCTATTCAGCTCCCTCTGAATGATTCTAACTCTTACATCTAGTTATAATTCTTTTGATGTCTTTTCGTTATAGTCTTTAACTTTTTGATGGTCCTTTTCACCATGGCTATATCTGTCCAAAAACCTCTTTGGTCCACCTCTATTGTCTTGCTCTAGCTGCTTATACTTCATGATATTGCTGATTGTTGATGGTGGCATTTCCAAAACTCTTGCTGTTGCCCTTAATTTCCCTATTTATTTATTTTTTTTACTACGAGATCCCCAATATCTTTACTCTACATCATACCTAAAAAAAATACAACAAAAACTATATAATGTAATTAAAATAATCACTAAGTAGGAAACTTAAGTTGGAAAAACCAATATGTGCACTCATATTTAGACTTTAGATATAAAGATACTTTAGAAAGACTTTTATTTTGTAGGAATTAGAATGGTCGAACTTTGGAAAGACTTCTAAAGAGCTAGTTTCAAAATTTGATTGGATTTATTGTTAGAAGGGCTCCTATTTAAGGTTAGCATATATTAATAACATAGATATTACACTCAACTTCAGATATATTGAGGTAGACTTGAATCCTCCAAGAGTATGTTTGCTCACCCACCCAGTATCATTAAAGTATACAGAGGTTTAGCTATTCTTGCAAAATGTTTTATAAACTTTCTGTAAGAGCCACAAAAAGCTACAATGCTCCGTAGAGAATTTACAAAAATTGGGGGCATTAACAAGAAGAATGTGAGCAACAAATTGCTGAATTGGTAAAAAGCAAAGATATTTTCTTTTGAAAACTGTTTGATAATGCTGCTTGTAGGTAAAAGAAATAACAATATTAACTTTTTTAATAGACGATGCCATTATTTTTTAACTATAATTCATAAATGTACAGTTAGATATAATAAAATAGGATAAGCATGAAATATAACAAAAGTTGTACATTAGTATTCAACATATTCATGTGTTCAGTTTGATTATGGTTTAGGCTTGAAAATAATAAAATAGGGCATTTTTCAAACTTTGAATGAAATCTCCTGAAAGCAGCAAAGCCAGAAAAACTACACTATAATTGTTTCAAGTCTATAGTATATTGGAAACTATGCACTCTTATGCTAAACTAAAAATACTTTGCTATCTCTATCAGGTTGAACTTTTAAAAACCAACAAAAGAGTTATGTTTAAATTAGGTTTCCTATAGAAATGTATTAGTGAACTGTATTATGAAATTGAGCAGTTTATTTTCTGAGTTCAAAAAATCTGGTTACACCACATCTACTTGCACATACTCCAGTCAAGCCTGATGCTCTACAAGCAGCATAACATATGATATTCAAATTTTTCTCATTTTTCAACTAAAAAAAACACAAACAAAATATAAATAGCCAGGTGAATCTTTTCTAAAATTAAGATTTGACTTACCATTTTCAATTTAGACAACAGAATAGATCTTGGTGTATTGCAAGTTGAACCAGCATTTGCTCTACTTCCATCAATTCCAGTCATTACAAACTCACAAATAACAGCTGCTTCAAAACTATCCAATTCATCACTCTTTTTTGAATTAAATGTTATTGTTAAAAAGAAAAAGTTGGATTGAAAGAAATTATCAATACTAACACCTCTCTTAACCAGTTCTTCCCTTCCTCTCTCTCAGCAGATCAAGTACAGAGGAACTTTGGTATACTTGCAGAACCAGTGCAATAACAAAAATCACTGATACAAATTTCATATCTTTACTTTGGCAGTTGTGTGAATGATAATTTTTACTAAAATGATAATTTTTACTAAAGACTTTTCTCTTTATATAGATTTATGATTTAAATGAAATAAGATATACAATCCACATATTCTGTTAATTGTTGGACTTGTCATATTAAAATTGTTACATCTTATGCAACTCTCCAAGTTTCGAAATTCAACTATTATTTAGAAGAGGAAAACAATAAAAACCCTTTAATTGTTTTAAATGTCGATTTTGGTGTATTTTTTCTTTGACTGCTTCCCAAAATCGATTGGGCCTCTTGAAAGGTGAGAATTCTGTTTCTCTCTTTTTATTTAGTAGAAAAAAACCTTTTGCAAACCCTAATCAAGATTAGGTATTTAACGATCTAACAGGCGAATTAGCTGTAAGAAAACTCAAAGAATGTCAATCATATATGCATAGATTTGGACTTGAAAAGTCTCAATACATGAATCTGGTAAAACGTTCAAATGATGAAAAAGGCGTCAACTTGAGCTATAAGAACAAATAAATAAATGATCTGATTCTGATCATTGAAGAAATAGGAATCAGTGATGATGCCTTGCTTTTTGATATTATGATCAAAGATTGTATGAGAATGAAATAAACACATTCTTTAAGTCAAAATCACAATCACTTTCAGATGACTGTCAAGTTTCAAGTGGGAAAATGTTCAACTTAAATATAACTTTCGAAAATTTAGATTCAGAAGTTGCAAAGGCAAAACTCAAAGTAGTTCCAGCTAAGTCAGTTGACATTAAATTTGTCCAACAAAAATCAGCTCTTTTGAGGCTGGTCAAATTGAATACTAAACTGAAAGATGGTGAGTTATTTAAAAATGACAGTGATAAGTTTGAAAAACTGAAAAGATCGCAGCTTCTGAAGGAATTAGGTAAGCTAAAGTCAGATGAAATGCTGTGCTGTATCATGTTTGAAAACACTTGTGTTGATCAGGTAGAAAACATTATCAAAAACTGTAATAAAACTATTGCGTTTGTTATTTGCTTCGAAGTCATTTGTAATTATTTTCATAGTGATCTAGAACAAGATCAAGCTAACTGAAGTTTTGATCAATTGAACCAATTGAATAAGCAGAAATTGTCATCAATTTGCTTTGAGAACATAATTTTGAATTCTCTTTAGAATTTGATTATTTATTGGACAAAAATGTTGAGTTCATTTTGGAAAATGCCAGTCTGGAGGAAAAAGACATAAAAATCAAAGACAAAAAGAATATTAAAGACATGCACATCAACAATTCTCTCTCTACACTGGAATTGAACATATTTATCTTAAGAGGAATTGAATTCATTATTCTTGCAGAAGAGAAAAAGTTTGTTCCATTGTGCATTATAAGTCCTGTGGCTTCTCTTGGTTTAGGTCAAGCGATGCTTGGTTGTGCTTTGATAATAACTGGTTTTGGCGCCTCCTTGAGAACGGCAATAGTTGCAGAAGGAATAGCACACATGGTAGTAGTGGCATATAACACACACTGCACATAGCTATTTCAGTGGAACCATTACTGTCAAAAGAAAGCAGTTGGTCTGGCCATATCCGCTGTCTCTATGGGGATGTCAATTATGAAGGATGATGCCAAGGGTATGAAGGCATTAGTAACTGGTAGTGAGAAAGAAATGATAGAATAATCTGCTACTCAGATCATCACCAATAACAAAGCCATTGCATCAAAACTGATAAAAACGGGTGCAAATTTGAAGAGTTTGGCTAGTAAAGGCGTGGGTGTTGAATTTAGAGAGGCCGTGGCAAGGAAGGGTTTAAGCACAGGCGTCCAGCTTTTGTTCGATTTTTCATTTGAAAGAATAAAACCTTCACTTTCCGAATCAGTGGAGTCACACATTAGGAGTTCATTTCACAACGCAAACCTCAAATGTTTATTGTATAAAATGTATGCCATTGATTTAGTTGTGGGCTCAGAGAAACTTCTTTGTAGAGTTGAACAGTTCGTATCTGATATTATTAATCAAGAAGAATTCAACACCACTATCTTGTAGACGGGGAACAGAATTCAGATAGTCAAAAAGTTGATGAAGAGAATTTAGCTGCAAGGGAGCAGGAGTTTCTGGCGAATTATGGCAAGTACAGAACATTTCAACAGCAACTCAACTACAACAGCAGGGACTATTGCATAGCATATAGTCAATAAATAAGCGAATAAATCTTACAAGCAAATCAGGAGTATGCTAAAAACTCAACAGACAAAACAGTCCAGAAAAGAGCTAATGACATTCGACAAGGAAAAGCAGATATAATAGCTGCTGCTAAACGTTACAGAATCATATTGAAAATTGTAGACAGTTTAAAGTACAGCTTAATCAGAGAAGATGTCGAAAATAAAGTTAGAGTTATATATGTTCAATTTGATTATAGTTTAGACATTCGTGATATCTTTTACGTGAATGATGGAGGCTGTGTGGTTGAAATAACAGCCAGTCGTGAGATAAACGACTATCCCTTTGATGCTTTCAGTCATATTCTTGACAAGCAGGGCATCAGCAAATCCCTCATTAATGTTCGGGGTGTGACTGCCAAATATATGGAATTAAACTGCAATTACTTTTATGAATACATTAGACAAAAAGCCGGTGTGAGAACTGAGACAACGACAGATTATATAACTAAAGAGTTTTGGCGTTATGAAACAATGTCACAATAGAAAACTGGAATTTTGGAGAATTGTGCTTTTTAAGCTCTAAATTGTTCCATAAAAGAAGACGATCAACTGAACCCTAAAACGTATGGACGACATTAATTACAGATTCATATTCACAAGACCAAACAACTATATATATGTGTGTGTGTCTGTATAAGTTTTAAGCCTAAAATAATTTTGGAGACCTCTGTGTAACCTTTTATTTAACCCTAACTACAAACTACAAATGTCAAATTTTCTATAGCGCAAGATGTTGCTCAATATTTATCCATTTAAAAAAAAAACAGACCTGCGTAGTCTCAAATGAAAATCTGACTAATAACAAATATGTGGAAATTTTTCAAACAATAAAGCTTTCAAGTTGACCATATCTCTAATAATCTATCAATAATTATTTAAATTTCTATTTCATTTTCAGTCAGAGTCTCTTCCAGAGACGATCTAATTAACCTCATCATCATCTTCTACTGAAAAAGTAATAGCAGCCGACCGGGGTTGGCTAACCCTAACAAAAACGTTTATAGGGCGCCTTCCAGGTGCTTAGATGTGGAACTATAATCCCTGTATCATTCAGCCGGAGTTTGAGTATGGGAAATTTTACCGAATTGTTCAGAAACCAAGATCAACAAACGTCCCTCTCACATCCCTGATTGTTCTTGTTTTATTTAGCAGTCTGCATGTCAATTTTCATTGTAAGAGAATCTGTCAATGTAGAATGGTTAATATGTTGTTCCAGGTCAGTTCGTAACTTGGGCTCTTTTACAAGGCACTCCACTTGATGAGTTTGAAGGATACACGAATAAAAGTTCACTTTCCAGTCTTGCTTTATAATGGATTGGTAGAAAATCCGACCACGTTTAAGCTGTACTTGCCTGCGTATCTTTACTGAGACACAGATACAAGTTATGCGCTTACAGGCGCTACCCAAAAATAACAAAATAAAACCGAAAACGTTAACAATTGAATGCGAAGGTGGAGATGATATTCTGTATATTTAAGCTTATTCAATAATGCTTATACTAATTAAACGTTAATTGCAACTGTTATCAATTCAATAGATAAAACTATGGATAAAAGTTATGGCGACCCAAAAAAAGCTTTTGTCCTTTCACTAGGCCTACCATTTCAAAAGACACCCTTATGCTATTTTATTAGAAAAATACTAGAATTTCGTGCGACGACAACTGATGAGGACAGTTTATAAGCTATGAAATGGTTCAGTATTTAGAATCTGCTTGAACCGTAAGCATCTCGATAGCAAGTTTATGGAATGATCTAATTCTTCGAAATGAACAATTTTTTATTATCTAAACTAGATAATGGATAATGCCGTCAACTCTTTGTCCTCTTAATCGTCCTCTGTACGTTTTACGTGGAAGTGTTGACTGGCTGGTCAATATTATCTCTATTATTGTATGCTAAAAAAAGCGTTTAATAGCGCGAATCTGTGTTTTATTTAAAGAATTATGTTGGTAAAAACTGGAACGGTAGTATTACAACCTAATAACCCCGATAGCGTATACGCGATACACAAAACACCACCTTAAATTTGCTCATATTAGCAAGATAATATAAATCCGATAGGTGATATACTAAATTAATTGAGTAGTTAACTAGTAAAAGGTTACGGTGTTCGAAAATTGTTTGTATAAATACTGCAGACGAACAATTAGAAGCGTTTTGAATTGTGATAGAGAGAGAGAGAGAGGAGACTAAAACTTCGGCATGTCAACAGTACTTATATTCTCAATAGTCTTTTTATGCTGTTGTATTAATCTGGGCACTCTTGCACAATTTACTGGATTCAATTTCAACGGCAAAAGTAAAATTGCCACTGAAGGAGTTCCATTTTCTATTCCTGTTACAATTGAAAACCCAACAACCGATTTAGATTGTCATGTTCTTATACAGACAAGTTTGAAATTAGAAGCAACGACAAATGATATCTTTCCAGCTGGTCAAGTGAAGACAATAAACTTTCTTTTCGTATTTGATTCCTCAATAGCCGACAAACCTTGCTCAACTGCAATTGCTCAATTGGAACTTAGGTGTAGTATGGGTTCTTTCAAGAAGGATATCGAGACTATTAGAGTTAAAGATGCGGATGGTACTGGTTGCGACGACCCTCATTTTAAACAAATCATTCAAGGTGTAGATGGTTCTAATTTGCAAACTATTCAAATGAACGTTTGTTACGATCTCTACGGAAATTCTGGCGATATATATGAAATTCTAACTGACAATATTCTTGATTTGTCCTTATTTATTCAACTCAGAGGCGATTATTATATTGGTAGAATACTCTTGAAAACTGCTGACGGATTTATTAATATTTCAACTCAATTGATTTCTTTACCAAACTATCTGACATTCGATTGGAATTCCGGTCAGTTTACGCCTGTCGAATCAAATATCGCTTCACTAGTCCATGTACAATTCAATGAAAATGGCGATATATATATCAATTCTATTAGTAACAATGAGCGAGAAGAACGCTTCTTTGCTATTGAGATTAGTAGAGTTTATCAAAAAATCGGTAAATATTATCTCAATTTTCGTCTAAAAACAAACAGTGGTAGGGGAAACAATGACGGAGTTCTCGATGATACCTACACTGGACTCATGGCTCATGTCTATAATTCTCGATATAAATTCTATTATCCCGTTCAAGAATTTCATACAAACACCGTTGTTAACGTCAATGGTCGTTTTGTTCAAGCATGGATGAAAAATTCACCGACAATAGTCAAAGTAGACGAAGATAACGAAAAAGATGAATCAGATAATAAGATTTCAAGTTCAAGTTGTATATCTGTTCGATTAAACGATTTAATTTATCCGAAAACTGCCAAACATTTCAAAATAAAAACATTGAATAAGAACATTCTTCCTGCTTAAAGGAACAGATTACAAGATTGTGTTCAATTTTTCGCTATATCGGTCGAAAACATTTGAGAATGCACCTTCTCAATACAGAACGAGTATATTTCGATAGTCTTTGAAAAAATACTCCTCCACCATCGTTGTCAGTAAATAAGAAGAGGTTAATTATAAGGATATTAAGGTAATCGTTATATCTTCTTATTGGGCGAAAATGTACATTTACCGAAATTTTAATGCTAGACAATTGAAATTAGACATAGTAGTAGATATTCAAATCGTCAATGAGAATTCAATGTTAGTAGTTGTTCAACGTTCACGATTCTCTTTCGCTACCATCATCAGTTCAGAGAAATTGTCCAGCATGTGACGAGTCTGTTTATTCATTCCATTCTGGCGTTGAATTTTCGCAAAGGTATAAGATGCAATCTGCTGATCATTGTGTTACGTGCCAAGTTACGTGGATGCGGAAGATGGGCTTTAGAATATTCAGCTGCCAACAAAGAAGAAACAACTTTAAAAGTTTCTTTTCAGGCGTTCGGGCATTTCTACTGTTGGAATTATTTCATTTATTACTAAATTAGTATTAATTCTTCTCTTCAGCACTTTTACTCTTTTGCACTATTATAATTGTTATCTGTTAGACAATAACGGCTGCTATCCAACCCGACGACGTCTTTGAGAAGGATGAACACAGAAAACAGACAGTCATTCTCCTTGTTAGAGTTTCTAATTTTGGTGGAAGGACGAAACGAAAAAAACAGCTGCAAATCAGTAGGCCTAAATAAGCAGAGAATATTACCTTATACATTATATATTTAAGATTCTTTGGCATAAAGTTCTTTACCTAAATAAGCGATAGCTGAGAGCTGAGACTCTCATATATCATAATCCCATCGTGAACAAATGTTATGGATAGGGTTTTGTATTAGATAATTTACAATCAATTTTATCGATCAGTGTAGAAGAGAGAGTGGGAAAAAAAACGATTAAATATCTCAGAAAAATTTGTCCTTGCAAACATCTGTTGTGGGCTCTCGTACTCTGTTCATAATTTCCCGTTCAATTTTATCTCTTAGACAGGGTTGAAATGAAAAGAACTCGCCTTAGAGAAAAGATTCAATCTGTTGTTGGAATACAATTTCTTTATTGTAAATATGTTGTTCTTGTCTAAAAGGGGAGAGATTTTAGAAAAGTTTTACCGCACGCAACTAGCAACTAGGTAGAAATTCATTTTCATTCATAGACGATAACGCAAATTGAAAATTTACGCCTATATCTCTTTCGAGCAAGAAAGAGTCTGTCTATACAGCAAACTCTACGAAAGATTACTTGTTTGGCAAGTGGACGGAGAAGGTTAAAAATGATTGACAAAACCTTTTTTAATATAAAGTGAATACTTTTGAATAGAAATTATGAATCACATTCTTCAAAACATGCACAATTCGAGTCAGCATTTATCTTTTCAGCCATTAAGAAAAGCTTAAGAATTTCAAGTTCAAAGAGATAAATAAGTTGAATAGAAACACTCTCGTCTTTCCCATGACATACTTAAAGCATGAATTGGTGTGAAATGTATATAAATATAAGAAGCTGTTTAGACAGAGAGACGATGAAAAATATTTGAAATTTGAATTTTGGAACGGTACCATCCTTTTGGGCGTAATGGCTTTTCAATTAATCTTTACCTGCTCATTAATTGTTGGCTGCTTCTCGGCAAAGTTTTTATTCAATGAAATGCGACTGTTAACAAGACAACTTGAATATACTATTCTGGAGGATGGCGTGTATTCGAACATATTCCTATATATGTTTAGCTCGGATGAAAATTTCCCACAATTGATCTCTGACGTAATTGACGAAGGTAAAAATGTTGGATCTCTTAATTTGGCTGGTGTTAATGCGTTACCGAGTAATAAACAAGTGGCAATAATTTTTTACCAAGGTTAATTAGATTTACATAATTGTGATTAGCAGTATGATAATATACTAATTTTCCAAAAATAGGCACGTGCCCAACTTGTTTTGTTGCCTTTAACGACCTAGTTGAAGGAAATATTCATGATTCAATTGTTGTTTCACCAATTGAAAATGATGCCAATAAATTTTCAAGCAAGCTGCCACAATGGAACAACAAAGTCTTGTATAATTCTGGTAGTTTGGAATTATCCAGATGTTTTTCAACAAGTCCTAGTGTTCCCGATTATTGGTTTAGTGGAAGGACTGGAACATTTTTGGCTCCAAATGATTGTCCTGCAGGTTGAAAACGAATATTAAATTTTTAAATGTTCACTTTTGTAAATTAAAAATCTTTTATATCGCTTCAACAGAAGATCCAAACGCAGGTGGCGATCCTCATTTCTTGCAAAAAGTATTCGATGGGAAAACTAAACAGTTGACAAACATTTGCTATGACGTGTTTGCAGAAAGCAACGAACTCATTTCTATTCTCCATGATAACTTAACCAATTCAGACGTTCAAGGTGTCCTAAAAGACGACTACTATATGCATCAGATTATAATTAGATACAAAGGCGGATTGATTGTCGTTGATTCATCATTTATTATGTTGAACAACCACAAATTGGAATGGGCTGTATCTAAATACAATTTCGACAATTTAGTAATCGCAGTGTCAAAAAGAGAAGTGTCTATTCAGACATCGTACAAAAATTTCAAGCTGACTACAATAGTTCGCCGAGAATTCAAACAACATACCGGCTCTTTTCTCAATGTCTTTTTCGAGGGCATGGACGCGTTTTCTGGCCGATACAATGGCCTAATAGGAGATATTGGAAAGAGGAAATATATTATAAATGATGGTATCCAATCGAATGGCAAAAGTGTTTGGCTTGATGGTGATACGATTATAGAAGGCAGGGTTACTAAAAGATTTTCAAGTGAATGTATTCTTCTACCAGTAAACCAGTTGTTGCATCCAAAGAAACTATCCGATTATGTTTATTAAAAACATTCATCTTTTCTATGGCCAATTATATAATCTATCGTCAAGCCCAAATAATTTTACATAATTTCCTCTTCCACGTGAGAATTGTTGAACGATGGCATTAGCAGTAATTCTTCCAACCCATACAATAGTAGTTTGTTGAGAAGAGAAGAGAGATATTCCAAGAAAATGACTAACTTTTCAATGGAACGGCATTTTGTTAAGTGAAACATCACGTCTTATTATATAAATGTTGATTAATTCACTTGAATTCAGTTGATAAATGCTAACCTTTGCTCTTCTACCATAATTTCAGTATCGTTTTGCTGTTCTTCTCGTTCCGTCATTGTAGTCAAATGTGGTAAAATGAATAATAAATTAGGGTGGATTGGAAACGTAAAATGTTAAATTTTTTTTCCCGAGTTCTGGTGTTGACTATAAAATGTTTTACCATGCGAAATAATCACGATTTTCATTTCCAAGTTGTCATTAACGGCTCATTAACACATACGAGAAAGTTAATTGCTACTGCAAAGATAGAGAGAAAAAGTTACGGTGTACGTTTCATAAGTTTTAAGACCAGTATCATTTTCACATAAGTTATATACACTTTATATACTTAGGTGCACAGGAGTTAAGACTAGATATACTACCAGTTGGTGTATCCCTTCCTGCATTGTTCTTTTCTTATTCGTACTAAAGGATGAAAGTAATAATTGAAATTATTTTGTATTTGAATGGCATATAGTGTAGCCTGGATAATCAAGGAATTACGCTATTATTACAAGTATTATTTAGTAAGATGGCCGTCGGTTAATCCTATCTTTCTAAAACATTTCCACCAAGAGAAGAGATGATAAATAGTTGACAATAGCTTTTGTTGAAATATATTTACTGTTATGAGTAGTCATTTGATTGGGTAGGTAAATTTCTGTGGATTGTTATGAAGAGAAGCTCAAGGAGAGAGGATTTTTGATTGATTAATTTTCATAGTCAACCTACATTTGCATAACATTATAGTTTCATGGCCAACAGGAATAGTTCCTTGTTTTTCAATAGTGTATCAAGAAAATAAGAGAGAGGGGACACTGTAATATTGTTTGCATATTCTGCAACTTTATTCAAGATGACATATATAATATAATAATTGATGGGCGTGTGAACAGTTTTTGTTACAACGTTCGTAGGAAAGCCAAAACGATTCCTTTCAAATATCCGGTAAATGTCTATCAGTATAGTTTGTCTTTGAATTAGTATTATCAGTAAAAATCAAATTTTGAAGCACCGAGTTGAAATGGAAACTTGTACGAAAGAAGATGGAAGAAGAGGTCGAATGGACAGAGAGAGAGAGAGAGAAGAACGACGCTCTACTAAAACCTTTTAAGAACGTTCAATATACATTTTCAAATTGTCTCAATAAACATCTGTAAAGGGGCAACTAATTGGTATTTAATGCAAAAAAAGTAAAGGTAGCTAACTGAGTTTTGTAGAACTTGAAAATGTATCTGATTAAGAATTAAAATTGTATAAGCAAAAAGTAGCTTATTCAGTGTAATGAATCTGTTAAAAGTATGGATAATATCTTGCAAAGCGTTTTAAGAGATTATCACCTTTTTTTAGAAAATCGCTTAAAAGGGTTAATACATTTTTAATTGTTGACTTAAAAATGAATGCATAAAACAATTGAGCAATCTGAACAGAGAGGGAAATTGAGGGACAAGGAGAGAGAGAAGGGAAGAAAGGAGATAGCGTTGAAAATGATCAAGTTAACAGGATCATTAGTCTGTATGTTATATCTTCAAATAATGATTGCTAAAGTGGAGTTAACGGCAGATCGTAATTTTCACATTGCTGTCAATAATAAAGTTGGGACTATTCCAATGATACAAAAAATAACACAAATAAATGTGAATATAGTAGAATCAAAATTTCCTTCGCAATATCTTTTAGAATATCACTCTGGAAATCTTAGATTGGACATGAATAGTTCAAGCTGTTTTACGCATCCAGTTCTCTGCTCTAATGGATTTTCAATATCTTTATGGTTATTTCTGCCTGACACGAATAACGAAGTTGTTATACTTGCGATGGAAACTTTGGAGTTTTCTTACAATCCAGTATCAAAGACAGTTTACGTGGTGGGTAATCTCTACCCTAATGTTAATGAATACTTTGTCGAAATGGAGGTGAAATACTTTGACGAGTGGCAATTCTGGAATATCGAATATAATCCATCTGACAGAGAGATTATTCTTAGGAGAAATCTGTTTGAGGAGAAGGTTTCCATCGTTAGGAACAAATCTCCGAAGGCACTTTACGGAAACATCATATCTATTGGTTTTCAATTCACAGGTAAAATGGACGATATATACTTTTGGAGTACGCGTCTGAGCATGGCTGATTTGATCGGGGTAAGAGATAGCGTTTTTCCCAGAGTGTCAAAGACCATAACAGAATGGAATTGTCTTTCTGACAAGTACGATAAGGCGTTTTTCGATAATTCAATAGGGACATGTGAGACTGTTGGCAATGGTATAGTGAATATGTCGACTGGTTTTGTCGCCTCGCAATTCCGTGGTTTCGTCAGTTTTATAGATAAAAATGGAGGAAGCGAAAAAGTGAATTTCTATACTCAAATCAATCAAAACATTTACACATTATGCAAAAATATAACCCTAAATTCATATTTGAATCACACTTTTCAATCCTTCAGTTGCGATTGTCCCGCAAAAAATTGCAGTGTATTGATGGAGACAAATAGTAACAACAACATTAATAGAAATAGTTTGCAAATATGTTCTGTAGTTTTTTACAGTTATGAATAATGAAGAATGAATGAAGAAGAGATTGTGAGATAATCAATCACCAAGAGATAATTATAACAATAAGATTATATGTAGTGGAACAGTATATATGCAATGTGTGATGTCATTAAAAATGTATTAGAAAAGCATGCTCCGCTTGTTCATTTCAGAAGAGACAGTTGAAATTTATCAACAAAAATATATAAAAACGTACAATTGGCTTTTCAGTTCGTTCTTATAGAAAGACAGTGTTGGGAGACGAAGAATAGCAACAGCAGCGCCAAGTAGCAATAGAGTTAGGGTTAGGCTTTTTGAAAGCAATATTGAATGCGGGGGAAGGGGGGCGGCTACTTTTTTTAATACTGATTACTTGCTATGTTCTAGTAGCGGAATTTTTCAGGTTAATTTATTTCTCTATTCTTCTTCTCTCTCATCTTCTTTCCTTATCATTTCAACGAAAATTTAATCCTTGCGAATGATTGAATTTACGTAAAATGAAGTCCTTATTCTTTCAAATTGATGATTTATTATTTAAATCTTAAAGCAATTTACATGTTTTCAATATTTAAATAATCCAAAGGAACCTTCTCTTTATTTATCTTTATATTATTGTTTGTCATTTTGTTCTAATCGAGAAGAAATTACGTAAATCGATAATCTTTTATTAGATATTGTTTATTATAAATATACATTTATACACTTCTTTCTAATAACGAGAGGTTAAAATTTAGGTTGAAAAGAGCAAAGAGAGAGAGAGAGACAGACAGACAGACAGACAGAGACCGAGAAATAGAAGGTAACTAAAGAGACACCGAAAACTGTGACTATAAGAGCAAAGAGCTAATAAGTGACTATCTGGCCTATTAGTCATCTTAAATAGGAGTTTATATTTGGACAGTTAACATTGAAAAGTAGGCAGGGAAGAGAGGAAAAAGATTAAAAATGTCGATTGATGGATATTTTCTCCCAGTTCAGGATTTACAATGCGGAATTTGCACCGAATCATTTGTGAATAATGATCCGAGGATGTTACCCTGCCAGCACACTTTCTGTCTCAACTGCTTGCAAGGTCTGAAAGATAAGGGAAAGCATTTTTCACGAAATTCTTTCCTCTGTCCTGTTTGCAGGAAAAGCCACCAATGGCCCAATTCAGGAACAAAGGGCTTTCCCAAAAATCTACTTGCCACATCGCTCAAAGCAACATATCAATCAAAAACGACGGCCGTCTCATCGGCCAGCGAAAGAAATCTGGAGAATTGCCAGCGTCACTTTCAGCAAGCGATCAATCCGCTAACCGTCTGTAAATCGTGTAGGCAAAAGAATTTGTGTTTAAAATGTCTAACGGAGCACGCAACTTGCAGCTTGGAGCCGTACGATAAATTCTCGCAAGAGTACGACGAGAATAGGAAAAGGATACAGGAAAAGGTGAAACTCTACAGGGATAATATTAACGACGAGTTGAAATCACTATTGAGTCAGCTAAAGACTGCTTTCAACGACGTAACAAAGGTTGTTGAAGAGAATAAGAATAGGCTAGAGGGAGAGATAATGAAGAAATTGGGGTCATGTAAAGCCGAAGCAGATTCAATATTGTCCAAGCAGGAGAATGAATTTTCCGATTTAAAATCGGCCGAGGAAAAGATTGACATTCTTCTAAGTACGAAATTGACTTTTTATCCTAGTTTATCGTTGAGTATAGGAAGTTTACGTAGGGAGAGAGACAATGAGCAAAATCGTAAAGTGACCACTGGGGCCGGTTATTGGTCATCTTATTCCAATCGATTCGGTAGGAATATCCCATTTGATACAAGAGTAATATTGAACGGTTCTCCAGTCGGCTCCCAGTACTCTGAATCCTGTACTAGTTCGGAGACGGATAAGATGAAAAGTTGACCGAACTAATCTCCTATCGTTCTCGTCTAAAACAGTCGTATTGTAGAAGAGCCTTCCAGAATATTTCTCTCTTAGAAAAAGTACACCCAGTTTTTTTCCATTGTCTTTGTTTTTTTCTCTCTAAATAAACTACACTTTAAAAAAGTCTAAATCATTTAATTCTAAATATTTCAACATATTTCCCTGAAATGTTGCAACTTGTTGAAAAAAATACAAACCATACTCAGCATACATAAATTTATGAGCGCCATACGCACACACATGACACATGTGTCGTTGGATGAGGGGTGAGGGATGAGAGAGAGAGAGAGAGGAAGGGAGGGAGAGAGAGAGATGGAGGGAGGGAGGAAGAGACAGAGAAGGAGAGAGAGATAAACAGATAGATAGATAGATAGACAGACAGATAGATTGACAGACCGACGCGTAGATAATAATACAGAGGAGGAAGAGGAGGGCTGTTGTAAAATGTTTATTTAAATGAATGCGCAAGCATAGACTATAGATTGAAAAGATAAGGAAGTATTTTAATAATATAATTAATTAGAATGATAAGAGAGGAATGAAAAAGTTCTACATCTGTTGAAAATGATAAAAATTAAAACGAACAAAGAGAATTAAAAAAAAATCAATGAAATAGTTTACTTATAAATAGATAATTGTTGTTTAGTTTACCCTTTGCAATTGGGAGACGTGTAAGCTAGCTTTATATTTCTTTGGCAAACAATCTTGTTTTTTAGGTTTAAAACTTATTATTGAATTCTGTTGGCAATTGTTTTGCTCTGCAAATATTTTCCATTTAACAAACTAACGAAATAAACAAATAAATTAAGGTTTGTATTTTATTGTTTTCTAGTCGCCATCTTATTTGTTTCTATTAGTATTATTAATTCCTGAGTATAGGATGTCGAACGACGAAGAAGTCTTATTCGATTTGGACCAGTATGAGGAAAAAGCGAAAGAGATGATTGAAGACAACTTCATTAGGAGATACATCTTTGAAGGGGCCGACTTCGACCAAGGAATTCGTAGGAATAGAGAAGCTCTTAAAGAGTATTTATTAAAATACAATACATTAATAACGTATAAATTATTATTGTTTCTCCAATTGAAAAGCATCCTTCTCTATCCGAGAGTATGCAGAGGTTTGGCCAAGAAAAGAGACCTGTCGACGAAAATTCTAGGGCACGAAATCTCTCTTCCCATAGGCTTTTCGCCAACAATGTGCCGTTCGTGGATTCAACACGACGGAGAATTGGCAGCCGCCGAAGTTGCCATAGAAATGAATTTTCCATTTTGCCTAAGTTTCGTTGCCGAAACGCCTTTGGAAAGAGTGGCGAAATGCTACAAGCGGACGCCGAACTGCGTAAAATTTTTCGGTGTATCGCTCTACGACGAGGAGAGTCTTAGAGAAGTTGTCGACAGGGCTGAAAAGTGCAATTATCACGGTCTGGTGGTGACCGTCGATCATCCTTGCCACGGTAACAGGAGATTCGACAAGGAAGATCACGAAGAGTATAAACAATTCAGCAATATAACAATGCCCAATTTACCGAAAAAGATGCAGGAAGAGTTCAAAGACGAAAACGCCTCCTACGACCAAAGTCCACCGGAAACCTTTGAAGATTTGGCTATGTTAAAAAAAATGACCAAACTTCCAGTTATTGCTAAAGGTATCCTTAGACCAGAGGATGCCCTAGCTTGCGTTAAAGCTGGTATTGACGCAGTTTGGGTGTCGAATCACGGTGGTAGACAATTGGGCGATTGTCCCGCAACTGTAGAACTCTTGCAAGATATAGCTCCAGTTCTCAAGGGCTCTGGAGTCGAATTGTACATCGACGGAGGATTTCGACACGGCGCCGACGTGCTGAAGGCTCTGGCAATTGGTGCAAATTGCGTTTTCGTCGGTAGGCCAGTTTTAAGCGGATTGGCCGTTAATGTAAGTAAATTACATCATAAAGAGAAATTCTTATCATTCGCTTCTTTGCCAATCAAGAATTTCATTCTTGTTGTAAATTATAATCATAATAATTATTATTATCAAACTTGATTCCACTTGCCTGATTAACTATTAATTTTTCTCTTTTTCTCTTTTTTCTCTCTTTCTTCCTTCCTTCCTTCCTGGAAATTCTTTAGGGAAAAGATGGAATTGAAGAGTCAATGAAACTAATGAGAAAAGAGTTGGATATAGCGATGGCATTGTGCGGATGTAACAGCATTTCAGATATAGATAGCAGCGTACTCTGGTCAAAGTAATTGGTCTACACCAAGATCCTGATCAGTATCAATAAAAGGAGAAAACAATTCTACATTGGTAGAAAATCAGAGAAAAAAGAACAAATTAGTCTATTCGTTCTAAAGCTTATAATAAAAAAACGTTAATGAAATAAATTCAATAGGCTTATCGTTGGTTTCGTAGTTAGATATCTTTTCTTTCTTTGCGTATATTCATATTCATATTCAAACTCAGTCATGCATTGATTCGTTCGTTCAGTCGTTTATTCAATTATCCATGCACCCATCCATGCATCCAACCGTCTATCCATCCATCCATCCATCCGTCCAACTGTCCGTCCATTCGTTCGTCCATCTATACATCTAACCTTCATCCAGTCATTCATCTAGTCATCAATCTATCCATACATTCGTCGAGGCAACCAGTGAATCGTTGGATTATTCAATTTTTTCCTTCTTTCTTCAAATAGGAGAAAAAGATATAAAAAAGGGGAGAAGCAAAAGGGAATGGATGGAGATTGACGGGAGAGGGATGATGGGAAGAAGAATTGCCTGTCTTTTTGAATCTATGATTTTCAAGAGTTTGAATAAGGAATATATTGTTGTCTGTGTTGTGGGTAGTATGTAGTTTATTTGAAGATTTTATATAAAGCAAAAATATAGAATATATGTAAGGGTTGTGTTAACGAGCTGATTACTGCATAAAGAGTGAATTATTGCTATTTTATTATTCGATTCAAAGGTAAAAGGTAACCTTTTAGTTTTAGATTAGACAACTGAATTGAATGTGATTAATCGATTTATTTAATTCAATGTACTACTATGTTTTAGCATAGATGAAAATGATGTTTATTTCTACGAATTGACGGTTAAATTGGGGTTTGTTTTCAAGTTGTTTAATGTGATAGAACAACGGCGTCGTTTTGTTTATTTCGTGTATAAATGAAAGAAAAATAAAAGAGTCGAAAAGAGAGAATGTAAAGTCTATATGACGAAAAAGATGTAAAAATGTAGGATTGACGAGCTTGTTCAACAACAACAGATTGCTTTACGTATAGAATAATAATAAATAATAAATTGCCGTGTAGTTAAAAAATATGATTATTAATCGAATTGAATTAGTGATGAAATAATTAATATAGTTAATGAACGATTGAACAAATGAATGAATGAATGAATGATTCATTGATTTTTGCGCTTTACATTTCGAATGAAATGTAATTTAAAAATATATTCAGATTTTCCAATGTTATATTGAATTATATCATTTCTATTTTGGCTGTTTGTTTGCTTTATTTTTTATATTATTTTAATGGAGAATGGAGAATAATAGCAATAAAAAAAGAATATACTTGTTATTATTTTACTAGTGAAAATTGCGTTGGACTGTTTACTTCATCAATGATATCGTTCTACTAAACATGGATAGAATTATTATCAAGGGACAGTCTAATTTGAACGGTAGAATTAGCGTTGCCAAATCTAAAAGTTCTTCTCTCGCTCTTATGGCGGCTAGTGTACTTTCCAACGAACCGATAACTCTGATCAATCTACCTAGAATACATGATATTTCGGTCATGAAGGGTCTGCTAGAAAGCGTTGGCGTCGTTATCGAAGAGCAGGGAGAATCAACAACCTTTAACGCCTCTAATCTCGTTACGAACGAAATCTCAACTGACGCGACCTGGGCGTCTATTTATCTACTAGGTCCTCTGCTGGCCCGCACTGGAATTGTGAAAATTCACCGTCCCGGAGGTGGTGCGGTAGCTAATAGAGATGTTGATCTAACTTTAAACAATATGGAAAATATGGGCGCCAACGTTTACATGGAAAATGCTTACGTTAAAGCCACCGCCACCAGGATTGTTGGCAAGAATATTGCGCAACATTTTCCGTCGGTTGCCGCTACGTTTAACACAATCATAACCGCAATGATCGCCGACGGCAGGACTGTCTTGGAAAATGCGGCAAAGGATCCGGAAATAGTCGACCTGGTAGCCTTTTTAAACCTCATGGGAGGGGTAATTCAGGGATCGGGTATGGATAAAATTATCGTCGATGGAACGTCAATAAAACAACTGAAAGGCGTCGAATACGAACCAATACCAGATTATATAGAGGCAACGGCGTTTATCGTTAGTGGACTGATTACTCAGTCGGAAATAACAATAGACGAAATTGACCCTAGCCATTTGCTACCAATAACAAAGTTCCTGTTGAAAATTGGCGCAAAGTTTACAATAGGCACCGACTACATACGAACGTATAGGAAAAAGATATTTAGCGGTAATTTAGAGACGGCTCCCTATCCCGGCTTTCCATCCAACGCCCAACCCCTTCTCCTTGCACTCCTCACTCAGGCTCAGGGAAAGTCGATAATAACTGAGAATATAAACGAAAATAGATTTCACGTAGTAGCCGAAATGAGGCGGTTAGGCGCCGATATAGAATTGGAGGAGAAGAGAGCGTTGGTAAACAATTCCAAGTTGACAGGAGGAAAAGTCTATTGCGAGAATAGTATAGACGGTATGGCGTTAGTTTTAGCCTCGTTGGCGGTCAATGGAGAGACGACTATCGAAAATGTAGAAATTTTGAAAAGAGGATTTCAAGATGTGATTGATAAATTTCAAGATTTAGGTGCCGATATAAGGATTGTTTAATGCGGTAAAGAGATTCCAATTGGATAGGAAGATAGATAGATGGATGGATGGATGGATGGATGGATGGATGGATGGATGGATGGATAGTTTGATTGACGGGTGAATGAATGGGTAAATGGATGGATGGATGGATGAATGAATTCAGTATACGCAATCTTCTTTTGTCCATTTATTTGTTTATATTTAGAGTTTTTTTTCTTCTGTTTATTGAATGAAATAAAGTTGTTTGTAGATGACATGAATTGACACATTTTAAATAAAAATAAGAATAATAACAATAGTAAGATTCGCTATAATCAATACATAAATAAAGAATAAATCATAATAATAACAAAATAAAATTCAAAGGGACTATGCCATTACTGAATCTGTACTCTTCTTAACGAGTTCGTTGAATAGGCCGCCACTCGATATCAGTTGATCGGGAGTGCCTTTTTCTACGAGTTCACCTTTATCGATAACGAGAATCATATCGTAGTCCATTATTGTTTTAATACGGTGAGCAATAGTAATAATAGTACAATAATGAAAATGTTCCCTAATACAGTCCTGTATAAGGGTGTCAGTTTCATTATCTATATTTGCAGTTGCTTCGTCCAGAATTAGGACATTAGCCTTTCGAAGAAAGGCTCTCGCCAATGACAACATTTGCTTCTCTCCAACGCTAAAATTTCCTCCGTTATCTACAACTTTTGCGTAGATAGTATCTGGTAGTAATTTTATCTTTGGCGCCATTCCTACGCATTCGAGACTATTCCATATTTCCTGGTCAGAATAGATGCTATTCGGATCTATATTTGATCTTACAGTACCCGTAAACAAGTACATATCTTGGGGTATCGTTGATACTGAAGATCTGGCAATTGCTAGAGGTAAATTGAAGAGGTTAATACCGTCCAGGATGATTTCTCCTTCAGGTTCAACAAGTCTAAGAATGGCAGAAACGATTGTGGATTTTCCCGCTCCTGTTCGGCCGACAATGCCAACCTGATAAGAGTTGAGAGATGAAGTCAAAAGAAGGTAAGAAAGAAAGAAAGAATGAGAGTAAGAATGAACGAACGCACGAACGAACGAATGAATGATTGAGTAGAATTTGTATTTATCTCTATTTATCCTCCTTACCTTTTTACCACTTTCTATTTCAAGAGAAAAGTTTTTCAAGGCGTAATCGTCAGTACCTTCGTATTTTAGACTGACATTTTTAAAGGTTAGCGAACCGTTTCTAGGCCACATCATATCTGTTGGAAGTTCTTTAAACTCTTTTTTCTCTTTATCCAATTCAGTATAGTCGATAACACGTTCGACCGAAGTAAACTAAAAGAAGAAAGAAGGAAAAACTTAGTTGGATGTTTCTAATTTGTCGGTTTTGTTTTTAATAGAAAACTAACCGCGTCTTCCATGCGGATAAACGTTTGAAATATGGTCTGCAGAGGTTCAGACACATGAAGGATATATTGTATGACCAAACCTAGGAGCGTTACTGAGAGAGTAGTAAATCTCAACATGATTATAGAAGTTGCCATTAGGATAAGGAAAACGATACTTGTTATCATTGTTCTCAGCCAGAAATAGGACGAATTCAACGCCAAAATCATACGATTATTCTCATCCAACAACTCTGAATACTTTTCCCAGAATCTCTGTTGAACATCGTGGCATCTAATAACGGTTAGACCGTCGATAGTATCGCTGACGTGAGAGAGCACGGGACTATGGCTGCTTGAGCTCAATCTCTTTAGGACAAAAATTGTTTTCGTTGCGAATTTGAATACTATAAATATGAGTATGATGCTTAGGGCAAAACTAATGCCAGACATAGGATAGACGTAGAGGGTAAACGAGACGCTAAAGCATAATTGCAGGACTAAATAGATGAAGGTGGCAAAAACCAAAAAGAGTACGTGATCTACGGCCATAATATCTTTAGAGAATCGGTTGAGGATTACTCCTATTCTCTGAGAGTCGAAAAACATCATTTTAGCCCTAATGACCTCTTTAAGCATGTCGGCGTGAATCAGTATGGAGGCTCTCGTATTAAAGGCGGCAAATATAAATTCAACGCCTAAACTGGCCAAAGTTAGAAATCCTATTCCAGCAGCGTAGAATATTAATGCTTGCCGGTAGGCGGCATAATTTCCAAAGTTTAATTCAATAACCTCGGCGGTATTCTTATCAATTATTAATGTTATGAAGAGGACGACCAGAAGAAAGAGGACGCCCAGAAATAGAAGAAAGAGGGAGCCTTTTTTCATATAATACCAATGAACACCCCAATTAACGAATCCCTGGCCAGTCCTCTCCAAGTAGTCTTTCTTTTCTGTTGCATCATCGTGTTTACCTACTTTGTAAACTTCTTTTGATAATATCTGTAGTTGCTCATCTTCATCCTTGTCGACAGTATACTCCGACATTTCTCCATCACTAATTATTAATGATTTATCAACATTTTTCAAATACTGAGTTTGGTGCGTTACTAAAAGGACTGTCTTTGATTTAAGATAATCTTTTATGGCAAATTGAAAGACGTGCTCTCCTATATTGGCGTCTAGAGCACTCAAAGGATCGTCTAAGAGGTATATATCCGATTCTCTATAGAGTGCTCTGGCCAGACTTATTCTTGCCCTTTGACCTCCGCTTACTTTTAAACCTCTTTCGCCCACAATGGTTTGATCTTTAAGAGGAAATTTTCCAATATCTTCAATCAGTTTGCTAACTTCGTAGACTGTTTGCAACTTGACCAAATCCAATGGCTCTCCAAATATTACATTTTCTCTGATTGTATCACCAAATACCCATGGTTCTTGGGGCGAATAATTAAGCCTTCCCTTCCTTATTATCGAACCACTAAGGGTGTTTAATTCGCCCATAAGAACTTGAAGAAGCGTCGACTGTTGTTGCGAAATAGAAGAAAGAAGAAGGGAGGAAGAAGAGAGAAAAAAGAGCGTATTAAACAAACAGTAACGAAAAAATGGGATTTTTAAAAAACAAATATTAACCTTTCCACATCCAATTGTACCTATAACGCAGTAGACTTGACCAGGTTTCATACTAAGGTTAATATTCTTTAGAATGGGAGTGTCAACGTTATCATCCCACGTGGCCGAAACGTCCTCCAACGCTATCGTTTGCTCGTTTTCGCTGGAATCATCCCTAACAATTTTATTCTCTCTATCGGGAAGTTTGAGAAATTCCTGCAAACAAAAAAACAGAGACGACGTTGGAGTTGTATGTTCTAATCTATAGATGATTGTCTATTTCTATACTAATCATTTAATGAATGAATGAACAAGTGCCGGTACATACCATAATTCTTTCAAGGCTTTCGTACGCTTCGGCTATGTGGAACATAGCGGTTGCGAATGTATTAAATAGATGGTCTTCGAAAGTTCCCAGCATGAGTGATATATATAAGAATTGAGCTACGTTCAAGTGCTCAATTTGTTTGAACCAGTACATGGATGCCAGAACTGCGAATAGGACGATATGCGGTGCAACAATACCCATAGCGTTTGGTATGGCTTCGATTATAAGCGATTTAAAATTAACTAATAGTTCTTTCCTCCTCTGTTCCTTTATTTTACCCTCAAAGTTACGTTCCCAGGCGTTCATCTTAATCAGCTTTATGGCGGAACAAAGTTCCCTAACGCTATTTACCCTCTTATCGGAAAAGAAGGTGATCCATCCGTAATAACTTCCAGAGAGGTAACTTAAGATAGTTTGAATGAAAACGATGACGGCTAATGTGATTATCATGACGATTGTGACGTTGAAACCAATTTCCATAGATATTATAATAACTAATACAATAGACATTACTGGTGAGGTTATGATAAACTGCAAAAATGATAGACAGTCCATAACTTGTTCCGTATCGCTCGTAATCAATGTTAGAATTCTACCGGAAGTAACGTTATGTTTTGCAGTCTTGCTAACGGAGAGGAGCTATTAGATGGAAAATAGACGTTGGTTAATAGTTTTGTTTTTTTTTAAGAAGCTAATTATCTGTTCTTAGCATATCGGATTGAGTAGTAATAATAGTAATCATAGCAAAGATCGTACCAACCTTCTGATAGATGACGCCTCTTATGATGGTTTTAGCTCGAAGACCACCAACAAGTTCAAGAAAATTACAATAAGTTATTAGAATATCGGCTAGTAGGTGTATTAAAAATATTCCAGAAAGTAGGCCATATTCTAAAGGAACAACCATCGTATTCAAACTAAACTGGCGCAAAAGCTGGTAATATGAAATTGTACTAGCCAAGACGAGTAGGTCCTGTAAAATAGAATCAACGCAAACCAGTTAATCAGCTAATAGTTTTGGATTAAGGAATTTAGAGCTTACCGTCATGCTATTTAGGAAAACGGACCAGGCTAAATATTTGCAAACGAGCTTTCTAACGGCATTCATTACAGTACCCATTCTCAGTTCTTTGTCCTTAATTTCTTCTCTGCGGGAAAATACTCTCGATTTAGAGGAGAAAAACAAAAAAACAAAGACAGAAACAATCTTTAAATCGACTCACCGGTATTCTTCGTAAGCTGGAAGTGACTTTAGTTCTGGTAGCGTTTCAAATACAGTCTCTGGTACGAGTTCTTCCTTTGCACCTCTTCTTATAAACGAAGTCATCCACCTAGGAATTGTTCAAGTTTCTTAAATGATTGATTAATCGGTTCCCTTCCATATACAGTATATGGAAGGATCTAGCTATACAATTGTGAACGTTAATTCCCTTACCAGAAACATAGTCTCGAAAAAATGTTGGCCTTGACATAAGGGCACTCTTGGCTCTTTTCAATAAGTCTGGTGGTCTCCATTGCAAACTTTTAAATCAGTTGGTCGATATTTTCCCGTTACAAACTCATTCTGTCAGGGTTTGAATAGGTTTGTTTTATTGCTTTTAGAGGAAGACGATAAAATTGATAAGTATACATCTATAAACCAAGGGAGAGAGAGAGAGAGAGAGAAGCGTTCTAAAAGTTCTTACTTACTTGAAAGATGAGGAAATGGTCGATTCACTTGTCGGTCGAACTTTTACAGAGTTCTCTATACTAACCTACGGTGGCCATTTTCATTCAAACTGTACGAATTGAGGTATAATCGGAAGCGTCATATTGTTATGAACATATGTTGTCTTACCAATTGTTTTATTCCTATTCATATTAATTCAAACGTGGAAACATCTGTAATCAGCCATTCTTTTTGTTTATATCATCAGTCATGAATTGTTGCTGTACTTTACTGCATACACGCATTTATATATAGGCATATATAATTCCCGCCTATAGAGCATATACAGTACGATTATTTTTCATATTTTACTTTCCTTATTAATATTCATAGAATTTTTATTAAAATAAAATCCTTATCAGTCGTGTTTTTGAAAAAACAAAACAATATAAATATTTATCAGGGTGGTCGTTTGGAAGATACCGCTAAATCGCTTCTGGCTAATTTGCATATATTCAAAAATTAACGATTTCCTCTACGTCATTACTACGTATATTGAAAATTGGATATTTTCCAACCGTTTGAAAAAAAGACTAATAATCAATAGATAGATAAAGATAGGGAAATTTAACGGTTGATTAGGGGAGTTGTTGGATCAATCGTAAGATTTTTGTTCCGTTATTTTATCGCCCATTTCTTTCTATCCCTCTTACTTCTCTTTAACACTTTTCGTGAATATTTTCTTTGCTATCTAGCTTTAAGAACATATAAGAAGATAGATAGATGAATAGAAAGACAAATAGATAGATAGATAGATAGATAGATAGATAGATAAAGAGAGAGAGAAAACAAACAGACAGATAGAGACAGGGAATAAGAATGAGAGAGTAAGACATAGGTAGATAATAGCTCAGAAAAGAGTTTCTCTCTCTCTGATTTAAAGAAGGATGCTAATTGAATTTTGTACTCTCAGTACTTTCTTGTATATTAATAAAAAAGAAACGCAAAATTAATTAATTAATTATATCATAAATCAATAAATTTGCTGGTGTTGTTGATTCTTCACAAGTTCGGCGAATATTCCTCCACTTTTAATCAATTCGATTGATGTTCCGCTTTCTACTAATCTGCCACACTCTATAACTAGAATAACGTCATAGTCCATTATCGTGGCTAGCCTATGTGCTATGGTAATAACCGTACAGTTGGCAAAGTGTTTCCTTACGATATTTTGTATATGCTGATCAGTTTTGTTGTCGACGTTTGCGGTAGCTTCGTCCATAACTAGTACACAGCTTTTTTTAAGAAACGCCCTTGCTAAGGCCATTATTTGCTTTTCTCCCACGCTAAAATTGCTTCCACAGTCGGTAGTACGCGTATAGAGTTGATCAGTGTAGCTTTTTACCTTTGTCGCCATTCCAACTTTCTGCAGAGAATCCCAGATTTCTTGATCCGAGTGCATGTTGAATGGATCTAAATTGCTCCTAATTGTTCCGTTATAGATAAAGCTATCTTGAGGAATAATACTTATAGCACTTCTGGCCAGTTGAAGTGGAATAAGTAGTAAATTGACATTGTCTATGTAAATTTCACCACTAGGTTCGTGAAGCCTAAGCAGAGCCGAAACAATCGAGCTCTTTCCCGCTCCTGTCCTTCCCACAATGCCAACCTATAAATCAACCATTTATTCAGTTAGTCAGGGCAAGTCAACTCATCGAACGTTACATAAAGACAAACTGACAAGCAAACAACTACAAACCTTTTGACCACTATCACATTTAAAATTTAAATTTTTCAACGCGTACTCCTCGCAATCAGTATACCGTAAGCATACATTCTTAAAATGAATAGATCCCGTTCGAGGCCAGTACTCGTCGTCCGGCATTAGACTGAAATTTTCCTTTTCGCCCTCTATATGCATATAATCAAGAATCCTTTCGACCGATGCGAACTGCAAGTGGCCAAGTATAAGAAAAAGAAGAAGAGGTAAAAAACGAATTACTAACCGCGTCTTCCATCTCTATAAATTTTTGAAAGAGAACTTGAAGAGGCTTCGATATGCCTAATATATACTGAACCACTAAACCTAATAAGGTAACCGACAAGTTCGTTGTCCTTAGCATGATCATAGTGAATACAAGAATCATTAGAAGGGTAAAAGTTGAACTAATACTTCTTAACCAAAAATAAGAGGAGAAGAGAGCCATATCTATTCTATTGTTTTCGTCGGTGAGCTTTTTCAACTTTTCCCAAAATCTCTCAGTCATATTATGACACCTGATCACTGATATTCCTGTCAGAGTATCATTGATATGCGATAATAGTGGCGCACTACTCGACAGTTCCAACCTTTTTAATCTAAATATAGGATTGGACGCCTTTCTGAAGAGTATATAATTAACTACTATACAAATAACATAGCAAATAGCCAAATAGGGATAGACGTAAGTGGTGAATGCCATTCCAAAGAAGACGTGGAGAAGCAAAGTGATAAAAGTGCTAAACGCTACAATCATCACTTGATCGACGAATAAGAGATCTTTAGAGAATCTATTAAGGATGACGGCAACCCTATGAGTGTCAAAAAATGTCATTTTAGCCTTCATAACTTTAACAAGCATTTCGTTGTGAATGTTCTTGGATGATTTGATGGTAAAAACCAATAGGAACAATTCGGAGGAGAAGGCAACCAACGTGGCAAAAGATACTGTGACCACAAAAAACAATAGAGCTTGTCTAAAGCTTTTCACGTTGCCGTAATGTATTTCAATAGCATTCGACATGTTTAACTCTCCTAATAAATTCAAAAGAAACGATGCTACGAATAGTGCAAATGCGATGAAAATCATCAATGGCGATCCTTTTTTTATATAGAACCAATGTACTTTCCAGTTGGCGGTACCCTCTCCTGTTCCTTCAAAGTAGGATTCGCCCTCTTCCAACGAGTCTTCCACTTCAAATTGTTGACTTTCAACTCTGTCCGTATTGGGTAAACTTTGAATTTGTTGAATTTCGTCGTAATTTTCAACACGGCCGTTGTTCAAAGTGAGCACTTTATCCACTTCTTTCAAAATATTTTGTTGATGAGTGACGAGCAAGACTGACTTTGATTTGAGATATACTTTTAGCGCCTTTTCAAAAACTAGTCTACTAATTTTGGCGTCTAAAGCGCTGAAAGGATCGTCTATTAGATATACGTCGGCGTCCCTGTAGAGGCATCTGGCCAAGCTTATTCGTGACCTTTGCCCCCCGCTTAGCTTGAGGCCTTTTTCCCCGACAACAGTTTGATCTTGTAGAGGCATAGTTTCGAAATCTTGTACAAGACCCGAAGCTTCGTATACTTTGTTTAATTTGTTCAAATCGAAATTCTCTCCAAACACAACATTTTCTCTAATTGTATCGTGAAATATCCACGGTTCTTGAGGTGAAAAGCTCAATTTTCCGTTGACAATCATTTTACCACTCCTTATCCTTTCCTCTCCCAAAACGACTTGAAGTAGAGTCGACTGTTTGTGGTTATTGGTACGTTGTCGTTTTTGAAAAAGACAAAAATTGAAAGGACACATTATTTTTAATGAATAAAAGAGAGAGTAAGAACCTTTCCACTTCCAATAACGCCAACGATGCCTAGTAGTTCCCCTCTCGACAATTCAAAGTAAACGTCTTTGAGCATTTTATCTGTTTGTTTCTCATCCCACGAAGTACAAATTTCTTGAGCTTTAACCAGTG
This sequence comes from Dimorphilus gyrociliatus, assembly GCA_904063045.1. Lineage (NCBI taxonomy): Eukaryota > Metazoa > Annelida > Polychaeta > Dinophilidae > Dimorphilus > Dimorphilus gyrociliatus. The sequence goes on from CAJFCJ010000003.1 coordinate 81,072, forward strand.
TTAAATTAACCTTTTCGTCTATACAACAAACGACGTCGTTTGGTTTGTCGTTTCCCATTAAGAATTTCTATTGAAAAGGAATAGTTTTATTTTCTTTAAATGTTTAATTCTGTTAGAAACAAAAGTTTAGATATTATTTTGATATTCTTCAAGTCTAGCTTGTCCTATTCTGTCAAATTTTATGTTTGTTTGTTTATTTATTTCATATTGGATAGTATACTAACGCTGATCCTTTCAAGACTGGAATGGGCGTTGGCGCAACGATAAATGGCATCGGAGAAGAGGATGAATAGATGAACTTCTAAACTACCGACAAGCAGGGCGATGTAGAGAAATTTCGCCACTCCGAGCATTTCGATATGCTTAGTGAGATAGAGATAGCAGAGAATTGGTAAAAGAACTAGATTCCTTCCACTGGCAGTGATAGCGGTAGAAAGTGTATAAATAATACCCGAACCAAATTCGTAATAGAGTTCCGCTTGTCTATAAATGCCGATTTTTTGCATAAAGTTCTTCTCAAGAGAATTAATTTTAATGGCTCTAATAAATGAAAATATTTCGGCCATGGTACTCAATCTCTTATCCGACCAATCGGATACATTCTTGTTATACGTGCCGGCTAGCAGGTTAAAAGTACCTTGATAAAAAACAATGGCAATAAGAGTGCCGGAAATGATTAAAGTCATAATTAGACCAATTTCTAGACCAATGAGAATAACGACAATGGTTGCCATAACCGGCGAAACAACAAAATAAGAGAAGGTACAAGCAGTTTCAGTAATATTCTCCAAATCCCTCGATAATAAACAAAGAATGTGACCATTTGTTCCATTTTTTTGATGTCTTTGACTGGCAGTTAGAATCTGTTGGGATAGGAAAAAAATGTTAGTATACGAGAGAGGAGGGATGGAGGTAGGAAGGATGGGAGCGACTGACTGAGTGAGTGAGTGAGTGACTGAGCGAGTGAGTGGGCGAAGAGGCGGCGGTGTAGGAGGAAAAGCTCAGGAGGGAAATAATAAAGTGGAAGAATATTTTCTCTTCTTCTCCTACCTTATTGTAGATGACTGCTATAAGCGAACTTTTTATCTTGGCTCCCATCAATTTTCCAAGAAATCTCGAATAGTTGAGAATCAGTGTTGATATTAGATTTAAACAAAATATAAGAGCTAACAAATAATATTCCATATTGATGATTGTTGTTATTTCTTTAAAGTCTCTGAGGAGACGGTAGTAAATATAGGTCATACCTAAGTTCATTCCTTCCTTAGAAAGAAAAAGAAAGATGGGATTAAGGGCTATAGAAGGACAAATGAAAAGGTTCGTGTACAAACTCCTATGAAGCAAAAGATGAGATTGTAGATCCAGTAACTTTTCACAACGTATTTTAGGGATTTAAAGATGGAGAGGAACGTATAGTTGCGCTCTTTATGTCTTTCCCTGAAAGATGAATAAACTGCATTGATTAATTTGTATTTTTACTTGTCTATTTGATGGTTATTACATAAATTTACTAAACGTGACTTCGGTTTTCATTTCGTGAATAATGTCAAAGATATCGTGGGAGTTAAGACCTCTCTTCATTCCTTTCAACATCAACTCATTCATCCACCTAAAAAACATTTTCACAAAGTAGAACATGAAAAGAATGCTATTAAAATGGCGCAATTATATTCTGTTTTACTTACCAAAACAGCCATTTTGATATGCAATTAGCCTTCAAATAGAGACACTCTTTTCTCTTAGCTTTTTTAACTAGATTATCACTTTCCATAATCTCCTATTCAGTCTCTTTTCCTCCTTGAAGCGAGCATTTTTCGCTTTTTTCAACAATAGAATATTAAAAAATTTTAAATAATCCCGTTTCAAGTTGAAACAATTCAAGCTTTTTGTTGTTTGCCTACAAAAATCAATCAATTAGTACAGTCAATTCATCAGTGTTAATTCACAACGTTTCTCTTCATCTATTCTCTAAGCGAATATAGAATATAGTAGAATCAGGATTAGAAGAATATCATCATATTTTCTTTTGTTCCTCAGAATCGGAAGAAGGCGTTTCGCTATATTTTCTAATTGTTTTGTTTCGGTTCAGTTCCTTTTTTTTGATTTTCCGTGTTCAAAAAAAGGAAGAGAGAATGGCTATTTGAACATCTGTGACTTTTTTATTCGTATAATTGTTCTGTTAGATGATGATAGGACATTAAACGTCGGTTAGACATGACTGTTCTAAATTCAATTGGTAGTTTACGAACAATAGAGTTTACCCTTACATGCAACATTAACATACAAAACTATATAGACATGTCGAAATTGCAACCTGTTTCAGTTTTTATTGCATTAAACGCATGAATAATAATATTAATATAGTGTTAATGTGTATGAAATGTATATACTGTACGTGTTTGAATCGATGGATTGATGATTGAATCTATATATAGAATATTATAGGGTTAGATCGGGGAAGAGACGTAGGTATTCTCTGTCTTTCTCTGTTTTTTGTCTATCGGGCGTCTAACGCTTTCAGACACATACACGAACACTGGAAATAGGAGAGAGAGAGAGAGAGAGAGAGAGCCATGTTTACTTCCTTATTTAATGAACTATTGAGTAAAATTGTTGAATATGTTTTAAAAATAGCTTTTCTAAATGACGTATTGAATGAGAGAATCAAAGTGAAACATCGAATTTACTAGTTTGGTCAGTCTAAATATAGAATTTAGAATTGTTGAGAAAAATTAATGACAAAGCGAATAGTTGTTTTTAACAAGTGTCAAATCACTGATTGTTATTGAATGAAGAAATGAAAACTTGATTGATTGATTGATTGATCGATTAAACGATTACCAAGTAACTTTTTTTCTTAGCAGTTTCCCAGAGTTCTTAATTTGTTTGACTAAAAATATCGAATAAATCAATGTTCGTCTTAAAGTTCCAACAGTTCTAAAAGCTAAATTCTCTCTCTTGACGAAATAGTAGAGACGTTAAATCTGCCTATTGACAAAGGTAATTCCAGTAAATTTATTCCATCTAGTTGGATTTCATCAGTTGGCTTCCTTAATCTCTAAAGAGAGCCTACAATCGAACTTTTCCGCTTAGGATCAGTCGGAGTTTAAATCTTACTGAAGAGAGCGAGCGAGCGAGAGAGAGAGAGAGAGAGAGAGAAAAGAGGGGGAAGGAAGGCGCAAGAAAACAAGTAAATAGAAATGAGTTGTCTTTTCCGAAATGATGAACGATAGTATGGGTAAAACGAAACAATCATGAGCCGTTTTAACTGTTTCTCAGAATAAATATAATCCATTCATCAACTCTATCCTTATTTGTTTAAGAGACGATAAAGGCGAAATTTATTTTTATTTGTCTTTCAAGGACATCTTCGAAGGACAAAGACTAATTGCATTTTAAGAAAACAACCAAACTCGGACTTTTAATTAATTTTAAACTTTTTTCTCATCAACCAAATATTAATTATATCAATAATCAAATTGATAAAAACACGTCTTTCTACTATTTTCCTCTCTAGATTTAGCTTTTTGTGAGGAGTAAAAGGAAATAAATGCTCAACTGCCAAAAATAGAATAGGGTGAGGTGCGTGGGTGGAGGGGTGGATGTTTTTTTTTGAGGCTTGGAAAGGGGCAGCGAGAGGGAGAGAGAGGGAGTCGACGACGACAGCGACGGTGATTAAGGGGACGCTTCGTCGAAAGTTGGTTTTAACCGGAAATAATTTAATTTTAAGATGAAATTTGATCTCGGTTTGTTGGCTAAAGTTGGACGAAAATATAAATTTCATTTCGAAACTGTAACCGAAGACGGAAGACGGTAGAAGAAAGGAGAATAGCAGAATATTCTTTCACTGTTTACGGGCAGATCTTGAGAAGAAACAAGAAAAGGAGGTAAAGCGAGCGAGGAGAAGAATGGAATTAATTCGATTACGAATAGAAAGAGATTTTACGCCTCGATGCAAAAATTATAGAGTATATAAATGATATAAGGATACATATTTAAGTGATACGAATAATTTCCTTTCTTACAAACGTAATTTTATATACCAAGATACTCGAATACATTCAGAATCAATTGAGAAACGAACTTTTAAGAGAACGATAACAAGCTAATTATAATGAATAGGCTATCAATAGATCATAAACCCTCCAAATGAGACAAAGAGAGACAGAGAGAGAGAGAGAGAGAGAGAGAGAGAGACACAGACAGATTGGGAGAATTTCGACTGCGGTCAAGTGACAATATTTCGTATTACGTTTAGGGTTTCTATCTAAACGATTGCTCTAAAGAGAGATTAAAACAATGGATTTTACTTTCAAGTTCTCTACTATTACCCTTTCAAATATCGATTGACCTTCTCATCGAGGCCGCTGCTTAAACGGATCATCGGCGCAGTGAATAAATAGACAGGGATCTTTGGGGGCGGGGGACTGTTTTTTTGTTGTTTGAAGCTTCGTCTCTAAACGCACAACACCAATAGCAACCGCAATAAGAATAACGATAATAATTAAAAGCCTTTTCCCAGATGGAATCTCATCTTTTGAATGAAAATGTATGATTCATATTAACCGTACGATACAGCATAATCCCAGCCCTAACGTTGTGTCTATCCCTCTCAACGTCTCATAAGCGTTATTTTCAAAGACCAAGAACTACGTTTGGATTGATCAATCATTGTTTTCGTCGCTTCAGGCATATAAAAATTCTCGCGTTCTTTTCGCTCATTAAGCTGGTGGATGAATCTTTCAGAGTTATCATACGAATTAGAGACGGTGTAAATTTCTGCACTCTTAACAATAACAGATAGGCTCTTTTCGTTAGACATTATCCTATTAATATTCATAACGTCTCTTAGTATTAAATAAAATAAAGAGAGATAGCAAGTAAGGAAGGGTAGAGCTAAAAATTGCGATTGGAGATTATCTATTTGTCGAGTAGAATTGAGAAAAAGGACAGATGAGATAATGAGAGAGAGAGAGAGAGAGAGAAAGAGGGAGAGAGAAAGAAAAAAAGAAAGAGATAAACATATTGAATAGTTAACAATTAGAAGTTGATGAAGAGAAATTGAATTGTATTGAATTTGTATTCATTAAAAATGATATACAAGGTGACATCGAAGAAATAGTCTCTTTATATCTGAGACAATGATTATATTGCTATAAAGCGTGTACTGTATTGATTATTGGTCAAGGTTGAGGTTTGTATTGAAGAAAAACGTAAACAAAAATATTCATATTTTTTTATCATTATACAATATAATCTTTTTTCAATTTTTAATAATCTTCATTGACGTTGTACACTGCAAATTTGTAGAGCTTAATCTCTTGGACTTACTAATAGCGTTGCTATCTATTTTTGCTTCGCTTTCAATTATTTCGCTATTCTTATCATAGTCATTGTTGTTGTATCGGAGAAAAACTTTTAGGCACGCTATTACGAAAAGAGAGAAAGAGGGAGAGAGGGAGAGATTGGAGAGGGGGAATAGAAAGGTAGTGGAACTCATAAAAGAGATCATAATGGATTTTATTCCAGAGCCAATAAGTATTAAGACTATAATTGACACAAGAGGTGATACAATGAGGAGTTGAAAGAAGAAAATTGCTTATATTATTTCAGCACGATTAATCGATATTTGTAATATATTAATGTTTGGCAGTTTGTTTATTGTTCAGGTTGAGAATATAAATAAAATCTGTTTATATTAAAAGTGAACAGGATAGAAAGTAGTTTATATTCCGACAGCAAAAATCAATTAAGAGAAAGAGAGAGAGGAAAGAGAGTGAACTCACAAGTCTGGCAAAGAGCGAACGAGAATCTTTTTTACACAAGTTTGCCTTTCTAGGCGTTTAAATAAATAGCTTGGAGCTAATAACGAAGCGAGGAAACTATTCAAATTTCGTAGAATGCTTAAAAATAACCAGGGAGAGAAACTTTTCTACAATTGCCAAACTATCTTTCCCTTTTCATTTCCCTTTCATTCTGTTATCACTTTCTTTTTATTATCAATATTGTTTGAAAAGATGATGATAAGTTGTTGCATTGATCAAAGCAATCGATTTCTCTTCTTTTCACTTTTCAAGAGCACGATCTGCAATGTGTCTTTAAAAGTTTCTCATTGATGTTGCCATTTTCTTTCAAGCAGGTGACTAACCGAATTGGAATTGACTTTTAAATAGGCTCTAAACAGGATAAGAGAAAATTGTTTTTGACATCAACTATGCGTAAAGATCACATTGATAATATTTATCCCTTTCCTGTAAACCTATGTCTGTTTTATAAATATTAATTAATAATGGAAAAATCCCCATTTCTAGGAAAAATACTACTAGTAACTTGTTAGCATTAACAATATTATTTTCTAGGTAAGAAGAGAGTTGAAAAAGAGCGATTTTAATGTCCGACAACGCCTAGATTATGTTAGTTTGCTGAATAAAAATACAGTATAAGCTTTATTTGATAGGAAATTTTTGAAGAAACATTTTTTTCGGTTTTGTAATTTGATGTTAAAAATAAAGAGGATAAATTGAAGATGATTGATTGACGTGTCGTTTTAAAATTGGTTAAACTTGCTTTATGAAATCCTCAGGAGAAGAGAGAGAAAATAAGATATGTAATTTTTTCTCTCTCATCTCTCCCCTGCTCTCCGCTTTGACTCTACTCTATTCAATTAATTATGAGTTTTCCAGAATTGACCAAATTAACACAACGTTGGAAGAGTGAGTGAGTGTGTGAGTGAGTGAGTGAGTGAAAGAGAGAGAGAGAGAGAGAGAGAGAGAGAGAGAGAGAGAGAGATAGAGAGGAAGAGAAGCAAGGTTGAAAGGTCAGAAGGAGAGAAAGGTCAGAATGGAGAGGCAGAGGAGGGAAAAGAGACAACACTAAAATTTCGATCGAGGAAGAGAAAAGACAAAAGGGTTAGAGAATATAGAAATTTTTGATTCCAGTAAAGAGGATTAATATAAAGGATTTATTAATATTTTCTGCGAATTAATTAAAAAGAAGAGAGAAAAAAAAAGGATAGAATTTTTTTCTCCTCCATTTTTCGTATTAAATTCGATTGTTTTGGTCTTGAAAAATGTATTTTCTTCTATTAAAACTGTACTAATATTTTATAGAAAGAAACATTTCAATGCCATTTTCATCTTGGTTGTTTAAATATTTTGCTATAAACTATTTACATATTAATTAATTAATATGGATAATACATTTGATGGCGATTTAAGAAGAATGAACATTTTATATTGAACATATTTCATTCTGCGTGCATCGTTTATTATATCAAAAGAATGCAGGAATAGTGTTGACAAAAATGTATCGACCCAGTGTCAACATTTTCTAGCATACTAAAATGAATATATGTCGAAATGTATATATACAAATATATATACATTCATATATACTGTATATATATTTATATTAGGTTGTAGTTTTAAATATATTCATTTATATATACTTAGATATATATATATAAATGTTATATTTATATTTATACACACACACTTGATCATTATTGACGACAAAGACCTTAAAAAGGAAAAGAGGGGCAGCTCTGTGGTATTATTTTTTTTACATTTTTATACTTTTTTTCTTTTCAAGTTGAAAATCTGGAATGAAAAACAGAAAACACAAAAATTAACTATTAATTAAGTTCCTTTAAAAGAGAGAGAGAGTGAGAGAGAGAGAGAGAGAGAGAGAGAGAGAGAAAGAATGGCAATATTACTAACCGATTGTCCCACGTTTAATCATCCTTGTTACTTCTCTTGGTTATATCCCCTGTAATACATGAATAAATAAATATTTACACTGTATAATGTATACTGTATATATTGCATATAGGTATAGATATTAGTAATAGTTGGTGAGATTCTCTTCAAGTATACCTATTATTTTTATTGACAATATAAAACACTTCCAGTTAGAAAATTGTTACAAAATTCTTTGAAAAAGAACGAAGGAGATAGATTGATAGATGGAGAGAGAGAGAGAGAGAGAGAGAGAGAGAGAGAGAGGAAAAAGAGTTAGAATAGGTAAGTGACACGTAAAAGATGAAAAGAGAGAGATAGAATGAGACGTTTTTGATATGTCCTTCAACAAACGTAGATAGACAGAGTATTGTACAATGTATACAACTGCAACGATATAAATACGATATGAGGAAAATAGAGAGAGGAATACAAAACAAATATATCACGTATACAGTTTACTAAACACCATACTTCATATTTAAAGTACAAGGGATTTAGGATGTTTTTTTATCAATCGGTAGAATAGGATAAATAGGAAGGAAGAGAAAGAGAGAAACACCGTAAGGAAAAGATTTAATAAAGGAAAATAATAGACATTTATAAGGTGTATATGAGAGGAAGACTAAACGTATATAAGGGTCATTTTTGTGGAGATATAACACTACTGTAACTCACCGCGAGCGCATTAATTCTGAGAAATTATACATATATGTAAAAACAAAAAATATACATTTCTGCTCAAATAAAGCGCAGTTTGTCATTAAAAAATAAGAAAGCTGGTTTCGTTTGTTTGAAATTTGATTAAAGCAACAGTAGATGCAGAGAAAGTATTTTGCTTTGGAGAATTTTAAAAGCGAGATATAGGCCTATTTTACAGTTCATAAAAGTAATTGGGTAATAATGAAGCAGAAATTGCTAAACATTTGTGAACTTGAGTACCAGAGGGCAAATTTAGTGCAATTTTTTACGCTGATTAAGTGCAGTCTTTAATGTGAAAAGTGTAATGAAAGCATCCATCTAATCACTGAGATTAACTAGGAAAAAACAAAAAACTCTTCTAATATTATACAACTCTTCCTCCAAATGAATTCATCAATTGCAGTTAAGAGATCAATGCATGGAGATTAGTTGCCGCTTAAAAAAGAGTCTTTACTGACAGACTTTGTGAATATCAGATAGAGACGGAAAAGCGAAGAGTTAGAGAGAGAGAGAGAGAGAGAGAGAGAGAGAGATAGGCGTAAAAAGAGGAAGCGGAAGAGAGAGAGAGAAAAGAGAAAGATACTTTTTAAATCGTCTTTCAAAAAGAGCGTTAGGGAAAGGAAATATTTCTTTGTTTGGTGCTAATTAGTCAAGAAGAGGAAATGGCAAAAGTTGCATAAATACCATTAAACTAAACTACTTACGTTCGTATTTTAAACGATGCTGCCACAAAGATGGACTATTAGTTCTATCAATTGGTTGCCTCTTTTTGAAACCTGCAAATGCATTTGCACCAATCGAATCGAAAGATTTCTTTTTCATTCCTCCGAAAGCCGAAGATCCAATAGCGTCAAACGATCTCTTTAATCCACCGAACGCAGACGATCCAATGGAATCGAATGGTCTCTTTCGTAGAGCGCCAAAAGAGGAACTTCCTCCAATAGAATCGAATGATCTCTTAAAACCACTGAAAGCCGAATTTCTTCCAATGGAATCGAAATTTCTCTTTTTTAATCCTCCAAAAGCGGAGGTTCCAATCGAATCAAAAGTTCTCTTCTTAAGTCCTCCAAACGCCGAGGTTCCAATCGAATCGAAAGTTCTCTTCTTAAGTCCTCCAAAGGCTGAGGTTCCTATCGAATCGAAAGTTCTTTTCTTTAGCCCTCCAAAAGCGGACGTTCCTATCGAATCAAAAGACTTTTTGTCTATATCATTGGATCCAACATAGTTTTCTCGCAATTCGTCCAAGTTCTTCTGTTTAAATAATTAACATAAAACAATGGAATAATTTCTAACGCGATTGACTGATTGACTGATTAAATGATTGATTGATTATTTATTTACTTATCTGTATCAACAGATAAAATAGTAAGTAAGCTAGTTGTGTAGTTTTCTGTTCAATCAATCAATCAATCGAATAGTAAATTAATTACTCAAATGGATTATTTAAATGATTTAAAGAGAGAAAAGGGTTACATTTGTTTGTGTAACAAATTTATATAATCTTATGAAAGAATAAAGATAGAAGGGGAGAGGAAGGGGACGGAAGGAAAGAGGGAGAGAGAGGTTTTCTCTCCGCGTAAAACCAAATCAAACAATAACAGCGGGGGACAATCTGGGCTTTAAGTTGGTTGTATCATTAAATTTCCTGCCAAAATTATTGGCGTTAGATGAAAAAGTAGAAAACTGTTACAGATTCAATAATTAAGGCCGTTTTTATTTACAGAAGAGAGAGAGAGAGGGAGGGGAGAAGAGGAGGGGGGAGAGGGATGGAAAAGAAAAAGTAACAAAAAGTTAACAATTAACTTGAATACTTAATTAATTAAGCATATAAAAAAACCTATTGAATAAGTAAACCCTGACATTTACGACTTTGTTTTGCAAACTCTCTATTTATATAGTTTGAATAAAAATAGAAAAATAGCGAATTTTTAATGAGAAAATTATGGGAAAATATAATTTTTTCTGCGAATATTTAAACAACAAAAAAAAAATGATGGAAAACTTTCATTAAATATCTAATTAAAAAAATTAAAACGTTACAATAAATGATAATCAATACCGATATCAGAATGAATAGCTTAAATCGTCCCTCTTCCGCCTACTACCAATTTCCTCCCTCACTTATTCCCTCCCACCGCCCAGCTTTCGTTGCTCTTTTAAAAGTAGATTTATTTGTTTGAGTACTCTTATTCTTGATATAACGTAGAATAGATTAAACTAAACGTTATAGAAAGGGAGCAGTTTCAACCGGAGATTAATCCTAGATGAAATGAAAATACTATGCACTAAAACTAAAATTAAAAGTAGGAGAGAGAGAGAGAGGGCCGGGAGGTGGAGGAGGGTGGAGAGAGAGAAAGAGAAATAAAAGGAATAGATTACTAGTTTTGAACGTTAGCGAGAATAATGCGAAACCGTAGGAAATTATGAAGAGATGATTGAAATAATAGAATGAATGAATGAATGAATGAGGGGCTATTATTCAACGGAGCATGTCTGAAATTACACGATTCATGCATTTAGCAATCAGAAATGTTTGTGTCTATTTTTATCAAGAAAATCGCACTGGGAAATTGGTCAACGTCAGAACAAAGTGTCCGAATGAGAATTCAATTGAAAATGCTATTTCTGGTGGAATCGCTATCGTTTGCTTAATTAATTGAGAAACGAGTTACGAATTTCTAATGAACAAAAACAGTGGGAAACTTTCATAAAAACATATTCCACAAATCTTTTCCTTTTCCTTCTTCATCTTTTAATTGAGCGTAATTTAAAATTGTATGCAATCATTCATTCATTCGTTCGTTCATTCATTTGCTTATTCATTTGTTGTAGTATACATTTCTCTTCCCTCATTCATTCATTCATTCATTCATTCATTTAATCATACTATCTTTCTATTCTTTCTACCTTCTTACTTTGAGGCTATCGAGTTTTATTTAGCCTGAGAGTAAATCTACATCTTTCAACGATTTTTCGTATTCTATAAACTAGACGGTTGTTCGACGTCGCACGGTGTTCGATAAATGTATATTTATACCTAAAAAAGCGCCTTCGATAAATATTATTTGCAGTTTGGTGGTTGCCGAGTTATATAAGTGGAAATATATAGATTTTTCTCTTTCCCTTCCTCCTCCTCTTTTATCGGCGCTAAATGCCTAATAGTCAACAGAATCTATTTCTCTAAACATCTCTTTCGATCACTTTCTTTCCTCCTGTCTCCCTTTATTCTTTGCTTTTTCAATTAAGCAAATAGAGAAAACAATTATAATCTTTGATTTTTATGATCTGTTCTATTGATTTCATTCCTTACTCCTTTCTTTTTCCTCTTCCTGCTCCTGATTCTGCTCCTGCTCCTCCTCTATTTCCTATCTCACTTGCTTTTCCATTTCGTTTGCTAACGACTTGTTTTATATCATTTCTATACTTTTTCCAGTACTAATTCATTGATAATAAAAGACTTATATAGCTCAATTTTCCTTTTTATCTTTTAACTGTCGTTAAACATGACAGAACGAAAGAGGAAAATATGTTTAAATGACTTTTATATGCATGATTTTTTTTTATTTCTCTCTCTCTCTCTTTCCTTCTCTGTGTCTCTCTTTGGAGCATCTCTTTCTCTATCCTTTTCACTCTTTTACTCGGTCTCGTTTCTTTTTGTTAATTAATTATAATCTTTCATAGACAGCTGCGTAGTTTCCTCTCTTTCTTCATCTTTGCCTTTTCTCTCTTTTTTTTCAAATTAACATTTTTCCAACTCTTCTCCGCAGGATTAAAAGGGTATTTTCTTTCTTTTATACTTTCTTATGGTCGTATAATTTATGACGTAAATACATAAACAGATTGATTGATAGAGAGATAGACAGATAGATAGATAGATGATAGTCAGATTTAGTATTGTCCCAGTGGATATTTATGATTTCTTTTCCGTCTTTTTTATGTTTTTTATGTTTTTTCGTCCAAGTTTTTGAGAGTACGGAAAGCGTTAAATAGCTCTATGATCTTCTTTTATTGTTTTGGAAATATTTGAAAGGGAAGGCGAAGAGGAAAAAGGATTATATTAAATTATTTAAGGGCGACAGATATACGCAATCGTTGATACAGAGACGGAGAGGAAGAGAAAAAACAATACAACTCTATTGAACGCTTTTTAGTCTTATACTAAAGAAGAGATTTTCTAGTAAAATGTCTATGTCTGTTTGTCAGTGAATATTCAAGAAATGATAGCAAACACAAGAAGCGTCTATTCGATTAAAAGTGTTTCTTTTAGATTGTTTTCCTTCTCCAAGAAAGAATAGAATGTAAATAAATTATTTATTTAAATAGTGAAAGATAATTTATTTATATATTGGATCCTTTCAATGTTGACAAATAATTTTACTTTTCTGATGTTTGTTTGCCTAAATACTTTTTCTAGTTTACTCCGTAAGGAATCTCTTTTCTAGCTCGTACCTACTCAGACAGTTGCGTCGTTTTGTCAGGAAGGCAAGTCGGAAGAGAGGCGGGAGGTGGGAGTAGAGAAAAGTAAGGGGTCGGCTGCATAAGGGGTAAAAGATATGCAGGGTAGCGAATGGCAATAAAACAAGAAGATTCGCACATGAATGGTAAGAGGTAGAGAAAACTTTTCTTTTACCTGTCGGGTGTGCTTTTTGCACCCAACACCCTCTATCATCGGCATTATTCTCCCGCCCCCTTTCTCAAGGACGAAGATTTTAACTATAAAGAAGCAATTAACTCGTCGAGGGCCTTATTATCACCCAACTTCCAGTGTTATATATCTTTTTTGAGCCACCAATAGAATGGCTCGGGGAAACTAAGAGCTTTGCGCAATCAACTCGTATGAATAGGGGTTAATCGGTGTGGATTCGATATAATTCAATACAATCAAAAAGAAAAGGGCATCGTGTTCCTATTATAGTTGTCGTATGTATTATATAACGAAAGACAATACTCATATTGTAAAGCGATTTACTATCTTTTTATCTATTCACTCTCCAACTGCCGCTTTTTTTCTATTGCTAACAGATTAATGGCTGGATAATGAAGACGGGATAAAAAAGACAGGGTGAACGAGTCTCATTCCCAAGACCGAAACTCCGAATAGCAACGATTCGGACAACTTTTCCGAAACGAAAGAGCGGAAGGAAAGAGTAGGTAGAGGAGGATATGAGTATATATTAAAAAAAACACATACAGACACACACACACACACACACACACACACACACAATCGTGTAAGCTTAAGCGTCTCTAAACTAAAAAATTAGAAAGCGTTTCTATGTTGTATAGAATAATAAATGAATGATTTTGGCAAAAATAAGAACTAAGGCCGCTATCTTTGTGATTGTTATCTGTTCAGTCTATGCTTAGATGTTGCTTTGAAAGATTGAAAAAACAACTTTCAATGCAAAAAGATACGAAAAGTTTGTCCTCGTTTTTGCTGTAATCTGTCTCTTTCTGGGTGTTTTTATAAAAGTATTGAAATAAAAAATTGCTTTGACATTTTAGCGACTGTTCTAATAAAAAAGACAAGAAGAGGAAGAGAGAGTGAGAGAGCGGGCGGGAGGGGAGAGAAGGGAAAAGAGGGACAAAGAAAGAAATAATAAACTATTGATAATGAAATATGAGAAATAAGAAAATAACACTGTTAACGTGGAACAAAGTTATAACTATCAATTGCACAATACTAACCTTGTTCTTTTCTAAACTTGCTGCGGAGACGCTAAGTAAGCAGATAAACAGCGCCAGGCGTCTCATTCTCGGTGTGTTGCAGTCGAATGCGGTCGGTTAGAAAGTTTAGAGAGTATTTGTAGGGGAAAATCGAGTCGTGCAAATGATATGCGCATTTGATTATGAAAATGGCGTAGGCGATTGGAAAATATTATGATCATTAAAATAGTAGTTTTGTTTCTTTGGGGTGGCTTTCTTCCGCCTTTCCAACCCGATTCGATAGATAAGATGAATAGCTTAAGGAGCAATTTCATTCGTTGAATCGGTTAAATCCCATTTGATACGGCTATATTTATTCTGCTACTTTCTTCTTTATTTCGCTCTTCCTCCCTCTCTCCCCGTCCCTCCGCCACTGCGTTTAGTTTATGGAAAAGAGGGGAGAATGACTATTACATAATACAAAATACTTTACTTGCCTAGATGAACCTCTGACGTATAAGTTCTCTTGAATATTTATAAGAGAATTGAATAATTGAATGAAAACAACAATCAGTTAAGTGTCTATGACGCAGAGGACAGACATAGAGAAATACATGGAATTATACAGTATACTGTACGCATACATCAAAAGCATCCGCAAATAGTAATACAAAAAGCCGTTAATGAGAGATTTAATTGTAAACGTCGATTTAAAACTCGGTTCAACTGGAGAGAAATGAGAAGGTGAAAACAGATTAAAGGATAAACGGTTGTGGAAGAAGAATGACAGGGTTAGGGTATTAAATATCGAATTTATGAAAAGTTCTATATTCATATTTACATACAAATTTCGTCTATTGACGCGAAAAGATGGAAAGAGATGGAACTCTGGCCGTTCCTTCCATTATTCGTTTACGTTTTCCCTTAGGCAGTACGACGGGGACGGGAAACAAGAAACGGGAAGTAGAAGGAGGAGACGATTTAAGTAAGCGTCGATTGTTAATTGAAAAATTTCGTTTCTTTCTCCGTTTCTTAAAAGTAATTTAGGTCGTGAAAACAAGGCTAGACGTTACGGCTAGACGCTTCTTTGAAATGCATTAATAAATTCAACGCAATCGTTTGAGAACTTGAATAAATCAACCGTTTAACAGAGCATATCATTGCCTTATAACAGTTCCATAAAAACAAATTAGACAGATTTTCTTCAAAGACAAATAAATACCTCTCACGAAGAGCTTTATAACAGGAAGTTCCGGAACGGAAATTTGTAATTTTTTCAGATAAATACTCAATCCTGCCATTCTCTATTATTCCAACAACAAACTAGATTCCATTTATGACATCCATCAAAAATAAATGTATATATTTACATAATAAATCTTGTCGCTAAACGATTATTAGTAATAAATAAATAGAAATTAAATTTTTCCTATGATTTATTAAAATAATACGAGAGATAATATCATTCTCCTCCCTTCTCGCGTTCTCTTTGAAAGTTGCAGTTGTTGGAGGAGGAACGAGATGGATTGAGGGAAAGGGTTTAAATTAATCGTGGCTCTGTTGCTCATCTCTCCTCCACTTCCTCCTCCCGCTCCGTTTGCTATTTTAACCTCTCAACAAAACTATCCTATGACAGACCAATAGATTTAGATAAGACGAATTTCTTGACAAACAAGATGGAATTTATTTAATAGCTTATCAAGTCCACCAGATAATACAGACAAATGATTTAATCCCATTCGATTTATTATTTTAACCTTTATCATTCATCAAAACGCATTAACTAATTGCTACATTTAATAAATACATATTGTAAAGAACATTTTTTCACTCGATCGTCTTTCCATTTCCATACTTTCTCTCTCTCTCTCTTTACTAAATAGGCAAGTCGATATTTATTTGTCGGTTCAATCAACTTATAAAGCAGCAAACAAACGTAAAGTTGCGAACAAATTACATAATTTCCTTTTCCTGGAAGAGCAGTGTAGTCATTATAATTATACTACACTACCACAACAACCACTACCACTACTACTACTTCTGCTGCTACTCCCAATAGTAGTAATGGTAGTGGTTATAATGAAACAGCGCTTGAATTCTTTAGTTTCTGAAATCGTATATGGGCAAATGTTGCATATTCTCCTCATCTTTTCCTTTCCTTTCTTGCCACTTCCTCGTATTTTTTTTAAATAGAGAAAAGAGTATATTTACACAATTTTATCCAATTATCACTATGACAATAAGAATAATTAAGAAGATAGAGGAAATTCAATAAAGTGGGAGAGAGAGAGAGAGAAAGAGAGAGAGTGAGAGCATGAGAACAGAAAGAGGAGAAGGGCAAAGAAAGATAGAGAGAATATCAGTCGTTAGTACTCTGCTTTTTTGTATTGCAAGCGCACTTGCAAGAATTATCTTTATTCCACTACATTTTGTCTAAATAAAGAAATATTGAGTGTATCGAGTTGATTAAGCAATAAAAAGCTTTCTTAATTGACTAACCAAACCCTTAAGGAGATATTTCTATTTATTCTATATTCTATATTTTTCATAAAGAACGCTAAAATAACACTTTCATAATGATTATGCTACGGGAGAGAGAGACGAGGGAGGAGAGGCGAGAGGAAAAGTAAGGGATTAAGGAGAGGAGAAAAACAAGGGAAAGGAAAAGTGTAAATACTTTTTGAAAACCACAAAAAAAACCTTTTTTATTAGTATAATCAACTAAAGTAGACTATTTTTGGTATATTAATCAAACATTTATAGCTTTATCAACGTTTCGATGGATTTATAGACGGAAAGATCGATAGATGGATGGAGGGAGGGAACAACAAGGCTGCGTTAGGGTAGTGTGGGTAGAATTTAATTCTGCGAATAACCTGGGGGGAAAATGATATTGTCAATGACAGATAAAAATAAACGATGAACCGTTTGACACAGTAGGATTACTGATTCGTGATTCTAACATGTACAGTATATATCATGTACAAGATATAACATTTACACGTTAGATAGTTTAAGAATGAGTACAAGAGAGGTTTTCAAGTGTAAAAATGAGTAGTCAATTAGGGTGTTGAAATACGAAAGGTGATCTTCTAAAAAGAGAGCGTGCCTTTTTCTACGGCGAATAGATAGCTAAAGAATTTGAAGAGTATTGAATTTGAGCTATCAAATCCGCTTACCATTCGTTGATTCTTATTTATTTCCTCGATAATTTCATTATTTTCAAGTAAAATGTAATTTTTATAGGTTTTCTAGCAAATTTTCCTAAAATAGACGCTATCAGACGCTATCTTGTCAACTTTTATTTAGACGGAAATCTGTATTCAATCAAATTTTCTCTCCTCTTTCTTCTTCTTCTTCTTCTTCTACGCCCTCCCCTTCCTCTGCCACTTCTCGTAGTTGAACTTTTCTTTTCTCATTGTCACTCTTTCCCCTTTCTGGGAATTGTCCTTTTGAAGACAACTATATTTGAGAGGAAGCAACAAGAAATATAGAGCAAGATTAAATTGAAAGGTCACATGACATAATTCGTTTGTTAAAATTTATACCATCATTTAGTAGGATGAATGGGAAAATAAAATAATAAAATCTCTTTAGCAGTCTTTGTTTATGAGTTCTTTGTATAAACATTAATTTAGTAGAGTTTACTTAGTGAATTACACTCAAATTCTAATAATTACCTATATCTATTTAAATATTTAATAATAAACCTTTATGCTACTGATAAAAGTTAATAGACCTTGTTTTTTTTCTCTTTAAGGGATTTCATCTTATTTCCTGAAAAAACTAAGGACTGGCTAAAGGGTCAAGGCTCCATCGAATAAGACGGGAAAACTTTTTCCAAAAGCCAAAAGAGACGGACGGATTATTGGACGGAAGAACGACTGGATGAAGTGAAGGGATTGGTGGACGAATGGATGAGTGAATGGAACTTTTGGATGGAGAATAAATGATATTCTTAATTTTCCCTTCTTCAGCATTCAAGTTCAATCCAATTTGTTGTTTCGTGTCTATGTTAATACTTTTACTAGATTGCGTGATCATGGGACTTTGTCTTTCAATATAAATGGAAAATGGTGTTAATTAGGAACTTTTGTTTTTATTCCATTCTCTTTTTAAAGGGAATTTTAATTAATAAAAAGAACACATTAAAAACATAATAGAAAATATTATACTAAATTTAGTGCAGGAGTTTGAAATTTGTACTTGATTTTTTCCTCTCTTTTCCCACTCTCTCTCTCTCTCTCCCACTGCGATTTCTCTTTCTATTTATCTTTGCTGTCATGGTCTTTTTTGTTGTAAAAAAAATGTCTCTTTTGTTTCTAGGAAAAGTTATTCATACATGTACTGTATATACACAGTATACACGGTACGCACTGTACTCTCTAATAGGAAGACAAAATAATAAACACAATGAATGACAGATAGGATTGCTATGAAAAGATTCAGATGAAAACCCCTTTAATGGTCATTTGTACATTCTTTTCCCTTTATATGCTTTTTATATTCATATTGTATCGTAGTTGGTTTTTCTTTAGTTTACCAGGTTCCCCCTTCTTTTTACTTTTCTCTCCTCGTTAACATTCTGCTATCGGCGGAAGAAAGCGAAAAAGATATGGAGGTGGAAAATAAACAATGGGACAAACGGAACAGTGAAAGCTATAGCTTTTCGTACTAAAATTCAGTGTATTTGTCAGTTGTTCTACTCGGTTCATTGGGTGTGACAATTGTTTTAATGAAGAAGAAAAATATAGAAAAGAAACTAAAAATATTACGCTTTTCCTTTGCTTCATTCCTTTGAAAATTAAAAGGTGGACAGATACTCCGACCGACTTTCAGCGTTTGAGTGAGGGAAAGAGAGAGAGAGAGAGAGAGAGAGAGAGAAGTGGTGTACGTTCACATGTACAAGTGAAAGAGTTAAGGGAAACCAAATTCTTATTTGATTGAATTCATCTCACACTACGAGACTTTTATTCTAAATCTCAGTTGCAAAGGGAAAAAAACATTGCGTTGAAATTAAATTGCTTTCGAAAAGAGTAAATTGGTCAGTTTGTTTACAGACTTCTTTGATGAATTTTCTATATTAAAGGCTTACAAACTGGACAAAAGGCAAGATTTGTATTCTCACTTGATCTCTCATGATTTTTTTCTCCGTTTAGTTTCTCGTTTTAGTTTTCTTTATCGCCGATTCTAATTTTAGAGAAAAATTAAGAGATACAGAGAGGAAAGAGGGGAAAGAAGGAGAGACAGAAAGAGAGAATGAAAGCGGGAAATAGTCGCCTAAAATAATGAATATGTGTAACAAAAAAAAAATTACTTGTCGAGTGAAGCGAAGGGGAAAACTGAACTAGGAAAATGAAACAGGCAGGGGTAAGGCTAAGCTTATTTATTTACAAAACCTTACCAAAGTGCAAACATCAAAATTCGCGTCACTAAGAAGAGATTAAACCAAAAAATGGACTAGATTCGCAATGTCTCGTTCGAGTATTTTTAGTTGACGAAAGATGATAGAACGTGTTATAAGTCGTTTATGGGACTATATTAAGATATAAGTAATAGAGAGGGGCGAAGGAAAGGTGAAAAAGATAGAAAACTCTACTCGGGCGGGTAGCTTTGATAGAAAAAGAATGGTATTAGTGTATATATCACGGAAAGTTTGCTATAGCATAAAAATTTGAAAGAAATCAATTATTTACTTGCTTGATTTCCATTCTAAGATTCTAATACCAGCACGAAAGTTTGATTTTATCGAAAGCGAAATGACGATGAGGATAGAGGGGTATCGAGCAGTGAGAGAGAGAGAGAGGCGCGCTGAAAGAACAAAGGTTACATTCTGATACCTGGATACGTGGATGGATGCATGAATAGAAGGCGGATGGGTAGATGAATATATAGATCTAAAAAGATAGATAGATTGATAGATATGTAGAAATGTAGCTATATCGATGGATAGATGAATAGATAAATTGAAAGATAGCCAGATGAATAGCTAGATAGGCATGCACATGGTGTAGAAGGTGGGAGAGGGGAGCCGGGTGGTTCTGTGAAAAAAAAATGAAAATAAGCAAAAAAAAAACAACAGGGAAAAGACATATATAGAAAGATAAATAGCTATAAAGGCTCATAAAGTTAAATGGTTCAAGAAAAAGAAATATATACCGTATAAAGTAGTTAATTATTTTCGTATTCCTTCAGAAATACTGATAATCACTTGGGAGGAAAGAGGGGAGAGAGAGAGACTACTTTTTAATAGAAAATCTACTGATCGTTTCATCCATTTTTTTTTGGCTAAAAGTCTAATAAACTATGATATTTGCCGCCACATTATTCATATTTACTCAACGCCCTAGTAATCATCAAAAATCGTCATCTTTTTTTTATATGAAACTTTTTTTTCTTTCCTTTTACCATTAACCTTTCCTCTTCCTTTGATTCTTTTCTTCCTTCCCTCTACCCTGCCTCCCTCCCTTCCTCTCCCTCCCTGTCCCCCTCTCTCTGCCCTTCTTCTTTGTCGATAATTGATATAGTTTCTGTTCTCTGCTAGTTAATTATTGTTTGTTAATAAATTTATAATTATTTGATTACTAGGAAATTTAACAAGGCGATCGATAGGCGCTTTTAAGAGTTTCGTTAATAATTGCCTAAAGATTTTCAATTATAAGAGATGCAAAGACGTAAAACGGTTCAATTGCAACATATATAATCATTACATTTCTACTTTATTATATTCTTTTATACAACTGTTATTGTAAGATAATATACTGTATTAGATGATGTATAGACGCAATTTGTACCATCAGATAGCCGTGTATTTCGCAACATGTCGTCATTTTAGGAAAATCTATTGCGTTATTATAGAATATTGTATATATTAAGCATACGGTAAATAAACCTTCCAATAGTATATACATTATACATATATACAAATAAACAAATACGAAAATCTCTGTTCTAATAGTCAGACATGGATTGTTATTTTAATACTAGGATATGCTAATGAGTCATTCAAACCAAGTATCGTTACGACTTTTTGACATAGCCCCGTAGACCTTTCACTTCCATTCCATTACGCGTTGACACCTCGCCAGAGACTAAGTGCAATTTAGGCGTATAAATGTGTCTGCGTGCATTATTTATCTCTTTTAATCACCCTATGTTTCTCTATTTTAATATTAATATTATTCTTTTGCTAATCATGCTTTTATTAACTTGAACGACAAAACTTTCAATCGATCGATTAGTTGATAAATCAATCAGTCAATCATTTAGCCAATCATTTATTCGTATCAGTCTGCAGAGTGAATAGTATAGTTGGAGGTGGAAAAGAAATATTAATTCCTTAATTTCCTCTCCTCATTCATTCGATTACAAAGGATAAAAGGGGTTAGAATTTAATAGTTGGTCAATAAATATGTTTGTTTATTTACTTGTTTGTGTTTTCAGTTGTTTTGTGTCTGGTTGCGTGCAATTTTGTTTCTTTCCTTTGCCCTCTTTTCCTTTCAGATTAATTGAAAGGGTTGTTGAGGCGAAAATGAAATTTATCTCTTAGGGAAAATGTTCCAGAAGAGAAATATCAGCTCCATTGAAAAAAGCACCACGTTCAAATTATCCCCTGTGCCACATGTTGGTATTACTAAATAGCAAACACGTGTTAGATGTAATGATTAGTGATTTGCCAATAAAATTTATTAAACGAAAATACAGCTATTACGTAGGACTAAAAGAGGGAAGAAAGTTAAGGAGAGCAGTCTTTGTCGTCTTTTTCATTAAAAGCTAGGAAGAGAAAAGAAAGGTGATTGACTTTTTATTTACTTCTCTAAATAATTTAATGTTTTGTTTTCATTTATATACCTTTCTTTCCATTTTCTTTTTTCGAAAGAGAGAGAGTGAGAGAGAGAGAGAGAGAGAGAGAGAGAGAGAGAGAGAGGGGAAGAGAAAGATTCAAAACTACAATCAAACTATAAAAGAATACTAGTGAATGGAACAAAGAAAATATTAATAGTGCCTGATATCTCTCTAAACATTGTTATACATATCTATTTATACATTCAGTATATTCAGCCCGATTGAAGATGTTTATCGGCTTCATTTTCTACTTTTAACCATTCGAATACGAATATCTCTTTTTATAGTTTTTTAAGTTGATTCTTCCACGAATCTATAAATAAAACATTGTTGTGTTTGGACACAGAGAACAAGACTATGGCGAGTGAAAAAGTACCATTTTCCCTCGATGACATTGAGAAAGCAGCCAAGAAAAAAATGGAAAAGGATGTGGCTGATTATATTTATGGAGGTGCCGATCAACATCAAGGAGTCGTTAGAAATCAAAAAGTCATGAAAGAGTAAGATAATCATTTATTCTCTCTTTCCTATCTGATCCAGACTTTTTTGAGATATTGTTCCCCTCTCTCTCCTTCTCTTCCTCTTTATTACTTGCTATTGTATGTTTTATTCCTCTACACCTAGAATACTTCTAAATCCAAAAGTATGCGCTAATCTTTCTACCAGAGATTTATCAACGACCATCTTAGGCTATAAAATATCAATGCCCATAGGCTTTTCACCCACTGGCTGCCGTGAGTGGGTGATAGATGACGGAGAAACCTATGCGGCAAAGTCGGCCGCTTCCTGGAATATACCATTTAGCCTGAGTTCATTTACTGAGATACCTTTGGAAATGGTTAATGAAAGTATGAAAGAGTTTGGCGATCCCCTAAGAATAATGCAAATGAGTGTTTATCCAGAAGAAGCGATGACAAAGGAGATCATTAAGAGGGTGGAAAAATGCGGCTTTCAAGCTATTGTATTAACTCTTGATCATCCGGTGCACGGAAGGAGAAGCTTTGACGGTTCGGAAGGTGACGATCCATGGGAGGAAACTGGTCTACCTAATCTACCCGAAAAGCTATTGCTCGATTATGAAAAGTCAATAAGAGACGGTACTTTGGAGGAAATCGAAACCAGCACCGAAAGTTGGCAGGATATTACGAAGATTAAAAGAATGACCAAATTGAAAGTAATAGCTAAAGGTATTGCCCGTCCAAACGACGCCTTGGAGGCTATAAAAGCAGGAGCCGACGCTATTTGGATATCGAATCACGGAGGAAGGCAATTGGGTGATGGTCCCGCCACAATCGATTGCCTTCGGCGAATAGCTCCAGTTGTCAAGCAGTTTGGGGTTGAAATATACATTGACGGAGGCTTCAGGAGCGGAAACGATGTATTAAAGGCTTTGGCTTTGGGTGCGAGGTGCATTTTTATTGGTAGGCCTGTTCTCAGTGCTCTGGCAGTCAAGGTGAGAAAGAGATATGTATATACTGTATTATATGTATCTACATATATACAGTTATATTTTATAATATCTATTGTATTATATGTAAAAGTAAAGGCTGGTTTTTCTTTTCTTCAAAACCAAAAAAAAACAGGGAGAAGAGGGGGTGAGTGATATGCTAAAGATTATGAAGAGGGAATTGGATATCTCAATGGCTCTCTGCGGCTGCAGGAATATCGAAGAAGTAAGCGAATCGATTCTTTGGACTTGAATCTTCTACTACGTAGAAGAAATAGAGAATAGAATAAAAATGAGGTGAGGATGGAGAAGAGGAGAGAGAGAGAAAGACAGGTGATAATATTAAGGGAGAAGAAGAAAAAAAAAAGAGTAGGAAATTAAACGCAAAAGAAAAAGAAGAAAAAACTAAAAAATAGAAAATATAGTATCTTTATTCCTTCCAATAAAATATCAATCATAAATATTCATAGATCAAATATTAATCTTGATAGATTATTCGTTAAATGTGATACTTAAAATATAAATCTTTTAATCGTAAAGAATAAGCGTAAGTAGTAAATACACCTATATTTATGCATACTCTCTACAATCTATATATATATATATATATAAAACAAGGGGCAAAAGAGTGAAAAGCTTTCTGCAGCTAGGAAGAAATTCTTTATTTTTACCTTGCAGAAGATCTTATCCAAACCTCATTATAACAATATCGTACTCGACGTTGTATTAGATGAGAGACTCGCTAGACGCCTACTTATTCCCCAGTATTGAATCTGACCTCGAATGGAAGTTTGCCAGACAAACTAAGCCGGTTTTAAAAAGAGAGCGGAAATAAAAGAGTACATACAAACATACATAACATATAATACATATAGACTAATTGCTATTATGTATATATTTTACATATCAATATCAATGTCGCACTAATAGAATGTGAGGATTAATGTTTATCATATAGAAAAAGCAATGAATAAAAAGGTTAACTTTCATCTGGATCAAGCATTTAGAATAAAAAAAGTAAAGAAAGTAATAAGAGAAACATTCGTTGTTGAATGTAATGCTAAGCGTGCAAACTATAGATATACAGTATATATGGAGAAAAAAAAGCGAACCTATGAGAATCGATTCTTTGTATCTTTTGTACAAATTTAAAATATTATTCTTCTACTAGAATCAAACTTTATTTTTCTCTTTAACAACTTTTTTCCCCTGTTTGCAATCTAAAGTCTTGCGGCGTAGCAGTTTACAGAATAAAGGCAGCGAGCAAAGAAAGAGTGAGCGAGTGAGTAAGTGTATGTGTATATAAATATATATAGATATAAATTTATGTATATATATATATATATATATATATATACATATACAGTATATATAATGTGTATATACGCGTGTGCGTATATGTGTATGAAAATAAAGAAAAGACAATGAGAATGGTATAAAATGCCTCCAAGAATAATTTTAGTCTAAAGAGGAAGGGATTACAAGTTAAAACAAAAAAAAAGATTCACTTGACCTTGCTGTAATACGAAGAGTAGATAGTAGGTGTTACATAGATTAGTGGAAAAGTAAAAATTGACAATAATAGATTTTAATTAATTTTCCTTGGAAAACGTCAATTAATAGCCTTGAAATAATTACCGCAGCATTCTCTTAACGATAACGTCTTTCTCAATTCCTCTTTAATATTCGTTTAATTGTTTTCCCCCCTCCCAAAACAACTTTCTCTTTCTTCTTGTCATCGAAAAAGTAACTACATCTCCATCTAGCGTATACTAAGGGAATGACGTATGATCAGCGTCGTCTGGTTGGAGAGGGTTTTTCAATAGAGAGAAAAACGAAA
This sequence comes from Dimorphilus gyrociliatus, assembly GCA_904063045.1. Taxonomy (NCBI): domain Eukaryota; kingdom Metazoa; phylum Annelida; class Polychaeta; family Dinophilidae; genus Dimorphilus; species Dimorphilus gyrociliatus. Next base: position 106,288 of record CAJFCJ010000003.1, read on the forward strand.
AGGACAAGGAATAAGGAAGAAAATGGAATAAGTAAGACGGAGAAGAAGAAGAAGAAGAAGGAGGAGAAGGAGGAGAAGGGAGAAAAGAGCAAGAGAAGGAAGGAGAGGCCGTAGGACGGAAAAATAAAACACAAAAGATGGAGAAAGAAAGAATGACGGAATAGAACGGAATCAAATAACAGTTATGTAGTATACAGTACAAGAAGAGATTGTACATATGTGTGTATTATGTAAAAGGTAATTAAGCTTATATGTTCTTATTATCAAGCAAAAGAGAGAAAGAAAAAAAGAAAAAGAGTAATTTCTCGGAAGTAAACATATTTGGTTGAAAAAAAAAAGACTACAAACATTTTGCTAACAATAAGATATACAGTATATAAATATATTCTCTATTTTTTTCTCTTTTTGGCTCACCTGTTCTCCCCGATACGCCTATTATCAATCGAATAAAACATTGACAAGCAGACAAAAAGAGAGAACTTAACTGTTTTTTTTATATTTGTAATTTAAGCCTACCACTCACATACACATTTATATATACTGTATATATACTAATATATTAGTATATATACATATATGTTAATACTTGGATGTTTAATTTTCATCATCCATTCGCCCTCACAATCAATATTCTATAAATGGGTACAACTCCATTACAAACGAAAGCATGGAAAAGAAACGACACCCTATTACTACCCCTATCTTTTATGTAATCGTTCTCTTCGTCAATTCCCCCACCCATCTTCTTTGTTAAGAATTATTAGGAGGGGGCAAGCGCTATTATGGCTGCTTTCTTTTGTTCACAATAGAAAAGAGTCAACCGATACAATGTTCTACGTGAGTTACCAACACGTAGACGATAATCGATACTACGGGCAAAGAGGAGGTATGGGAGAGTGCGAACAGTAAAAGGAAGGAAGAAGGTATGGTTAGGCAAACCAACAATACATTAATACACGTGTTACAACTAATTAAAAAAACGTTATCATTCATCGCATCAGAATGTGGTAACCGCTTCATAAATTAACCTTTTAAAAGCTATTTATAAGCGACAGCAAATGAGGGAATGTATCTCACAATCAACACACGTGCCGCTATATGAGGGAAAACGTGTTCTTTATAAAATTCGATGGTTGCAGATTATACCTTTCACATCCAAATTTGCTTCAGGTCGGTAGACAACTACTTTTCCGCTTTATATTTCGCTTTTTCCCCTCTCTCTCTCTCTCTCTCTATATATATATATATATATATCTTTTCAGGTTCTACCCAATTTGAATACACCCAACTCTTCACTCCGGCGAAATATACTTTTTCATTAGAATTCTCTTAAAAGAAACGCAACAGTAAAAATGGAAGAAACTCAATCATGCTTCTGCTTGGAAGAAATGGAGAAGATCGGACGTGAAAAAATGGACAAGTCCGTTGCTAAATACATCTACGGCGGAGCTGATCAACACCAAGCCGTATCAAGAAATAGAGAGGCGATAAAAGAGTAAGTTTTAAAGTTTTCACTTTTTTTCAAATACAATCTCTCCTATGATGGTAAAACGTATCTATAATTTCCGTTCTACCCTTGTAAAATAGGATTCTCTTGGCACCAAAAGTCTGCGCCGGTATCTCAAAGAGAGATCTCTCAACTACCATCCTCGGACAGAAAGTCGACATGCCTATCGGATTCTCTCCCACAATGTGCAGAGCCTGGATCACTGACGAAGGTGAAATCTACGCAGCCATTGCCGCCGGCGAAGCTAACATCCCATTTGGCTTCAGTTCATTCACCGAAACATCTATCGAAGACGTTGGCGAATCGATGGCTGATTTTGAAAATCCTTTGAAAATTATGCAAATGAGCATTTATCCTGAAAAGGAGATGACAATGGAAATTATCAAAAGAATTAAGAAAGCCGGATTCCAAGCTATTGCTGTTACCGTTGATCATCCAGTTCACGGAAGAAGAGACTTTGACGGCGGTGACGACGAAGAACCAGAAATCTGGCAAGAAACTGGCCTACCCAATTTCCCAAAAAAACTTCTCTACTTGCATGAAAAGGAAAAGAACAATAAAGACCCCGACGAGATTGAAACCACTCACGAAACTTGGCAGCAAATCACTGATTTGAAAGAATGGAGCGGCTTAAAAGTCGTCGTCAAGGGTATTGCCCGACCAGAAGACGCCGAAGCAGCAATAAAGGCTGGAGCCGATGCTATATGGGTATCAAATCACGGTGGTAGACAATTAGGAGATGGCCCAGCTACAATTGATTGCCTTAGAAAAATTGCACCAGTTGTGAAGAAGGCAGGAGTTGACTTGTACATCGACGGAGGATTCAGAACAGGATCCGATGTCCTTAAAGCTTTAGCTTTGGGAGCGAATGCCGTATTCATTGGAAGACCAGTTTTGAGCGCTATAGCTTATAACGTGAGTAAAAACAACAATTATTAGCTTTTCGTCCGTTTATCGGTTGCTTAACCAAACTTTTTTACAATTGAAACAATAGGGTTACGAGGGAGTAAAAGAAATGCTCGGTATCTTAAGAAAGGAATTAGACATTTCAATGGCTCTTTGCGGATGCAGTAAACTCTCAGACATCGACCAATCGATTCTATGGGAGTAACCGAAAGAAGTACAAGAAAAAGAAGAAGAAGAGGAGGAGGAGGAGAAAGATGAAGTGGAGGAGAAGAACGAAGAGGAGGAGTAGAAATAGTAAAAAAAAAAGATAATCGAGAGATTTAGGAATAGATTAGGAAGAGAATTTAATGAAGATTTAAACCTAACCGAATTCAAAAATCAAAAGCCAAAATATAAAATTACAAAAATAAAAACAACTGCAAAAGCAATTTATTAATAATATTAATATATAGTTAACTAATTAACGCAGCAAACACTATTTGAATGTTAACCATAAACATTCTCTTCTTTTCCACCTGTTAGAATTTTTCTTTTCTTTCTTTCTTCCTTCTTTCTTCGTTTTCATACCCTCAGAGAAGAGGGCTTTCTGATTACTTACACGTACTTGTTCCCTCTTCATCAGTCCTACTTCCGTTTTAAATTAGCCATGACCAATATCATATCAAGCTACAATTAAATTAAAGATGGCGCTACTAGTTTCAATATCTAATGAGGATTGTGGCGACGACGACTGATGAACAAAGTTTTTCATTTCAAGAGTAGCTAACATAAGCGAAGACTAAATGAGAGAGAGACAGAGAGGGAGGGAGGGAGGGAGGGAGGGAGGGAGGGAGAGAGAGAGAGAAAGAAAAGAAGGGTAGTACCGGAAATGAATAATAATACGATAGAGAGAAAGCGGAATCAAATTAAAATTTGGATTTGTTGTTGTTATTGTTTTCGCTGCAGTGCTTTTAGAGTTGTAATTATTTCTTAATGAGAGAGAATTTTCCGGAAGAGTTTAGCATGTGGGCAAAACTGAAAAATAAGTTACGTACAAATGTCTTTTAATAGAGGGAAGAAAAATGAGAGAAAATGAGAGAAGAGAGAGAGAGAGAGAGAGAGAGAGAGAGAGAGAGAGGGAGGGAGGAGAAGGAGGTGGAGGAGGAGGCGGATAGACTGCGGCTGTTAATCATGCAAATAGTGTAGACAGAAAAAAGAGACAAAGAATTTAGACAGATATTTTTATCAAGTGTTTTTATAGTTTTTGAAGAGAAAATTTACGAATATCAAGTGGATTTTGAAATGTAAATAATCTTGTAAATAGATGATTTAATGGCAGTTTGTTTATTTGCTTCTGTTGCTTCATTTTACTTGTTATCTTTATTGTTGTTTGTTGTTGTTATTGTTGATGTGGATGTTCTTTTCATTTTCCCTTTCTTTTCTTTCTACTTCACCTTCTTTTTCAGTTTCCGCCTGTTTTTCTTATTCTTCGTGTTCTTGTTCTTATTCTTCTTCTTTGTGAAAAAGAAAAGTTTTTAAGGAAAGATAACGAGAATCTTGTTGTGAAAAGTCTTTTGAAAAGGTTGTAATTAATAGGGAATCCTCGAAAGAACCGAGTGGCAACTGTTTACTTTCTATAATGTTCCTGTACCCATTGAAAAGCGTCATTAAACTGGAAGAAAGTTCAAACGATATAAAGGGGCTTATTTAGCCTAGTTGCCTTGCGAATGACCCAGTTTCAGTGCAAATTCGTGCTAGGATATTAAATTACAAATTTGTCGTTTACAAATATTTTATAGGAAAGGTTAAAGAAAAAAAATATTACAAACAACAAAGAAAAACCGGAGTCAATAATTCCAACTTTTTTTCTTTATTATTATCTTTTATACAACATAACTTGAGAGTTTGTCCTCAGTCTCTTGTCTCACTCTCTCTCTACACCTGCCATAAAACCGACGGGAACACTTTTATTCATCAATTTAACACTTACCTAGTTGTTCTTCTCTTTCAACTTTTACATATTATATACTGCCTATATGATAATGAATATGTACAAATATATATACTGTATATGTATACTTGAGGTGCAGGCAGCAAATGGGTGGATGGGTGTAGAGGGAAATTCTATAAGCCCTGTAAAAGTCGTACAATTGTGTATAAAATGTACACGTTATATACGGTTAGAAAAGAGGGAAAAACGAAAAGAAAGGAACTGTTTGCATACGAGTTATTTTTCTTCTTCTTTTCTTTCTTTTCTTTTTCTTTTTACTCTTTTCTTCGCTGTTTTCTTCAAACATTTAACCAATATAATAAGCTACAACACTGTAATTTTGACTATATACATCGTCTAAAGTATTATATACTCTCAATATAAACATTGCAAACAGTTTTTATCTTAGTCTCTTGTTTACTTTCTATAATTAACATTGAACATTTAATAATTTCTCTAATCGCATTACATTTTCGCTTTTCTCTCAGTTAATCTTTTATATCTTTAATAGTATTTTACTAGTCTACAAACATTGATGTTTTTCCTTTTCCTCTCCCCTTCTTCCCTGTCTCTTTTTACCAATATTTTATCATTTTAATATCTCTTTCCCTCCATCCCCTCCTTCTCTCTCGGCCTTACTCCTCGGTAGTTCTCCACTGTATCCCTGTGGTATAATGTTTGCTTGTTTTTAATTATACTCATCGAAGGTGCGATAATGAATGTATAGATAAGTAAGCAGAGGCAGGGATTTTTTTAAAGTTCTGATTAAAGTAACAAAAGAGAGATAAGTAAAAAGTACTATACTGTTCTATTGTTGTTTCAAATGAAAAAAAAACCCTGCTTTGAAAGAATATTCAGGTTGTCTGAGGTTAATTTTTAGTAGTAATTCAAGGAGTTTTAAGGATATCCGTTTCCTATATGAACAAACGATTGTCAATAATAATAAACATTCTACTCTTATTAAGACAATCACTTGTTCTTTATCATTTATACTATATATATATTTATATATACAATATATATTAGTTTCTTAGATATGCGCTTTAAAACAAATCTTGCTTTTCAATCATCTCTTTAATTAAAACTTTTTTAAATCGCTCTTTTTTCCATAAGTTACTTTAAATAAAAATTGTCAAGACGACACGAGACGAGACGGGTGGAGGGAGATGGAGAGATAGAGGGAAGGGGAAGCGGGTAAACTGTGTGTGTGTGTGTGTTTGAGTAAGAGAGTGAGAGACAATGACTTGTATATCGACGGTAAAGATGATGACAACGAGGAAGAATAAAGAGAGCATGAAAACAAATTAGTCAGTAACATCCTGCTGTGACATTGCCAATCTTCAAACATGTACCTTATTAGGCATGTGGTAGCTATTCTCAACCATTGCCTGTGAAAATCATCGAATAAGACCAACTCAATACGACCATTAGTCAAGATTCTGTTGGAATGTTGGTAAGAGAACTAGAGAAATGTTGCAATAGTAATAAATATAGGCACAGATTTCTAGCCAAAGAGAAAGATGAAGAGAACACTTAATAAAATACAAATACTGTAGTTTGTTTTACTTTTTAATGTAATACATTAATAAACAATAGAACGTATATTGACTATCTATATATACTGTATATATATATATATATATAGATACATTTAGATTTTTATAATATACTACACGTACATACTGTACACTGTATGTCTTATGTTATATAGAATTATTCTTCAGAATTCTAATCTTTCCTTGTACGAGAACATGTAATAACAATTATTAGACATGTAGAATACATATATACTGTATATCCTGTATATATATACTCTAGTATACAAATTTAACAGCAACGCTTGAAACCGACACGGAAAGTTCAATAGTAGCCAAACAATACATACATGCATATATATACAGAAAATAGGATTTATACTTTGTAAAGGAGTTGGGACGAACGTAAGAGAAGATCGAAAGAAATTAAAAGTATTGCAAGTTTTACAAATTTACATATAGAAAATCATATACTCATTTCTTTTCCTTGCATTTTGTATATCTAACCAATTAAAAAACTAAAAGAAAGAAGAGAGAGAGAGAGAGAGAAAGAAAGAAAACAATGAAAAGCAAAATATATTTGTTTCCTTAACAAGTAACGATTGAGAAGAAATTTCTAATATACAAAGTCCTGTTAATTGATTATGAGAAAAAATTCAACGCTTTTCAAAGTTAAGCCGTTAAGCAGTTGTAATAATTTTATTCTTATTCCTTTTCTTTTATTCATACTATCTTTAATCAACTTTTTAGCATAGGAAAAGCGAAAAAAAAGGAAAGGAAGGTAGAAAGTTTAGAGGTATAGTAAACTTAAGGAAGCATAGTAAAGGGATTTCACTCATTAAGCTACCTTGTTAATTTAGTTCAATAAAAGAGAACAAATAATAATTGTTTGTTTCTTCCTTTCTCACTTTCTCTCTATCTATATCTTTCTCTTCTTGTTTTTTGTTTTTACTTTCAGTCTGTTCGCCTGCCAGCTTTTATCTTTTTATTTAACAGTTACAGCAAATAATAATATACGTATTTCTCTTTCTCAGTCACCCATTCACTCTCTCTCTCTCTCTCTCTCTCTCTCGTTTTCTATCTCTACAGCTATCTCTCTTTCTTTCTCTCTTTCGATATCCATCTAATTCTTAATTTTTAATGAAAATCGTTCTGAATCAGGAAATGTTTCTTTCGAATTTCACCTATTTACATTGATATTAACATAAAATACGCCTATGATTAGATAAAAAAAAATTTAATCTCACAACAGTTCATTTTTAGTATCCTTGCCTTAAATTTTTGTTTCTTGATTCCCTCCGCCTTCGGCGGATGAGGATAATTCTTCCCTGTTTAGCTTCTGAATGTTTGAATGTCGTCTACAAAAATCTTCGTAATTCTCAACATCTTCTATGGTGTCTGGTAACGGTTTGTTCTTTGTTTCCGGTAAAGGTAAAGCTAGCAAAGAGCATATAATTGATAGGACTCCGTAGACAAATAGCGGTAGATCGGGACCTATCAGCTTTCCGGCATTCAATTTCGACATATAGCCTATAAAAGGGTACAATATGCCTCCTATCCTGCCAGACGAAGAAGCTAAGCCAGCGCCTGTATTCCGGCAAACTGTCGGATAAATTTCTGGTCCATAAACGTAGATTACGGTAAAAGACCCATTAAAACAGAATCTAACAACGACGGCCAAAGCAACAGGAATATAGGCAACAGTCCCTGTTCAAAAGTTGAAATGAGAGAAAAGAAAGGAAAATGAAATGGTTGATTATGATTATGAGATTAATTGTATAATGTATACATGTGTAATTTATTTACCTGATTTTTTGGGTATAAAAGGTATTATAATGCACATTATACCGCCAACTATTTGCATCAGACAAAGGGGCCATCTTCGTCCAACTCTATAAAACGGTAAGAAGAAAAGATTGAATGATGTAGTTAGAATGTTTCTTTTCCTAATAGGTCATCTTGGTTTTTATTATCGGCAAACTTTTAGTAACAGAAAGGAGAAGAACACTAAATAAAAGTCTGGTAATAATCTTTTAAGCTCTGACTCTATTTTTTGAGAGAAAACAAAAATAAGAGGTTAGCACCTTTTCAGCTTTACTCTAAATTTTCCCTTAATTAAAAAGGTTAGAAAGGGAAAGAGAGAGAGAGAGAAGCAGAATAATAATAAGAAGAGCATTACGTAAAAGTTTCACGTTAGCTATTTAGTTCTCCTATTAGCCTCACCAACATTTTTTTAAACAGGAATGAAGATCGATAGAGCGCTTAAAGAAAGGATCAACACAAAGGATATTTGCCTTTAAAAATTATTAGGCAATAATTAATGTTCAAGGTTAAAATTCTATGATTTTTCTATCTATTACATTAGCTAAAAACTAGACAAACAAGAAGAGAGAAAGAGTTAGAAATGATACAATATTAGAAAAAGAAGGAAAAAATTAAAGCAGAATTTTGTAAAGAGTTGAGACGTTTCTCTTCTTTTTGTTACTCCTTCTTATTTCATCATTCTTAAGAAATCATTGTCAACATATTTCAAAGGAAGTTAAAACATGGTCGTAAAGTTCCATTAAATAATCGTAAATACAGTATGTACAGTATATATACTAAATATATTAGTATATATATATATATGTACTGTATATATATACACTGTATATGTATATATATATATATATACATATATATATTACTTAGTATTAGAGAATTACTGTACAATGAAAAAGCCAGGAAGCTCATTAAAAAAAAAAAAGTACAAAGTTGTTTGGTGTAGCTATTCATACTAAAAGAGAGAGAGAGAGAGAGAGACAGATAGACAGACAGACAGATAAACAGAGTCCTAGGTTAAATATTGATTTAGATTGTTACTTGTTCTTCTTTTTGATAAATAAACACAAAGAGCTAATAATAAAAATAGATGGGCGACTATGTTTAATAAAAGAAAGAAATAAGAAACAAACTTGTATAAGAGAAATAGAGTTACGGCTACTGATGGAATTTCAACCAAACCTCCAAGAGCAAAATTGATGTATAGATCTCCGTATAAATTAGGAAAATGAAAACAAACTCCGTAATAAACCATTGTATTGACAAGCCAAATTCCGTTGACGCAAAATGTTATTTTTCTTAGGTTTTTCGTTCTAAATAGATCAATTATCGTGTATGTTTTTCTTTCTTTTGTTGATTTTTTATTCTCGTCTTCTTTTCCATTCATAAGTGGTTGTTTATCGGAATCCGACAAACAATCGGCAGGTAACGGTCGTCTATTTATTTTAGCAGCCTTTTCTAGAATTTTCTCCGCTTCTTTGACTTTACCTTGAGAAACGAGCCACACAACGGATTCGGGTAGAAACCTAGTTGAATAAAACTTAATAAAGATCGTCTGTCATTTTTGTAAGAATAACGTGGAAACTCTGACGTAAAAATAGCTTGAGAAAAGACAAAAAAATATGGAAAAGAGAAGCAAAAACTTTACACCTGACCATGATTAGCATCTGATTACAGAAAAACTCATCTAAAATGTCTAAACATAGCAACGGAGTTTCGTTTAAAACAAATTAACTTTTAAACCATTTAAACTTTCCTGCGGAAATTTTAATTTCTTTTCTCCCCATTCGTCGGTATTTGCAGTGTCAAACCACAAAATGCTACAGATCTCTGCTAGCAGCGCAAATGAGACAGAGAATGAGAGAGAGAGAGAGAAACGAAGAAATAAAGAGCGAAAGACAGAGAGAGAAAAAAAAGAGCGAGGAAAGGGTATGTAGTGACAAAGAGAGATTTAGCGTATGTATATACTAACCACCAAAGGCATATACCAAGGACTGCTGGCAAACTTATACATGTTTGTAAACTTTTCCAGTCTCTCAAAAAGTACGCAAAAAGTGGTACCATGCACCCGCCCACCGCCCAAAAGAATTCGTGCGCTACTCCGAAAATTGTTCTCTGCTTTGGGGGGAATAGTTCTGTAGCCATAATGAAACCAGTGATATTAACACCCTGCTCCAACATTCCAACAAAGAATCTAAGAAATGTAAAAACGTAGAAATTGGGAGATAATGCTGTCAATGATCCAACAATGCCTTGCGTAACAAGAGCAAAAATGAAACTTTTCTTTCTCCCAAATTTATCGGATAAAAATCCAAATGCTACTGCTCCAATCATAACACCAACATTAAAGAAAGTATTAGATATTTCTGGCAAGTAATTCCTCCCGCAAACCAAATTCCACTGAAATGGAGAAAAAAAACATAGTTGAATGAATGAATGAACCAACGACAAGATGGATGGATAGGTGGATGGGTGGAGAGAAGAATGAATGAAAACGTAATTAGTCTTAATTACAAATTATTAAAGTTATTAAAACTATTGAAATGTATTTTGATAGCTTTGTAATACTCTTCAATATTCGTTTAATGTACGCATTATAATCAGCCTGGAAGCCCCTAAAGATGTAAATGTTTGCCGTGAAGGTCTGGAGTAATTTGAAACTTAGAATACCCTTGAATAGGCCTAGTATAGCAATAATTGCAAATTACTTTTCTTTCAGAACATTGAAATGGAGATGGAAAAGACAAAAAAGAAAATAGGAGAGAGAGAGAGAGAGAGAGACGGTGAGAGTGAGAGAAGAGAGAAAAAAGCGAGGAGCAGAGACAGACAGACGGACAGACAGTAAGAAGAGAGAAATGAGAAGCCTAAAGAGAACTTTTAAACAAGTGTTTAAATATCTATAGGAAATATTGCAACGTTAGCAGACACATGCACACGTATATACACTTATATTAGTATATGCTGTAATTAGAGCGCACTCTTCGAGCATGTTTTCAACAACATTTTATGATAGGAAATGAAGAATAAAGTAAAACTGTTCAATTTTATGTATCTCTATAAGGATCATTTTCTTCATTTACATAATATATACAACAATCGAAAAATTTAAAATTCAATTGCAACAAAGGAGAACTTCAATTTTTGAATTCTAGGTTAGAAAACAAGTTGAAATGATTAATATGCGCATTATATATTTATACAATCCTTCTTTAACTCTCTAAGAACCATTCACTCAATCAATCATATATCAAGCATACTGTAACTGCTTATAGTCCCTCCTCCTTCTCCTCCTCCTCTCTTCTTTCGTATCGTTTTACCCTTTTCTTACTAGCTACAAAAACTTGCCTCGCATCTTCTCTTCGGTATAGGATATTAAAAAGAAATGTCAATAAAATAACCATCTCCTAAAACTCGAAAAGTCTTTCTAATAGAAAGAATAGAATATAAGGTGTTTGTTAAGTTGTTTTACAATAGACTTTTGAATGCTTGTAAGCAGATAACTGGACGAAAATTTAGAGATTCTTGTGAATAAATCTTAAAAATATTCAATGCGCATTTGCTTTGCTAATCCTTAGGCGTAAAGGAGAGAGGAAAGGAAGGTTAGGTGGATGGATTGATTGAACGGTTGGATGGATGGATGGATGGATGGATGGATAATTGGCTGGTTGATTGGTTTGTTGGTCGATCGGTTGATCAGTTGATTGGTAGATCGGTAGGTATATAAGTAGGTAGATAGTTCGATGGATAGATAGGTAGGTAGGTAGGTAGTTAGAAAAGTAGGTTGATTAGTTGGTTGGTTGGTTGGTTGGTTGGTTAGTTGGTTGGTTGGTTTGTTGGATAGATGGATATATGAATAGAAGGAAAGACAGACAATTAAATGAGGTAGAGAGAAAGGGAGATGGGTAGATGAATTTGTGAACAAAAGATAGATGGACGGAGAGGCAAGTGATGGGTGGAAAAGTGAGCGGGCGGTTGGTGATTGGATGAATAAATGAATAGATTAATTAATTAATAAATGCTTAGATAAGAAATTATATAGATTAAATAATAGATAGGCAACTAGTCAGAGACTAACATTGAAAACAATAGATAAAGTTTGGGAGGCAATTTTTGTTAAAAGAAACTTTTGTTTACGGTGAAAAGTATATGTTTCTCTAAACATTTTGTAGAAAAACGAACGAAAAAGTGGATGGGAGTATAAAGTGTAGGGACTGCCGTATATAAAATATTCCAACTGTTGATTTTATTTAGTCTGAATACAGACTTGCCACTGCTGATACGAGAAAAACAAAATAAAACACATACAAACATAACAAAAGCTGTTAAGTGTATACCGGTCCAACTTTTTATTGTATATGCTCTTTTTTAAAGGTGGAAAAGCAAACTCTTTATTCTGAGTGTTTGTAAAAGATTTTGTACACGGACACATTCGCACTTTTATCTCTTGTCATCTTTCCTCACCATTGACTTGTTCATTTGCGCAATCTCTCTCTCTCTCTCTCTCTCTCTTGTTCTTTGACCAAAAACAGTACAGAACAATATTTTTCTACCGCGGTCTCTCGGTACCTATAACCCCCTTTGCTGTGAGGTTCACCTAACCCCAGCAAGTGTATAGTTTTCCTAAAAATTTTTCAATAAATAGAGTATTTTATTTCTTTTGTAAAAGCAAAAAAGAGAGGCCTCGAATATTATTATACAACCTTATCGGAGAGAATGTCCTACATAGTTATTTTTTTAAAAGAAAGAATTAAGACTAGCGCAGTTGTCTTTTCCTTTTTCTCTTTTATGTTGAAATAACATTTGAAAAGTCTTACCTCTGAAACGATTGATTGTTTAATGGGCGATCGTTCGTATTCCCATCCATTAGGGCAGGTAATGGTTTGATTACTGTCAAAGGTTCCATTTCCCAAATATTTGCTCATTGAACACTTATCAGAATTTGATAAGTTTTGCGCTACTCCATCTGGAATCTGTTTTTTATGGAAACATGATTTAAATGAATCGAGAATATTTTCAATATATTATAATAATAATATTAATATTTTTATTAAAAATGGGAAAAAAGAGAGGATACTAAATAATAACAATAATAATAAAAGGGGTTTTTGGATTGTTGCCGGCAAGATTTTCTCTCTTTTTTTTTGTTGAAAAGGGAAATTGAGCGTAAGATTTTTTCAGTTGGTTTCATTTCTATTTTCAAAAGAATTTTCTATTTAAAGGGAATAATATAGTGTATATATCTATACTGTACTGTATATACTGTACAGAGGACACTGTCTGAATCCCGCCTGTATACTATATACTGTCTATTTACATATATATCTATATATTTCTTTCTCCACGCTAAGAGGGAAATCTTTCGTAGTAAGTTGAATAAAAGAAATGAATATGAATAATAAAAGGCTGGAATATAATGAAGAGTTGATAATTGAAAAGAGCTACTTAGATGAAAATTCTCCATACTCATTCTTTAGCAACTTATACCTCACCTGGGTTCCTAATTAGAAAAATAATAAACAGAAAACAGAAAAGAATTTATCACAATGTGGGACGTTAATTCTCTTCTTCTTCATCATCATCTTCTTCTTCTTCTTCTCCTCCTTTTCCTACTAATGCTACTTTCGCTCTTTCTCTATTCTATTCTATTCTTTATTATTTTATAACAGGCGACATTTTTTTTTACTTAAAGACTCTTGTTGTTTTGTAATAGAATAAATTAAGATAATATTTGGAAAAAAAAGGAAAAACGACGTATTTTAAATATCAACTAATGAATATATTCCTACTAATTAAAGGTGAAAAACTGCTGCAGGTGAGAAATATAAGATGCTGGTAGAAAATTAGCTAAATAATATGCCAATCTTCACGTCTCCTTCCTTTTGGCGTATTTCTAATTTAACTAATTTTCAATGTATTTCTCTTATATTGCTGTCTATACTCTCTTTGCAAACAACATAAAGAGCATCTTTAGTTTATACACTTGAAGGGAAAAAAAGAAGAGGAAATAATTTAACAACTAACGCAAAACGTAGGTAATAAAAAGAAAGCATTTCTCCTTAACAGACACAATACAAAAGAGACGAAGAAAGCAAAATAGCAAACAGACTGATTTTCTTTACTGTGTAAGAAGATGAAGGAATGGATGGGACAGAGAGATGAACCAATACGAGGGAGGGCGGGTGGGGAAGTGGAGGATAGATGAACGGGTGGATTTGCGGATGGATTGATGGATGGATGGACGGACGGATGAATGAATGAATGGGTGGGTAAATGGATGGACGGACGGACGGATAGATGGATGCATAGACGGATGGATGGATGGATGGATGGATGGATGGGTAGATGTACGGATGGATGGATGGATGGATCGATGGATCGATGGATATACATATACATATATATATATATATATATATGTATAAATTTATATCTAGATATGAATATCTAGACAAATGAATGAATGAATGGCTGAACTTGAGCACAACTTTAAAGAAATATTTATATGGACAAACCTTGCATTTATGTTGCAATTCATAAGCCAAAAAAGGATAAGAAGTCATATGCCATATGGACGGCAGATTATCAAATAGTGAAATCCACATGAAAATCCACATTTGATATCGACCATAGGCGCCGAGAGAAACGAGAGCATCGTCCAGATTCATTTCTAAACTCCTTTTGGCGTCGATCACCTTGCGTAAAGCGCCACTGCGCGTCAGGATTGTTAGATACAATTAAAGTTTTTTCCGTTCGCTATCTTATGACAAAGGTTTGTTTTTACAAAGTTTGTTATTTGTTGGATAAAATCGAAAAAGATAGAGTGTCAGTCAATTTAAACTTTATTTAAATATCGTTCACTTTTCGATTACTAATTGAATAGTAGGACATTTTAAATAAATAACAATTTGCCTTTATCACAAAATCTACAAAATTAATACTCTTCCTAACGAAAATATTGCTATTTGATATTTAGCCAACAGAGTTTTCTCTTATCTTTGTCTTCTTCCGTTTCTTCCTCCTGCTCGTCCTGTTCAGTCTCCTATTCCTTCAACCATAATATTACATTATTTTTCGTGTGCTTTCGCTATTTTGCACCTTTTTCTCATCTGCTTACTTTTCTCTTTGTTCCTTCCTTCTTTCCTTTTCAATTCTATGCGTTCTCTCTCTCCGACATCTCAGGAAAGAACAAACATCTTTTTTCCTAATTTTGCTCCAAGAGAACAGGAAATTAAAAAGGTCTAGTAAATATTATTAGATTTTCTCCCATATTTTCCTTTGTACTTTTTTTTTCTATCTCCTTTTCTCTCCTTGTTCGTTCTTCTTATCTTCCTAACAAAATCAACAGTTTCGCGGTGCTGACATCTACTGTTTGGATAGAAAAACAAGTGAGACGATATTATCTGCTTTGACTGAGAAAATGATAGTTGTACGTAAGAAGGGGAAGAGGCGGAAAAGGAGTAGTTTTCAAGAGTGATTATCTATGTTTAAAAAGAAATATACTGTATATCTTATAGAATAGTATAGATAAAAAATGAAAATGAAAATATTAGCCAATCCGCAACTATAAAAGTTTTAATACAACTTCAACAATCGTTGAAATAAATACGTTTGAATATTTAATAAAAACACTAAAAGAATTTTATTATCAGCGGCGTCACTATCGGTGTCGGTGACGTCTACATTTGCGTAGTAAAAAATTAACTATTCTCTACCGACTGCCGTATCAGCTTGAACAAATTTATTAATTAAACCAAACTAATGATCCGTAACCATAAAGATTTATGTTCTCTTTGAGAAATCATAATACGAATAATATTGGTTACAATAATCCACTAGTGATAATCCTTTAGTATATTCTTTGTTACAATTACGTCTATTACCTATATTGTGGAGGTAGATTTTTTGAGTGAGAGCTCTAACAGGCAAAGTATAAAGAAAAGGGAGCAAACCGTGGATTAAACTAAAAGAGAGAGAGAGAGAGAGAGAGAGAATAAGGTTAAATCGTTATAGATTTATGAACAATAGCAACAACAACTCTTAAGTAAAGATTATTGTTTAGAGTAATTAAAATGAATTTAATATAAAAGATTAAGCAATAAATAGTTGATTTGGCAAGTTACAAGTCAAAGTTGGAAATGTCAGTTTTGATATTTATTAATATTCTATATGGTAAAGTCATGGATTAATCAAATGTGTGTGTGAAATGTCACATTGTTAAAAAAGGGAAAAAAGGAATTATTAATTAGTTTTATTGTGGGGCGTGAAAAGGATAGAGACCGAGTGAAGTTGTTGCAATGACATAGAGAAAGAAAAGGGGCCAGACGATACCGTATTTTAGCAACAACAACTTATTTTAATGCTAATATCTTTTTCTTAAGTGCCAATTGGCTTCTCTCTCTCTCTCTCTGGTCTTAAATAGCAGGAGAAAAAGTGGAAAGAGAGAGACAGAGAAAATTGTTGAGAAATAAAAACAGTCTAATATTTACTTTGCTAGTTTCCTTTATTACATTTCAATCTATAAGACAGACGGGTTGAGTAAAGAGCCGTAGACAGACAGACAGACAGACACTTTGTAAAACCGATTATAATTTCTTTACTTGAAAATTTTTGCATCAATGAGATTGAATTGAAATACCATGTTCAAAAATATTATATTCAAATATATATAAACATACAGCTTATATTCTTTACTTTGACATACTTTTTCCTATAAAAACAAGCGTGTTTTTATTTTTTTACAATGATTTGATTACATTCAATGAATTTTAATTGTCAATGCTGCCATCTATTATGCATTATTTAACTCTCTTTTCTTTTTACAAGCCAAAGTTTAATAAATGATTTAGAGTTTGCGATCGTAGAGAAAAGGTATAATTCATATAAATTACATTTCAAGTGTCGAGTACCTATACGTTAATCTTGGATTTTATGATGCTTTTGGATGGAAAAAATAAACATTTTTATTGAAATTATCATCGAAAAAAAAAATATTACTGTTTGTTGGTTGGCTAGCTAGTTAGTTGGTTCGGTTAGTTGATTGGTCAGTTTGCTGGTTAGTCGGTTTGCTTATTGATTGAACGAAAAAAGTATAAGGAGATCAATAAACAAAACATAATATATATATGTTAAATCATTCTTCCTTTATTTCTTTCTTTATTTCATTCTGTCGTTCTTTCACGATTAGACTTGAAAATTTTAGGTTAGTTTAATCTTCCTTCCTAAATCCCCTTATTCATCAATCAATCATTTCAATACTAAAAAGTCAAATGACTAGGCCTACTAATCGATGCGATCGATTATTATTGGCAATGATCTCTTATTCCTCTCTGCGGCGTGCGGTTAATACAAACTGTTAAAATTTGGCGAGTAAACAAGAGAGTGAGAGAGAGAGAGAGAGAGAGAGAGAGAGAGCGAGAGAACGAACTCTGTGCAGATTTTTCGTGGGAGGAATAAAATAAAAAAAAAAAACACACTGCATGGACATATGATTAACGGATACGCGTTTAAACACGTTCCGAAAAGAGAAAATATTCATTTTCACCTGAATCGATCGAGCAGGTAAACGGCTATTACTCTGTACATGTTTTTCTTATGTTGTTTAATTACTAACGTTCAAGACAAACTCTCCGGTTGGCGGCGTTTAAGCCGGTCACGTGATTACAAACAATGAAATCTCCATCACTCTTTGTGCGGGGCATATTTCGTACTGTACGCTTTTAACTGGAATATTGTGTTTACAGATAAGATTATTTGACACTTAAGATAAGAGCAATGGATCGAATCGGCTTGTTATAAAAAAAAAATCGACCTATCGATTGGCACAGGAGCGTGAAGATTTAGTTATGTGCAGCCAATTGAAACATTCGCCCGATTACGAGGCTTTAATTAAGAGACAACTGGAAAGGGAAAATGTCGACGAACTTTCCGACCGACCAAAGAGTATTTTAAAGAAGGAAGAAAAAAATTACGAGGTTCGTTCTGTGTTTTCATTTATCGTATCTTCTTTCACGTTTTCGTATTTTCGCTCATTAGAGTAGCGAGATTGTTTTTTAATACTTTGTCTTTTATTTAACCTGTTTTTAACAAATCCCTCTTAATAATCCAAACCTCTAACTCGCTCTGTTTCCGACCATGCCAGCTTAAACAAGATTTAGAAGACAGGATATCCTCTTTACGCAACGTACTGTCGCAAAGGGACAGAGAAGTTCACGAGTTACGCAAACAATGTTCCAAGCTCGAGGCGGAAATTGGTACTTTGAAAAAGGAGGCTGACCCCGGTTCTATAGCTGCTTTTAAGAAGGTTATTGCAGATAAAGAGAGGCAAATTGAAGATTTAAAACGTACAAAAGACGAAGATAGAAATGAAAAGAATTGCGATACAAGTGAAAAAAGATTTAATGAAATTTTATTAGAAAAAGAAAATCTAGCTACAGAAGTATATAGGCTTAAAAAAGAATTAAAAGAAGGATCTATAAACTCATACCAAGAAGATAGATTAAGTAAGTATAAACAATGCAGTGTTAATATAATGGGGCATATCAATGGCAGTGTGTGCATATATACAGTTCATATACTCGTATATATGTATGTAAGTGTATACTGTATAGGCATAAATGTCTAATTATAAATACTGTATAAATGTATATATAAGCAAACTATAGATTTGTACATAGGTGTACATAAGAAAAAGAGAGTTAAAAAGAGTAAAAATACTGTATATATACAGAATATCTAGCGATATAAACATAGCAAGAATACCTATTTACTAGGTCATCATTTTTTTTAAATAATTGACATAACACGTCTAAATAATAAAAAATAAAATAGATAAAATTATCTCTTAAACTGTGCGTGTGTGGTTTCTTCAAATGTATAAATATTTCATGCTTTTCTCTCTTTCTCTCTCTCTCTCTCTCTCTCTCTCTCTGTCTCCTATCCTCCGCAAAATGCACCTGCCCGTATATATAAAAATGAATAAACGACTGAATGAGTGAGCGAGAGAAAAACTTTAGCCAAATCGACATTTCATTACTTATTTGCATAAAGTATTTAATTATTATAGACCTATTTTTCTTTAATTTTATTTCCTATTCATAATTTCTTTATGATCTATTATTAGCAAATTTACGTTAGAAAGATCTAGTAATAAAAGAAATGGTGTTGAATTCTCTCTTAAGCAAATAATAAAAAAAAGAGCGAGAGAGAGAGAGAGAGAGAGAGAGAGAGAGAGAAAGAAAGAAAGAAAGAAAAAAGATTATAGAGAATTTTAATTAAATAAATTTTACACATGATGCTATATTGCTTTTTCTTATAGAAGAATCGGAAAATGACTTGGAAATTGCTCAGAATACGATTATTGCGGCGAGAAATGAGATCAAAGAACTACAAGATAAATTATATTCGGTTAATGATTGTTTAAAAACGTTAGAAAATGAAAAAGATGATTTACGAAAAAAGAATAATTTATTAAAAGAAGAAGTCGATAGTATTCGATCGGAAAACGATGCTTTCCAGAGAAAAACTCCAATAATCGCTCACGATGTTAATGTAACTTCGTGCATTAAGGAAATTGATGATTTAAGAACAGCTTTAAAGAATTTAAGGGCAAAAAATCACGAATTAGTAGAAGATAATATTCAATTATGTAATACGATAAAAGATATGCAAAGGTGTAGATTTCTATCTTCAGGTAAGTTGTCAATATATAGCCGGATTTCATTTATTTCTCTCTCTCTCTGTCTCTCTCTTCTTTTGTTCGCTTTCTCATTCTCTTATTATATTCAATTCTTGAACATATTGTGTATAAATAGTGCTATAATCTTCTTAAAACAACAAACTAGAACAAAGAAAATGATTGAAGCTTCTGTTTTCTGTTAACATTTCTCTCTTTCTCTCTTTCTTTCTTTCGTTCTTTCCATCCATCCTTCCTTTTCGTGTTAACTCCTTTCGCATTGCTAATTTTTAATTTTTAACACAACTTTCTCTTATCCATTCAGAAACTTCCAATGATGATTTAGGCTTGACTAGCCGCTATTCAGCTTGTAGTGATTATGATTTTAACGATTTTGGCGTGGTTCAAAGGTCGAGGTCATTTGGTACTATTAACGGTGACGGTATATATCCTTATCTTTTATATATGTTTTTTAAGGAATTTTGTATTATATTTACAAGTTGAAAACGAGGCAAATTTTCATCCATCGTTTTTTCTTTATATTTCTTTCTTTCACTCCAAATGGCATCGATGTTATCAACGCCACCTGAATTTAATACCGTACCTAATTAATTCTAGGGAGACAAAAAAAACGGAAGGCTAAAGGGGTATTATAGGGGGATGATGAGCAGAGGGGTATTAGCGTGGTAGAGAACAAACAAAAACATACACTCACACACACGCGCGCGAGAAGGAAAGAAGGCAATACATAGATAGTTAGATAGATAGGAGAGAGAATAGAAAGAAAGAAATCAAAACTTGAACAAAAAAGAAATTTTTTATCCTTTGTCCTTTTACTTATGCCTTTAAAGAAATCGAAGGAAAATTAGGCATATCCTATTAGAGCCTTGAACTAAATGAGGTTCTTTTGATCTGTTTAAAAGTAGAGGTGAAAAATCAATGGATTACTCTTTATTTTATTTTCTCTATTACTTTTGTAATGAAATATTTCAATTTAAAAGGAAAAAAGTTTGTTAATAAAATAAAAAAAGGAACTATGAGAGAGAGAGAGAGAAAGGGGGAAGAGAACAAAAAGTGGGAGCGAAACTATTAAATATAATAGAAAATATTGCACTGATAGGGGGAAATCAATAAGACTTTATAGAAGACAAACTATGGAAAATTACCACCTTTTTTTGTCTATTACTATTAGATTTAATTATGTAGATTCTTGATTGACATAATTGATGTTTATATATGAAAAGTTTATTACCAATTAATTAATTAATTTAGTTTGCGTTGTGTTAAAGAACCGAATAGAGAGAGAGAGAGAGAGAGACAGAGAGAGACAGATAGACAACCAGACAGAGAGAAGGATTACTTTTGTTTTTAGCAACTCCTCTTTTTCTTTTCCTCAAAAAAATAATTCAAGTTCAATCGACTATTTGAGTTCTTTTTAGGAAAAAAACTTTAAGGCTTTTAATCTCTGTAAACGAATTCTAACGAAAATGTTTGTTTAATCAACAGCCGATACAAAGGAGCCAAAATTGAATGGAAAGGAAAAATGGCATTCTGAAAGGCAAATTGAAAGGAAGATTAGGGAAAATCGTTAGTATTTAATTTACGATTATAAATCCCTTTAATCTAACTTGCCTTCCCCACCTTTTTTTTTTACATTACTTTTGTTCATGCTCTTTCACTTTTTCTCTTTGCTTTTTGTCTCTTCTAGTACCCGAATACAAGCCAATGTCGAAGAGACAACCTGACATCGTTACAGATGTTCTAGACGATGTTGAAGCGGCTGAAACAATCGAAAATCAATCGAGTATTGAACATGTTCAAGAGGACAAGGCGCCATCTACTAGACCGGCTTCCACGAATAATTCTTGTATATCTGACGAATGGACGCCACCTAGAGGAAAGACGAGAAAAATGGATTACCCCGAGTTCAAAGAGAATTCCAACTTGAGGGGAACGAATCAGATTCAAACGATTGATGTTCAAATGACAGACGACAGAAGGCGGCACTCGCGTCAGAATTCGTTCAATAGCGATAGCACCGATATAATATTGGACGCAGCTCAACAGGTGTCCTTCCAATCGTCTCTAGTGGATACAAATATGGCACCCGAGCAAATAATTGAGTGTAAGTAGATTTGTTCAGCGAATGCAAATTGTAAAAGTCTTATCGCTGAAGATGAATTATACTAGATAACAGACAGGAAATGTTGGTTCGAAATAGGTACAAAATAGGCAAAACAATTCTGTCCTTTGTTCTTTTCCTCTAGACCGTAAAAGGGGTAAATGTCAACTTGAGCTTGCTTTAATACAGCACGAAGGTAAATGCTCCAATACATTGTATGGTATATAACAGTATTGGTTAATCAGGCGGAAAAAATCTCAGACAAAGAGCAAGCGCGTAAGAGAGGATTTTAGGGAGAGAGGGAGAGAGGGAGGAAAGGACGGAAGGAAGAGATAATGATATAGAGATAGAGAGAAAGTGTGAGCGACGTAGAGAAAGGTAGTAGAGGCTATAAGTAATTTGTTTTCTTTGGTCTAGAAAACGATTTAGTGTTCAAAAGTAGTAATTATATAATGGGGTATGATCGATAGACGGTAGAAAGAATGAGTAGAGAAGAGAGAGAGAGAGAGAGTGAACAAGTGAGGGAAAGAATTAAGAATAAATAAATACATTATATGTTTAACAGATTCTCCTCCTGAATCGCCTTCAACATTAAGGACAACTCCAATTCCGACTCAACACAATAAACATTTGTACAAACCACCAACAAACAACTTATCAACCTTTTCAAAACGCCCTTTCGCTCCCCGATCACCGGCGGATATTCATATCGACGACGTTGTTAAATTCACAAGAAATGGTGGTAAAATTTCTCGAGGCCTGGTAAAATTTATTGGCCACTTACCAGGCAAAAATGATGTCTATTTAGGGGTAGAATTAGAAAAGGAAGAAGGACGACACGATGGTATTTTTCAAGGACACCGTTTTTTTAATTGTAAACCAAAAAAAGGAGTATTCGTAGCTTTTTCTAAAGTCATATTAGCCTGGGGATTGTAGAAGGATTTCATAGTGTTTTTTGTTTGTTTATTTTTTTTTTTTTAAAAAAAAAGAAAAGGAAATATCTTAATATAAAATATATATAAACCAATATAATTTATACGCAGTATATAATAAAAATATGTCTTTTTACTGAATTTTTTCCAATGTTTCTTTCTTTTTTTTATCATTTCAATAAAAAAGAATTTACGAAAAGAAAAACGAATCCAACTTTCTTTCTCTTTTTAGACAGTTTTATTTCTTTTTTTTTTTCAAACTAAAAATCAATTATAAATAGGCCTATATATAAATTTATATACATATATAAGTTATATAACTTGTATAAATGACTTGGTTAAACATACAAAAAAAACATATATAAAGAAGCGTTATCAATAATATGTATAAATGGTTTATGCATAATTATATAAGATACATGCATACATACATAAATACATAACATATATATATATATATATATATATTGCACAAAGCCTGCAAAATTTCACAGAATGAATTATATATATATATATATTAAATCTGTTTTGTTTTTTCGTCGACAGATAGATGGCGACACTTGTGTTTTTCTAATTCAATTCTTTTTTTATTTCTATACATCTTTTGAGACATGTTCCTCCAAATGACAACATTTAAGAATAAGAGAATAGAATGTAACGTATAAATAATATGCATGTATAAATTAACGATAGATAGATAGATAGATAAATAAATAAATAATCTGTACACCATATAGCACAAGGCAGGTCGTCTCTTTCTTTCAAATAAATATTCATTCGTTCATTCATTCGTATTCTTAAGAAAATAACAGATTCGACGATATAAACTGAAAAGTAAACTGGTAAATTTTTTAACATGAATTATAAGAATAGAAAGAAAAGAGGCACGTTTTAATTTGTTCAACATTCATTCATTCATTCATTCATTAAATCTTTCATTCAGTCCAGCTCTCAATCATTCATCTTTCATTCCGATAAGATTATTTTCTGTACAATTTTGACTAGATTCCTCACTCGAATTCTTTTTCTTCTTCTTCTTCTTCTTCAACATTTTATACAGTATATATATATATATATAGATTATAGATATAGATATTATGTCGTTAAAACGAACATCTGGAATGTATAAATAGTACGTCTTTCGTATACTAATCTAATTGTTTATATACACAAATATGGCAGATTTCAGTTGTCTTATAAATAGAAATTTAAAGTGACTTACTGACTGAATAATTAAAGAAATAAATTAATGATAAATGACGTAATAATAACGTTTTCCAGGATAAGATAAAACCTTCATTACAAATTTAGTATAATATAAAATAATATAATTTTCCTCTCACGACCGCCATGTTGGATTTCGAATTTCCCTTCACAGTCCTTCTAGCTAGCTGTATGTGCTTTTCGTAGTATTTATTACACTTTTCTCCTCTCCAAGAATTCATCATCTTTCTTCTCCGTGTAAAATCTGCACGATTTCATCTTTCTTTCTCTATCGCTCATCTTTTCCATTCAATTCATTTTTGTCGATTGTTGATTTTACCGATTCGGCTATTTCTCTCGTTTCTCTTATCTTTGCTCTAGATTGGAAAGGAGTAGAGGAAGAAAAAGGGAAAAATTAGGTTAACAATTCTAGTTCTTTGTAATAATTAAAAACAATTCCATTGAAACGTTTCTTTCATTTTTCTCTTGCTTTTCATTCAAACAAAAATTGAAAAGAAAAATTGAAAGAAATGTCTTTCGGCTTTGTTTCATACCTCGATCAATGCGTCAGCTCCTTCTACATAAATTAATCGATGACGCCTACTGCAAAAATTTTGCAGTTTTTCTTATTGATTAGTTTTTTCATCAGCATGTTTACTAGTTTTTTTTTCTCTCAACATCAATCTCTCTTCTGTAGTAGATTTTCGTCTTTTCTATTCAAGCGTCATTTCCCGTTGTAGACGGTGAGGAAAGCTTCGACCGTCCAACACGACGGCCGAGAGAGGAATAAAAGTGGCAGCTGTGACGTCCTTTGTCGTCGAATTCTAGAACGATTTGTGCGCATGCGCAATTCATGAATATGAACGAGCACCTGCCACGCGACTTCTAGAGGAGTGGTTTCAAGGCGGGGTTCGCTGATGTAACAGTCGCGTGCCCGACAATTATTACGTAAAAAATTTAACTAAAATTATGGATCAATACCGTAATCGCTTATTCAAAGGTTCAATTTGAGATTTGAACATCATTAACTGTTGTTACATTTATATCTAATTAAACTAATACTATTGAAATGGGGGAAAGAAAGAACGAGACAAAAGATCTGCCCCCGCACACTTTTTTTTTTTTATTTCTGTCGCTCCCCCCTCATATCTCTCTCTCTCTCTCTCTCTCTCTCTCCTTTCTACTAACCCTACTTTCCTGTCCCCCAGGAAATTTTACGATATTGTTCAACTAGCGTTCTTTGTGCTCTTTGTTTAACATTTAAATAGTCTATAACAAGGACATTTATTTTGAACACAATGATGTCAAAAATAGAATTTTCCAATTGAACAAAGACCATTCAGATGTTCTTGTTCATGCGGATGCTGGCGGTTTATCTTTTTCTTACCGTATGTTTTACGAATTGAAGAGATAATTATTTAACTTTCAGATAAAATAAAAACTTTAATGAATAATTGAAAAGTTAATATCCTTTCCATTTTTTCAACAATAAACCGTTCTTTGCCTCGATTAATGTTTTCTTTTCTTCTCTTCTTCTCTTTTGATGAACATGTTTAATTACTTCTATTGAAAAACGTTCTTATTTTCAGTAATTTTCTTTCGCTTTATCCCCAATCCTTCGCTCTCCTACACTTATTCACCTACTTATATACTCATTAAGTCGCTGCTTTCATTCCCTCTTTCTCCCTCTCTTTCTCTTTCTTTTAGAAACAACTATCTAAGAAGAGTATTTGTTTACATATATCTATCTATCTACACATCTACCTACCAATTTCTTTGTAACCAGAGCAGTGAACGATAAAAAAGAAAAATCTCTTAAAAAATTTACGAGTATAAAGGTTAAAAAGAAAAAAAATAGGTGATGGGAGTGAGGAGGTGGGGGGTGTGGGAGGGAAATTACGAAATCCTATAACATCTGTTCAACCATCAGAAACAAGGAAAGAGGAATCTTTATTCTTTTTTAACGACCTTTATTCAGATGTTTCATAATAGAGCGTGTTATGTGTTGGTTAACAGAGGGGGAGAGAGAGAGAAGGGGAAAAAGAGAAATAGAATTAATTTAGTAATACGGGTCTGATATAAATTTATACTGCTGAATAATTATACTAAAGTAAAAATGTATAGGTCTGCTATCATTCATTTCTTCTCTCTCTCTCTCTCTCTTTCTCAAATATTTGAATATTTTTTTAAATGATTCTCTGTTAAAAAACGTTCAAAAAAAGTGACGTCCTGAAAGGAGAAAGAGAAAAAGATTTTTCATAACGGGAAGAAACAAGAGCGAAATTTTGTAAGATTTCAGCAAAACCCTACATGTTTAAAACAATATAGGAATAATAAGGTTCTAATAAGGATTCTCTTCACGAACAACTTTTAGACCTAAGGCTATTTATAGCACACTAATACGGCGTTTAAACGTAACGCAAACGACGGAGGAGGGTGGAAGGGCGAAAGAGGGGCGGAGTGTACTTTTCAAGAATATTAACGCGTTAAAATTTATGAGGTTCGTTAAATAATTTATGGTTTTTTTTTTACTTTTGTTTTTTTAAAGAAATTTCAAAGTTAATTCTTGCAAAATGAAAGAAAAACAGCTAATTTATTCTCTTTTATATACCACGTGCCATAAATTTTAATCGTGATTTTTCGCCCGCTCTACGCATTATTTATCGTTAGATGTCGTTACGCACTCGATAGTGGTGCTACCTACAGCCAAAACGGGAAATACACAAACTATTATACGCTTAAGCTTCTCCGCTAAATTAAATATGAATCTTTTAT
This sequence comes from Dimorphilus gyrociliatus, assembly GCA_904063045.1. NCBI lineage: Eukaryota > Metazoa > Annelida > Polychaeta > Dinophilidae > Dimorphilus > Dimorphilus gyrociliatus. The sequence continues at coordinate 132,729 of CAJFCJ010000003.1, forward strand.
AATAAAAATAAAAAGAGGGGAAGAAGAATTTTTCCTTTTTCTTCTTCTCTTTATATGGGAAAAAATATCGAAGTGAAACCATTGTGTGTCGAATTGTATTAGTTTGTTCTGGTTGAAGGAAGAGGGCAAGTAAGGGGGGAAGGAAGGAAGGACGGGCGGACGAACTGATAGGTGAATGTGTTTGAGAGTGAATATGACTAGTATATGGGAGTTCTTATTTACTAAATGACATTTATTCCCACGGCAATAGACTTGATGAAAACGCAAAACTATTTCTGACTGTCCTCATTACGTTGATATACACTGTGTGTCAAGAAGGAATTAAGGATAGAGGAAAAGGTGTCTACTCTTCCCTTTTTTCATTCGATTGTCATTTATTTCATCAAAACCTACGGTATACATTTTCATTGTTCCCGTTTCATTCTTCCAACTCGTCTTTTCCTCTCCTTTTTAATTAATCGAAATATAGAAAACTGTACGAAGGAATATAAGAATAAAGATAGAATTGTTTTCCCTAGCCCTTGCTCCTTCTCTCCTAAACTCAATTATCGCTTTAATTAAACGAGGAAAGCTTGATTGGAGGAGAGAGAGAGAGAGAGAGAGTAGATTTTAAAAAACGGTAGAAAGAACTGGAGCTCTAGCTAATAATGAGAATATTTAAATATAAAGAGAGATACGTAGAGACTGGCAACGTTTTACAACTTTATCAATAGAGAATTCTTTGATTAGCCTAAGTATCAACCGTTATGAAATCAGAGACAGATTATCATCTCTCCCCTTTCCTATTTAATATTTTCATTAGCAACATTAATAATAAATTTCATATTCTTAGGACAACGTCCTACATAAAGGCCTACACCAATGGGAAAAGGCGCATGGAAGGATGTCCTGATTTGGCTATCACTTGTTGATATTTTAGAAGGAATAGGTAATGTAGCAGGTATTTATACAAGTTTAATTGTATATAAGCCTATATATAAGGAAACAATATCACATGTTTAATGACATTTACCATCATTTTACATGCAAGAATTAGACAAAAAATGAAAAGAAGAGAGGAAGGAAAAAAGAGTGAGAGAGAGAAAAAAAAGGAAAAAAAGAGAGAGAGAGAGAGAGAGAGAGAGAGAGAGAGAGGAGAGAAAGTTAGCAAAAAACAAATATAATAACGTTAAGTAATAGTAATTAAGTGAAATGAAAAAATCATAATATTCATGAATTTGTAATCCTTATGTTCTATTGTTTCCGATGAAATCAATAATATATCCTAGCGTCGCAAAATCGATTCGACCGATTAGCCACTAGGGGACGCCATCAATCTCAGGCGTTTTTCCCTATCCAGTAACGCAGTCAGTCTGAAACCATGTACAAATACTTTTGGAAGCCATTAGAAAAGGACCAACGGGATGCTGTGGAATGTGAAGTAAGAGGTAAGCATTAAATGTATGCAACAACAATTGTTAATTAATTAGGCGATTTTGTAAAGTTTTCCGGTAAAAACAGTCGTCAATATGTCAAAAAGTGTGTTTACTCTTTGGGTGATAAATAAGAAATTGAACCTATCGCGTTACCTTTTCTCCTTCTCCTTTCTCTTTTTCCTCTCAACTCATTGGGATAGAGAGAAAGGAGAGAGAAAAAGAATGAAAGAAATGAAACGCATAATTCATCGTATTTATTTACTCTTCTCTTCATGTTCTTAGAGCATTCTTAAAACTCTCTTCATATACGGTCAAACCGTAGTTATACACTTAACTATATTAACTGTAATTCTGCAAGGTACAAATATCAGAATTCTATAATACACAGTCATTCAGCGCCAAAGTATTATTGTAAGAATTGAATAAGCAAATAGGCAAACACAAATCTTATTTGGGGGAGGGGGTTAGGGGTGGTAGATTGGTAGATTGAAGAGAAAAAAAGGGCTGAAAGACGAAGAGGAGCAGTGAGAAAGAAGTAAAGAAAGATACACGAAAGGAGAATGAGGGATAGAGAGACATTTCACGAATAGATTGGGAATGAGAGAGAGAGAGAGATAAATATAGGGGAGACTATCAATTTTCTTCGTTCATCTAACCTTAAAGATACGGATAAATAATCTTGTAAAGTTTAATTTATTTTTATCTATCCTCTTCTCTACTTTTCATTCAAACGGAATGAGCGACAAAAATGCCATTACCTTATCATTTCCTTTTACAATATGTTACACGTATGGATTTTATTTTATTCATTATATCTTTTTATACTTTTGTTTTTATATAAAAACAAAAAAGCCTTCATATTTTTATAGAAAATTTTTCGCAGAATTATAATAAATAAGAAAAGACTTTTGACCTTGAAGAGTAACCTTTTAGTCCTGGTAGCATTATGAAGGGGATGGGAGAGGAGCAAGAGGAGAGGAGGATTACAAGCGAAATATGAAGTTATAATAACTCTTGACACGATATATACCATTTAAGAATTACAGTATTCACAAATAAAGAAACGAATAAATATAGACTCTATCTATAAATGAAGGATTTATATTTGAGATAAGCGTACACAATTCTCTTCTAAACTCCAACGTAGAGTGTCCCATGCTATTTTTTTTCCCTTCAATAGTCATCTAAAGCATTTCGTTGACTATATAGTGAGTAAAGAGTAAACCAGAGTGTTTTCCGTCTTTCTAAAAAGGTTTTTCCTTTCAAGTGCAGTACATAGAAATAATATACATATATACTCTATTACACACATGTAGAAACGAGAATGTCTACTTTGACTGTGAAGAGAGAAAGGAGATGTATATATATATAGGAGAGGGATAAAGATCCAGTGCCATATGATTTAGGAAGTACATCAAATTGACTTTGGCAGTAGTCTTTTCCCCTCTCCAATCTATTGTATTGTTTATCAGCGGGAAGGAATAAAGGGGGAATAAATAAGCGAACGAGTAAACCACAAACAAACAATGGAATGGAAAGACAATGAGAGAAAAAGATAAAACAAGTGTGAAAGATCACGTGAAAAAACCAAGTATCCAACAAATAAATCTAAGAATATTAATGCTATTCGCATAAGATAATGAAGATGAATAAAAAGTTGGATTTAAAGCTTTTCATTTGACTGTTAACCGCTTCGCAGTAGTTAAGGGAATAATGGAATGGCAAAGAGTCTTGACTCATTGCAGAATTATATAGCATTAAGAATATGTGACTTGAGTAAAACGAAATTAAAGCATGGTAGTGGCGATGAAGAAAGCTTCGGCATATATGCGAATAGGCTTAAAAAGTGCATAAAACTATAGATTATATATGCTGTACAGAGCGATATTCTGTATATATCAGTATATACATATATGGAAATATTTATATATCTGTATATTTATATAATACTATACTAAATAAATATATACATTTTTGGTGTTATTCCCTGGCGTCATCATAATACAGTTTTTTTTTTCCCTCTTATTTCTTTCGAAAAAAAGGAACCATCCCTTCGTGGTTAACCGGAACTCTATTCCGCAATGGTCCTGGAAAGTACGAGTTTGGTGAAGAGCAGTATAATCATCTTTTTGATGGAGCTGCTGTTTTGCACAAGTTCGTCTTCAACGAAGGGAAAGTTATTTATCAAAATCGTCTTCTAGACACGGATACTTATAGGTCTAATATGGCTGCAAATCGTATTGTCATTGGTGAATTTGGAACAGCTGTCGCTCCGGATCCTTGTAAGAATTTATTAAATCGATATTTTACTCATTTTTCCCGAAAAATGGAACAAACCGACAACACAAATGTAAACGTTGTGGAATTTTGTGATCAAATATATGCCCTAACCGAAACTCCTTATATGAACCGAATTGACCCAGAAAAATTGGTTGCAACTAAAAAGGTTTTTATCTTTTATTAAGAACGTATTCATTGCGCAATTAACCGTGACATATGCGGCTCATTAAGAGAGTGTGAGTGACCGAGCGAGAGAGAGAGAGAGAGAGAGAGAGAGAGGGCAACAGATAGAAAAAAGAGAAAACAAAGAGTAAAAGCAAGAGAATATGAGAATTTTAAAGAGCATAAAGTATATTTGCAAGAAAAACAAACAAACACCTTGAACAAGTAGATGAATTGTGTTATAATGTACAGGTTAACCTTCACTTAATTCATGAAAGGAATCTATCCTTGTAGATTCATGAATAAAGCATAAACGTGTACATAGTTTATTAATTTAAAAGGCCGAATGACCAGTTACATATTTAATATAAAAGTTTTCTATAGTTTCAAACTCTGCTCTGTTATTGAAAAAGCAATAACTTGACAGAAATACCTTATTACGTGTGAATCTATCTCTGTTGGATCTCTAAAATAGACACAATCAGATGGGTTACTGAAGAGTTTTCTTCTTTCTCATTTTCTTGCTCTCCTTCTCCTTCTTCTTCTCCTTCTTGCCTTTCCTTTTTAATCAAATGGAAATTGCACTGTCTTCTATGACATATTTTATATCCGAAGACGTTGTCCAGATAGAAATGACTTGTTGAGAGGAGCTGGATAATAGATTACATCAACTAGATGATGTATAATATATACAGTACAAAGTACTATTGTAAGATTAGAACTACGGTGGATTATTCATGCAGTAGATGTATAATTGTCTTTAGATTGTATACTACTGCATATAAGACGAATGAAGGAGAAAAGAAAAGTAACTTAGTAACATGGAAGGTAAAATAGATAAAAGAAATCAAGTCGTAAAGGAAAAAATTTCCTATAAAAGTAATAAATTAAAGAGTTTTTACCTAATTTATTACCTCATTAATCTACATTTTGCTTATTTCTCGCTGAATTAAAGTGCAAATAAATTTCCTTAAATTTTCCTTGACTCTTATTGAAAGGCAAAGAAAGGCGGACTATTCAATCAAGAAATAAGGTTAATGAGTTTTCCTTAAGGAGTTTAGAAGCTAATTATTTAATGATCGAGCATATGAATATTAATTAAATTTAAAAGAATTAAAACAGAAAGTGAGTGAGTGAGTGAGTGAGTGAGGGAGGGAGGGAGGGAGTGAGAAAGAAAGAAAGAAAGAGAGAGAGAGAGAGAGAGAGAGAGAGGGGAAATGGCATATGCATATTTTAATTTATATTTATAAGGGCTAGCCCTAAATGAAATAATTGTTAGGAATTAACGAATTACTCTTTGCTTTCAGGTTGAATTGGACAAACTAATTTCAGTCAATCTAAGCACAGCACATCCCCATTTTGAACCAGACGGTTCAATGATTAACTTTGGAGTACAATTTGGGAAGAGTTCCAATTATCATGTAATAAAAATTCCTCCAATAGACAAAGGTAAGATAATAGAAGAGAGAGAGAGAGAGAGATTATATACAGTACATATATAGAAATATAGAAATATAATCGCTTGTTTATTATTTGAAAGAGAGAGGGGTGGGGGAGTAAGAAATGAGAGAAATCTTCACTATTATTATATACACAGTAACACTTATACAAAAGTGGAAAATAGCAACAAAAGAAAAAAATGATATATAATTAATAAAATGACTTGTAATACCTATAATTTCTATTTCTATTTTAACACAGAATGTACGGACTCGATTGATTATGCTGAAAGGATTGCTACTCTTCCTGTTCTAACATCACCAACATATTTTCATAGTTTTGGTATGACGGAAAATTATATAATATTCATTGAGCAACCGTATTACCTAAATATCCTATCAATACTATCGACAAGAGTGACAAATAAATCCTACCAGGATTGCTATGAATGGAGACAAGGCATAAAAGTGAGTATTTGAAATATCGTATAGTATTTTACATAGTTTATAAGCACTTTACTCTGCTTATAAAAATGTAATTGTTATGAAAAGTTAATTGTTATGAATAACGACAAGAAATAATTGAAAAATATGAAAAACAACCTCTAATGTTAATATTATACAGTATTAATGCTATTATTAGTAATAGTGTTTTTATTTTTATCTTCTTTATCCATCTACCTATTCATACTTCCTTTTCTGCCTCACTTCGTGACTTCCTCTCCATGACTCTCTCTCTCTCTCTCTCTCTCCCTGCATTCGCCAAACTAAATCAATCAAATTATTACTTTCCTTACTTTACTTCCACTTCTAAAAATAATTGTTAAATATACTTTATGGTCTTTCAATGTAAAGAATTTAATTACGCAATAATTATGGAGAGTAGACAGGAAGAGGATTATTCAAACTATACAATTTAAAGCATATAATTTGTCCTTGCTGACACTTTCTTATTAAATATTGATGTTTCTGATGGAATTTCTAAATGGATAAGCACCTGAAACTTCGATAACGTGATTGTAACTTTTTCTAATAATGTTATCTTGACAGTCATTGTCGCAAAATTATAAATAGTAGCAAACTTGACCTTTTGTTTGCAACAGGAATTAGAGAGGATATTGCAAGAAATAACAATTTCTAGCCGTAGGCCTGTTTGATTTATAACTAAGAATTGTCGCAAGGCTTTAGATAAATACTTATAATGGTTAAATAGGAGAAAAACTAATGAGAGAGACGAGAAGAGGAAAGGGTTAATTCTAATGAATGAATGAATGAATGAATGAATGAATAATTGCAATAATTAAAAATAAACGATATTTAGCAACATACGTAAATCTGTATGATTTCTATTTCAGAATGTTTTCCACGTTATTAACAAGGAAACTAAAGAAGTTTCTCAAGTGAAATACGTTTCCGATCCCTTCTTTTTCTTCCACTTAATTAATGCGTACGAAGATGAAAATCATATCGTTATCGACGCCATTTGCTATCCTGATGACAAAATTGTTAATGCTTTCTTTCTAGCAAATTTAAGGCAAGGTCCTCACGTCGAAGGTAATTAAACAGATATTCTAATTAAATCAATTAGTTTTATTTATATCCTTGCTATTTACTAAAGGTTATGAGAATTTTCCGGCGCCAGATGTAAGGAGATATGTACTTCCTTTAAACGTTCCGGAAGGTGTTCCAGAAGGCGCCAAAGAGAATTTAGTATCAATCGACAGTAGAGCATTCGCCAAGAAAAAGGATAATACAACAATCTTTCTGGCACCAGAAAGATTTGCTCACGCTTGTAAGTTAATAATCTAACAATTTATTGACGTATTGCAGTCGACTCTAACCGTATTTTACATGTTAAATTACTGTTGCATTTCTATTGTAAAGAAACCCTCTTCATCTTCTTCTTCTCCCTCTTCTATTAATTACCAGATATAATCCTAGCCTTTGTTATATTTTATTCATTTCGTAAAATTCTGTACGGATCGATTGGTTATTATTATTATGATTATTATTCTTATTTGTCATGGTATTAAACTTATTAATATTATCGTACGTTACCTGTTTGCCAGCGTTCGAGATGCCCAGGATAAACTACGATTCGTACAACACAAAGAAATATCGTTACGCTTACGGAGCCAATATGAGAAAATCAGAGATGAATGAGGTAAGAAATTTGTTTTTATTTTTTCATACGCCGTTTACGAAATAGAGTACTTTAGCGGAAATTCCCACAATAGCTATTACCTTTCAAATGTTGGACGTTTTTTTTTCCTTTTATTCACCTTCCTTCCTCTCTCTCTCTCTCCTTCCATTACCATCGTCGGCGTCGTCTTGCGTGAAAAACGCTTGTCTGTAGGTTTTAGTAAATAGTTTATCGACCTGATGAAGATATTTTCAAAGTCAGGTATTTGTCTTCTATGTCGTACGCCCCATTTTCCATACTAGACGAGACATAAACAGTATATTTTTAGTTTATACACCTATGGGAATATTTATTAGTTTAGAGATTCCCTCTCCATATACGGAGAAAAGGTTCGTCATCATTTAAGAGAAGAAAAAGTTGATATGTCTTAATATCCTATCTTCTTCTCTTCCAGTTTTATATTTAGATCAAGTTATTAAATTATTCAAGTTGAGTAGAGATAAGTAAAGAAATAAGATTTCTATGTAATGAATAATTATTGGCAGTTTAAGTGAAATAAAATCTTTTAGCAGTTGAACTTGTCTAGTGTAGTTTTTTACTTTTCTTTCCTCCTTCTCCTTTGCTTTGCTTGATTTATCTTGCTAATAATTATTACTTTCTCTTCAAAACAGTTGGTTAAAATTGATTGGCTAACAAAGAAAGTTAACAGATGGTATGAAAATGAGGATTGGATAGTCGGTGAACCAGTTTTTATTCCGAAACCTAATCCAACAGCCGAAGACGATGGTAAATATTACTGCAGAATATATAAATATATTCGTTTATTTCCAGTCGATAGATGGCGTCAATATAGTTGTTCTTACTCTTTTCTTGTTTTGCTAGGCGTGGTTTTATCACCAGTAATAAGCTCTTTGCCAGGAGAATCGGCGTTCCTACTCGTTCTGGATGCTACTTCCTTTACAGAACTTGCTAGAGCGGAAATTCCTTCCGACGTTCACGTTCCATTAAATTTTCATGGTAACTTTGTAAAAAAGTGTTATCCAGCTCCTCCATCGTCATCCGTCTAACTAGACTTTTAATATTTCCCTTCGTCGAGTACTACTACTACTACTACTACTACTCTTCCTTCTTCTTCTTCTTCTTCTTCTTCTTCTTCTTCTTCGTCTTCGTCTTATTCGTCTTATTATTGTTACTATTATCCGTCTTTGATAATCGTACACTAGGGTTGATAGCGTACGTAAATCAATTAACATATTATACAAGATATCCTGTAAAAAATGGACATGCAGTAGGAAATAAAAAAAAAGAAAGCGTCTCAAAACTTATAATATACTGCATGTACATTTAAAAGAGAAAAAGAGAGCACTTGTACTGTACACGCTTTTGTCTACAGTATTATACTATCTGCATATATATATATATATATATATAGACATATAAATGTCTTTTCACTGTATAAGGAAGGAAACTATGAGAGAAAATTGATTGTAGATAGATAGATAGATGAATCGATAGATAAAAGATAACTTTTTAAAAAAAGTAATAAAAGAAATTTATTCATTCTATTAAAAATATTAAAAAAACATCAATAAAAAAGAAAAAATCTATAAACAAAAAGAAAATCCAACTCAACCCAACAAAAATAGAGACCAACCCCTACTGCAGTTAGATTTATTTTCAACGTTTCATTTTCTCTTAATATTGTACTGAAACTTAACAAAAGAGAGAGAGAGAGAGAGCAGAAAAGGAGAATATAAAAAACCTTATCAAAAAAAGAAACCTTTAAAAGTAACATAGTTTTAAAGGGAAGGCTTTCAGATAGCTTTAAACAATTTACTTGTCTCTTTCTCCTCTTAATCAATCAATCAATCAGCCCCACCATATTATTTTTTTATTTTAACTTTGCATATATTATGCAAATGAATTTATGTCTTATGGGAAATCTAGTGGATCTATTATATAATATACTTGTAGGAGTATACGTATAAAACGTTCTCTATGTGTCGATTGTTGAGTACGTAATACAGAGAAAAGTGGCTGTAAAGGTTTAGCAAACGTAAGAAATAGTGTTGAAATAGAACAAATTCGACGAATGAACTGCAGTGTTAAGTGTGTACGAATCGTATCTCTGTTGTATCTAATTGTTTATATTATACACAGTGTTTATGTTCAATGCCAATATATAAAAATGTGTTGATTGGTGGCGACATCTTTATTCCTTATGAGGTAGCAAATTACAATAAAGACTAAAGTTATTCCATTGTCTTGAAACGTGTTAAATAATATTGTAAAGAAAAATTAAAAGAGAGAGATAGAGAGAGAGAGAAGAGAATACACTGTGTAGGCTTAAAGTACTGGTAGGTTGAATTAGAATGAGAGAAAAAAAGGTTAATTACTAATACAAAAAAAGTAATTGTAGACTTTTATACACAAATTTAAGTAGAAATTAACGAAAATAAAAGACTAAATTCAACAATAAAAAACCTATTATTTTCATTTTAGAAACTACGAAATAAAATTCCTTTTCCTTCTCCTCCTTCTCCTTCTCCTCAATCTATCTTCTTCCTTCTCTTCTCTCCCATTTCCCTTATCGACATAGAATCATCGCACAAAATGTTTAATTGGAATACGGAAAGGTTACAAGGTCTTTTTGTTTTGTAACTGATAGGATATTTTTTTATCTGTGTATGAATGTGCGTGTGTGTGTATGTATGTGTGTGCGCGTGTGCGTGTTTGCGTATATGTTGGTGGGTGGTGTGGGTGGTGGGTTGATCGGTCAGCCGACTGGCGAGTGGGTGAATAGATAAGAGCAGAGGAAAAGGGTGTAATGACGAGAATAGGAAGTATGAAGACGGATAAGTAAATAATAGGCGAGGGAGAGAGGAGAGAGAGACGGAATGTATTAATTACTCATCAAACAGTAGGACATGGCTAAAAACTTTCGTATGCTATTCGCGTAAATGATTTCTTGGGAATGGGTTTTCTTTTTGTTTTTTAAATATTAAAAAACCTTCTTTTTCCGGTTTGGCAGCTTAGTAATACAAGCAGCAGTCAGTCAGTTTTCATTACCAGTCAGAAAAGTCTGTTAACCAGGCGTCTTTCCTGCATGAATCATACGTTTTACGCGTGCATCCAAGAAAATTTTCAACCTATAACAATAGGCTTAATTGAAAAGGTGCAGAGAGACCCGTAGCAGTAAGAGAGAGAGAAAGAGAGAGAGGGTCGCTGGGTAATGAATAAGAGAAAGTTGTACATTTAGAAACCTGTTTCACCAGTTGTATTTAATCAGGAGAATGATATGCTAATATTGCCCTTAAAGCTATAAGGTTAACAAGTGTAAAAGGAGAATAAGGATAGGTTTTTTTTTCGTTTTCACACCAAATGTTTCTTTTAGTTTCATAAGGAGATTTTAATAATAATGAAAGATTTACCATAAACCAAAAGCTATACATCATTGATTTATCTTTGTCCTTTCTATTGGATTAAGTGATTTTCTTTTAAATATAACTCTGTTGTTATTATTTATTACTAGCACCTTTATCTTATTTTTCAATAGAATTATTCATACAAATTTTCCATTAATAATTCAATTTATATCTTATCAGTGTTTGTCATGATATGATTGGATTTTTTTCCAAAAAAAAAGAGAAAAAATTCTCTGTTTTAGATAAATCATTTATCTATAAGGTTCATTGTACTTTGCTTTAAACGGTATATTGCCAATTTCCTATCTAATTCTCCTCTTTTTATATTTTTATCTTTTTTGTTGGCAATTGGAGAATAAAAAAGAAAGTTGAAGAGAGAAATTACAACGTTCTCTTACTTCGTTTAGACAATTTTTTTTAACATATCTTTAAATTATTCAATTTAATTTTCGCGAGAAAAACGACCCTTTTAACATGCTTATTTGGATTTTCACTCTTCTTTACCCTCTCTTCTCTCTGCCTAGTGTAATTGCGTTTTTATTTATAGCACATTGGGTTACTACTTTTTGAATATACGCAACGTATTCAATAGGTGGTGGACTATGACTAGACGCAGGAGACGAGGGAAAGAAGGGCAAAGATAATGGAAAAGATACGAGAATAATAAAGATAGTTTTCTTTTTTATGTCGAACAAATGAAAAACAGATTTAAAGAAGAGAGACAAAAAATGACCTAAAGAATATTATTCGTCGATTTCTTATATTGCATATTTCTTTGCCGTAAGGACAGATACTTTACTCTTCTTCTCTTCTCTTCTCTTCTCTTCACTCTTCTTTCTTATCCTTTCCTATTTTCAGTCTTTCTCTTTTATTCTTTTTTTTCCAAACGAAAGGCTTAAGGACAAACTACTATTGATCCGTTGCCAAAATTTAACGTATCGATTTCCGGGACTTTCCGAAATCTTATTGGCTAACGCCCAGTCACGTGACTATAGCGAAAATTTTATGCGACGACAGTCGAATCTTGGGCCTCGTATGTTGTGCACGTTTTTTTTTATAAGTAGATAAGTACTTGTTCGGCAACGTTCTTTTGGTTTATAGAATGAATAATGGATATAGATAATCTGGAAAAATCTCCTGGAAGAAGAGCAGATGCAAGTTATAAGCCGTTTAAAAGTTCAAGGTCATTCTCCAGTGGTAAGGAACTAGACGACGCCGAAGTGACGTCGTTGGATAAACAACGTGTGGAAAGTCAATTTCGAAGTCAGAAGAGTAAAGTTTACGTTTGCAATTGCCTGGCCAAGCTATATGAAACTTCGAAGACTTCTTCAATCGAACTAGTGACGTATAAGAAATGAAGAGCTTTCCACCAGAAATACTTAATAGCAATACAAAAGAAATATGCCATCATTATTTCGGCAAATATTTCCACTTGACCAGTTTCCCCTACTGAATTTAGATAAGCCAAGGAAAATACTCTATTAACCTTTTTATTCATTTTTTTCATTCATTCATTCATTCATTTTGTCTATTTATTTTTCATACTCTTTTTTCTGTTATTCTCTATTGTTCTCAATCTCTTAGCCTCTACCTCCTCTCATGCCTCTCATCCTCCCTCTCCTCCTCCCTCTCTCTATCTCTTTTCTCTTTTCTCTTTTCATTCATCTTTCTCTCAATCATACAAATTAGATTTATGTCATCGTTAAAACTACATTTTATATTATTTATTGATATAGAATAATAAGAGAGAGAGAAAAAAATGACTTTAGCATCCTACTAAAAAGCATCCTTCGAGATAATTAAAGGTGAAAAATGTTGTTTTTCTAAGCGGCTTTCCAACATATTCAGCTGTTTATCTTTTATTAAAGAGACAAAGATAGAAGGAAGATAGAAAAAGTATGATATAAATATATATCTAATCCGTTTTGTTTTTAATTAAAGGAGGTGATGTTAATTACAAGTATATATACTAATATATATAAATTTAGATATATGTATATTGTATAATTTAGTGTTTTATTAAAGAAGCTTGCCTTTACGAGAAAAGCTCTTAGAATGAAATCATTACATTTCTTAAACGTCACTAGAATAAACCGGGAAAATGGAACTTTAAATGCAATGGAATTCCTACTTTACTACTTCAAACGATTTATGGTAAAAATCAATTGCAAATAATTATAGCCAATAAGAGAACGGGTTTTGAAATGTGGAGAGAGACTGTTTTGGAGAATTCTAGATACTTTACAGATTCAGAACTATTTCATTTGTTTAAAAAGAACGAAAAAATCCCAGGACTCTTTGGTATAACGTTCGAAGAGAGAAAATCCGCCGTAGAATTTTTTACAATGTTTCAAGAGTTTCTTAGGGAATCCAGATCAACTTCATCAATTGATAGAAGATGTAGAGCAAAGAAAAAGGTCATGAAAGATTCAATATCTGTCCCTTGCTGCTTTAATCACGTCTTTTCAATGAATAGTTCTGAAGGGTTTGATTTATTAAGAGAAGTTAAGAAATAATGAAGAGAAATGAGAGAAATTTTATGAATTTTTATCATCAAAAATTCTTTTGTTTCTGTCTTTCTTGAATTTATATAAAAAAGAAAAAACAACTTTTATGCAAAAACAAAAAAAAAGGAAAAAAAAAGCAGACTGATTGATTGAAAAAATGATGGAAAAAATGAAAGGAGAAACAAACCTCAAACTATAAAATATCAGGAATAAAATCTGAATATATATAAATATAAGCTTTTTTCATTTTTTTAAGTGAAAAAACTAATAAATTTGATAATATTTGTTTCACATTTTGGAATTAAATGACAAAAGAGTAACGAAATTGAATAATAAAGAATTCTTAAGTAGACATACTTCTACAATAACAACAACTGTCACTAAACTACTAAATATTCATAATGATAAAACCTCAAAGAATCGATCGATAATTCATTTATTCATAATTCTACTATTTAATTTAATATACTCTATCGGTTATAAGATTAAAAGGACCAACAGAAATTACTAATTACACATACATATATAATGTATATATAGTGTATATACTGGATACTGTATATATATAATAAACACTGTAAACCTAACCTTCAATCACTATTGATTAGGAAAAAGGAAAAAAAACCCACACAAAAAAATAAGTATTGCGTAATAAGATTAAGTTTCTATTTTTCCATTTGCTCTAGTTATCTTCTTTCTTCTTTATAGTTTGATTCTTTTATTTATTGACAATTAACTTAGAAAATAGGACTATTCTTTAATTAAACTATCTAATAGATAGATCAAATTAATTAAATATTTTACAAACTAACCAAACTAACTAAACTATTAAATTAAGTATTAATTAACTCTCTTATGGAACTTTCCAACAAATACATTCATTGTCACAACGAATTATATAAGCTATATTACTAAGTTTTATTTCATTTTTCATATTTTCTTCTTTAATCTCTTCTCCTCCACCTCACACTATTCTTCTTCGGCTTCTTCTCCTTTCTCCTCCCCTTCTCGATAGTTCAGTACCTAGACAGTAGGAGAGAGACGAAAGGGGTAAAGAAAAAAATTAATCGATTAGATAAAAAAAAAAACCATAGAGTATAATTAGCATGATTTATTTATAAACAGAGAATTTAAAAGGGAACATCGGCAGTATCTGTACAGTTGGGCAATGTACAATATGAAGACAAACCAAGAAGAGGGGAAAAAAGCGTAGAGAAGCAACTTAGATCGTATGATAAAAATAGGGAAAATGCTAAGGCTTTACTATGACATTTGGGACTTGAGAATTGTCCATTATATAATTATTCGGCATTTGATCTGTATGTTATTGGTGACTAGCGTTAAAAGGAAAGCTTCCATTTCCTTATGGTTTCCTTCCATCTCTTACTTCTTAATTATTGATATTCGAAGAAACCAACTAATTTTTTGTTGCTTATATAATAAAAGTCATACCTTCAAAGTGAGAAAATGCGTTAATTTTTCACTTTCACCGCTTGCTTTCTTTCATTAAACAGTTAAAAATAGATTATAAAACGGATTATTTGTCTCTCTCGTCTAATCGAATTGATATATGCTAATATCGTATATGCTGTCTTTATAGACATCGATGATGTTGGTAATGATGAGGGAGGATGGGAACAACGATTACAATGTTGCCAGTTTAAGGGAAAAAAACCCTAACGTCTAGATTATATCAATATTTGTTTGGTAATTATCGTAACGAGTTTTTCATTTAACGATTAATAAAAGTCTATCCAACAGCAACAACGTTCATACGAAAGGAATAAAGGGGCTAACACAAACCTGTAATAGTTGGGTTTAAAGGGACCTTGCTTGTTTAAACCCAAATATTTCGTCTGCTCTTCGCTCAACTCTGTCAATTTTGCCTGGAATATTGGAAGGTGTAAAGCTGCCGTATACTCGTCCATCTTTTTAGGTAGAAGATAGACGTCTTTTTTATATCTACCAGATGGCGCCACATATAGTTCCACAGCGGCCAAAATTTGGGTACAGGCAGAAATAGATATGACTAGTGACGGTATATTGGTAAATGTCATATTAACGAGTTGTCCATCCGCCAGAACAATTAAGCGTTTTCCATCTGGCCATATGGCGTGTTCAACGTTATTCCTAACCATTTCGAATTTAATTCCCTTCGAACTCTTTAAGGTTTTTAAATCGATTTCGTTATTCGAATGTCCCATATTACAAACAACGCAACCGCTCTTAGCCTTATCCATGTGAGCTTTAGTTACAACATTCTTATTTCCAGTACACGTTATTATTATGTCAACAGACTGAATGACGTCATTTATTCTAACGACTTTATGGCCGTTCATGCAAGCTTGCATTGCGCAGATTGGATCTATCTCCGTAACAGAAACGATACAACCAACCGCTTTTAAGGCGTTAGAGACGCCTTTTCCAACGTCACCATATCCGCATACTAAAACCTGTTGATGAAATTGAAAAACGTTGATTAAATCATTATATTTAAATAGAGGGAATACAGAATATGTTGAAACAAAAGAGCAAACTATTAGGCTCACTGTTTATGTCAGAATATAGTTATTTATATTTTCATTATGTTAATTTATTAGACGCCTTTTCCCTTGTCCTATTCCATTTCTCTCTCTCTCTTTCTTTCTATTTCTTTTAATAATTAATCGGCATAGAAAAATAAAAGTAATTAAAAAAAAACACTATTAAAATAAATTGACGCCTTCTATAGCTTAGTTTTTGTTTTTCAAACACATAACAAATCTATACACAACTACAGTATTATTAAAAAAACATGAATTTTATGGATTAGAAAGAAATATACTAAAGTCTCTTATTCATTCAGTCATTCGATCTATCCCTGGCTACAACTATTTGTAATTATTAGACTATAGTATTAAGGAAATGAATGGAAAAGGAAAAGCTTGTAGTTGATTTTTCTGTCCATTTAAGAATTCGACTATAATAGCATAAAGACTTAAAGAACATTTTCTACTGTAATTGTCTTTTCCTCGTCTTTCCAGTCTCTAAGAGCATTTAAACATCTATACACTTCAAACATTTCAAATATTATAATTGAAAGTGTAGAAAGTAGGTTTTCTTTCATTAATTCTTCTTCAATGGAGAGAATAATAGGAAAAATAGTAATAAAAAGAAGACACATACAGTATACTGTACTGTAGATTGCTCAGTAGTTTATACAAGCAGGTGGAGAATGACGATAGTGAATTATTCAAATCAATATAAAATCTTGTATCTATCCGCCGAAAGAGGGGGAAGAGAAGTGAGCAAAGTGTAGGTCTACACTATTTGGAATACTAATAAACTATACTAAATATACAGTACTATCAACAATTTACAGTTAATAGTTTGCAGTTGACTGTAAAGTATATAATCTGAATATAAATTGAGTATATAAAGTATCGTTAAACGCGCAGAAATATAATTGATCTTTTATAAATTTATTGTAAATATTGTAGGAGGAGTGTATATACTCTACGGTAAGAATAATATAGAATACACTGTATATTCGTATATTATAATATTCTCTTTGGTATTGGGTTAGCTGCTATATTTCCTGTTTACACTATGGCTATACAACTGCAGTCTACTCGCTAATCATATATTCAATATAGTATGTATTGCACATAGTTTACGCCAGAGTAGAAATTTTCAAAAACTATATTAAGAATAGAGCGTTAAATTAACGCTGAAATTGAGACGGAGGAAAGACAACTACATTCCTCTGTCTCTCTCTTTCTTTCTTTCTTTCTTTCTTTTGTCAGGAAAGAGATGGATTAACTCTTAAGAGATTTACTCTTTTTGTTGTTTTTCTCTTCTTTCTAGTAGAAAGTGCTAATTGTAATGTAGAATACTTGTGTCATATTTTCAATGAAGCACGGGATATAGAAAAAATACAAAGAGTAAAAAACTAGAGGAGATAAGAGCGGAAGGGAGAAGGAAGAGTTGACGATGGGTAAAGACAAATAGAAGAGAACATATATTCCTATTATGCTGTCCGTGTTTATTTAGTAATATTAATATTAGTAAGTATTGTTATTGGTTTTTATCAATGATTTCTATAAATAAAGGATGCGTAGCTAAAAGTAATATCTCCTTAATTTTTTCCTTCTTATTCATTAAGGAACTTTGCAATTAGCAGTTGAAGAACGTAAAATATTTCAATAGTCTTATTAATAAAGAATTAATCTAGGGGAAACTCATCTCTATCGCCCCCTTTCCCTCTCTTTCTCTCTCCCTTTCTGTTTTTCTTCCCTTCTTTCCCCACCTTCTTATTTCTCTCCCATTTACATCGTTAATTAATTTCATTTACTTTTTTATCAAATATGTTATAGAAAAGATACTTGAATTTCCTTTATAAAATGCTACCTTGTGTGTTTCTTTTTGTTTTTCGTTGTCGTCTCCTCGTAAAAGACGAGCGGGCAAGTGGGATAGTTTGAACTAGCTGGCTAGCTAGATAGATAGATAGATATATAGATGGAAGGCAAGCTGGCTGGCTTGCTGGCTGCCTGGATGAATGGATGGATGGTTGGTTGGATAGAGATATAGATTAAGTAGAGAAAAAACATAGCTGAAAGAGAGGGACGTTTATGACTGTAGGAAGAATATTAATAGAAAAAAAGTTGACTAAATAAATCAAATTGGTTACAATTTGTCAAAGTAGCAAAAAAATGTAAACCCTACAATCCATGGGTGGTAAGGCTCATGTCTTTACGCGTAGGCAGGTTGAAAGATAGAGTAACAACTAGTAATAGTAATGGTAGTTGGATTGAAAACTTATTACTGTTTGGGAGAGTATATGGAATTTCCTTCGAGCAGGTACAAATTAATTAAATAATATTGAAGTATCGTATATACTATTTATAAAAAAAGAGTATTAAGCGAAGAGGCTTGTTTGCCAGTTATATTTGTCTGTAGATGGCAAATAATAAGAGATAGGCTTAAGTCTAGGTGTTGATTATCCCCTTTTTTGTAATTGTTAGAAAGCCAAATGAGATTGTGGTGCCTTTTTCTCGTCACAGTTGCCTACTTGTTTGCTTGTTTGTTTATGCTAGAATTTGTAAAGGAAAGATTCTCATGTACAAACCTGTTTACCTCCAAGCATTGAATCGGTAGCCCTTTTCAAAGCATCCACAATAGACTCCCTACAGCAGTAATAAGAGTCGAATTTACTCTTCATAACGGAATCATAAACGTTCATGGCGGGGGCCAGCAATTTTTCCAATTTTGATAATTGATAAAGTCTATGAACGCCTGTGACGCATTGTTCAATAACCCCTTTTAAGTATTTAGAAGCCGTTGGAAATTCTGAAAGCATTCTATGAGTAGCATCTCCACCGTCGTCTAAAATGATATTGGGTTGCCAATTATCGGAATGCAAAGTTCTATCGATGCACCACCAAAAGTCTTCTTCCGTTTGATTTCTCCAGGCAAAGATCGATATTCCAGCTTCGGCAAGAGCAGCAGCAATTTGGTTTTGGGTTGAATAAATGTTGCAGGCTGCCCAACGAACTTGCGCTCCCAGGCTAATTAGAGTCTCAATTAGGACAGCAGTCTGGATCGAGATTCACAAACTTTTATATTTCTTAATATTAATTACTGTATAAAAACTCATCGGCAACCTGATTAATAAGTGTAACAATACTAAACTAATACTAATACTAGCTTAAATTAGAGTTAAAGATAAGATAGAACGCTAACGTATTACTTATTTTATGTTAAGGTTAAGCCCTAATTCCCTGCGTAAACACTAGAGTGTATAGACTCTTGCCTGATCTACGTAAATCTAGTTGTTAGGAATAGATAGAATAAACCTATTAATTCATCTTCCTATTCAATTATCATCGTATAAAACAAATATAATAAAAAACAGGGAAGGTAATCAATCGATTAGATTGAGGAACAAGAGAGTTTGACTCCCTTTTCATAGAAGATATCTAAAATTGCCAAGATTTTACAGGCTAATCTATTCAATCGTCCTTTCCCCCGTATAATACCTACTACGTACGCTAATTGCTATTTATATATCTGATATATGCAAATTATTTTAGTTGGTAAATTAACTTCCATAAGAATACGAAGCTTTGAGAGTGCATCTTTCTTTGATAATATATTTTCCATTTAGATTTTCTGCACTCCTCTTTCTGATTTCAGCTCTAAGATAGACAGGAAGGGAAGAGTTAGAGAGACAAATTCTAAATGTGGTAAATGGGTAAGAATGGCTAAAAGCTTGTGAAATTATTCTTTGTAAGCATATACCGTTTAGAAATCGGTTAGCTGACCTAATTGTCTAGGCTTACTGTTGAGTCCTGAAAAGATAATTCATTTGAATACTAGTTTATCCAATCATTGTTTGGTATTTCTTTTCCTTTTCTCTTTTATTTTTGGTGTTATTGTTGAATTAATCCTTTTCACCTGCGCGAAGAGACTATCAAAGGATAAAAAGTCTGCTTGTAGAGCAATATCAACTAGTGTAGGGAAACAATAGGGGCCACATGCTGTTGAGTTATTTTAGAGAACTTGTTGTAGATTCTTTTACGTAGCTACCTAATAAATTATGTTCACCTTTCTCAACTGCAATATGACTTGTAAGAGGGCGTCTCTACAATAGAGCTTTATTGGATAGTCTATTCGCAGTTCAGATCAATTACAGCCTTTAAAATTCTACTCTATTGTCAATTAAATAGCGTAAAAAGAATTAAAAGAGCTTTTCTGTCCTTTTTATTCTCACCAATTTCGCTTTTCTCTCTCTCCGCCATTTGCGCTTTATCCTCCTTCCCTTTATCTGCGTCCCCTCGACTAGCCTCCCCGCCAATTCACTCCTCTACCCATTTTAAAGTCTAATAAGGAATAAAATACTATACTGAATACATCGTAATAAAGTGAAAATTTCTAAGGTTATGCAATTACTATGGAAAGGGTCTGTGCATAAATAGATCAGTCGTCGTGAGAAGGAAATCAATTAACAGTTTACTCTTTTAATTATTTATCCTAGAGTCTTTTAAAGGGCTGTAATGTCTTTATGGATGTTGCATAACTAAAGTTAGGGCGCAAAATTGGGACATGTCGATGAAAAATGCATAGATGATTGGATGATAGTCATTTATATATATATATGTAAATGCAAACATATATTAATATATTTTCAAAGAGAGAGAGAGCGAGAGAAGGAGAAAGCTAATCAAGTTAGAGCGAAGGGTTACTTAAATTGAAAAAAAAGGGATAGATTAAATAAATAAGTAGATTTCACCATTTTTGAAAGTATGTGATTGCAATAAACGCTAAATACTAAAAGTATTTCATAGAGAATAATCTCTTTTAAAAGGATAGTTTCTTTTTTCTTACTAGATTAAAGTTAAAATGTTTCTCTAATCATAACCGAAATGTTTTAGCTTAAAAGAAATTAGACAGCGAAAGTCTGTGGTAGGTAAAGAGAGCAATAGAAAGCGGCAGAAAGAGACTGTGGGAGAGGGAGAGACGGGGGAATAAAGAGAGAAATGAGAATATTTCTTTTTTTTTGTTTTTCAACTACTTGGCACTGAAAGGATTTGCCTATAGAATGCTCTAAGAATTTTATGATATTAGTTTCTTTGAATCTCGTCCCTGAGCTGTGACGTGAGTACAGCCGACAATCTTTGCTCCTTGTAATGGTTTACCGCTCTTCATGTTTTTACGTAACGAAATCAGACCCTGCATCTCGACTGCAATGAAACAAGAAAATAAAAAACAAAGTAAATTACGATAGTCTTTTTTCCGTGTTGAGAAAAATGATTGATAGGTTTACGTAACGATAGTAATTAATTGGCTGAAACCCTTATTGCCCTTTGAAAAGTCTTTAGCAGGGTATCTACTTATAATTAGAAATTAACAAACTTTGTTCCGCAATTTCAATCTCCTTCCTCCCATCAAAATGCTGATTTATATCCCTGACTCTAAAATCTGAAAATCCTTTGCTGTTTCTCTGAGTTTGGTCTCTGGGATTTGCCTCATCATCAGATGACGAATAATTTGAAGCTGTTTTGGAGAAAAAAGCAGGATTAGACTTAAGATTTATGGTAAAAGAGAGAGGTGTGATGGCATGGGAGAGGGAGGCGGTGGCTGAGAGGGATAGAGATAAAAAAAAGAGATATCTAGTTAGCTAGCTAGCTAGATAGATAAAGCTAGATAGCTAGATAGCTAGATGAAAGAGAGAGAGAAAGAAAGAAGATGAAGAATACCATTATTTCCTGTTAAAGGCTTAAATACATTTCTAAAAAATAGTAAATTTTTCCAATTGAATGAATGAATAAGCCACATGTCAGTAGTGTTGTTGAATTTTTCAAAATGTCTACCGAATCTGAATAAATGTATAAATACGGATTGAATTGCTCTTAATGAAATCGTCACGAAAGCTAGCGGGAACACGTATCTTATACGTGCAAGATTATAGTTGACGTATACGTTTCCACGTCTACCATAAATTTCATGTTAATTTACATCGTATTTGCATTCGTTTCAGACTATTTTTAAGAATATATTATTGTTGTCTTTGACATTTGAAATGAATATTTCGAAATTTTCAATTGTAAAGAAGCAAGTGAAAAGGAATTAGACATTGATTATAGAATATTATATAGAGTATCTACTGGGTATACTGTATACTATACAGTATATATACTAAATATATAGTTATATATACATTCCTATTATATTGAAAGAAGAGTACTTGGAAATTACAATATCATTTATATTAGCGATAGGAGCATTAATCGTAGTCTATGATTTTTGTGTACTACAAACGATGTACCTATTTTTTTTAACTGTTGACTGACGTATTCTAAGATAAAGCATGGTTTTTGCATTATACACGATACATATATACATAATAGTATATACTGTATTGTGCTGGAAATTATGATTTAAAGGATTTCATTGGATTAAAAACATTCTGTGAGGTTTATTCTAAAAAACGTTTCCACTTTGCTATTAAAACAACAACAATTTGATAAAATGAAGTCTCTCTTTTCTTATGTAATAATTCATTCTAACCCTTAGCTAATATATGTAAATTCTCTGAGGTAAATCTTTAACCCATCAACCCTGGCTCTCTTTCTCATCTTTGCTTTCTCATTACCACTGCTTCCCCCTTTCACTCCCTCCCTGCCTCTTTTTCGCTCTTCTTTCGCCTCTACTCTTAATTTATCAATCCCAACTTTCTCTATTTTCTTCACCTTTCCCTGGCTCGTTTCTCTACCCCTAAGGCCTAGTGGAAAACTATGTATGTCAAATTCACCATTAACTGCAAAGACAAGAAATATCCCTGAAAGAAAAACATATAAGATTGGAATTTTATTCTTTCTTTCTCCCTATCAAATTTCTTTTCCTCTTCTTTCTCTTCTTTCCCTTCCTCATCTTTTTCGTTTCATCTTTATACTTTTTTAATTAAAGAAAAATATGGAGAAAAGAGAGGAAAAGAAGGAATAGAACGTGAAGGGCAAAACGAGAAGAGGAGTCGGTAAAAGAAAGACACACGGAGAATAGAAAAAGAAAGAGAATGAGATAAAAAGAAAGAAGGGGAAAGGAATGCAATATTACATACATATGTATAAATTTATTAGAATATTTAACTATTGTACTTTTGAGGAATGGACTATTGAGAAGGTTTAAAGATGTACTTGAAGAGGAAAGAAATAGCATATATACAGTGTATATAGCGTATTTCACTAGGCAACTATAAGCGTTATAGAGTAAAATATTCCAGATATAAAATGATTCTCTTTCTCTTTTTGACTTATAACCAATAATTGAATTTTTGTCAGTTTCGTAATTTACTAAATTTGGCTTTTGCGACTGAATAAATTTAATAAATACAAATTAACTTATCAATTTTCATGCAAGAGAAATAACTAAAACAAAGGAAGCAATGGTAACGACAATGCTTACTAACAATAGTTATTATAAACGCATTCAAAACAACAATCATTCATTTTTAATTTTCAAAATTGTCTAGTTGGTATTAGTAATACCATTATAATTCATTATAATGACTTTAGTATTCAAATAAATATGACCTCATGAGCCACTTATTAGCATATTATTGAATAGTTAAATGGATAGAGAGAGAGCGAGACAGAGAGAATCGGTTCAGAAACTTAAGTAATAGGTGGAAGAAAATCAATAAATTATATATATTATATATACTGTATATATATATAGAATATTATTAATTATCTATTATATAATTAGCTGAATATGTTTTCTTATTTTTCTCTTTGCTTATCTTCCTTTATAGAAGAATGACTATGAGGAAAAAACGAAAATTATAGAGGCAAAGAAGGCTTTTCTAAGTGACTTTTATTGGCCTTTTAAACTAGTTTAAGTACCATAGAATCTATAGATATTTATCCAGGTGTGTTTAGTTGCATTGGATAGGCAAAAGAACATGAAAGCAAACAGGTAGAAGTAAGGGAGAGGGAGGGAGGGAGGGAGGGAGAGAGAGAGAGAGAGAGAGAGAGAGGGCAAGAGAAAAACGAAATTTCGCAAAAAAAAACTCGTTTATAGATTATATCCTTGAGAATACCTTAATCAGTTTTCTACCTGAATGAATACTTAATTAAGAACCGATCGCTAATTCTGGAGTAATAAATCAGCAAATATTTGCAGATTTTCTCTACTGAAACTACCAGAGCTTAACGTGTGCATAGTCAAACATACAGTATACTTTTGACAGAAAATAAAGAGAAAAGCCTAAAGCCTATAAATATTCTAGCATAGATCTTTGCTTTTTTTAGAGGCAAAGTAATTAAATAGATCGAAGAAGAGGAAAATTTGCATATTTTTCCAGAAATTAACCATTTTGGACACAGTAATGAATATAGAAAGGATATAAATACATATATCTGTTGCTATTTTTAAAATGGTTGTGAATGAAAAATTCATTCAAAATATGGGCCTAAGCTAATTGCCCTGCTTTTCGACTCACTTATTATCCTTTCAATATATTGATATTCAAAGAAGCGTAATGTTTAATAGCTCAGAGGATTATAGGCTTAATATTTAACTAGCGAAAATGATTATGAAGCATAGGTAAACATGTATCTGCAAAATAGATTTTACACTAGCTATTATCAATCCAAAGGTAGATTTTTAACATGAATGTTTTCTCCAATTTCTTGCCACTTAGCTGATCTCTTTGCTCTTTTTATTTCTTTCTTTCTTACTCTTACTCTCACTTTCACCCACTCTCTCTCTCTCTCTGTCGCTCACCCTCTTTCCCTGGTCTGTGTCTCGAGAGACTACTAGATTTTGCGTCGTGTTATAGCTTCTAATAATAAGCGATCGGACAAGCGTCCATTAGAGTTGTGGACGTTTGATAATAAGTGGAAAACTCATAAAAAGTAAAGGGAAAATATAGAATGAAGCGAATGAACGCAATATTTACTGACTTTCATTATATTTCTAATCAATAAAACCTTTCTTTTATAGTGTAAATAGTAACCAACTATTGGTAAAGTATAACACATTTTTCTCCTTTTTTTCACTGACCTTCTCACTCCCTTCTCTTTCCTCCTCCTCCTCCTCCCTTGTCTTTTAGGGACTAAAGAAAACTATCTAAGAGATAATTAATACTTACAAAAAGAGTCGGAGGAAGCACACGACGATCTTCTTACATTTAATATTTGAGGAATGGATATGCTACTTTTCCTTCTCTTTTGTTGATTTTTAAAGCTATCCTTCGACTCTTCGTCAAATTTATCACTCATTTCACTGGCGCAGTCGTCCATGTTTAGTTGTTATTCTGCAGGGAGATTATTTTCCAGTGCAAACAGAATAATAAACATCAAAAATGAAACAAGAAAATTTTCGTCGCTCTTCTTGCTAATTAAAATTAATCGATTGTTTGTCCATTCATCTTATCCTATAGAGAATATACCGCATAATCTATATTATACAGTATATTTAATATTAATGCACATATACTATATATACTGTATATATATATATATATATACAGTCCCGATAAAAAGTCTCGGCCAGGGTTGTTCTCAGAGTGGAAAAAGTGAATTATTTAACTAACAGGACTTGCTTAATTATCTTTTTTTGTTTAGAATGAAGGATAAGACATATATACAACCGAATTTATAAATAGAATTCATTAAAAAATTTTTCCTGCTTTACAGTATTTTTTATTTAAAAATTTTCAAAAACAAGGAGGAGAAAAAATTTCGGCCATGTTCCCTGTTCCTGCCCAAAAAATAGATAATTATCAGACAAAAACCCCATTAATATTTTTCTATGACATTTCCTGAGTAGTGTTACACAATCAGAGAACAACAGAACAATAAAAAATTAAAAAATGGGCAAGATAAGTCTTGAAATGAGACAGAAAATTGTACAATTAAATAAAAGAGGGCTAAGCCAGGTCAAAATATCGAAAGAGCTAAATATTCCTCGTACAAGTGTGAGATACAACCTAAAAAAGGCAAAAGAATGTTCTTCAATGGAAGACAAACCAAGATCTGGTCGTCCAAGAAAGATATGCGAATCAGATAAGAGGAATCTTATTATAATTCAAAAAAAAAACCCATTTTTTTCTGCCAGACAGGCATACAATGAGTGGAGTATGGCAGGTAAGGTAAGTTTATCTTCTGCTAAGAAGATCCTTTATAATTATGGGCTAAAGAGCTATGTGGCAAAGGTGAAACCATTGACTAACTCAGGTAACCGAAAGAAGAGAATTCTCTTTGCCAAAAAAATTCTTAAAAAAACTGAGGAGGAGATAGAAAGCTACATATTTTCGGATGAATCAACTTTGGAGCTGTACCCAAAGCAAAAGACAAGAGTCAGATGCAAAACAGGAGATAAACATCTACCACAATATTGCAGAAAGAGCTTTAAAGCAAAGAACTGCAAGGTAATGATTTGGGGAGCTATAAAATGTGATGGTTCCAGAGCTCTTGCATTTTGTGACGAATCCATGGATTCACAGCAATACATAGAGATTCTAAAAGATCATCTATTGCCTATATACACTAGACAAAACACATTTCAGCAGGATGGGGCAAGATGCCATACCTCGAAAATTTCTAAAACATTCCTCAGAAAAAATAAAATAAAATTTATAAAAGATTGGCCTGCCCAAAGTCCTGATATCAATATAATAGAAAACCTTTGGGCAGTGCTTAAAAAGAGGGTCTATGAAAAATTACCCAAAAATTTGAATGATTTGAAGATACTTATAAAAGATGAATTTTTTTCCATTTCTGGGGACTACATAAAAAATCTATACAGATCAATCAAAAAAAGGTGTCGACTAGTTATCCAAAAAAAAGGTTATGCAATAAACTATTAGTTTAAAATTGACATTTGATAAGTTTTTTGCAAGCATGGCCGAAATTTTTTCTCCTCCTTGTTTTTGAAAATTTTTAAATAAAAAATACTGTAAAGCAGGAAAAATTTTTTAATGAATTCTATTTATAAATTCGGTTGTATAAATGTCTTATCCTTCATTCTAAACAAAAAAAGATAATTAAGCAAGTCCTGTTAGTTAAATAATTCACTTTTTCCACTCTGAGAACAACCCTGGCCGAGACTTTTTATCGGGACTGTATATATATATATAAATATATCGAAAATATTCCTCTTCTTATTTATTGTTGTTTTCTCGTTCCTGTTGTCCTTCGGAGTCTTCTTTGTCTTGTTGTCTCTCCTCAACTAGTTCTTAGCCTCTTCTTTCATATATACAATTTTAGCCTCTACTGGCTTTTTCCAATCCTATATTGCCAAATTTTTGTCGGTGACAATACGATTTTATTGGTCCAATCGATTAGCAATCTTTACAAACTAATCGATCCTTTTATATTTAACTAGTTTTGCACGTGCTCAACAACCAAGTGTTAAATAAATAACATTAGAGAATTTCTCGTGTTTACTGTATTTATCTGATATATGGTTTGTCAATTTTCCGTTAGATGGAGTTTTACAGCTGTAACTAGTGGCCTCTAGGCTTATTTTACTTTAAGGTCACCTTCTAAAGGAAAATAGCGCCTTAAAACGAGTATAATAGCTTTTAGGAAGTAATTGGATGGTCCTGTTCCCATAAAATTTTACTTTCTCTTGGTGTAAACTAGAAAAAAGCAAATTTTTAATAAACTTTTCCCCTTTTCAAACATTTCCACTCGATAGAACGCTATCTATTGGCTAAAAATCTAACTACTCAATAAAATAAAAGACAACAACGTATGGATAAAATGTAGCACGATAGGAGGAAAGAGAATGCCAGATACGAACGATATCTTCTTTCTCTTTCCTTTTGAAACATAATAAAATAGGGCAAATTCAATTTAGATATTTGAAAAGAGAGGAGTGAAAAATACTGTACTGTAGTTCTAAGGAGAGGGATAAAATGGAAAGATAGCGTAGTGTAGCCAACACATAATTCTATAATGAAATTTAGAATCTCCTGTCGAAATGTCAACAGAGAAAAAACGATATGATTGAGGTAGTTTTCAGAGTCACTGCTTGTTAACAAGCAGAGCATCAACCGATCAATTTCATCCTCAATCCCTGCCTGAACAATTGGTCAAGTTTTTCGCCTTAACTACAACCTTTAGCCTCGCGGTCTCTTAATATTGATCAATAGTTGGTAAACTGTCTGTCAAGCGTAATAAGGAAGAAAGTAGTAGAAGTAAAAGTGACAGATGTGGTAGTAACAGCAACAATACAAGTAATAGTGATGTCGATAGTACTAGAATATAAACTCTAAAAGACGATGACGAAAATGATGAAAGAAGAGAGAAGAAAAGTGAAAAATTGAGTAAAATTTACTCTGAAAGAAAGATCTCCCTTGACGAATATTGGATGTTTTGAAAATATTTTTAAATGTTTGTAAAGAAATTGCTGTTGATTATATTTTGACGGAAGACGCCAAGGAAAGGAGAATGACTGAAAGAAGATAGCATAATGTGTGAAATAGAAAAGTAGAAAAATATTTGAAAGACATTATGATGAGAAAAATTAAATAATGAGACTGGATTGTCAAATTTATCCAAGAGCAAGGACTTGGCAATTTTTACTTTTATTCTCCTTTCTCTTTTCTCATTCACGCACCCACTCAGTCACTCGCTCACTCATTTTGTAAATTTCTCTCTCTTTTCTCTTCGTTTCTCCCTCTCCCTCCCCCTCTCTGTTGCCTACTTTCTGCCTTGTTTTCTATTTGTAACATCAGATGGATAATAGGTAAACGTGTATATAACTTAGAATAGGACCTTTTAAAAACATATAAAAGACTGCTTAAGAGTGTGTGTGTGTGTGTGTGTGTGTGTGCGTGGGAGTGGTGAATAGTTAATGTACTCGTATTGTATTATTGTTTCACGATAAGAGATTAAATATTATTATAGTTATTGAAGACTATCTTTCAAAAAGAGAGTTTATACCTATTTGAATACCTCTTGCGCCTATTTGTTTTAATAGAGTATACTTAATAGTATTCATTTGCGGAGGGAAAGAGGAGCAACTAGGGAGTTTTGGATTAAATATAAAGAGCGAGTCGATAATTAGGATATCTTGTGAAAAATGTTTTAAACTACAAATACCAATAATATCAATTTAACAAAGATACATTCATACATGTCAAATGCTCACAGATAATCTGAATTTTCAACCATCCATCAATCTATCCTTCTACTTTTCTTTGCAATTAAATTCTACATCTAAGTAAATCAGTGTAATTCATTTTATTTAAATAGAAAAATAGGCTAAATTATAATTGTCCTTCAAGATAGATAGCTATCTGAGAAAAAAATTAAAGGAAATATGCATTTGGAAAGAAACTCCTATTACATGTCCAAAGGCGATTAATAGAAACAAGTTGAGTATAATTGAATAAAATACTTAAAAGAGAATTAAAGCGTTAAAGTATAATATATTCGATGCCTTAACGGCTTCAGAGTTTACGAATAGTATAAAACACGAAATTAATTGACTGCTTTAGGTGTTCTTTTCACTTTTAGTATCTAAACAGAGAGAGAGAGAGAGAGAGAGAGACAGACAGAGAGAATGATAGAGATACATTGTTTCAAAGAAAGAAAATGTGTTAATATTGATTACAAATTATTGTTCATATTTATATATATATACTGTATTAAAGTGTGCGTATGCATGTATGCATGTAGGGATGGATGGATAGATGGAGATAAGGCTGCTTGTCCAAATTCAAATCTGAGCCAGTCACTTTGCCTTTCCGAAGAGTTACTGTAATGTTTTTATCTTTGATGTAATTATAAATTATATGAAGGGAGAGAGAGAGAAAGCAAGCAAAAGGAATATTGTCAAATATATTATTTATCTTTTTATTGTAACCATTTTCGACTACTTTTAATAAACTCTTAATAGTTTCTTTTATGGAATAATTGTTCGATAGACAGCAAGTAATATCATTTTCGCACTATTAACTAAAGAAGAAGAAGTAGCTAGAGAAGAGAATCTCGAGTATATTTCCCAAGATTCTTAGCAAATCTTCTATAAATGCACTATGCGGTAAACAGTAAACAGTATACAATATAGGAACAATGTATGTTATTGTAAAAAAAAGGGAAAAAAACGAAACGTTATAGATGAGTTTTGCAAAAAAAAACAATCAATTCTTGTTAATTCCTTTTGTTGGCATTCAACTCTCTTAATTTTATAGTTTCAAATCAATTGACTATAGCTTACAAAGTACATTATACAGTGTATATATACATCATTCTGTAAAATTAATAGTTTGATCGCAATACAGGATAACATCGGTGAGGAATTTTCATAAGGTGTGAGAGAATATAAATTACCTATCTTTTTTATGGATTATAGCTGCTAAAACAGCTTTTAAACAGTTCTAATCGATATGATAGATTTTATAAAGATATTCTGCTTGAGTGATGAAGCGTGCTATAAACACTACTTGGTTACTTAACAACTCATTTACGTAAGAAGAACACCCACTCTATACTAATATATGTACTTAATATATTTACTTATAAATATTATCCGTAGGACATGTGTCAATAATATTCTTTTTCTTCTTTTTTTTAATCATTCCCCTTCGTTCTCCTTCAGTCTTCCTTCCTTCGCTCTCATACTTGCTTACTCCCTCTCTCGCTCACTCACTCACACTCTCTTCCTTCCTTCCTTCCAAAAAATTTTGCTTAATAATAACAATATTTTTAAGACTTATTTACATTCATATATTATTAAATAGTATATATTTAAATGAGAAATATACACTATTCACAGTAAAAGTGAAGGTTTGGGAAATCGGAATGGGAACACTTGGATAGAGATCCCTTGAATTGAAAAATCAATGCATTTATTTCATAAATTCATTTATTTACTTATTCACTTAGTGTTGCCCACTTTCTATTTATTGGAACTTATTTAATAAATATAATATATGAAATTGACGCTTGCCTGGATAGATTTAATAGCTCATTTAAAAGTCTATTAATCTTCTGGAGCCGAATCCTGGATCAGGTAATTTTCAGGGATTGAAATTCAAATTTTCTTCTCTTTAAGTCATATGAAATGTATCACTTACAAAAGGTAAGCTTGTTATAATAATTGTAAACAAACAACTATAATTAATTATATATCGAAGAGGCAAGAAGACGGTAAAGTGGAGGAAGAGGGACGAGAAGAAGACGATGAAGAAGAGGACGAAGAAGAAGAAGAGAGCTGTTAGGCTGTCAAGTGTATTTGTTATAACACCTAAGAAGTAAATATAAGAGAATGTTTTATTCTATTCCTCCGTCTCAGCTTGTTTAATGGCGAAGGACGAAAAGAGATGAAGAAGAAGAAGAAGAATGATAAAAAGTTTTCATCCATTTTTGAATGATTCTCTAGTCTGTGTACAATTGCCATTGAAGCTATACGTATTTATAATTGTGAACTTTTGTTAAGTAGAGCTTAAATTAAAAGAACAATCATGCTGTAAATCACCGTAGGATAAGCACATTATCATTTCAAGTTGACTGACGGCCGAGTATAATATTTCCATTTAGATTAGAGAGTTTGTAGTAATCAACCTCTAATATGTGGATTATTTTGGGGTATTTTGTAAGTTAATAGTGTAATTTTATCGTTCAGATGGCTTATTAATATACTTGTATAGAAATAAACTGATAAAAGAAGGTGAACGAGAATAAGAAAGAAAGCTCAACTGCAGAACTGTATAATGAAGAGAAGGGAAGGAGGGAGGTATAAAAGGTGAAAGTCTTTACCATTCTAATTAATTCTTCCTATATTTTGCGTAGGTGGCAAAGATTGATCTAACTACTCAAACCTATAGATTTAGTTTTATGGACAGAAAAAAAAAACTGCATACGCAAGATGAAACGTCATGAATCCACTTCCGCTTTCCTAGTACTCCAAAGAATATTACATTTCGGTCGGCGTAAATCATCACGTAATCCATCTTTTTCTTTTATTTAATTTTATTCCTTATCATGACAATTCAACTAGTCGTTTACTTTTTGCTTAGTGTAATATCCCAAGCAAAGAAGGATCAATTGTTTGTTTTGTTTTGTTTGTTTGTTTGTTTGTTAAAAAGCGAAAAGAGAAAAGAAAGATTTTAATAAAGAGAAATGAATTTTGTTTTCATTAATTTTATTCTTGAATTCTTTTTCTAAAACTGTTTTTTCGACAATTTGAGAGGAAAGTTTTAATCTAGTTTTGATTGTTGAATAAAGAGGATTATTTAAGCATTCTCTCTCTCTCTCTCTCTCTCTCTCTCTCTCTCTCTATCTCTATCTCATATAATATAAAGTTTCTTTAAAAATAATCACGAAAGAAAATAATTCAATTTTTGTTTTTGTTTTCCTTTTAAGATCAAAAAGATGAAAAACTGTTTTTCTTTAGTTTTATTAATCTTTTTTTCTGAGAGACACAAGCAAAAATGTTTGAATTTTTCAAAAGAAGAAAATTAAATTCACCCAACTTTACCAATATTTGTTTTATTTTTGTTTTTTTTTTGTCTTTTTTGCAATGTTTATTATTCATTTTCTTTTTTAGTATCCTTTTTTTGGTATGTTTGGTTTTCTTTCTTTCTTTCTTCCTTTCTAAATATTTCTTTATTTTTTACCAATTAAAGCCATTTCGCACTCAGTCACATCTATTCAGAGTAAAAAAAGAGATAAAAACGGATAAGACGTTTATTATAATCGTAGATAGGCAGATAGATAGATCGATTGATAGTATGGTTAAAGTTAGAAGAGAAAACACGAAAGAAAAAGAGATGAACGAAGGAGGTGACTACTTCCATTGATATATTATTACTACTTATATACAGTATAAACAGAGAGTCATAAATTATAATAAGCCGAATGTTCGATTGATTAGTTCATTCAATTCATTAATTGCTTAATGAATAAATTAAATCTTTAATAAAAGAATTAAATCAAAGAAAGTACTTACCGCTTAGTTCTTTCCTTTTCAGAAAAGCCCGAACGTTACCTTGCTGATGAATATTAATAATAATGAAATTAGAAAAGTAGTTAAAACACAGATAAGGAGGTAGAGGAGGATGAGGAGAAAAGGGATAGGAATACGAATTAGGATAATCGTCAAATGGAATATGCATATTAAATCTCAATAAATATAAGGGAAAGATTAATTCTTTAATTAATTCAATACAGCTATTCCATAATTGGTTTACAATCATTTTTACCTTTTCCTTTTGTTTTCGTATCAAGCATTTCATTAAGTTTTGAAAGTTATCATTGGGTATTATATCTTGCCCGCCATTTCCAGGAATAATAAATAGACTGTCATCGTCATCGTCCTCTTCGATAGGTGCACAACTTATCGATGAAACATAGAAAACCGATAGAATGAAGAAAGCCGTTAAAAACTTCATAATTCCTTTCTCAGAGAGAATCTTTTAGCTGTTTCTTCCCGAGCTCGACAGAGAGTGTAAAATTCTTTTCCGTGTATCCTCTGTAGTGAGGGCGTGTTGTTATGAATATTAATTAGTTGGCGTGTACCTCTTACTCTACTTCTACGTTTGACACAAGAAATTTTAGAAAACGATATATCAACATATCAAACTTTAAAAATATTTGAACAATACCAAGCAGAAGAAGAATGAGGAACAAAAGGGGAGATGAAGGGAGGCGGGAATGGAGGAAGAAAGGAAGGATTAGATTGTCGGGGAGAGAAAATCAGAAATAATGTAATTGCAGTCTTTAGAGCTTAAATACCCAAAGATTTATATTTTCTAATAACTTTCATAGAAATCTATTCTTTTTTTCCTGTATTGTCTATATATAGTAGATGAAGATGACAATCTTAAGGAAAATTACTCTACTATAGATGGTAAAATAAAAAGGAAGACGGAATAGAGAAATATAGAAAAGGGATAGAGATAGAGAGAGAGAGAGAGAGAGAGAGAGAGAGAGAGAAAGAGGGAGACAGACAGGCGGATAGAGTAAAAGAATATACCATAAAAAAAACTTTTATCTTTATCCTTTTGTGTGAAAACATCTTTTAAACTTTAGTTTTCCTTCTTGAGAAGCTTTATAAGGGTGATTAAATCCGCTTAAGCGGGATAGGGAAATCGACAGATTTAAGAGAAAGACAAGAGAAAGACAAATGGTTAGTGTTGGATTGGATATAAAAGAATTGATTAGATATTTTTTAATTGTCAAAATGGTATTGTATTACGAAATATTACGCTTAAATAAGCAATTTTTTTTTATAATATTAAAATATAATGATAGGATAAACAGGGAATAATTCGAGAAATATGACAAAATAAATGCTCATAAATTTCTTTAGCCTTTTCTTTTATTTTCTTTTTTTTTTAATTCTTCAATAACGTTATTCTTCAGACATTTAATCTTTTAACGTATATTTTTATACATTATCCACTCCCCTTCCTCATCTCTCTCTCTCTCTCTCTCTCTCTCTCTCTTTCTCTCTCTCTTTCACACACACACATATTCATATATACACCTCTCCTCTTTAAAAAGTTTCACACTTCTCGTTTACCAATCTCTCATCATCTCATTTGATGAATAATGAGATATTTTAGTAAAGAGGAAAAAGAAGGGTAAGGTTCTTAGTCTCTGCGTATATGTAGAGGTGTGTGCGTGAAGAGAGGGGCAGGGGAAATGAGCCAGTAAAAGAGGAAGCATAACAAATTTATGAAAAAATTGTGACAATTTTATTAATCAGTAATTTTGGTATTTAAAAAGAGAAAAGAAGAATAATAAAAGCAGTTCTATATTTAGCTGTTTCTTGTACTATTATTGAAAATGTATATCTAGTATATGAATTAAAAAGTGTTAAAAAAACAAAACATAAAAACAATAGAAATAGTTGAAAAAAATTTCACTTTGTTCTTAAATAAAGAATAAAAAGTAATGTAGTAAACAATGATATAAAGTGTATTCATATATATAAATTCTACCCAAATATACTATTCATTCTCTTAGAAATTCTATGCTTTCTTTTATTCTTAAATTCTTTCACTTTCTTACAATTTACAGATTCTTCCTCCCCCTCCTCCCCCTCCTCCACATCTCAATCTCTTTTACAGGCTCAACTATCTGTCTAATAATCAATAATTGACAATATAACATTTTTTACTATTCGTTTATCATTACTTAAAAACTTGTCAAGTAATTTAATAAGTTTCTTTAAGAAAGATTATGACGATTATCCTGAGTAAACATGATAGTATTTCTTTTATTTCTATGTCTATTCAACTGAAAAAGTCACTACCTTTCATACTCTTAGGAAAAAATCAGGCGAATGTTTTGTTGTAGACTACTGATATCTCATAAAGCTTGACCTTTACTAGTGGAGTGTGTATATTATGTATTATTTGTTTGTTTCCATCAATGTAATGTTATTAAAATTTCTTGTCCTCTTTTTATGTAATCTTTCTTTCTTTTTGTGTGTTTTGTTGTCTGTATGTTTCTGTTTCTGTCTCTCACACACACATACACACACACACCTACACACCCTTTCTCTTTCTCTCTCTCTCTCTCTCTCACGTAAATATTCATAAGTTTGTCAAGAAGTTTTTAACTTTGTCTTTTTGCCAATAAAACCGTATCGCCATCTGTTGATTAATTGAAAACTATAGAAAAGTTTCTTGTATTTGAAACTCTGAAAAATAACACCCAAGAACTACAAGATGGAAGGAGGCAATAAAAAACCACAATAAAGACATGGGAAAATGCAGAAAAATTTAACAAGCCAGGATGAGAATGATGATAGAGTCAAAGTTTAGTCACCTATACATGCTGAAAGAAATAGAGGTTATGTAGGAGGAAAGGGAAACGAAGAAGAGAAAGGGTAATCACTGAAATAGTTTGTAGCAAAATAAGTGGAAGAGAAAATAAGAAAATTGAATTTTATCACTATATTATATGAAATTAATGTATAAATAATGAGAATAAATAGATAGAAAGTAATTATATCGGGGGCCTAAAAAAGACACTAAGAGAGTATATCTTATTTACAGCGAAACGCTAATCGAGGTATAGATTTCGTGCCAGCAGTGTTGCTTAGAATAAGAGACAGATGTATATATATTAGTATATATATATTAGTATATATATACATTTATATAATATACATATATACAATATATAAAGTGTATTAAACAATTAAGTGCGAGTATTACGAAAAGGTTAGTATTTCAATCAATGAAATGCTACTACTGGAGAAATTACCAAATAGTTTTATAATGCTCGTATATAGAATGAAGAAGAGAAAGAGAGAGAGAGAGAGAGAGAGAGAGAGTAGAGAAGTTCAATCTAATTGCATATAAATCAACAAGAAAGGAGGAAAAATAGAAAATTTAGGTTGATTTAATATAGAAGATTCTTAAACACAATAGAAAGACATATGTGTAGTCTGAAGAATTTCTATTGTAATATTGTAAGTATATACAATACGGACCCTTTTCCAATTATTATAAATTTGCCTTTAATTATCCATTCTAAAGTTTATCAAAGTATAAGAGATTAATAGCAATTTCATACTATCCTATTATATTGCCTGTAACAAAGAATGATAAACTTGTTATCCAACCACGTACTAATTTTAATCCACTCCATACACCTGTATACTGTATGTATAATAGAGTTTTAATAATTTATTAAAAATTTAACCTATTTACATTCAATACGAAGAAGAGAAATGAATGCGAAAAGAAACGAAGAAAAAACTAAAGAAAACGATGAGCCAATCAACTCTTTCTTTCATTTTTAATATTTGTATTCGTCTCTTTTCTTCTCCTTCTTCGTCTTCTTATTCATTTCTTACAGCATAGCATAGATTTCTCCTATTCAAAAATATTCTTCTCTCTTCTTTAACAGCATCTTGCAAAAGAGAGAAATCTACTGGATTTCGTGTAATAAATTACAAATAAATATATTATAAATAAACAAACATTTTCGTATAATTAGACTAAATGCCCTTATTTATATCTTTCTTCTCTGCTCTCTTCTTGTTGAACAGTAACAAAGTAAAACAAAATAACCAATTCTTCATTTGCATATACATCTCAAACAGATGGCGTTGTAGGAGACAAGTGAACAAAACAAAAAGAAAAAGATAAAGAAAAGAAGCACTATTATCTACATTCTAGTAAAAAAAATAGAAACAGTAAAGCGTTCATTATTCTGTTTAATTAATATTCAATTAAGAAATATTTTCCAATTACTTTCTTTTCACTTTTTCTTTAAAATAACAAGGAGAAGAGGAAAAGAAACAAATCTTTTTCCTACTTTTAATCTGCTCTTTCTCTCTCTGTCTCTCTCTCTTTTGCTTTTTTCAAGTAAAATCTTCAATAAAGAAATGAAAAGAAAAATAAATAGAAACAAAAAACACCAAAACAAAATATTAGAAATAAATAGAAATAAATACAAATACAAAAAGAAAAGACGGTTTTGCTTTTGAATTGTCGTTGTTGCTCTCTAATAGAAAAATTCTCAATTTGCTCTTTGAAACAATGATTCAGGAATACAAGACGAAATTCTTCAATCTGGCTGGTAATGTTAAGGATTGAACTCTCTCTTCCATATTCTTTTTACCGATACTCTTTCTTATAATCCTTCGGCACAAGTCGGCTAATGGCATAGGTTCCGCTGTTTGAAAAAATAATTGAATGAAATTAGAATGCAGGTTAACTTGTTTTTTATTTAAATAGATTTCTATTCTTGTTTATTTGCGCAAGGCCAACGTGTTTTTTAGCTTATATTAACCATTTGCAAAGAAAATCGTATGGGTATACGAAAACAAATTATTGGCTATTTATAATAGGTGCTATATATTCAGGATGGGACAGTATACACTCGGTGGACGGATGGATGAATAAATAGACTGATAGACAGATAGACAGAAAGAACGAATACGCGGCGAAAAGATAGAAAGACAGATAAAGAGACAGAGAGTGAAAGAGAAAGTTATATACAATGTAATACAAGTGTTAATTGTATACATGTTCTGTATATATCTACAAATGAGTTTTATCTTTGCTTATCTCTGGTTAAGGAAATAAGCGTTACGAGTTTCTTTGTTCACAGAAACGGCGCCCCGCCCACCGAATATGTCTATTTTTAGAACAGAAAACGCGCATCTGGCGTTTTATTTTCGAACTAAAAAAGCGGATACCTACCATCTAAACCGGCCAGATAATGCATGGAAATTTCGCAGTGCCCCCAGACGGCCGAGACGACTGGGTATAAGGTTTTTCCCTTTAAATTCCTAAAGGCAATTCCGAGAAATTTCCCCCCTGACAGAAACGAGAGCGTTCCCTCATCCATATCGAGAACAACTTGAACGCTATTGGCGGCTACAAAATTACTTTGACAAGGATAAGAACCAACAGGAGTCTTTGAACCATGTAATAAGCGATTTCTTCCCAACTCCCAACCCCAAGAATCCGTACCAGACCCAATTAACGAGTGATAACCAACGCAATGTAAAGAGGCTTCTTTCGTAGCAACGCCGACAACGGCATGCGTTCCTCTTTGTTTAATGGGCCAATGTATTTGCCAGACATGAATTCCCTTTGTATAACCGATCTGAAAAGATAGAAATATTAAGTAAGATAATTCTATTAATTGTATATACAGTAGTAGTATATCATATACATTTATATTACTATATATTTATATATTGTATTATTATTTTTCTATTGTATGGACTTTGCGAGTTTAAGAAAACAATTGAAAAAACTCTATTCTTTTTTAATAATTGTTTTAAGAGAGTTCACAGAGCAAAAGTACGTATATTTTTGACAAACAAGCTTTTAAAAATACTCGTTACTATTGCTCTCTCAATGTCCTCTCTACCTAACCATCTATTTATCTCTTCTCACCTCTCCCCTTCTCTCCCTCTCCCTCGCTACTTATCTTGTGTTTCGTTTCATTTTATTTGTATACTCAATCATTCAATCACTATCCACCCATCCACCCACCCATTCATCCGTCCGACTCTTTTTATCTGTCTCTCCCTTCAGGCTTTCAGGTCAGAATGACCTGGAAAATTATATACAATTTCCAACTCTCTTTAGCAATCAATTTAATTAAAATCAACACAACTAAAGCGCAAAGAAAACAACAACTTTCCTAATCGCTGTCGTCTTGTTCTAATCAATTTACAGCTCGTTTTAGCCACTATCGTCTAAAATATCACACCAATTCACCCTTTCCCCATCCGTCGTTCCCCTCCCTCCCCTACCTTAATAAGCCAATTATCTACAGATTAAACTTTTACTCAATTCCTTTCTAGCAAAAAAAAATATTTCAGTTAGGCCTAAATGTAAATAGCATTAGGCAAAATAAATTCGGTATGCGTAATCATAGTATTTCTAGGAGTATCTTATCAATTCAGTAACTGGATTTAGTAAAGGATTTCCATGTCTATAAATAGATGATAGTTGTAGAAACAAAAATAAAAAAGAAGGCGAAGGAAAAGGAGTATTGCTTTTATTTATTCACTCATTCATTCATTCATGCATTTATTTATTCTCTCTCTCTTTCTTACGCTCTTTCTTTCTCTCTCTCTGTCTTTCTTTCTTTCTTTCTCTCTCTCTCTGTTTCTCTCTCTCTCTCTATCTCTATCTCTCTGTATTTCTCTCTTCCTCTCTCTTTCCCTCTTCACCTATCTACCTTTTCTCTCTCTCTATATATATATACTATTAGTAAATAATAAACTGAAACTTGTGCAATGAAGAAAACAAAGAGGTAAGTAGGATGATAAAATATAAAAAAGAAGCAGTTGAGGTAAAATGATTATAGCTACCTTCCCCCTTATACAGTCCGTACTTTGGGCTACTGGATGTCTATGGAACGTAAAAGGATCATCATCCTTAACGAAAACATTTAATGATCGATCTTCATTATTCCAAGCATGCAACGCCTGTAATTCCTTTGGTAATCTTGGTAATTCCAACAGAAATTCTAATCTTGACGGTTTTTCCAGTTGACTAGCATTGTTTACAGGTCTTTCCAGATTTCTGCGCTTTTTGTTTGATTCTTTTCGCCTTTCGAATTGCAGTTCTATTTTTGCGCAAGACACGTGCAGCATTTTCGCCTGTGATATAAAAGAGCTTCTGAGATCTTTCTGTAGAGATTCAAACTGCAGCGCCACCTACACGAGTCTAAAAATACGTAACGCGCTCCTTGCTTCGCGGTTAAACGCGTCGTCACGTGACCATCGATGTCGGAAACAGGAGTAGTTCTTTGTCTCTTCCCCAGGGTTTCTCTTCGGACCTTTTAGCGATAAGCATGCGGGAGAGATAGCACGATACCCGCCACCTTCCGGTAGTTTTATTGTAATATGAGTAAAAGTCTTTTTTAGGAAACAGATTTTCTATTTGGGGTTTATGGACGAAAGAAAGAACGAAGAAAGAAATAAATAGAACATTTTTTTTTCTTTTCTTTCCTTTTTGTCTCGTTTTGAATGAGTTTCTTGAACAAATTCTTATTGAATAATACATCAAATATAAACCTTTTACATTAAGTAAGATATTAAAAAGATATAAATAAAATGTGGAGAGGTTAATAACAGATTTTGTTTGCTGTTCAAAACGGAAACAAACACTATAGTTACGTTGATAGAAAATGAATGAAGGAAAGGCGAATAGGAGGATAAAGATAGGGATAAGGGCGAACAATATTGAATATTTTAAATACGACACATTTACAAGGTGAAAATGTGCTCCGTTTTCTTATTTGTTGATGGAACCGGATGTTGAAGAAACGTAGACTGATTCACTTTTCTTTTCCTTGTTTTCAGACAAGAGGCAACCGCAAAACATTTTTACGGCCTTTCTTCTAAATTTATCATATTGCAAAG
This sequence comes from Dimorphilus gyrociliatus, assembly GCA_904063045.1. NCBI lineage: Eukaryota > Metazoa > Annelida > Polychaeta > Dinophilidae > Dimorphilus > Dimorphilus gyrociliatus. The sequence continues at coordinate 173,451 of CAJFCJ010000003.1, forward strand.
TGTACAGAGGAGGATTAATGATGGCGTTTGCAACGTGAAAGAGTACACTCATTTGATAGACATCTCCAAAACTCATGTTGTTACCGGCACTCAACATCATGAAATAGATGGCGTTAAAACTATTACACACCGCAAAGCCAACTGTAACTAATAGTAAAGTTTTAAATAAGGTTTTTTGAGCGGCAAACTTTTTCTTTTGTTGCGCATCCGATTCTTTAATCATAGTATTTTGCTGTCTTATCTTATAGGCCATGTGAATATTTGTCACAATAAGAAAGATAAATGGTACAAGCCATTCAATAATTACTTTCATCATACCGTAAAAGTTTTTGACTTCTTCGCTTGGGAAATCAATCCACGCAATACAATTACGATTATCGTTCACTTTTGCCGGTATACCAATAAAGAATATTCCATATCCCAAGCCCCAGAACCAGACTATGAACATGGTAATTTTTATTCTATGCTTAGTCACTAATCTCTGATGTTTTAATGGGAAAATAATGGCTATGTAACGCTCGGCTGTCATTAGGCATAAATTTAAGGTTGAAGCGTAATAACCTCCCCATAATGCGCCAGTTATATGCCAAAATCTGCAATAGATCTCCCTAACCCAAGCCCAAGGAATATCCGGGGTAAAATCATCCGAAAAGATATTCATAGCAAAGTAGATTATTAGTATAATAGAGCAATATAGATCGACGCATGATTGGTTAACTAAGAGAATATCGTGAATTTTCATCGACTTGGCGTATAGAACAATTATGACGAGAACATTTCCCAAAATTCCAACAACGCCGAAAAAGTATGAGATTATTTTTTGTAATTCGTCACTAATCACATCAATTACCTCCTTCTTTGGTGGAGGTTCTACATTACCTCCAGTCGTTGAATCGTCCATTCCATATCCAATTGTATGATTAAAGCTAGAGTCGTTGTTCGTAAAGCAAACGCCGAATAAGACGAAAATGATGAAAAGTCGAAACATATTGAATAGCCGAATGAGAGAATTAGTAGCCACCTCCTACCTTTTAAATCTGTTCGACGAAAGCTTAAAAAGTATCATAGAAATCATAAAACATACTTTAACTATGATAATTGATATGCTTCATCTATCTCAACTATTTGATATCTTTTTTCTAAACTACCGGTTTCTCGCTTTGATTGGGAGAGGAACTTACAGTCGGCGATCATAAAAACCCTAAAACTTCAACTGATTCTCTCTTTCATTTAATTTATTTCTGAAATAAAAAAAAAAAAAACTCAACAAGACAAAACTGAACGAAAAACCAAAAAATAAGAGAAGCTTCTTCCGTTAATCTTCGAAGAGCATTTCGCCAAATTCTTTACTCTTTCTTATCTTCAATCGGTGACGTCTTGAACAGTTGGACGACGATATTGAATTAGTTGATGAAGAATAGCCGCTATACGTTGAACTTCTTGAAAGATGCTTCTCTTCGCTTATTTCCGATAATTTAGCTTTATCGACCTTTGGTATGTAACCTATCCTTCTCGTTCTTTCTATTAATTGAGATTTTTTAGTCAACTCTCCTAATTTACATTCGAATTCGTCTACTTCCTCTTCCAGTTTAATTGATTCGTTTTCCAGCTTTATCCTCTTCTCTTCTTCAATCTCTAATTGAGCATTTATCCGATCGATAGTTGCGGTATCGTTTACAAGTTTTGATTTTTTATCATCGTGGGTTCGGATCAAGAGATTCTCCAGCTGATATAATTTTTCATCTTTATCCTTTACGTGCTCCAATATAGCTATCAAGTCAGAATTCGTAGTTTGAAGATGTTCTTTAATAGCAGTATCAAGTTTTTTTGTACCAATTGATTTCTCCTTTTCTCCAATAAGGTTTAAAATCTCTGTTTTCTCCTTTACTAATCTGGCTTTTTCTCTGATAACAGTTTTCATAAAATTCAAGAGATGGCGCAAATTTTCGCTAAAAGCTCCTAAAGATAGAGAAAGGAAAGGAAGAGAGAGAGAGAGAGAGAGAGAGAGAGAGGAAAATCATACATTAATTAAATGCTGTTCAAGGTGAATTAAAACAAGATGCTTCTAACTTACCATCCATTTCGGCTATCTGACCTCTATTTATTTTTACATAATCTCTTATCTGATCTGTTAATTGCTTGACCTTGGATTCGATTTTATCGTTTGATTGAATCTTTTCTTTCAATCGCTGTTTATATTCTTCTAATTGCCTTTGCCATACGCTTTTGGCTACTTGCATTCGTAAACAGAGGAGATCCTTCATTTCTTCGAGAATATTCTCTTTCGAATCGGTTAATCTTTTACTTTTTCCTAGTTCATTCTGAACCAATTCGTAAGCTTCTTCCTTTATGTAAGTCTCAACGGACAGGCAGCCTTTCTCAAATTCAACTTCTATCATCAATTCGTCGCTAAGCGTTGGTGAAATTGAACGAATTAAAAGACAAAAATTTTCAAACACTTCGACCTTGTTGGATTGCTGTAATAACTCGAGCAATTTAATTATCTTTGTTGTAGGCGTAGATTCATTCTGTTAAATACATCAGTTAAATTGGCATTTAGAGAAAATTATAAATCAGCAGACAGTAGGTGCTACCATCTATCGGTTGATTAAGAAAAGATCAAGTTCATTCAACCAAACTGTTGCTTTTACGTACAGTACGCTTATTTGCATAAAATAGTGGGAAAAGTAAGAGGGGAGAAGATAGAAGGGATGATGAGAGTAGAAGAGAGAGATGGAGGACAAGAAAGTATTAAGTAATTAACGCGTAAATCCAATAACAAGAGAAGCGTTACAAAGAAAAAAGACTTGTACAAATTATCCCGTAGTCATAAAGAAGCAGAAGAAGAAGAAGAAGAATAGAGAAAGCGTACTAGAAGATCACTCTTAAGGATTATCTCTATTCCGGATTACCTGAATTTGATCTAGTTGACTGTTGCTGATTAGATTACTGGATTTGATGATTTTTGAGAGTGAACTATCCCAGTTTAAATTTTTGATAATTGACGATCTCTTCCTCCTCAGAACCTTTTTTTCGTACTCGTTCATTGTATATGTCAAACATTATGCAGATTGTTGACGACTTACCATAGGAACGAGCTGAATAATTCAGTAAATTTCTCATCACTTAAAAACAGGAGAAGATAGGGGCAAAGGGGGTGGGATAAGATGGGCGGGTGATCAATAAACGTATATCGGAGCTATTTGATGTCTAGCACCACCAACGTTGAATCATCAAGAAAGAAAGCAAGCAAGTAAATAAATAAACAAAAGAACAAACAGACAAACAAGTAAACGATTATTAATTCTAATGAAAGAAGGTGGTAATTCATTTTTGAGTCAATTTTCTTGAACAGTTAATAATCTATTGAATTATGGGCAGTTGTTGTTTATTCAATAATTTTTTATAAGGAGAATAATTGACAATTGCCAATAGATTTTAGTTGAAAAGTATTAATGGCATCTTTAAAAGATAGAATAGAAGAAAACTAAGGGAAAATTTAACAAAGACTCTTTAAATAATTGAAAATTCAACCTTTTTCTTTCAATTTCTCTTCTAATGTTGTACAACAGCTAATCCACAGGGATAATTTTATTAATTAACTCTACAGAATAATAGATTTTTTTTACTTATACCAAACCAACACATAACAATACACACATACACACATCCTCTTCAAAAAAGAGAAAGAGAAATTTCCCATTGCTATATATGGCTCAAAGATTTTCTCTTCTTTCTTATTTACACTGAGTCATTTTTATAGTAGACAATTTGATAAAAATAGTCAATTAGGATTAATTTATGTAAATTTAAGACTTGACATTGAATTGCACCAAAACTACAAATGAAGCCTTTCGAGCATTTTTCTTTTTTTTTTTTATTTAAAACCTACTACTGAAGCGAAAACGGCAGCAGCAAAGAAAAAAATTGCTACAGTTACTTTTTCCCTTTGATTTCTTTGAATTTCTATATGAAATTTTCTATTTAAAACGAAAAAAAAAGAAAGTTGTCTAATTTCAATTACCAGACCTTATTCCCGTGAAAGAAATACCTCTCTCTTTTCGCATTTACGCATATTTTCTGATAAGCAAATGTAAAAGAAAATATCAAATTTTTGATAGAAAAACGAGGGGAGAGAGAGAGAGAGAGAGGAAAAGGGGAAAGTTATAAAAATAGCATTTACTTCGTATTTAAACTCTACCTTTTTATTCTAATTAAATGAAATATTTATTTAGTTACGGTAATAAAAGTAGCGAAAACAAAAATATATCTTTAACCATATACAGCATATTATATAAATATATATATTAATATATGCAATCCTATACAAATGTATACTTTTTATAGTGAAAGGTATATATCAAACATCTTATTATTTTAATTAATTGAATTTAAATACACGAAAAAGAGAAGAGGAACGAAAGAAGCAAAAGGAAAAGGTGTAGATAAAGGAGAAATTGGCTAAAAAGTAATACGAGTAATATGGTGATTTTTTGTTGCAATTAAATAATAAAAGGTTTTAAAAGTACTCGAATATTGACGAATATAATAACGTTTTCCATTTAATAATATTGAGCCTTGTAAGACGCCATCTATGCATCTATGACTCGTTAAATATAGTAAACTGAAGGGTATTCTAACCTTGACAGGTTGAATATTTGCATGTTTATTACAAAAGATACAGTAACAACTGTGTCAGTACTAATGGCAAAGGGAGCGAGAGTGATGGTCATAAGTGTTGCTTTTAAGAGAATAGTTCTATAGTACAGTATAAACGATACGTAGAAAGCATACATACATTAGTAGACTGTATTTGTGCATGTGTATAACTATACATGAGCACGTGTATGCTAATCGTTATATCTCACATTTAAGCTTTTATTGCTATTACTTCAAGTAAATTTTAACAGAAATAGGTTATCTTTAGGGTTAAAAGTTCAAAGGATAAAGTTTACTATCTAATTCCAGGAGGAAATCATTCAACCGTAAGTTTGTGTTCTGGAGAAACGATCTAAAGTTCCTTCACTCATTTCTTCCAATCAATTCAAACGTATTTTTATTTTTGTTATTCTTGTTTGTTTGTGTGTATGATTACACATGTATGGTTTTACTATAATTATCTTCCTTTTTTATTCTATCGTCGTCTCTCTCCCCGTTCTCCCTACGTACTTTTTTTCATACAGAGAAGAAGAAGAAGCGAGTGCAAAGAAACAGAGAGCTAAGCTGTTGAGAGGATAATAATACATTTTTAATTTGAATAGCTATTTTTAAATTGAAATTATGAGAAAGTATCTTATCTAGATTGTAATACTCCAAAACTCATATCTACAAACCCGCATAACTACATACATACAGGCAGAGACAGTTTACTTTATATAGATTATTCTTTAAATGAATTTTAACTAACAAGCGCGTTTAGTACATTGATAACCTATACTTTCTATGGACGTTTGTCAGAGAGCATATTGCAGAGCTAATTGACTATTTTCACAACCAAATGACAAACGCCCTAGAAGCGCCTTTAGCAGAACTTGTTTTTTTTTACTTCTTTTTTCTTTTAAATCCTATTTGCCTATCGACAACCAAACACTAAAGTTTTTTGTAAAACGTCTACGGATACTTTGTTCAGGCGCTCCTTTCCTCAATCTTAATCTTGCGTAACGTCTCTCTTTGTCCGTCCTGTCTCATCATCTTCTAATATACAAACATATGCGTATATATTAGTATTGTTTATCTATATGTCTATACATCAATCTGTCTATATATAGTGGACGACAGGTATGTTGGAACACCTCAAATTTTTATAGGCCAAATATTAAAAATCTTTTTCGTGATGAAAAAAGATTATTTGTTTTATTTTTTTAGTGTTTAATAATAGGTTAAACTTGCAATTTTATATAAATTTCTTTAAAACAGCAGTTAGCTATGTTTTTACATATTTTTTTTTTATAGAAATTACCATAGTTTTCTGATATTTTTTTCTTATTTGGCCATGCGACATGTTTATTGGAACAATGTTCAATAGTTAAATTTTTGGTCTACTTTTGTATGTGCCCACCCTCTCTTTCTATACATTTGCTTATTCTACGGCCCATTCCCCCATATAAGCCTGGCAACAAGAGTGGATTTCTGTTGATAACCTTGTAGGAGCATTTCTTAATCTTTTCCCACAGTTCATCCTCTGTCTTGAACTGTGGACCATCATAGACCATTGTCTTGGTCAGATGCCACATGTTCTCTATTGGACTCAGATCAGGGCTCCTTGCTGGCCAATCTATTAGTTTGATGTCATTGCTTTTAAAGGCCCTTTTCATTTTTCTTACAGTGTGACAGCCAGCATTGTCTTGCTGGAAGATGTACTGCCTGCCCATTTTTGCCTCAATTTCTTCTATGACAGGCAGAACATCTTCCACAATGAAGGAGCTATAGTTTTCAGCATTCAGCTTGCTCCTTATCCTCCAGACTTCAAATATGCCGTCAGAGGTTATCAACCCCCACACCAATACTCCACCTCTCCCCATATTTTTTGTGACCCTGAAGTCCTTTTTGCTGTTACTGGTCCAAGTCCTAAAATCGTCAGGTCCACTTAGCGAAAACCTAGACTCATCAGTAAAAATAACCCTAGACCAGTCTAGATTTTCGCTAATAACTTTGAGGCAGTACGCTTTTCTGCATTTACAGTCTTTGGAGGTGAGATCAGTTCTTTGTCTGACTCTTTTATATTTGAAATTTTGTCTTTTCAGCTCCCTCTGTATTGTTCTTATGCTTACATCTACTTCTAATTCTTTTAATATCTTTGCTGCTGTCACTCTTTGCTTGTTATCTTTCAGTTTCTTTACAATTCTTTTCATCCTCGCTATCTCTCTGTCGGAAAGCTTCTTCTGACCTCCCCTATTGTCTTGTTCTGGCTTCTTATACTTTAGTATGTTGCTAATTGATGATGGTGCCATTCCTAAAACTCTTGCTGTTGCCCTTAATTTGCCTATTTCACTATATTTCTTGATTACCAAATCCCTTATATCTTGACTCCAAACCATAATTAAAAAAATACAATATAAATTATGTACAGTAATTTTTAATATTCAACAACTAATTAACTTAACTTAAAACAGGAAAAAAGTTGAAAAATTTTTTGTTTGAGACGTCTATTTGAATGTCAAACTGGATGTCAACTCAATGTTCCAATAAACATGTCGCGCGGCCAAATAAAGAAAACCCTTATGAAAATTATTAAAAATTTTTGCTAATAATCTTCACAAAATATTATCATTTTCTTAAATTTTTTTCAATATTATGTCAATTTAACTCTTTTTCTATATAAATTTAGACAAAAAATACTAATTTGCAGAGGACAAACAATTTTAACCGTTAATTAAAAATTGGCCTATCAAAATTTACGGTGTCCATATAAACATGTCGTCCACTTTATACAGTATATACTGTATAAATGTCAAGGTGTTTCAGGGAAACGGCGAGGCTTTTTCCTTCTCTTTTCTCTATTACATCTGATAAAGTTTCTCCCTAATCTACAAAGAATTAGATTGAATAGCGTAAAATATAGAATACATAATAAACTGTAAAAGATACTTAAACAAGTATATATTTAGTTTATAAAGCGTATAGTCTTTTTTGTTATAATTTTACGATTTGACGAATATTATTAAGCATTCACCGTAAGCATACTAAATCAGATTATTTACGGTTATTTAAAACATGCACCAATCAGTCTTGGCTTTTCTTTTTTTTCTCTATATTCTACGAAAAACGAAAGATTAGGAGCAAGCATTATTCTTATTCTCTCTCTCTCTCTCTCTCTCTCTCCTAGTTTTCTTCGAGCAAATTTACAAAAATATCAAGAGCAGTAGGACTTGTTAAGGCAGGAAAACTAGGAGAGAGAGAGAGAAGGAGACGACGAATAGACGAAAAGGCAAAAAAAAAGAAAAAAGAAAAGATAAAAACCTTACGACCCAATTTCTATCATTTAACATAAAATCATCCGTTTAGGCCTAACGTTTAAATCAAAGAAATTCAGGCTAGATAATAGCCTATAATCTCTAATGAATTAATTGATTAAAAAAAGGCATGTGGAGAATAGGCAAGTTGAGTTATTTTTCGTAAATTTATAGTAACATACTCCTTTTATGTTATTTGATTTGAGCTATTTTTTCTTCGTTTCTTCTGGATTCTTTTCCAAGAAAGAAAGATTATTATGAAATATCTTTAATTGTCTTATTTTTTCCAGGGGCAATGCAGTCTATTTATAAAGATAACACTAATAACTGATAAAAGTATTTGGTTATTGAGTAGAATAAAGAGACTAATACTCTATATTATTACATTTCTAGCCTTTGTGCAGGTGCAGATAATATGAAGGCTATAAGTGGGAGATTAACAGACGGAAGGGTTCGAATCAGGACGGAAAGCGATGCATTGCAAGTCGTAACAGCTCTGAACTTTCCTACTTAGAATTAAGCCTATAACTGAGAATTTGTTTCCGAGATAAGAGCCATTGTATTAGTTGAAATTATTGTTATTTGTTACGTGAACTACGCCACCTGTTACTAAGAATATTATTTTTGAACTAGGCCTAATCTTTGTACCCTTCTCTTCCCCGACCCTACTCTCTCCTCCTTCTCATCCTTCTCACTGTGCTTCGTTTTTGCTGTCAAATTAACCGCGTTCAAGCATTTTCGTTCTCTTTTCCAGGACCTGTCCCTATTGAAATTTCCCAATAAACTTTCTCCTATAGGCTTTTCTTATGCCAATTTTTTTCTGAAGCGAGAAGAGAGGAAGAAGAAGGAGAAGAAGACGACGAAGAAGAAGACGAAGAAGAAGAAGAAAGAAAGATAAGTATGGGTATTATATATATAGGAGAAAAATTGGAATATTCATTAGATTTTTATAGATAATCCTAGTAAAGTACCTCCTTTCGGCTGTTAAGTCTATCATTTATTTGTTGCAATGTTATTGAAGACGTTTCAACTATTGTATTTGGATTTTCGTTAATAAAGAATATTCCTCTTCTAGATGGTACCAAAATCTTATAAATTAGGCGCAGTAAGCAAGGTCGCTTAGTGTAATTTTAGTACAAAATATATCGTAGGTACACGGGTTCATTCGAGGAATGCTCATTCTAAAACATTCCATATTTTTCTTCTTTTCGTATAAATGCACATTCAATTACTAAACAGCATCAATCAGAAAACATGGGTTTCTTTTTCTCTGTCCTCTCTTTTTTATGCTTTTTTTTTACTATTATCATTATTACAAGCACCATTACCGTCGTTGTCGCAATCGTAACCATCACCATCATCTTCCTCATTATCGTCATCAACTTTTTCTTGTAATTTAGTTTGCGTACTAGAAAATTTTTCAAAGCAAAGAAAGAAAAGAGCGGGTGTGTGGGTGGGTAGGTGGGTGAGTGGGTAGATGGTTGAGTGAACGAATAAATGAATAAAACGAATGAACGAACGAACGAATGAATGAACGAATCAGTAGAAGAGAGAAAGGATGAAAAAGTAAAATGATAGAGTGGATGTGGAGATATAGATAAAGTATAAAGAAAGGGAAAAAAGAAGGCTGTAAATTGCAGGAAAGGATAAACAAGAATACATGGAAATTGTAAAGCTTTTCATTTACGGATCATGTCTAAATGATATTCAATTAGATGGGAAAAAAATTGTAGACATCTTTGAGATGAGAATTTAGCGAAAATTACGTCAATTTCGCTTATCTACCAAATAAAAAAAAAGAATTGGCTAAATTCTGAAGTAGATAATGCTGTACATACTATAATATATACATTGTATACATATATACAGTATATATATATATATATATATATATATATATATATTAAAATGACTTATTTCATCGTTTTCCTTATGGGAATGCTTATGTTTATTAGAAAAATATCATCACCGATTAAAAACAATTTTCCCTTTGATATGAATAAAAAGCATCTTTATCGGTGATGAACGTCCGCGAAACGCATACGGTATATCAAAGATATAGGCATACATACGAATACATAATACATAAGTATGCAATAATATTTAAAAATAACAATAATATTAATATCAATAGTTAAAGCGCCATCTACTTGCATGATATTGACAATAATATTTTCCACGCCCTTCACATATTTATCTGAGATAACTAAAGTATAAATCAACTGCAGTCTTCATACCAAAACAACTTTCAATTGAGATAAGTGGGAAAAAGGCGTTTGGGTCGGTTTTGTTTACGCTAATTAAAGCGCAACAGGTGAAGAACGAACGCTCAACAACCTACTTGACATTCGGTTGAAAATCTAATTTGGCCTAGTCGTTCGACTGAAACCGACCTTATTGTTTGTCAAAAGTTTCGCTACCATCTTTTTTACACTTTGCGGCTTGTTTGCCTATAAACTAACTGCTACTATAGCAGCGACCTTTTTCCTTCAATTATTTTTGGCATTTTGGCGTCGATTGCTGAACCGCGCGAAATATGACAAACTCGACAAGCGTAAGCGCATTACTACTTTTTCCCTAAGCGCATTTTCAGACCGCCGATCGTCTTATGTAATAGAATTTTTCTCAACCGAACGAAATGATACCAACAATAAACTTCAATAAAAAAAAGACCTCATGCAAATGTCCAACTGCAATTAATTTACATATGAATAGGTTTGGTTCGCTAAGTCGTATCGATCTGCCCCCTGCCGGAAGCGATCGATATGATTATAGAGTTTCTAAGCGTATAGTTTTTTTTCTGATTGAAAACGGAGCTCCGTCATCGATTTCTAGGATATCGATACAGTAAATATATGCAAAGTTAATATTCATAAGGCAAAACTAAAATGAATAATTCATTATGTAGTTGAAATGATCTGATTGGACATTTAAAAACTGATCGATAACGGATATCGAATATGGTTTATTGAAAAATTGATACATTTACGTTACATTTTATTCTTTCTAGGCCTCACACAAACCTACCGACGCGCAGTGTTAGATTCATCGCAACTCAGCTTTATCGTTAACCTTCCTATTACGACACATTATTCCAGTCTATAAGATAATGCATTATTTATCGAAGTAGCACTGAAACACAGCCAAATGATTTTCTATTACACGAGCAATGGAGAATAAGAGTTTTCTTCAATCAAAGGTTAGTATTATATAACCACAGAGCAAAGTACATACATTAATTGATTAATTTTCTTTTTTCTCTTTCTTTTGCTTTTTTTTTTATACAGTAAAAAGGTTGCGTTTTCCCAACTAACGATTAGCTAGGTAGTGAGCCAAAAAGGGATTAGTATACTTAAGAGTAAAAGAAGAAGTAGAACAAGCAACCCAATGATAGATAGAACTGAAAAGGAGAGTTGTAGAAGAGAGAGATAGACAGACTGAGAGAAATGATAGAAGAAGAAGAAGAAGATAGACGTAAAAATACAAGTATGAACACAAACATGAATGACGTGAGGGCATAAACACATGTAAATCTATTTGTATATTACATCATATATTGTAGACATATATGGATGTATAGTATAGAAAACGTTATATATACTGTATATACTGTGTATGTATATAATAGAAAGAAAGGGAGAGAGTGAGAGTGAGAGAGAGAGAGAGAGAGAGAAAAAGAAAGAAAGACAAGCAGACAGAGAGACAGAGGAAAGAAGAAATATAAAAACCTATAAAAGGTTCATAGTTATTACCAGAAAATAATAACGCGTATAGGACTTTTTACTTATTTTTTAGATAAAAAGTTTATAGGAAAATGTTTGTTGTCAACTTTTCGTTGTCTGCATAATATTTCATAGTATGCTATAGTATAGTATAGTACAATATAGTATATTATAGTATAATATAGTATTGCATGGTACGATATAGTGAGTTTTATCGAGATTATAATAGTGTGTATAGTGTAGATAGCCCAGCTATTTAATGATTTATTATCAATAAAATAATAATAATATATGTAACATTAAAGGAATAGAAAATACAAGAAAGATTTTCAATATATGAGAAATATATTGCTGTTAGATAATGTTTATAAATGTACATTGTATAGAGGGAGAGAGAAAGAGAGAGAGAGAGAGAGAGAGAAAGAGTTAATACCGTATTACTACAAGTTCTACAGCAATATGCGAGATTCTTGTTTCGTTTCTTTCTCTTTCTTCGCTTATACTCGCTTTATAAGATATGATAAGAACGAGATAAAAACGAAAATCCATTGGGTAAATACACTGATAGGGAAAAAACTATGCTAATGCAGATACGGAGAATTTTTATTGAGCATACACTATATGTTAAAATTAACAATTGTTTATGTCATTTTTGGATGAGTAGGAGGCGAAGGAGAAGTAAAACAGTAAGTAATAAATATGATTTAGTCTAGTCTCAAAACTTATTACGGAATGAGAGTCCTTATGTTTCTTTTTCTTCTTTTTATCCCTTTCTTTTCTTACAAATGTGCAAATATTTACAAATTGTTGCCTCACGATTCCACAGTTTCAATAAAAGTCTATTACTATCCTTCTTTTCCTCCTAACGTCTTTTCCTTAGCCTTTCGTGTCTCCTCTCTTCTCTTTCTATCACTCTATCTACTTTTCCGCCTGTTTCGTCATAGGGAAAAAATTTGTTCTTTGACCTTATGCATTTGTTTCACTTTTCCAATTTTCTTTTACATTTTCCTCCTTCTCTTTTGTAGCTTCCAAATAAAATAAACAAACAAAAACAATTTCCCTACTCTCGTTCCGTTGCGCATACGTTCTCGTTAATTACCTTTCACCTGTGGTTATTAATTGAGATGCTGTATGGAAATTTGAAGACATGTGCCTCCTTATTGATCATTGTTGTTTTCTGAATTGATTAACACTTATTTTCTTATAAAATGGTCAATTGTAGTGTTGACAGTGACAATTTAGATTAGGAAATGTAGCATAAAAATGGAAAAACAATACTGTTTCTTGATTGTCTTGTAGTCCAATTAACGATCTTATAGAAACTAATTAGTTTATTGAATTCAAATAATTCGGTTTTTTGTGGAGAACTTCAGAAGATAAGACCAAAAGATTAAATGATTGGTTAATACAGTTAAATACAACAACAAAACAAATAGAGGAAAAGAGAGAGGGGAGAGAGAGAGAAAGAGAGGATAATGTGAAAAGGGAAAGAGAGAAATGTAAAAGTGAGACAGAGACAGTGAAAGAAAAGTAAAGAGGGAGGGATGGAGGGAGAGAAGGAGGAAGGAAGGGAGAAAGAAAACTAATTGAAAAAGTTTATTAAGAGACACTGAGTTGTTTTACTTCTTTTCTTTCTTTATTTATTTCTATCGGTAAGACATAAGAGGAGGGAAAGAATATAAATAGACAAGGTGTAAAAGCAAACACCGTGGTAATTTATACTTAAAAAACAAAATGAAAAAGGTATAGAAATGAATGGAGGGAAAGTAGGAGAGGAATGGAGGGGGAGTGGGAGGAGAACTTGTGGGAGGAGAACTAGAGGAAGGAGTTAAAGGAATAAAAAATACACTACAAGAATAAGAAAATACGAATCTTTCCTATCTGTTCATGTTTTGTGAGTGTTAATGAATTGTTTACGCTTTGATCTATATATTTCATTATGTCAACGAAAAATAAGCATGTAATTAGCTATATATTTTATAACGGAAACAAATAATCTATTTAAATTACGTTGAAAAAACAAAAAACACATATGAATAAACTATTTATTAGTAGCTCTATAAATATATATATATATATACATATATACATATATATACAGCATAGTATACACCCTATGTTCGTTATGCAACATGTTCATACTCTTCGCTTGTCACTTGGATCGAAAGATAGATTGAAACATTGAATCAAGTATCAAAGTCAGCTAAGGTTAAAAAATATTAATAACTATAACATTTATACTAATAAAATACATATAAAAAGTCTAGTTTACTCTCCTCTTCTTCTTATTGTACCATTTTTTTTTATGTAAAATGTACCATTTTTACAAACTCCTATCCTTGCCACGCCTGTTTGTCTCGCATATTTTTCTAGTACGTATCCTTTTCTGTTATTGATTGCCTATAGGTTTTTTTGTAGATTTTGCAAGCTGATGGAAAATTCTTGTTACAAACTGAAAAAGAAACCTTGTAGAAAACACTACGTTAAATAGGTCGTTTATTTAAAGAGTCAGCGTTAAAGCAAACCACTGTGGCATTTGCATATTATTTGTCACCGTCTGATTGCTCGTTTTATCTATACCGTTGCAAAAAAAGTACCGTAAATCTGCAAATACCGTTGATGCAAACATTAGTAAAGCGAAAAGAAAAAAGCAGAAGAGGAGAGAGAGAAGGAAAAGATTTCGGTTCGAATTGTGGGCCTGAGTGTGTGAAATGAAGTGAGTGAGCATGCGCACGTGTAAATGTGTGCATATACGATATACAATGAGAGAGAGAGAGAGAGAGAGAGAGAGAGAGAAAGAAAGAAAGAAAGAAAGAAAGAAAGAAAGAAAAATACAAGAAGAACTAAAAGAAACGTCTTATCTCTTCTCTATTTATTTGTTTGTTTGTTTGTTAATTAAGTGTAAACTAAACTCTAATCTAAAATGTAATTTGTAGAGTAAATAGGTTAGTTTTTTTATATAGTTTCATATAAATCAAAAGTTTCTCTTTCTATTATATTTACATTGACAAACATTCTTTAGGTGGTTGTTGGCAATAGGCCTATGATTCTTTTTCTTTTTCCATATAAGAAAAATATTTTTAGGTCGCAATAGGGCCAATAGTCAATTCAAAGTGATAAAATACAATTAGAGGGCGTCCTTTCAAATTTTCCTAACCGATTCTTCTTTAATAAGCTTAATTCTTACGAATGGAATTAGAAGGAAATTGTTCGACCTTTTCACCTTATGACAATATAAAACCTTGTATGGAACTTGGGTCTTTCCTCGGGCTCAAACAATAGAAGTGTTTCTTCGTATAAATGTCATCTTCTTCTATCATATAAGTAAAATTTGAGTCTGTATCCAACTGGAATTCCCTGTAACGATAAAAATGAGCAATTCGGTGCTAACCTATATTTAGGTACAAGGGTATAGGTCTTCGTATTTCTTGTGCAACATTGCTCTATGTCACTTTACACTTATTGAATTTCTTAGGATCTTAAGGATTTTTTTAATAAATATAATCCTTATCTTTTCTTTTCTATCAAGCTCCATCTCAATTGCTTATTTCTTTCAATGATACTATTAAATTAAACGCAGGCATACAAATATCTCAATAAATAATAAATAAATATAAATGTAATATAGATCTATATACAGACAGCATATAGTTCTTTTTATCTTTCTTTCTTTCTCTCTTCCTCTCCTTCTTTCTTTCTCTCTCTCTCTCTCTCCCCTTCGCCTCCTCCCTCTTTCTTCCCTCCTCCCTATTCTCTATCTTTCTTTTCTCTCTTTCTTTCTTCCCTGCCCACCGTCTCTCCCCTCTCTTTTAAAGATTATCTCGTAGTCCTATGCAGTTGGTCGGATGACAATTTACAATATAAATATTACTAGTTAATTCGATCAACCTTGAAAAGTTGTTATTGTATTATAGAAAGCAGAAAATATAGTATTATATAAATTTCAATTTATTGTTTAATAAGTCTTATCTATGTTCTGTGTAAACAATTTCGATTAATTGATATTTGACAACCGGCTCAGTTTACTGCTGTTACTATGAATTCATTGGAAAAATTAATGAAACTTTTCTTTTCTTTCCTTTTTAAAAAATGTCATCAAATTCTTTTCTCTACTTTAGTTTGTTTTGTGTTTTTATAGAAAAATTAAAATAAAGTTGTAAATTTTTTTTTATAAAAAACAAAAGAAAAAAAAAGTTATTTTAATAGAAAGAAAGAAAGAAAGAGATAGAGAGAGAGTGAGAGAGGGGGAGGGAAAAAAATATAGAAAGAAATAAAAGAAACAAAATATTCCAAGTTGTTTTAAGTTTATTAATAATTGTCTAATCGATAGTTGTAATTGAGGACGGTGTTGTAGTAATTTTATAACAATAATAGGCTTATAAACCGTAAGTAAGAGCGCCATCGTCTACTTTTTGATGAATTCGTGCGGAAGAAGTGCTACGACAAACCGGAAGCAATGACAAAATATGGCTGAATAGATATACAGATTGTAACAATGTTACTAGCAATGTAAAAAGAGCGTTACATAAGTTAGAAAGCCTGGTCAGTTTTTCGTCAAGTGGAACAAATTATAAAATATATGGTAAATTTCCATTTGTACATAGAAGTTTGTCATTCTTGTCCGTCCTTAGAAAAGCCGAACAAATATAGTCTTCCTACTGAGGGAAGCCTTTTGACTGTTAGTCATCGCAAACCTTTCTGACAATAAAATCTTCTCGCCTGGCGTTTTTCTCGTTGACTTTTATAAGAAGACAAATTTTAATAACAAAAAAGTCTTTTTCTTCTTTTCCGTCTTCCTCTAACTCTCGTTCTCTTATTTTTGCTCTTTCTCTATTTCTCTCTGTCTCTGTCTCTGTAACAGTCAGTCAGTTCTGTCTTTCTCACTCTATCTCGTTGTCTCTCTCTCTCTCTCTCTCTCTCATTCACTCTGGTAGCCCTGTCGTTGCCTTTCGATTTCTCTTTCAAAATCAGTTTAACTTTATTTCTATCCCCTTTCTTGGCAAAGTCTACCTTATTCTATTGGTTTATTCTGGATGGTTTTCCTTACACATAGCGTCGGATTCTAATAGAATTTCGTGTCAATTTTTATATTCATTTAGAGGTTAAAAGCTCGATTGTATTCTTAACGATTTTTAAAGATACGAAGAGCAGTAAAAATATCATGCAATTCAACAATAAAACGAAAAAAATACGCTTACTATATG
The DNA here is from genome assembly GCA_904063045.1 of Dimorphilus gyrociliatus. Taxonomy (NCBI): domain Eukaryota; kingdom Metazoa; phylum Annelida; class Polychaeta; family Dinophilidae; genus Dimorphilus; species Dimorphilus gyrociliatus. The sequence continues at coordinate 190,329 of CAJFCJ010000003.1, forward strand.
CCATTATTACAAGCCGCCTTTCATGCATGTTCTTTACGTTTATATCTCTCCTTAATAGGCTTATTAATATTAATGAGAACAAAGTGGAAGAGAGAAAAACTAATGATATTCAATGATTTTTTATTTATTTTGTGAAAGTTGACAAAAGATTTCAATTTTTCCAAATTAAAGAAAGACAGATGGAGAAGAGAGAGAAAAAGGAATGCGAGATGAGAGGGCGAGGGGAGGAAACGGGAGAGAAGGAGAGAGAGAGAGAGAGAGAGAGAGTGAAAGAATGGGGAAAGAGAAAGAAAAAAAAGACAGAAATTAAAGAAAAAAAGCAAAGAGTGTTGGGTTTGTTTTGTTGTGCTTTCGAGGTAGATTAATTAACAGTATTATTCAACTTGTAAAAAAGAATTACATATATTCATTTTAATATCTGCTAATAAAGACTTTTCTGCTTCTAAGGAGAAGGAGTGACAGATTTAATCAATATTATAGTATCAATTTAACAGAGTCATTCTTTTTTCATGAAGCTAAACTGCAGTATTTCGTTTCAAAAAAATTAAACATTCACTACACGTTTATTAAGAGAAAGTTGGAATTTTTTAGAATTTTATTCTCTTTTATTGGCTTTTTTTCAGGAAGAGATCGAAGAGGGGATGAGGAGAAAGAGGAGGAGAGAGAAGAGGAGGAGGAAGAAGAAGAGGAGGAAGTAGAAGAAGGGGAAGCGGAGCTAGAAGAAGAAGAAGAAGAAGAAGAAGAAGAAGAGAATTTTATATAAAAGATCTAAAAAGAAACAAAAGGTAAAAATTCTAGTATTGAAATAAACTACGTAAGAAATACAATAGGTTGTTTAATGAAATATAAAAAAAACATTCTTCTAGAACGTATTTTTCACACCATTGTTTCAAATCTGAATGGAATAAACAATACATAAATTATTACTTTCTCTACTTATTTTTAAACATCTAAAACACACTTTTAAGCTCTCAAACATTCAAACCTACACAAATGCACCTAAACACAAGTACTGACAAATATCCATTCATCAACCACCCAACCATCCGTCCAACCATCTCTCTCTCTTCGTCCATCTATCTACCTATCTATCTATCCATCTATCTATCTACTCATCTCTCCCTTCATACATATATAGAAATACACGTACACATACACATAGTAGCATACTATTTAACAACTACTCTACTACAAGTAACGATGTACATGTGTATGTTTACATTGAAAGAAGATACTTTTATAATCTTTCAATGAAAAAAAAATATTTTTTTTATCCTTTTTTTTTTAAAAAAAAAATGAATATTCATTAAAAATCAACAATTACAAACTAACTAAGTGAGGAAAGAAAGATTTGTATTCTTGTGCAGGTATTGTTTTATATTTGAAGCTATAAAGCTAAGACGGTATAAATATAGTATATACAGTATATATATATATATATATATATATATATATATATATATATTTACAACATATATATTTATATTGTTTAATAGATTTTATATCTCGAGAGAAAAGTTTTTTCATGTTTTGTTTTGTTTTACATCATTTGCATAATTGTACAAAGATCGTATTACAATTTCCATTTAAAAATCTCAGCCTTTAACTCTTTATTTTCAGTATCCATTTTTAAAAAAAATGCTTCTAAAGTCGCTATTTGATTCTTTTTAGTAAAAGTTTGTATAACAGTTTTTGTTCCTTTTTGAAAATACTCAATTATCAACCTTCTAGGCCAATATGATGGCATTAATCTTTGTCTATTTTGTGCTTAGTATTAAGTTCTTAACTTAATTAAGCCGCATGATAATTTAAGAGATAATATTGTGTAAAGACTACTGTATCTTACCAAGAAAGCCAAAATATCTCATTCACTAATTGATAATCTCTAAAGCGATTGGATTTTTAGGCCTGAGTCTCATTTATAAAAGCTAATGTAATTATCAGAATTTATTGCTTTTAGTTACAAATTAATAGTTTCTTTTCACGGGTAATCATTAGCATATGCGAATGCATCTTACCGATTCACTTAAGATCGATATCTATTCATTATGGCAAAATAGTAGAAAGCGAAAAATGAGTAGGGACAACGGTAGGAGAAAGAAAGGAAGAAGGTGACGACGACGACGACGACGACGACGATGGCGATGATGATGATTGTAATGAGGACGACGATAGAAATGAAAGAGACTGCGAGTGACAAAACAGAGAAAAGAAAGAGCAAGAGAAGAAAAATAAAAGAAAATAACCAAAATGATCTACAGTTAATTTGTTTCATGTAAAAAGAAAACCAAAATGTGGCTTTTTCTTAATTTTAGCTAGTTAATTATCAGGTGGATGGAGTTAATAAGGATTTTCCTACTCTTGAACTAAATGGTGGCCACCGGAACAAAATTATACCAGATTTCAATCTCGTTTATCAAATTAATCGAATGCATCAGTTTACCAGTTTTTACAGAGATATTAAAAAATTAAAGGACAACAATTGAGGAATATACAGTATGTAGGATACAGAGGCAATGGTAATTTTCAATTTTAGTAGTAGAACTTTTCACTGCTTTCCCTCTATAAATTAATTAATGTTTGAAGGCAGGTCCAATTATTATTTACTTTATTATCTTCACTTTTATTGGCGTTTTATTATGTAAAATCCTTATGAAATGTGTCAAGAATGACAAAGGAATTGCATAATAAAGACCAGTTCTTCACTCTTATTAAGAAATATAAGATTTTGTTTAGCCTCTAAAGCACAGAAAGTGGAGATGAAAATTACTCTAATTTGCTGATTATGCTCCCCTCAGAACAATTAGATTATAAACTCATGTTGTTTACTATCAAGTTAAGAATTGCATGTAATTTAATAGTGTTATATTATGCTCAAAAAAGTTAAACCTTTGAAATTATTAACATTTACTTCAATTGTACATCACATAACATATAAAAAAAAACTAAGGGTATTTATAGATATATATATAGATAAGTATATATAGATATGAATAGACTTGGCTTTTATATATAAATGTGCAAGTTTACGTGGCAAAAAAAATTGTTTACAGTATTACAAACAAATTATTTTAGTTATCATCAAGGAGAGAGGAAGAGATAGAGAGAGAGAGAGAGAGAGAAAGAGAGAGAGGGAGTGCAGGGAAGGGAAAGGGCAATTTATTGCTACGAGAGAGAAATAAAAGAAAACAAACTGTTTATGTTTATATTTATGTAAACTACATAAAAAATATATATAGTAGCAAAATATTTGTGTTTATTACGTAACAAAACATGCAAATAAAGAAAATAAACAAATTAATTATAATCATTTAAAGATTTCTACTATGGAATCGATTAAATGTTTTATCGATTGATTTCCATTCTTTTACGTATTTTCCCTTGTTTCACTTAACACAATGCTTTAAACATATTTTTCAAGCTTTTTATCAGTATATACAAAAAAAATCTGTCTATCTGTCGTTTTCAATCTCTTTCGCATTCTAGCATTCCTTTTATCTTGCGCTATCCTCTCTCTTGAATGCTAATTTCTATAACATGACCTACATTTAGCCAAAGCCGAGATAAAAACGATGGTAATTTCTCTTCCACGACCTACATCCAAACTCTGTCGGATTGGAAATAATAAAGGAAAAGATAAAAAAAAATGATACAGAAGAAGAAGTCGTTTTGGATAAAGAGAAATAAAAAAAGAGGGAAAAGAAAGAAAAAAAAAAGAGCGAGATGAAAAAGAATAAGAGAAGGAGAGAAGAAAAGAGAAAGAGGGAGAGAGAGGTAACGGCGAAAGGTTGAATAAGTGTAGGCTGTAAGAGGATAGACAAAACTTCAATTCATTTTCAAAGTGCCTCTCTTAACCTCGGTTTATTGAGCCTAATCGTCATATCAATATCTTTGTATTTACGTTCAATTCCGATTTTTACCTTTGGGAGAGGAATTTGGCAATCCTTCCACAATTTGATCTGTAAGATATATTTATAAAATTTTTAATGAAATGAGAATATCAAAATAATACAATGCACGCACTGTCAACTATACTCGAGAAAAAGGAACTAAGTACGCGCGGTTCATTTGCATATTACAATCAAGCGCCAACCAGAACGGCGGCAGTCTGCAATTCAGCGCCGACGGGCTATGATCATTGCAGTATGGAGGCGAAAAACGACAGCGGGAATACAACTACACCGGAAGAAAGTTGGAGTATTTATACGGCCGTACCATTGGGTATCTTCCTCTCCCTTTTATCTCTCGTTACTACATTCGGCAATGTGCTAGTACTCTACGCCGTCAGGACGGAAAAACGCTTGCAAACGGTCAGTCAGGGCTATGAAGATAGGCCTAGGCAGTTTGCCCTTTTTTTTCAATTTCCTTTTACAAACTAGCCTGTAGGATTACTGTATATGAGTTGACGATGCATTTTTCTGTAATTTACGATTAATTACCGTCGAAAAAGGTTCGAGTGCAAACGACAGGCGAGCCTTATCGATACATTGATAGATCGATATCCTATATACATTGTGCAGTTGGTTTGCAAATAAAGATGGGGAAGAAAAAGCGGTATATCGATAGGGATATATAGGTGGAAATTGTCTGACTAATACAGGCTTATAGATTTCGACGGCGAAAATGTACTGTGAAGAGAGAGGCATTCAATACACTCGCAGTTTTGCACTCGACTGCAAAATGCGGTTCTTCTTTCCACTTTACCTGCAAAATTGTACCGACGCCTTTGATTTTTTTTTTAGTTAGAGCGTTTTGCCACCCTTCCTCTATGGCAAAATACGCATAGTTCTCTGTCTCTAAATTTTTATCATTTATAATTAGTTTTGTCTTGATTTACTCATCATATACTAAACTATTGACGTTTCTATACGTCTTTTTTTCTACTATAAATAAACCTCTCTCTCTTTCTCTCTTTCTCTCTCTCTCTCTCTCTCTCTCTCTCTCTATAGATGTATATATATATATATATATATATATATATATACATATATATGTATATATATTTATATATATATACTATTTATATAAGTATATATATACATATATTTTTGTATCGTATCTGTAATATTACATGAGAAGAAACTATACAAAGTCATATATCTAAATATCCTTACTCATGAAAAGCCACCTAGTAAAAAAATAAAGGATAAATATATACATATTATCATGTCTTTACGTTGTTACATTTATAAATACATATATATATATATATATATATACAGTATATACAGTTTATACAGTATATATATATACGTAAACATCTACATGGGTCTGCAATGTAGTTGTTGGAGAGAGAGAAGAGCTTCCACGGATACGTATGCATGTATACACGATACATACTTTTTTATTGTATATACCATTGCACCAAATATATTTTTATAGTTTGTTCTATTCTATCTTAATAATTCGCGTGTATCCTTTCTACAACTACACACTATACACTATATATAGAGTATATATAGATGGCATCTTTATTTTTGCATTTATTCTTACATCAGCATATATGAAGTGCTTATAGAATACGTTACACGCTATACTCGAAAGTTAGAATATAATGCTATCAAATGCAACTAATTTAAAATGAATGAAAGAATAGAGAATACAAACAAACAAACAAACAAAGTTCTTACTACCATTTATAAATGTGAAAGAATCTCGCAGTCTTTTTTCGTTTGTATGAATCAGAGTTGCGCCAATAAAAATTCGCTTTCGCTTTGTTTCTTGTGCTTATTTTAATTAAACAATATGTAATAGTTGCATGTCACGTGGTAATTAATTTAACTTCTTTTATAGGCGTCTTTGCTCTTATGGAAATGTTTATTTATTGTATTTGTTGAAATTTATCTCTTATCATTTTTTACAATATTAACAAAAGGAAAAAAATAACAAAAAAATCTAATGAAAGAAAAGAGAAAAGATAAAAAAAAGTGTTTTTTTTCCTAAGATAAATTGATTGATTAGTTGGAGTATTTTAACTCTTCTTGTTCACCATACGAATAGTAGGATTTAATTGATATGGCGAACATTTTTCCCCCAGCCACTCAATTCGAACTAGGTCCATTTTAGAATTTCTCTCTCACTCTCTCTCTCTCTCTTATTTTCTTACTTAACATAAATTGTATAGTTGGTTGTTTTTCCTATATTTGTGCTAATTTAGTTTTCTGTTTTTTCCCACTTTATTGACTAATGGTTGTTGGATTTCATTTTATTTATTTGCTTCAGTAAGTGTTTGTATGTGTGCATATGTATGCATCTTTGTCTATCTTCTATCCCTGTCAGCGTTTTCTATGTAGAGATGTTGGTGAAATAAAAAAGGAAAGGAGGAGAGAGAGAGAGGAAGATATATTTGTATATGTGATGCATAAGCAAATGGTTATCTTATGATAAGTTTTTTTGAATAGAGATAAAAATAGATAAAAAAAAGTTATTGTTAAAATTAAATTAATAAAAGAGAGAGTGTATTATGTTTGTTAATATTTAATATTCTCGCTTTTTATATGGTATACGTAATATATAATCAAAATAGAGAGTATAGATATCTTTCATACAAATTAATGAATAAGTGAGTTTAAAAAAAAATCATTTTTCACCTTTACACACTGCTCACTCTATATTACGGATATCACAGTACGTACATCCCATCGATACAATATTAAAAACTCAATTATTAAATGTATCAGAGTTGATATAATCTTGATACTCTACATTAACATCGTATAAAATACCCACAATGTAGATCTCGTATATTTGTGTCTTTTTCTTTTTTTTTTGCCTCTTACTTGTACACAACAATACTATATTCATATGATTTATAAGGAAAATACATAAACGATTATGATTCTTCTTCCTTTCAATACTTTCTTTAAAGCTACTGCAGACGCCTTTCAACTGTCTAAAATGAGGCATCGCCGATCGTTCTATTGTAGAATAAGTAAAATATAGTAGTAAATATATAATAATGCTCACATCAAAGCTTCTTAGTCGTTTTACGTTAGCTACCGTCTTTCCTTAACTTAAGAAGGAAAGAGAATCTTGTACATAATCGATTTTATAATAATCGTCTATAGTCTTTTAGTAACCTTTTTCTTACTATATATTAATAATTAACCGATATATAGGAAATATTTTTAGCTAGAATTTCGCGTCTCCGCTTTTGTTGCATAATATGTAATTTTCTCAACTAATGAAAAGTTGGGCTAGGTTGCCTTTACCTTATATTTAAATACTTTTTTATTTCTATTTTTTCTTTCCATTTCCCCCTCTCTCACTCTCACTCTCTTTCTCTCTTTCTTTCTTTCTTTCTTGCTCTCCTTCCAATTTTGCAGATGGATTTTCTTCCTATAGATTTACTAAGTGAAAATGAGCATCTTTATCGTCTTAGAACGTTTTTCTTAAAATAATTTCTTTTTGTCTACTCGATCATTTTTTCTTATAGTTTTTTTCTCTTTCTTCCTCCCTTCGCCCCCTCTCCCAAACACACACACACACACTCCTCCCCTCTCTTTCTCGTGCTCTTCCTCTCTCTCTCTTTTCTTCGCATATAGCTTATGACAGAAGAGACCTCAAGTAGATAGATAGATAGAAATCCCTCAAATAATCATAAGCATAGCAAAGCTAATTAACCACTTTATAAAATATCAACAAATTTTAACATCTTTTGTAAATATAGCGGTAATTACGAACTCGTCAGATGTCTTGGTGACATCTTTTCAGACATATTCTTATGAATATACATACAGTATTTATATATATATACTGTCTATACTGTATACTGTATACGCATATTGTGTATTGGACATATTTATTTATAGCTATATTTATTCAGAATATCTATAGTATAGGTATATATTTAAATATACAGTATACTGTATAGATATTAAGGTTTATACTATGTACAGCGTATATTTGTATTTGTATATAAAGTGTATGTAAAGTATAGTTTGAGTATATTTATTTCTTTTGCTGCTCAGATGCTTCTTTTTCTTGTATTTTACATTATATATTATATGTTTGGGTAAAGAACGGAGTTAATACACAATATTATACGTTTATGCATTATATATGGGAAGCTAAAAGTCAGCTCTGGGTATAGCTTATTAAATCTTTTATTTCTCTTTACCCTTTGGATTAAAATAATCTCATTCTAAAACTATAAACCATTCTGTTTTATTATTGCTCATTATTCTTGTAATCGTCTTTACCTCTCAAACATCATTATGCTCTTGGTCACGGGAAACAATAGTCATTATATGTTACCTGGCTCTCCTTCTTTTCCCTTTTCTCTTTTATTTCGTTCTCTCTCTCTTTGTTTATGCATAATCTGTGATCTGTGGGGCAGAGAAGGAAAAGTATAAGTTCGCTTAGAAACAGTTGATAGATGACTTTTCCATCATTTTCATATGGTAACATTGTTAAAATGAAAGGAAAAAAGCTAAAGGAAGGTGGTAGAATCAACAAATGGTATAAGAAAAAAATACTCCCTATAACTCACATATAGGTCTAAACTCGGTCAATTTGATAGTATTGATCTTTATGGGATTTCAAGACAGATTTGTAATCAAAATGATTTATGTAAGATTTTCATAATTGATTTTTACATATTGACATATTGCGAAAAAGGTGTGAACAAATACAAGAACAAGCATGACAACTGCTACTTTCTAATCAAAAGTCTTTCAACTTTAATTAAATATTTATTTATTTATTTATTTATCTTGTTTACTGTAAAAGTCAAGTGCAAAAATTAGCTGGCAATTTTCTAGGATTATCTTAATAATGTTTTTATTCTAATATCCTTTCTTAATTAGGGATTAAGTAATAAATATTTGCAAATAATTCTTGTTTTTTTTTTTATCTTTTACCTATTTTTCTCTTTCTTTCTTTCTTTCTTTCTTTCTTTCTTTCTGTCTGGCTGTCTGTCTGTCTATCTGTCTGCCTGTCGGTCTGTCTGACTCTCTCTGTTTCTCTCTCTCTCTCTCTCTCTCTCTCTCTCTTTTCTTTTTTTCACTCTTTCTTTCTCTTCTTTCTTCTTATTCCCTCCTTTCCTTCTTTTTCTCTGTTTGTAATCGTTTCACCAACTTTCCCAGATTGAAATATGTCAACTAATGAGGCTGAAGCGTGTTAGTTTGTTGTTGACATTGTTTTTATTCGTATAATTATTATTTTATATTAAGGGACATCTATACGGAATGATAGAATACAATATATACGCTAATGTATAGTTTATGTGATGTTATGCGCTCTTGAAAACATTACCGGAATATTCTCAGCTAATACCTTTTTATTAGAACGAAAAAGATAATTAGTTTTACGTTTTTCGTTACTTTTTCTTTTCTGCTGTTACTTTCTTTCTTACATTAAACCTTAATTAAGGTTTTTATTGTTAAGAGAATTAGTGTTTTAATAAACACCTTGCAAGTAAAAGATTTGATCTTATAACGAATCTTACACCATAAAAGTAAAGAGAGGAGAGGAGAAGAGACGAGAGGAGAGGAAAAGAGAGGAAAGGAGAGGAGAAAGGAGACGTGAGGAGGAGAAGAAAAGCGAGAAAGAGGAAGAAGAAGAAGAAGAAGAAGAAGAAGAAAAATGAAAAGGAAACTTTATGTAGATTAGTTGAGAAGGTACTATATAATTTGTATGTGCATATGATGTAAATGAAAAGTGAGCATATAGTTGTTTTAAAATCTCTTAGCCTCTTAATAATCGTTAAGGAATTTAACGTAAAAGGATTCGCTAATTTAGGGAACGTTAAAGTCTATATAGACTAATATAAATATAGAATGAATATGAAGTATGAATATGACATAATCAGCTCTGTAAGGCTAAAATGAAAGTTAAATAAGGTGTTGATGCCTATCAGAAGAATGGGCTGTTTTTCCTTTATCTCTTCGTTTACACCTAATTCTATTGAGGAGAGAGAGGAAGCTAATGCTATAGAAAAGCACATATAAACAGGCAATAAGCGTAGAATTTTTTTTCCTACCGCAAATAGCGACAGTCTTAGCCTGAAACTATTTTTAAATGTCGATCGAAGAACGAATTGGATTTAAAATACGACTTAACCAAGCCATTTTCGATAAATCTCAGCTGCTTTAATCTACCTTATTTTATTACTTATTATCAAGTGAAATAATTTTAAAATGATTACTATAAATTATTAAATAAATCTATAGTTGACTAGTTAAGGAAATCAATGAGCAAGTGTATCATTATTGTTGTTAACCTTACTTAGCAATACGTCACCGAGTCACTTAATTGAACAAACATCCGCATACAGACCTGAAATGTAATTTACGTCTTAATTCCCTAACAATCCACGTGTTTTATATTGACCTCGATCCCACTCTTTTTCTCTTTTTCCTTTTTTTTTATCCTAACAACCGAATGAAAGTGCCTCCTACTCCACCTCCTCTTCCTCCCACTCCTCGTCATAATTATGGTGATGATGAAAAAAAAATATTACCATCTTCCTCTACAACCCTATGTCTATCTCTCTACGCCTGCCTCTGGGTCTGCGTGTGGGCCTCTCTACGTCGCTCGCCTCCTCCTTCGCTATCTCCCTCGCTCCCTTTCTTCCTTTCCTAACCTGAAACAATCTACTTGTGGTAGTAAAACTAAACGATTAGGCCTAAGAAAGACAGAGTATAGAGTTTATTTCATGGCATCTTTTTTCCTGTGTTTTTTTTCACATCTGTAATTTCGATTGCCTTCATTTGTGTTTTTTTTACTTAACATAAAATCTTGAATTTATTATACTCTTTTATTACATTTTTACATCCAATAAACACGTTTTCTCTCGGGTGCGTACATCATGACTTCTAGTGATTGTTGGATATAAAAGGATATTGCCCTTAGTCGTCAATTAAAGCACCTTGTGAACTTTTTTAATCATCATTGTACCGTGCAATGTCTAATACGATGTCCTAGCCAGTTCTGGCAATTTGACTGATGCATCGTCTTAAAAAGGTCGTTGATATTTTCAGTCTAATTAGTTAGAAAGTTGATGCTTACAAAATCTTGTTATCTATCCAGTTTTACCTGGAAGGAAGAGAAAAATTTTTTTATAGACGTAAACAAAAACGTATAGGAGGAAATAGAAGAAGAAGGAGAAGGAGAAGAAGAGGAAGATGAATATATATACAGTATATATATTCAATAGGCTTACAGTACGCAGGGATTTTTTTTGTCTGTTTTTTTTTTAATGCATTGTCTAATTATCATTACGAGCTAATTAATATATGATGAAAAATAGGAAGTATCTTAATATTCGATAGTAGAGTACTTAATAAACTATCTATAACCTATAAAACTGCATACATACGTGTTTCTTTTTATCAGTGTGCTGTTGCATGTTATTCGTATGTGAAGTGTGAGTTTGAGTGTACATATACCTTATATATATATATATTTATACATAGGTATGTACGTATGTATGAATGAACGTATGTATATATCTAATCATCCTGCCCACCTCTCTACACGTCCATCTATATATACATAGACACAAACAGCATATTTATGCACTATATATACATTCGACCTTTTTAATATAATTACTCTCATTTAATCAAAAATAAGAGAGAGGGGAATAACTTTCTTTCTCCTTTGGTATCTCTACTATAGAATTTATTTAGGTTATTTTTTATTATTATCAATTTTTTCTTCTTTCTTTCATTCATTCCTTGTTTTCTTTTTGTTAAGAAAATTTTTAATTTTTAACTTTTTTTTTATAAAAAAAAAAAAAAAAAAAAAAAGTTTTTTAATAGAAAGTCTATAAAGAAGAAAATAAGAAAAAAGTTAATTCTAATCTAATAGATAATTGATTAAACCTTTAAGCAAACAAAAACAGGAACTGAATAGTAAAGTCTTCCTGTTTACTCTATTAATTTTTTTTTCTTTTTTCATATCCCTAACAGGTTAGCAACATGTTCATAGTTAGCTTAGCAGTAGCCGACCTAATAGTAGGCCTAATAGCCATGCCAATTTCGGCCGTCTATATTTTAGCATCGAAATGGATTTTTGGTCTAATCGTTTGCGAAATTTGGTTGACTACCGATTACATTGCGTCTACAGCGTCTATTCTCAATTTATTCATTCTATCTCTAGACCGTTACTGGAGTGTCACTTCACCTTTGCAATATATAAGAAAACGAACGAAAAAACGTGCACTTATTTTAATTAGCTGCGTATGGACTGCGTCAGCCTTGTGGATCGTTCCAATAATTGGATGGCACCATTTTGAGCATGGAGGAGTTAGGACTGTTGCTGCAGATGCTTGCGATACGGAATACGCAAAAAATACGACTTTAAAAATTATTACAGGAATTCTTAACTTTTATCTTCCTTTATCAGTGATGTATTCGTTATATGGTAGAATATTTTCCGAAATACGTAAAAGGTCTGCCCTTGAACTTGGTCAGAGGACGGCTAGTAGGAAGGAAGGACAAGGTAATATTCAGGAGCAAGAGCATCAGCGTAGGCTCGATAGCGATCCTGATACTTTCGCTGATTCTTATTCTGCTCCGGGGAAAAAATTTCAAATTCGACAGCCGGAGGAGGAAAAGTTAGTCGATCAGGACTTTGTTGACGATGATATTAATTGGAGAGTTCAATACTCGTACGACGAGACTGTTATGGACCCAACAACAGAACAAGTTCAACGTTTTTTATACGAAGAGAGGTGTATGAGGATTGTTCGAACGGCTAGTACTAAAACTCAAACAGTAGAGACCAGCCTAAGCCATTCTTCGTCTACTCAGAGTTTTAAGCAAAAAAAGGGGCAGACTTCCGCCGGTAAGCAGACTTCTTTAGAAATACCCGCTCAGGGTAGACAACGTAGACTTTCTTCCATAACTCAACTGCTAGCCGATGGCCAAAACTCTGTGGTAGTACTAAAACGCGGAGCATGTCGCTTAAGGGATAAACTCAAATCCAAAAATCAGAGGAGTATCTCTTTGACTAAGGAAATTAAAGCTGCCAGGCAATTGGGGGTTATTATGGGAGCTTTTACTTTATGTTTCCTGCCATATTTCGTCTGTTTTATGGTCGTTGCCTTTTGCGACGGCTGCATAAGTCAGTCGTTAATGAATGCTATGACTTGGATCGGATATTTAAATTCGACCCTAAATCCTTTATTGTATCCTCTTTGTAACGCAAATTTCAGGAGAAAGTTCAGAAAAATGTTGTGCTTTAGGAAATATCGATCCGACTTGCCGCCGGCTTACGCGAATCGACTGTGTAAACAGAGGACATCAGTACCGACGGCTTTCGATGCTAGATACGATTTTTAGAGATACCCGTTAACCCAGAGTTTCTTTTTTTAGCACCTAGCGACATCTGTTGGTGTTGTGATAGGGCTGATTTTTCTGCAGACAGATTTTATTGTTGCACTGTTGGGTTTCAGTACAGCACTTAGGTGTTTTTATTTTATAAATAATAATGATTATAACTTTTAATAACATAACAATAACAAAAACAATAACAAAAAGATTAGTGATGATTCATAACAAAGGCCTAATTAATAAATCAGCTAAATTTTTATCGTCCTTTTTGAAGAGGAGACGAGCAGAGAAAGGGAAAAAGATAGGGGAAGAGAGGGAGAGGGGAGTAGGGGGTGGGAAGAAAAGGCGACAGAGAGAGGAAGAGGAAAAGTAGAGAAAAAGCAGGAAGAAAACTAAAAAATATGTCTGAGTTAGAGAAAATAAATTGTAATATATGTCAAGAATTCATGGAAATATTGGGGAACATATAAAAGAAGAGAGAAATATCATTATTATCCTTTATTTTTTTTTTAAATAGGACAGGAAGAGTTTTTTTAAAAAATAACATAAACTAAGAAACCATGAAGAAAAAAGTTTTAGGAAGAGAAGGAAGAGAAATTTGAAAAAATACCCCAAAAATATAAAAGTAAAGTGTATGGGAGAGAGGAAGAGAAAGAGCGAGAGAGAGAGAGAGAGAAAGAGAAAGAGAGACAGACAGGGGGTAAAAAATGATATAAAATATTGTTTATCTGTTCTTTCCGTTGCGCGATCTGATTTAAAAGATGACCTCCAGTTAGCTAGTATTTTAAGGTCTCAGTAAAAACCTAATGAAATTACGTGACGAGCTTATTCAATTGCCAGGTAGTGCCTACAGAAGAGAATATGAAGTAATCAATGATTACCATCGTGTTCTAGTATAAAACTGTGTCAGAAGTTTCCTTGTGAAGGGAAAATATAAGGAATTTTGTCCAAAATAAAAGTGTCTTAAATAGATGTAAAATCTAAGTTAATAAAATTAAAGAAAATCAACAAAAAAAGATAAAAAAGAGAGGAAAAAAATGAAAAGAATCATTGAAAGAAATTGTTCAAATTTTATTTATTATATAATTAAAACAATGAGAAAAGAAGAAATAAATAAATAAACAAACAAGCAAACAAATAAACAAAATTACGAAATTTCTTACAAAATTCATTTACAAACTTGATATTTTTTTTTATATAAAAGTCTCCTCTAATTAGAGAATTTGTTACCTTTTTTACTTATTGTTACTGTTGTTATTAAAAGAGAGAAAGAGAGAAAGAGAGAGAGAGAGAGAGAGAGAGAGAGATATTGCCAGAAATATTTTCTATATAAATAATACATACGCGTACCGATAAGATAATGGTATTAAAAGAAAAGAAAAGAAAAAACAATTTTCTCACTACGTAATCCTATTAATGAGTATTATTTATTTAACAATAATAAAATAATAAAGTAATAGTAAATGAGAAAATGGCAAAAATGCAAAATTAGCATCTATTCCATGGAATTATTAGTTTTAGATTTTAAAGGAGAAAGGTGACTGTATTAGAATTTCGTGTTTCTATTTTAACACTCCCCCCTCCCTCCCCACTACTACCCGCCTCGCACCAATTGACTTTGACAATTACACCTTTTCTTCAAAAATATTTCCCAACTCCTCATTTCCTACTTTCTGAGATTGCTAAACTTTTTAATTTAATGATAAAGAAATTCACCGAAATCTTATCTTTTTCTTTATTGTCTTTCCTCAATAATTGGTCAGATGATGGAGAAAAAGGAATAGACAGTAAAAGATATGAAGGATTGAATGTTATAGCAGATATCAAACGAGATAGAAATCCGAATCGTTTTTCGGTAATTCGTAAATTTCTATAAAAAAGCTATAGAGAAACTTTATAAAAGACAAAACACAAGAAAATAACAATCCGAAAGATTCGTAATTTTGACTTATAGATGTCAATAAATCTTAAATTTATTATCTTCTTTATCTTCTTCTATTTCTCCTCTATTACTTTCTTACTCTTTCTTGTAAAATACTTCAAGATACCTCCAACTCTTCCTTTCCTTCTTCTTCTTCTCTCTCTTTCTTTTTGCGGTTTTGTTATCGTGAGAACTAATTAATAGGTGACGACACAAATTCGTGAGAAATTAAATTAACAACTTGAGCGCCTTCTATAGTCTTCCTATTATTTTTCTGTTACGACAACAGTTGACACGTAATTGAAAAGAAGGAAAAGAGATGGAAAAAATTGCGAACCAGGCGAGAAGATAAGGATGAAGATTTATTCAATCCACGTATAATATATGCAAAATCAATAAATGGTATTTAATATCGTTAGCACTCAAATTAATAATTAAGAATTTGAACAACCGATTAAAGAAACACCAATGCGATAGAGAAGATAAGGGAACTGGAAAGATAAGAGATAAGAATACAAAAACTGATGACTGTGTAATATAAACAAGTTGTTTTGTTAGATAAAAATAATAAAAATTCAATAGATTTGTATTCTATTAAAGAAGTAAAAAATACATGAAACGACTGCATACAAGCTGATAAAAAAATATAATAAGAGTATGATTTCTAACAGCTTATTATAGGCGCTCTGCAAATCTTGCAGTGGAGAGAAAGTCGTGTATAATATTTAGTTTTCAAGTAGGAATTAATAAAGATTTATTTACTTTTTATAGGCCAAAATAGCAGAGAAGGGGAACAACGAAAAGATGCTTTAAAGCGAACCAAAAGAAATTAATGTCTCTACTACTATGATTACTATTTTCATTGCTTTTAATTTGCACAATAACATCTACTACTACAATTATTACTATTATTACTAGTTTACTTTTACTATTGCTTTGTAGCTCTTATTATTCTCTATGACATTTCTTTATCTATCTATCTATCTATCTATCTATCTTTCTATCTATCTTACTCGCTCGCTGGCTCTCTGGCTTTCTTGTCTACCTCTCCACTCCTTCCCTCCCTCCCTCCCTCCCTCCCCTCTTCTTTCCCTTTAATCAATTTCTTGCTAGCTATGTAAGAATTGTTAGATATAGTGAATAATTGGTAACTCTATATAGACTACTTCCAACTTAAGCTAGGATCTTCGTTATAAGTAGAATTCCCCGGTGTAGACTTACAGTTTTTGCAGCTGAAATAACAAAAATCCTTTTTCATCTTTCAACTCTTTTCTTTTTTTTTTTGAAAAAAAAAAATAAACTTTTTTTGCTATTACTTTAATTAATAATAAGAAAAAGTTGAAAACTTTGTAAAAAAAGATAGACAGAAAGTTTAAAGCAACAACAAAAAAATCCCATAAACAATGGTAAAAAGATGACTTTTCACTCTTCTCTTCTTTCTCCTCCTCCTTCTCCTCGTCTTCCTGCTCTTCCTCCATTTTTTTCTTCTTCATCTCCTTCATCTTTTATCGATTGGTTAATTCTCTTGAATTCATTTATAATAATAAAACCAATTTAAGGAATCCTTATGTAATTATCTTTTATCTTATCTATCAAAAAGAAGAAAATATGTAATTAGTTTTATTAATGGTTTTTTTTTTATACGGATATGATGTCGTTTGAAGTGCTTTTAGGGACCATTACACAAGAATCTGTAATTAAAGATTACTATTTTAGCCATGGAGGAAAGAAAAAGTAAAATAGTTTTTTTTTAATAAAAAAAAAGTTGAATAATTAAATCTCTCTTACTAAATGATTCCTTAAGAACGTTAAGCTCCAATGAATCCATTTAAGACAATTCAATATATAGAAAGGTTAAAATCTACTTTGATAAATTTATTTCTTTTTTATCTTGGAATGTCGACTTTTTTTGAAATTTTAACGAATTTATTCTTCTTAAAAACCTCTCTATGCTAACTAATAATCCTTATAGGTTTTAGCCAGGAGGAATATCTCAATAAAAACGGACAAACTTATAAGGAAAAATATAAATAAATTGTACAGAAGAGCCTGTCGCAAGAGGAGATAATCAAAAATAATTCTTTATGAAGTAGTTCTTTCTAATGATGTAATTTAATATATTATGTAATGGTTTCTTCCTAACAAAACATTCTCATTCTCGCCTTATAAGAAATTCCCTTTTCCTCCTTCACGGGGATACCATAATCCATAATTCTAGCTCTGCGAACAGAAAGAGCACGAAATGATAAATGAATAAACTTTTTCGTCAAAGATATTCCCAGATTCAATCTTCTATTCTATTCACCGATAAAAGTTCCAGAGAAAATGGCTATAAATGATACAGTTTCTCTTATTCTCGACATGAAGGCCTATTAATAATTCTTTTTACAGAATGATATTAGTACATTGAAGTAAATTAAGCAGGAGGAAAAAAGAGAAGAAGATCAGATACAAATAGCTTTTTCCCTTATCGATGTTTCAAGAAAAACAAAAGTTGCCAATTATTTTCGTATTTGAAAGGGAAAAAAACTGAATAAAAAGTGGCTTATGAATTTTTGAAGAAGAAGAAGAAGAAGAGAGAGAGAGAGAGAGAAGAGTGAAATAGCAAAGGTTTACATACAATATATACTGTATATTTTATTCTCATTTGCTGTACAACGCAATGAAACTTTTGCAAGCAATATTAAATACATTTATTGATTTATTGTTCATTTTGTCGGATTAGGGTTTTTAAGCCATTTACAGACATTTTAATTAATAATACATTCTACGTTTACGATGTGAATATATTGAGAATTTGGCAGAAAAATGTAATGTTCGCCATTCAATTGGAACGAAGAACCACTGTCAGATTCTGATTGAGAGAATACACTATTCGTCGATAGTTGAACATCGTCGTCGGCCGTTATATAGAAGACATCTTTTATGCCTCCTTTATCTTGGTTCATAATAAAGAACGTTGTTTCTGGTAGTTCTATGGCTATACTCCATCTATGTATAGCAAAGGCAGAATGCCCCAAGTCAAGATGATTTTTGAAATTGAACATTGTACCATTCCACTTGTACAGATAAACACCAGTGTAAATATTAATGGAAACGAGATAATAGCTATCTTTCACCTTGGTAATTGTTGCTTTAAGGTCTGTTGCCCGATAGATCGTTTGAACTAAGCTCTCTATTGGGAATTAAAAAAGAAAAAGTATTGATTTAATTCGTTCAGACGATTAATATGAGATTTTAACAAGATTGTTTTTTTTTGTGTTTTTGTTTTCTTCATCTCTTAACCTGAATAGTCTGGTAATAATTTAGTGATTTCCGTTCCGTCTGATATACCATTTTGATAATTCATATTCTTCGATATGAATATCTCGTCGTCAATGTGATGCAAGACAAAATCTCTTGCCCTTTTCGATCCATCGTCGTTGTATTCATTTATTTTCGACCAAAGGCTAGTGTCGTTCATTAATTTGTATATTTTATAATTACCACCTTTAAGTATATTTTGAAGTTATAATTAGTTAATTAACTGTAATGACGTTCAGTTGAAATGGTATTGAATACCAACCGTAATATCTACGGTAAACAATTAGTATCAAGTCGTATTTATGCTCTGTTAAAGCCATTATATATGATCCAGAATTTGGCATTGTTTGAATGGAGGTAACTCCTTTAGGATGGAAAAAACGAATGAAATGAAAATAAATAAAGAGAGAGAGAGAGAGAAAGCAGAAGAACAACAACAACCTGATTTAGTAAAGTTATACACTCTTACACCACCCGAATACGTTATTATTAAGTATGCGTGATTATCTTTTTCGTAGAAGAGCGGCGTTCCTCTAAAAGTAGTTCGACAAGCGTCAGCTATTTCTAAAAACTCTTTCCACTGTTTAATATAAGCATTCCATATAAAGATCTTGGCGCAACTAAAAAAGTAAAGTATAAGAAAAGAATTATTAATAAAATATCTTTTATCGTTATGTAAATTAAATGGAAATATATCTATTTACCCAGTTTTTGAGTGACAAACGATAAAATTGTTGGATTTATACGAAAACTTTTCACAATCGAGCGCCTTATCCATGACTATCTTTTGACAAACTCTAGTTTTTTTACCTGATTAGCGGAGGAGGGGAGGAGAGTGTAGGAATAGAGAAAAGAGAAACCTTTATGAAATTGATAATAATAACAACTCTTATTTAATATCTACTTGGACATAGTACGTAGCAATCTGATTGATCTTCCTGAACGTAACCTTTAATCTATTTATAAGGATAAAAAAGAAAGAAAGAAATATTCAAGCTGCTTGAAAAAGAATGGTTGTTTTAAAATTGTTCTATACAAATCCAAAGTATCCGGATTCGTTCTGGTCGAACGCTCCATTAAAAGAATTATCATATAAATAGCATAATTCTAATCTATAATAGTAGCCCAGGCATCCAGGAGTTTCAGAGCAAATCTCGGCGCACGAAATCCTACTTTTGGAAGGAAACTGCTTAAAGGCGGGGGACATAGGTAGACCTTGCTTCTCTAATGAGAATAATGTTGTATTAAAAGATCCATTAATTAGATTGATTCCGCTAAAGAGGATAAAGTATAAAAGTATCATCCTTGGCTGGGCTGAGATCGTTTATTAAATGATATTAGCATACTAAATAAAAGGGAAAATATATTCAGGCCTAACCGTGATTTTTCCAGTCACCAGTTTACATGGTACAAGTAATTTTTAGTCTTTTCCCATTAATTAACCTCTTCTAAATGCCATTGAAAAACAATAGAATATCCTTTTTCAGTAGCTAATAGTTTTATTTAACCAGATGACAATGACAAAGTAACAGTTAACCTATTCAATCATTCAATTGGTTGAAAATCTACGCAAGTCTTCAATTACGTTGCCTAGAAATTATATATTATCACATTTCTTAAACAAAGAGATAATTCAAGCTCTCTTTGTAAGTTTGAACGCTCTTCAAACATTTCCATTTTTTTCTTGGATATTTATTCAAACGAATTCAATCATTTTACAGGAAACTATCTGAAACAAATCGACTAACTGAATAGTATAAATCAGCTTTTTTTCCCCCCTTCCTCCTTCTTTTTGTTCTAATTAAGTAATAGTCATCATCTAAATTATATTGATTTTGCGAGGAAAAATATGATGCCCAATTCAATACTCTCTATTCTTTAACTATCACCTCTTAATTCATTTTCCGCTTCCTTTCCACTTTGCCGAAAGATGATGAAAAGGGCGAAAGAGTAGTAGAGTTATGTTCATTTTATATTCTAAGAGTAACGTCAAATTAGGTTCAGCTTCTGGCTTTGAGTTAAACGGCAGTAATCTAATTCAGAGTTAATCAAGTATCTTCTCAAACGTGAGCTGCTATACAATAATTAATTTGGGTACTCTTCAATTAAACTAAGCAGAATTTTTAACGCTTTCTTGATATTAGCTATTTTAAATCTTCTACATAAAATCAACAACACCAAGACTACACAACAAACATATACTGTATATCTATACAGTATACAGCATAATATGGAAATTACACCATTCTATTCTAATTTGCATAAAGCATTGTTTGCGGACGTTTTTATGTTGATAATTTTTCTCTCTCGATTTATTACCTTTCTATTACTAATTAATGATTAATGAACAGTAAATAGGATCGATTAATTAATTAATTATGTAATTAGTTAGCTAGCTAGTTAGGGCAGTTTTTGTTCTGCTATATAATTTTTATCATATGTATTGAAATACGGGGTAGAGAGGGTTAGGGGGGAGGAAATGGGTGATTAAAATCTCTTTTATTTGCTTTCTTTTGAATTGTTGATATTACATAAATATCTCCATCACCTTACATTATATTTAATTTATTTTAAAATGTCAAAAGAATTGAATGTTTTGTTAAGAATCCTTCTTAAATCGGTAATTTTTGACCAGTTGTTGAACAGTGGCATAGAGCCATATATTGTTTCATATTAAAATCCTCTTCTTTAACCTTGTGTTGATCGGAATGTGATAGATTTGCCATATCGTCATTCCAAAATTCAAGCATTCTTTCATTGTACAAAGTTTCAACATGAGCGTTGCTTGTAAAGACTTTAACGTTTCTATTATTCTTGGTGAAAGGTTTCCAATCGGAAGGAGAGCTAAATTAAACAATACAGAGAAAGTTAAAAAATGGATTTAACAGAAGAGAAATGATAAAGAGATTATAATAAATCAATAATTATTGATAAAATTATTAGATATCTCTTACAATCAGTTTTTTGTATAGTAGCTTTATTAGTTATGTTAATCTAAATCGTTTTTCATGATAATTACCCTTTTTCCATAAATTCTCCCCACGCTTTCATGAGGTTCATACTGATACTCTTGTCGTGATGCCCCCAATTTGTCGATATTCTGCTCATGTAGGGATCTCCAAAAATGTATGGAACATCCATTCCTCTACTCATAACTAACCAATGAGGTCCTACGCTGAAAGGTGGCTGATGTTGTAGTTCGTATAGATAAACAGTAGACAGCTTTCTAGCATAATATTCGGCCAGCCTGTAAGTGGGTGCAACGGTATAAACATCGCCCAACATTTTTGATGCCATTCTGTAGAGAACGTCTTTTGGCTTGTTCTTGCTATTGTACATGCTCTTCGTTCTCATCACCATTTCGTTTTGAATTCCTTCACTATTACTTTTGTATGTATAAAGCTTACACAATAGGGTGACAATTTCGGCGAAATGCTCTTCGTCTCTTATCGTATTGCCTGAATGCCCTATAAAAGGTTGAACGTAATCGAACCCCTCATTTGATACGGCTCCTAAGAGAAGAGGAATTTTGAGTTGTCTATTTTTTTCGTAGATAAGTTTTGGATCATCGAGTATGACGTGTCCGTCAATGACTAAACTGAGATTAACGCTAATAGGTAGCAATTCAACGAGCTTTTGAATGGGTACAGTTTTAAGGAAAGCTTTCATGGCTTTTCCGTCCTTGTTTCCAGGATAATCGAAGAAAGTCTTAACTAAGAAATAGAATAGTTCAGAAGCAAAAGCGCGGGTCATGAAAAACTCAGGTTTAATAATAGTACCACCGGTACAAATAGCACGATGGAAGAGTCCTTTTGCTAGTTTTGAAACCATTAGAGCATTAACCATTACTGATCCTGTAGAGGAGAGAAATATTTTCCTTTAGTTATTGAATGTATAGAGTATATAATTTGTATAATTCATTTTTTCTCTTTCTCACCTGCTCCAGTTCCAAAAAGAGTAACATTACTCTTGTTTCCTCCGAAATGTTCTATATACTTTTGTACCCATTGCAAAGATAGGATTTGATCTAAAAGAGCGTAATTTCCTTCCAAAGCACCGTCGTGGGACGTCATAAAACCTATATTGTAAATATATATTCTGTTATACGATAATTAGAATAATATATTTTATACTGTATACAAAGTATTATATAGTTTATACAGTAGTTTTAATATTATAATACAGTTTCTATTATTCTTTATTAACAAACCTAAAGATCCAAATCTGAAGTTTACAGTAACGAGAATGCATCGGTTTACGGCACAAAACACTTCTCCTCCGAAGAGATTTTGTGAACCAATTTTTAAGAATGTATTATTAAAATATACTATAACCGGAAGCTTTTCATTTGGTTCAACATTGCTCGACCTCCAAACATTTAAATATAGGCAGTCTTCGTCCATTATCGAGTCCTCCGGTTTATTCTCCAGCATTTCGTTATACGCATCGAAAGACTCCCTCAATTGGGGAGTAATTGGGCCTATAGTTTTGGCAACAGAAAAAGAATGTTATGTATAGAATAAATCTACTTTAATAAATCTATATATTAACCGCATTTCGTAGCAATCTTTTTGCCAGACCATAATTCAGCCATCTGGGGTCTTTCAAATCTTTCGGCCGTTCCAAATCTTATACCCAAAAAGCAATCAACTGGCTTATTAATTTGAGGGTTAGTGACCGTCAGTCCCTCGATTGAACAGTCGGAAGATATCTGCACTGTAGGATTCATTCTTGGTGGACGAATTGTTAGAGTAAGTGATATCTTTCAGTTTTGGTAGTAGAATGAATTCGATAATGTATATATGTTGTTAAAATATCAGCTTGCTATCTATACCAATTAACCAGATGTTGAAGGGGTCAAACAATGAATTACCCACGTCTGTGTCTATTAAACCTGAACAAATTTTATGGGCCAATGGACCGAATCGATTTCTATTTAATTCCGACACCCGCTTCAAGCTCTTTTTCAAAACAAAGCAATGCTATTACACATTCTATGATATACTGTGCCCGTATAATTGTATTCACTGAAACTTTTGTTTCTTAGATTCTATCATCAACATTATGAATTAATTAATAATATACAGTAGTCTAATTTCCCTATTAGTTTCACTATCCCTCTACTTTTAATCTAATTCTAGACAGCCATCTTTTAATAATATCTTTTTTAACTATTTTTTTGTATTCATGTTTAAGCTGTAGATTTGTTCATTTATCTCTTCTAACTAATTGTCAATTTCTTTTTTATCCTGCGTTTCACCCACCCTTCTTCTACCTTCTTTTTTGTGTTTCTTCATAAAAATACATCACAGATGGCTAGACGACTGCATCTACTGTTGCCATCTGGCGTTCTTGCAACAAAAGACTATAGTGTAAACAAAAAGACACACTTGTATATACTCATTCATTTATTCATCATCTAGCTAATCAGCGTATTTAAAATTTATATCTGTAATTGTAAAAGTAAAAATTAACAGTAATAGGCCCATTTAGTTCTACTAACAATAATTACAATAATAATAATAATAATAATAATAGTAATGCCAGTAATAGTAAAACATAGTAGGAAAATAGATTTCCTATTAACAAACAAACAAGAAAGTGTCTCAGATGCATTGCATAAAAGAGAGAGGGGGGAGGGAGGGAGGAGGAGGAAGACACGGAAGAGAAACAATACAAAAAAGCCTCGAAATATACAACAGATAAAAAATGGTATATAAGTGATCAATTTAGTTTGATATAAAGTATAAAATTTATACTATACACTGTATATATTGTATTGTATGAGATGAAAAGGATTGTTTAAGAGGGAAGAAAGCTGGTTTGGAATAGGAAAATATGTTGGATTATTAATTAGGATTGTTGTAATAAAATAAAAGGATAGGGTAGAAAGTATTAAGTAAGAAAATTGATCAATCATTATTAGAGTTGATTAGTTGTGTTTCCTTTAGAATCAATGAACTATAATTAGGTACTCCCCTTGAAAAAATTCTTTTAGTCTATACTCGGTCTTTTATAGGTTTTGTGGGAATGAAAATGAACCATTTACTTGTTGTTATACCCGGACAATAAAACGAAAAATGAAAAGGTCTTGTTTTAATAGAATAGTCTCTATAAATTAATTAATTGGTTAACTAATTGATAAATGAAATGTTGGGATACTTGAAGTAGTTTAGTCCATGTTAAATACTTATTACTTATACTTAGAGCTCTCTACTCCGTTAATAGGCATATGTTTGGATATTTTATTATTTACCAAAGTTAAATTCGTCTCTGCGGTTTGTACTACTTGTACTATTTTCTCTGACCGACTAATGATTGAAGGACTTTTATTCGGGCTACTTTAACGGAGCAAAAATCAATTGGATAGGGTTCGCTAGTTGGCCAGAAATTCCCAATAGAACAACTTGGGCGCAAAGCGATTCAAATGTAAAAAGTCGAAAAATATCCAACTTAGTGGAAGAAAACCGTGACTAAGAGTTTCTTTTTGGGAGAAATATGATTATCTTTAAGCTTTTCCGCACAGTTGATCTTTGCCTAGTAAACTAGACATGACTTTATTATACATCAATTAAATCTTTTCCATTTCTGTGTCTCTCTTCCTCTGTTTCTCCAGCTCCGTAGCCCCTTCTCTCTCTCTCTGCTTCACTCTGTTCACGTAACGGAAAATGTTACATTTACCAACTTTACAGCAATTCCCTGGGGTATTGCGAAATCTAAGCTCATTGCAAATGGCGGTAAAATTCTTGAGCTCTTTATTATGATTTCTCGTCAACAGACGAAACGTGGCCGAAATTATTTTCTACAAAACTAAGACGAAGCTTTAGTCCATACTAATTTTTTTATATGCCTTCCCTCCTGCCAAGTTACCTCTCTTTTCCCACATTCTCTCCATCCATCTATCTATCCATCTATGAAACATATTTAGAAAAAGTTTATTCTCGTTGCTCACGTTTCCTTTTCTTCCCTTCTCTTTATTCTTCCGTCCTCTTGATTTGCTTATGCATGAAATAATTATAAAAGTATAAAAATCTAATTAGTACAAATTTATTTATTAATAGTAATTTAAAAGATAATTAAAATAATGACTAGGAGAAATAGCTTTCATTGATTCTTTCTTCAATATTCTCTCTGTTTTTCTTTCCTATTCTAAAGTATTATAAACTTTCTACAACATTCTACTTTAAATGTTATATTTATTTAATGATTTCTCTTGATCTGTTTTGCTTTTATAATATTAATTTAATTTATTTAATTGAATTAAATAGAAAATGAGACAAGTAAACTTTTCATTATAGTTGATCAGTTGTCGATTTATTAAAGATGAGAGAGAGAGAGACGGAGGGAAAAGGAAGAGAAAGTACTTATTGATAATGTTAACAATTTGAAACAAATTTGTGCTTGTTCATTTCTAATTAGCCTAATTAAAATTACTTAAAGAAAGTTAACTGTGAATGGTAGATAGGAGAAAAATGTTAGTTTTGTATTAAATAGAAAGAAAATGGATAGAAAATAGTCATTTGTTGTTTCTTTTTCAAATGTTTTCTCTTCTTAAACTGAGAATATATGAAAGATGACAAGAAAGAAATATAATTGTATAGTAGAATTTTGTTTCTTTGTGCTTGTTTTTCAACTTATATAGTATTTGTATATAAATATATATATATATATATATATATATATACTGTATATATAGAGAATATTAGATAAATTGTAATCTAATACCTCAGTACAAGGCGTCTTACTGAGAATTTATTACTTAAAATTTTTCTACTATAGACCATAAACTAATTGATGTTATCGTTAAATGTGAATTCATAAAAAGAACAAATGATCCCTAATTAATCCGAGGGGGGATTATAAGAATAAAGAAAATCGTTAGTGAAAAAAATACAATATTATTCCCTTTAAAAATAAATCACCAATGAAAGATAGTAGGAGAGATTGATAGGAGTCGGGAAGAGGATGAAATGAATAGATAAATGAATAGATTCTGTATATACAGTAGATGAATGAAAAGGTGGAGAGAGTAGAAGAAAAATGAAATTTCGTTAGTTTCAACGGACGAGTACTTGGAATCTCTTTCTCGTCTATTTATCCAAGAGAATTTAGGTTCTCTTTAGAAAAGGATAGCACTACTATTCCTATTAAATATAGTAAAAAGGGAAAATGAATAAATGATGGAAATTGTAAAGAAAACTTTATTGACAAAGGTAATTTTCAACAAATTACTAGATTATTTACCAGATAAAAGTAGAAATATTCCACAATATTACATTATATAGCTTTCTTCTCTTATAAGAAAGGAAGATAAGTAATCTTTTAAACTATCATTTTCTATTCATAATAGAATCTCTATTGAAGTCTGTCTGTACTGTATTCAAAATGTTAACATAGGAAGAAGATAGAAAAACAACTAGATATAGATAGACGGATGGCTAGATAGATAGATAGTTAGATGGTTAGAAAGATATAAAGATATAAAGATAGATAGATAGACAGATAAAGAGTAAGAGAGAAAGAGATGTAAAGGTAAGAAAGAGAAAAGAATATAGGAGAAGAGTGATTTGTCTGTATTTGTTTTTGACCAATAACGCATTAGTAAAATTTCTTTTGTTTATTAATTCAAAAAGAAATGATTGGACAGTATTAGATTATTAAAATGATTACATTAGACTCTTTTTTTCCCCTCTTTTCTCATCAAATAAATATTCAAAAATATAAAATGAATTTGTTGTCAAACCAGACAAAATATCTAATATATTCTTTTAATGGATTTAATGGACAATACAAGTTATTACTTGATCTATAAAAGTACAAAGTTTTCCGTTTCTATATTGTATCTATCTAACTATCTATCTCTCTGTCTTTTTCTTTCTTTCTTTCTTTCCATTCCTCCTTCTTTCGTGTCCTGGATTTGTTGCCTCAAGAACACAGTATCTTGTTACATACGTACAGATGTATGGTATACAAAAAACTCTATTATTATCTTTCCGAAGCAATTAATAATTGATTCGAATTAATCCATACTTGCTTTACTAATAATCTAATACTACAACTAATTAATTATCCAGATATCTCTCTTCTTCGTAAACAAAAATATTCTCTTTCATTTTATGTATATGTGTGTGTATATGCCTAATTGCCGTTGAGCTTTTAAGTTGAAAGACAAACGCGATAATTTTACAACTATTGTTGTTTTTGATATTGTTCTTATTATTATTATTAGTGTTATTATTTAGGTCGTTTATGTCTTTTTCTGTTACAAATTAATGAATAGAGTCATTTTAATAAGTCTTCGTTTGTTACTTAAAACCGTCAATGAAATCAGAGATAGAATTTTTAATAATAAATAGAGATAGCCGAGAAAGAAGAAGACTTTAATAGATTTCTCTCGATAGATGGCGCTACTGGGAAATCAAAATATGAATTTTCATGTTAAAACTTATCAACTCTTCAAAGTTACAGCAAACATTAGAGAATAGTTTAGTATGTTTTTATTATGGAAAAATTCTTTCCTTTTCTTTTTTTTTTAAAAAGAAATAGAAAAAAAAGGCAATATCAATACTTATATTAAAATTGGAGTATAATAAACAAAAGCGATAGTAGTAATTGTAATAATAAATATAATAGTCATAACAATATTTGGATAAAATTACAATACAAATACAAGAATCATGAGAGGTAATTTTTTTGTGTTTTTGGGTTTTTCAGCTTTGTAAACATTTTCCCCCATCACTTAGATTGGAGTTAAGGATTAAGCTGATATAAAATAATGAAGAAATATTTTGAAACTTTCCTTTATCTGTTATCATTTCTCCATGTTTTCTTTTAAGACAACAAAATGAATTTTATATCTTTTGATTGAATAAGACAAAATAGTTTTGTCTTTTTATATTTCTTTGTTTAATAAGCTAATTAGTTGATTGTTTTTTTTTTGTTCGCTTCTTGTTAAAAAGTATTTTCAACAAATTTGAATCTCTCGCTATTATATGGGTTTTTTTAAGGTTAATAAAAGGAAAATACGTATTAATGGCACGAGAATATATCATCAGGTACATTCACTTTACACTGCAACAAGAAAAGAAAATTAAATCTCTCCTTCTCTATCTTTCTTTTTCCTTAAAAAAGAACACTTTGAAAGAGAAAAGAAAGAAAATGAAAAGTTTTTTCCTAATATATATATACAGTATATATAGATTATACTCATTCCTCTCTTCTCTCTTCTCAAAAAGAGATAAATGAATGAATAAGATCATTAGATATTTCTTATATACTGTATATAAATTAAGAGTTATATAGTGTTATAAATATATAAATAATCTAAATATATATACAGTATATATAATGTATATATATATATAGATTTTCTGTACATAAACGCCATATTACTGTTGCTTTTTTATAACAAGAAACAAAACTGAAAATATGAATGCATAGTAAAATTTGAAAACGCTTTGCAGTTTGCAGTTCCGTTGTTTTTTTTTTCCTGTCCCTCCAGTTCGAGGATTATCTTTATTTCTAATTCATCATCAGTCAGCGCCCTAATGCGAACAACAGAAGAGATAAAATGATTTTTCTCGATGCTCTAGCGACGCCTTCTGTCGAATTATAGCCAAGTTCTTTATAGCGTTGTTGTCCGTTGCTGTCTTTTCGCATACGTGTTTGAGCTGAAAAATTAATGAGAAGTCAGAAAATTTTCTTAAATAATCGTAAATTATTCACAGCATTCTTCTTCTTATCTTCCAATTAAAGCAAAATTTAAGGATAGTTGTAAATATCTCGTTTTAACTAGTAGAACTTTGATTAAATTACTCTATAAACTTTCCCCAGCATTCTTTCGCTTTCTTACAATATCTTTTTTTGTATTGTTCCATCATTCCCTCCCTGTTACCCTTCCTCTATCGTGCTATGAGTTTGTGGGGAAAATTGAAGGATTTAAATGAGTTTTGCCATCAAGGCGTATGTTTGTATTATGCCCCGGAACAATTTCCAACGTCCTGTCCAATGAATATCAAAAAGAAAAAAAAAACAGTACAGAAAACACAGAAAGAGAATGAGAGTGTGTTTGTAAGTAATGAAGGAAGAGAAGATATTTAAATAAACATGTTGGATATATTGTGGAGGAAGGGACATATAAGAAAGAGAAGCAGAGAGATAAAAAAAATAAGATAAAAGGTAAAAATGATAAAAACAAGTATAAAGTTTGATGTAGACTAGTAAATTTTTGTTTCTACACTTTGCTCAATTAAATGTAGAAGGATAAAGTGGAGAGAGATGTCTTTTTATGGAAAATTCCTATTAATATAGATATAGAAATAATTTTGTTGAATTAAATAACATTTAAAAAGTCAATAATAACTGCAATAATAATATGGAAAATAAAGAAAGAAGAATATAAAAGTACTTTAATAATCTGCAAAAAGAAATTGACATTCGCACTGCGTGACAGTAGTCTTCAACTAAAATCGCTTTTGCCTGGAAAAGATTCTGAAGGATATTATCTATTGTTGATTTCGATAGTTGGATGATATTTTTTATTAATAAATTTCTCGCTATCTGTTCTTTCTTTATCTTCTGTCTCTGTCTCTGTCTCTCTTTCTGTCTTTCTCCCTCTCTCTCTCTCTCTCTCTCTCTCTCTCTCTCTCTCTCTCTCTCTCTCACTCTCTCTGTCTTTCTCACACATAGCTACAAACACATACACACTCTCTTTTTGTGTCTCTCTTTTGTTTTATCTTAATAAAAACTAACAAAAGATAAATAGGAGGAAAAAAATTTGACGCAATTAAGGATTATGAATTATTAGTACTCTTTTGAATTATCTTATGAGCTTTCTATATGATACCTATTGTTGGATAAACGCTTTACACATTCAACATAAAATGATAGTGTTATTTCCCATAACAACAAAACTCCTATGAATAGTGTCATGAAAACCATATGGTAATGAGGTGAATCTTGTCCAAAGCAATCTATCGAAATTCCGGACACGGTAAAATTAGGGTCGACGTCTGATGTACGATTTATAAACCCTTATGTTTTCCTACTTAAGTATCAAGTTTTACCGACTTGGATAATATACAAAAGAGATGAAAGTGTCCATAGAATAGGCTGAGGGCTCTACTTTTTTCCTACCTTTTATCATTTCTTTATAGTATTATTTTTTGACCTGAGCTAGGTTTATAAACAGCTTACAAATAGAGAAATTATATACAACTAAGGGAATATTAAAGATATTACATCCGTTAAACCTTCCTATACGCTTCCATTCTTTAGACTATTTCTAGCTCCTCAAATCTATTTTTGGCCTTTTATTTCTCTTCCTTTCCATCATTTCTTAACAGTTTTCTAGATAGGGAAACGATTGGGAAAAGCAGAAAAGGAGGATTTAAATGACGATTAAATCTAGCCCTGTGACCTTTGTGTTTACGCTTCCTCGTATCCTCTTTTAATTTGTTTCCTAAATCTTTTCTATTATCATTATTAATGGCAAGGAATGAAAATGGGGAATAAAATACATGGAATGGATCAACTGGATGGGATTCGGAAAAGAGATATTGTCACAGTCGCGTAGAACTATCCAATTTTGCTTAGAGGAAGATAAATAAGAAAAAGATTTGTTTTCCCCTTATTTTGGTCTTATAGATCTACACGAACCGTTGAGAATAACCAGTTTAATCTCGGCCGAATCTTGATTTGTCGATACGCACTTGTATTCTCCTTGGTCACCTTTTTCAGCTTCTTCAATAGCCATAACGCTAATAATTACAAGTTTTTCCACTCTTTTTGTGATTAAGATTCGAGAGGATTTCTCATCTATAGCTCTACCATTTTTCAACCATAGAATATCATCGGGAGCATGGGGTCTGCCGGTAGCGTTGCAAACAATTCTGATGGAACTTCCAACTTCATAGAATTCGTGACCGTAGATGCTGACGGCTGAAAATAGAGTGGCACAATAAATAAATAAATATAAATAAATTCAACTATACAAGTATTGTAGTTGTCCTGTAAATATTGCACTTATTATTAAAAACAAGTATGATTACAGTCTTGAATCGGAATTGTTATTTAGTATAGACTAGACCTATTAGAAATAGATTACATGCAACATATACTTCAGTGTCTACATATATTTTTCATTAAATATTTCATATAAGAAAGTGTCTTTAGGAAGTTACGCCAGAGGACAAAAGTATCCTCTTTGCTTATTTAATACTTCGTGATTTCGTTCTTTATGTTTTTTATATTTTTTATACGTTTTCTCTTCTTCTCTCTTTTCTTCTTACAGTATATGTCTATCTATTTAACTATCTTTCTGTTTCTTCATCTCTCTCTCTCTCTCTCTCTCTCACTCTTTCGTTTTCCCTTCTTATTCCTCTCTTACTCTATCTCTCTATCTATTTCCCTCTTTATCTCTCTCTCCCTCTCTCCCCCCTCTCTCTTTCTCTCTCTCTGTGTTTGATTGATCCTTTGCTCTGGATTTTCTTATGTCATTACGATATTAAAACCTCTAAGTATACAATTAACATTGATTTTAATTACTTTTTTCACTAATTTATTAAATTGATATGAAGAGTAATTGAATGATAATTTTAGGAAAAGTTATAAATGAACCAAAATCAATATTCCTATTCTTATAGAGCGCAATTGTTCATGTGAAGATTAATTAATTCTTTAGAAAAGATAAGATATATGTATATATAAAGCTCTTACAAAGTGTATAAACAGGCGTATACCCAGTTTATACTGTATATATAAAAAGGTACGATATTGTATAAAAAGCTTTGCAATTAACGCATACTTTGTTATGAAAAACATACGTCTTTGAAGGTTTACCAGATGTTTTTCAAGCAGAAATACGAACTGTGAAATAGACCAGATACTTAATTAAATACCCGTTGAATATATATCTACCATATCTAATTTTACTTATCTAAAACAACCTGGAAAACTATTTTTCTTACTTATTCTCGATTATAAATCAACATTTTCGTTTTCTGATTATATTGATTAAAGGGAATAATTTCTCTCATTCGCCGAGTTCTAAACTCTTTCTCTCTCCCTCTCTCTCTCTCTTTTCCCTATTGTTTTTGTCAAAAAATAACAAGGCAAAACAAGACAAAAGTAAACAACTTAAAAAACTAAACCTTTGATTCCTAGTAAGGGAAGAAGGGGAAGAGACGATAGACAGTAGGAGAATAGAAATAAGGAAGAGGATAACATTTATTTATTTGTTAAATACACAAATTCTTATGTCTGGTGAGTTGATTGTAGAATAGAATAGTAAAAAGTAATAGACAACAGAAATAAATACTCTCTTTTCCCATCGGTAAACTAGAATTATTATATAGAATACTAATATGCATATTATATTGAAATGATAAATAAGAATTTGTCAGAGCATACTGTATATTTTAGGAAATATCTAGGGATAAAATAGGCCTACCAGCAACAAATAATTCATCATTTGCATATTTATATTTATTACAATTTTCTTTATTTCTTTCATTTTTGTTTTATATTTTGTTTTCATTTTTTTTTTAAAAAAAAAAAAAAGAGTGGAAAAAAAAAAGGGATAAAACCCGACCTATCTTGAGAATTTCAATCAGGGTCCCAGACCACAATTTTTATAACGCACTTTTTTTCATCTATTAATCTACGTTAATCTCTTTCGAGCTTTGGAATCACGAAAGCATACTTTCATTCCCACTTGACGAGTGCTTAAGTCCTTTCGATCGGATAGTTTATAAAACTAATTATTAAAAAAATTATATACGCTCCGCAAAAAAGATAAAATGCATAAAAAGGACGCGAGTTAATCTGGAATACTATATATAGCTGCATATATATATATATACATATATATATATATAAATACTTATATACATATTCCAAAAGAAACTGTTACGTATCCTCTTCCCGTGCTAAAGGCAAATCTAGAAAATAAATGGAACAATCGAACGACTGCACAGCAACGTTTTATCGATTTTATTAGGTCAAAAGTTTTCCGGCAGTTCGACTTAATGGAAGTGTTTTTTCTTCAATCGAAAAAAATATACTTTCCAATCTATCCTACCTTTAGTGGATTTTGAGATGGTAAATAGGCCTATAATGGTAACCGTCCCTTAGGCTAATCTGGTCTAAAATTCCCTGCGTAATTACTGCGCAAATCCTCTGTGATTTTACAAATGTGAATAGCATATGATGAGGACTATTGCTGTATATACGTCTGCATGGGTGAAAGAGTGCCGAAGATAGTCACGTGGTCTATTCTGGGGGGTACTTAAGTAGGTTTTCAACGCCATGAAAAGACCCAAGTAAGTAAGAAAAAAAAAGAAGAAAGGAAAGAGAGGAGGAGAAGGGAAAAGGAAAAGAATTGTTCTATATGAATAATATTTAATTTTAGCAGTTGAAAATACCGAGAGAGATGGAGGGAGGGAGAGGGAGAGAGAGAGAGAGAGAGAGAGAGAGAGAGAGAGAAAGAGTGGGAAATAATAAAATAAAAGAAAGAATAGATAATTTAAACATATTATATAAGAAACTAAAAAATTACTATATAACGGCATATTTTCTTATTTGTTCTTTTCCCTTTCTTATGGCATTAGATCAAAAGTTGTTTAATAAATTAGCTATCTTTACTATTAGTTTTTCCATTGTCCATTTCAGTATATATACAATATATATAATATATATATATATATATATATATATATATATATATATATATATATGCTGTATATATATATTTTATATACTTTAGATATATTTATATATACTTATGCGTGCGAATACTATATCTTTTTTTCTTTGCCCAAAGCGTTCTCCTCTCTAATAGTAATATGATTCCTAAAGTCTAATAAGAAAGACCAAAAGGATGGGTTGGGCGTTTGTAAAGGATATTTTTAAAAATATAGGGAATAGAGGGAATTTCAAGGAAATTGTCCTTGAAATATCACTTAGTAATGCATTGTAAAGCAGTTATCAGATTAACTAAACGTTTATTGCATAAGGTTTCTAGATATTTTTAAATATAATATTAAATAGATATGCCTGAAGCAAACTGGTAGCTCCTAATGGGAAACGTACAAAGAAGAAAACTCTGATAAGTTTACTACCAACACTTTGTTCTTATTAAGGTTAATAACTACATGGTGAGAAAATACAATTAATCTCCATCATCAATCACCCAATGTTATTTTATGTGACATTAATTAAAGAAAAGTTGGATAATTTCTAGTTAACTTGAACTTATTACCTTTTTTATTTACTTAATAAAGATGAAAGAAGAAATATGAATCGAGACAGAGACAGGGAGAAAGAAGAAATCTATCAAATCGATTGTATTTTTATGATACTTTTATGTGGAAAAATTAACTGTCATTATAGGTGTTGTCGTGTACTCTAAATTCCGAATATACTAATATATAGGATAGTAATTGTGTCCGTGTTCTATTTATCTCTTAATCGAATTAAATAGATATTAAAATATCGTTTTTTAAAATATGAATAACTACAAAGAAATGATTATTGAACATAAGGTAAAGTAAAAAATGACAGCATCATGCAGTGAGAATTCAATTAAGATTGGCACTGGTTATTGTTGTATGACAATAACCATTGAAATAATGACTATCCCCTTAATTCTTTTATTTAAGTAACAGGAGGACAGAATGGGCATTTTTCATGTATGGATGGTTAAATTCTTACTCCTCCTACTCTCTTTTTCCTACTCGTATTTTCAGGAATAGCCGTCTCCATTGGTTATTGTCTGTCTCGCATTAATTCTATACAATTATTTAGTCTATTCTATAAAGGAAATGAACCGTTCTATCCTCTTATGCAAACAAGTATGATTTCCGTGCCTAAAATTTCTAAAAGACTTTTATCTACGGCCGTTTTCCCGCGCATTTTACTGATTCTTAGAATTGTTAGTATACAGTATACTAAAAGAATGGAAAAAAAAAACTCTACTCACTCCTAACTCGTAAGCGAAACGAAAAACTCTTTGAATGCCTCGAAGATATACCGCACTTGTAGATACCATCGTCTTCTGGTCGAACATCAGTTATAATTAATTGCCATTCATTCGTCCTATAATTATAATCGATGCTATATCTATCGTCGGGGAAGAATACAAATTTTCCAACAGTTAGCATATCAGCACTTCCGTCGGGTTTTTCTCGAGTCCATTGTATCTATTCGAGATAAAAAAAAGATAATTACAAATAAGCCTATTCAACCTTATATAGACGCTTTCGGTAGAACGCTTCCGACTTATACAATACAATAGAAATATTATCTGTGTAGGGCTTTATTAAAATATCTCTCCCCGAAGGGGTCGTTAGCTTTTGTTGGCCTAAACAATTCTATTCAGATTCGAGTTTCAGATAAGAATTTCAAAGGTTTGTACTCTTTGTTGTATACTAGACGTTAATGAATGCTTAGGTAGATTGAGTGCTCCTTGGTCCAATGACAATCTAGGTATTCTTTTGCTATTCTCTCATTTTTTTTTCATTTAAATTGATTAATGAGAGTTTAAATTTGAATAATGACTCTTTTTTCTTTTTATATAGAACCGTTTTTTAGTTCCTTATATCTTTGTTTACATTTGGAATAGAAAGTAGCATCTTTCTTTCTCTCTCTCTCTCT
Source organism: Dimorphilus gyrociliatus (assembly GCA_904063045.1). Taxonomy (NCBI): domain Eukaryota; kingdom Metazoa; phylum Annelida; class Polychaeta; family Dinophilidae; genus Dimorphilus; species Dimorphilus gyrociliatus. The sequence continues at coordinate 226,485 of CAJFCJ010000003.1, forward strand.
CTTGGTATCACTACAGTAAACTTTCTCTAATGCGTAATGAAGAATAACCAATAAAAACAAGTTCACAACCTAAATAAATTCAGAATTATAAGATTTTCCCATATAACCCTGAATAAAAATAGAAATGACAGGGAAAAAAGAGAGACGAGGTGAAGACCTTGCTAATGAGAAAGATGAACTGATATAGATGGATGAATTTACCCAAATCCTCTCTATCTCGTTTTCCCTAAAAGTTTCCTACTTCAAAAAAAAACACGTACACTTTGCTTAAGCGACTTTTCTCTCGAAAAGCTATTAAATGACAATAAATAAACATTAAGTCTTATAGACAGACTGGCCACGTCTATGATACAAAGACGGAATTGCTAAGGGAGAGGGCGTAGGGTGGGAAAGAGGAAGGTTATGTATGAGTGCGTATGAGTGTATGTGAGAGAGGGAGACGTATATAGATGGAGAGAGGGAGGGAGCGAGAGTGTGAGAGAATGAGAATGAGAGAGAGAGAGAGAAGGTGAGACGAAAAGAGAAATATTGCAGGAAAGAAGCAGAAAAAAAGATTTGAAAGAGAGAGAAAGAGGCAGTTATACCCTAATATTGCAATATTTATTGACAGTAATTTATCTTCTATTTAATAAAACGTTTATTATTACTTAGTCATTGGTTGTGATAGATTATAGGCTGATACACTGCATATATACAGTATATATTTCGTAAATATTCTTTTGGCTCTAATTTGTTTTAAGATTCTTTTTATCATTTTTTTTGTTGGTCTAGTTTATTTTACTAATCTATTTCCCGGAAATATTTCGCTTAGCAGCTGAGTCAATGAAGTTGGAAGCTTCAGTGAAAATGATGTATAAAAGCAGGTGAGGCGTATATCGAAACGGCTATAGACCTCTTATTTTTAAGGGTTTATAATTGCTAGCTGTAGTATGATATAGTAAACTATTTACTAGGTTGAATAGGGAAGAAATGTGTAAAAATCTTATGAAAGGCGAAGGAAGAGAGACGAAAAGATTGTGGAAGAAGAGTGTACAATGAATAATTTAAAGTTGAATGATTAAAAAGTAGCAATAGAGAAGAGGCAAAAAATTACTTCAAGCGAATAAACGGACTTTTTGGCTTCTTTTCTAAGATAAACATAGTTAAATTGGCACACTGCTGTAAATTTGGTTTACAACTTACGTCCTGCTGCTTGTCAATCACCGTCACGTGACTAGTGTTAATAAGGGCGTTGAGTAAGGCTATTGGGAATAATTCTTTATTTCCATTAAAAAAAGAAGTAGCGCGTGACTAGTTTAGTGAATATATAATTAAACGTCCGTTTGTAAATAAACTGAAAAATAGAAAAAACCTAATCGGAAATAATAGAACGCACCTATTTATAATACAATAACAAGTCACGCAAGACAACCTGTAACTTTGTCTACTTGGGTTTTTTACTTGGCGTGTAAACGCAAATATTATTAAAATTGAAAACGAATGAGCAGTATTAACTACTTAACGTAAAGTCTAATTTTGTATGATTCATATACATAATTAGCGTCACTGTTAGACTGTAGTTTGTCACGTAAAAGGCAGTACGGAAAAGGATTATTATACCGGCAAACAATTGCCGGGTTTATTGCAATAAGCGCCCCGCTTGTTCCGACTTCGATTGCGCAACATCTTACAAACAATGCCTCTCGCAATAGATCGAATTTAGACGAGTTCAACAACCGACTGAAATGATTTTTCGAGAATTCGTGTACACAACTCTACTTAGTTTGTCTTGTTTATATATTAAACTAAGAGAAATACTACAACTACATGGCTATTTTAGCAATCGCCTTTTGAATGCAACTGGATTATATTGCAGTCGAACTGCAGTAATTGAAAGAAATTGCACTCAGACGAATCTGTCGTGAGCTATAAAATCAAAGAGAAAGTTTGAAGAAAGGCAGCTGCGAATTTTTTAACAGATGCGCATGATTTCGATAGGAAAGAGGATGACCCTAAGGGATTCAGCTTAGGTTGAATTTGTTTCCCTCATCAACAACCGATTGAGAATTGTCAGATCAAATAAAAATTTCAAATAATCTCTTTATCATAAGAGAAAAAAGTTGAAAGGCAAACAACTTTAAAGTAAGATAAAAAAGAACAACGATTAATCTATGAAATATAATTGGTTAATATTTCTTTAAGGCCTAAAACTGCAAAATAAATAGGGAAAAATGCAGTGAAGAGACGTTAAAAGGGCTAAATATTATTATCTTTTTTTATAGATTTAATGTTACCCTCTTCTCCTTTTCCCTACTTTCCTGCTAACCCTCTCCCCTCTTTCTTTCTTTCTATCTCTCGCTTATTAGCTCTTTTCCAGTCTTTTTTTTCAATATTCTTTCCTTTCCTTCTCTTTTCAAGTATTTTTTTCAACCTTTACTGTATATCTTTCCTTCTTTTCAGTCCTATATTTGTCAGGCAATCATTACCCCTCTCTCTCTCTCTCTCAGTCTCTCTCTTTCTCTTCCTTCACTTTCCCCCTCCCCTTCTCGCTTGCTCTCGTTCCATCCATCCATCCATCAATCTATCTTTTTCTTCTCTACATACTTGAGCAATCTTAATAGCTTGTATTTTCTTCCCTTTGATATTCATCCACCCGATATAGCCCAGGGAAAATCGTTGATACAATGAAAAATTAGCATCTTTCTATTCTAAAAGAGTTTGTAAGAAGTAGAGTAACTATATATGTATGCTTACGATAATTGATTGTAAAAGATGCACTATTGTATGAAAATGTTTGCTCAATCTACAGAATTCGAAATATATCAATAGATTTACGAAAGAAAGAAACAGTAGCCATAAAATAGAATTGATGATTTAATTTTCATCAGAGAAACTTACTTTTGATAAATAAAAAAGAGAGACAAGAGTCTCTCGAGTTTGAAAACTGCGAAATCTAGTACAGATACCCCGAGTAATTTGGTCTCTAGAGGTAGAGTCGACGTCGTGTGATAAACGCTTAAATTTTTTAACAAATAGACAGTCAATAGAAAATGTTAAGCACGTTTTCCCCCGTTTATTTCATATATATATATATATATATATTCTCTATTTCTGCGTCTCTTTTCACACTCATAAGCTCCTCTTATAACGCATTGGCTTTGGAAACAAACATTGGAAATTTATGATAAATGTATACTCTTGTAAAATGTATATCACTTCTGAGGGATACATGAAACGTGAGATTTAGAGGCAGCTGCAAAATCCGCAGTAAACTCGGAAATTTTGCCTTACTTGAGCGTCTCTTGAGGCAGTATGACGCCTATAGTGATAAATTTACGACATCCACGTTCGAAAAATTTTTAACAGATTGTACTTTTGACCATATCTAAGAGGCAGATGCGTCGAGTTTTTACAAATCATGGCACGGTCGAAGGATAAAATGACGCAGGCGTTCAATGCTTAAGCGTTGACAAACGCGTTATTCCGGTCAACAAGTTGGGCGTGTGAGCGACTAATCTAACTTTGCGGTTTGCAATCGATCAATTTATAGACGCCGACTGCAAAAAAGAGGCCCGACGACTGCCAAATGCAGTATCAATTGCAGTAGCTGTCACAGGAAGACGTACAGACGCTCTTATAAGTTTTTGTAGTCTATCAATGAATTTATGAGCCTTTCGTGTATAAAGTAAGCTAATTATTAACTGATAAATTGACGAACTGCGATAGATTGCTCAGAAAAAGGGATAAAAAATAGGACTTAAATAAATGATAGGCAACAGAGAGTCGGTTGTTTACAAAGGGTATTTAAAAGGAAATCTATCACCATTTATAATGCCGCTCAATTGGAACAGATTGAAAAAAAATTAAATATAAATGAATAGAATTCTGTCATTTGAAATATTACAAAAAAAACGCCACCTAGAATGAATGGGAAAAAAAGGAGCTTAAATCGAGAAGACCCTGGCCGGTCATTCGTCCTCACTTAATTTGTATAAACAAAATTCCAACGCGCTCACTTAAAATCTCAGAAGATGCACTTTGCAGTCTACTGCAAAACTATTGCACTAACGACTACCACGGCAGTAAGGGGAGAGCTACTACAAAAATGCAATTCATCAATGGCGTCGGCCTTTTGCCGCCCTTTTCGCCCTGCACGGTCGGGCCATTATCCCACTCACGTGCCGAGCATGACGTCATCCATCTTAAAAGGAACTGCATCTAAATGATGGCCCTTCGACAATGGCATGTTGGACAGACAAGTCTATACGTCAATGTTCACGTAATATGACATAACTGTTGGACATGTGGGAGAAGGACATGTAAATGCTCCAATGCAAATATAGAGCAAGCATTAGGTGAATATTAGAGATATTGCAGACAATATGTGCCCTAATAAGGAATATATACAAAACCTCAATGAATTGCAAAGTATATATGCGCCCATATACAGTATTCTCTCTCTCTCTCTCTCTCTCTCTCTATAAATTTATATATATATATATATATTCGTTACAAACAATACGTATTAGTATGCCCTATAACAATATATTAGTAGACAGTCAAAGGAAAAGAGGCGAGGGGAGGGGGGAACGCTCTAAATAAATCAGTTATAGGCGAAATAATTTTCCTTTATCCATATAGATATAACCCTAAATATCCGTATGTATACGGTACAGGGTAGATAAAATTTATATATATATATATATTTGTAACAACTGATCGATGCTGCGTTAATCGATATTTCCTCTCCTATATTTTCATATATATTGATCCCCTACAGGAATGTACATAGTCCTCTTGATGGGTTTGTCTTATCTGATATACAATGTTTGTCTATTTTGTCAATGGTTTGTAAATTTCCAAAGTCACTACGTGACTCAAACCAACTGACTCGGGCTTCGCTAAACATTACGTTTCCACCATAATTGTATTTTCTTTAACATTGCATTCCTTTTCGTCTGTTTTTAGCTAGTTTATCTTATGGTTCGACGCCTTTAGCTTTTAGAAATTGACACATTTTCCCTTTTTTCTTCCCTCCTTCTGCCCCTTTTTCTTTGCCTTCTTCTGCCTCTTTTTCCTTTGCTTTATTATCGTTTCCGATTTGCTTGATTTGTCTTGCTTTATGCTCTTTTTGCGTTTTATGTTTTAGGTTAGCAAGCAATGTTAAAGATTAAAGATTATCGCATTATATTATGAATAATGTATATTTTTTTCTTTTATTTTACTATCTGTTTGTGTTTTCGAAGGGAAGAGGGTTCAATAGAATGATTGAAAGGAAGAAAGCCATATACATATGTATATACATTATATAGGGGAGGGAAAAGAAAATTAGTTTGGTCCGAAAGGAGGTTCCGATCGGGGCTAATAAATATAAAAAAGAAGAGAGGGAATAGATAGATAGATAAAGGAAGCGGAACTTGATCATATTGCCTCTTTTGTTACATTTCATCCAAGTTATATATCTTTTAATAGAATAATCTTAAATGCTTAGCTTTAGAGTAAATTTTTCTTTTCCCCAGTTAAGAAGAAATTGGATAAAAAGATAATTAAAAAAGAGAGAGAAATGATTAAAGAAGAAAAAGGTAATTTTCTTATAGAAATATCATGCACATGAGGTTAATTTCATTTCCTCATTTTAATGGATTTCAAAGTATAGAGCGTGATCTTAAAAAAACTTTCAAAGCTGACTTGCATTTTATTAAAAATACAAGCAACGACTCGCTAAATCACGTTTCTTTGTTTGTCAAGGTGATGTTCGTAGAAACTGTCGATTTATCCATATCGCATTTCCCTTCATATATTTGCTCATAAATATTTGATTTATATCTACTCAACCTAAAATCGTCCCAATTTAAATGTAATTTCTAACGATTTTCCGAAACCGGAAGTTTCTTGGTTTCTGTTCATACATGTATATATTTATACAAGACTAAAATACACACATTCTAATACAGTTTAATGTACTCAATAAAGCTTTCTATTGCCTTTTCTTATATCTTTAATTTATTCTTACTATAATTTAACTAGTTTAATTTATTTCCCTTTACTTTCTGTAATAATAAAACTAATAGCAAAATCTAGCCTTTCTCTTTTAATCTTGTTTAGTGTCACGAAGTAAAATAGCATACTTGTCAGTCTAATAGGAAAGAGAAAAGAAACCTTTTGTATACATCTATTGGGTTACTGGTTTGTCACCACACCTTTACTTTCGAAAAGTTTGTTCTATGTGTAAAAATAAGCCTTTTACTACCACTCCTCTTCTTCTCTTTCCGCTACTACTGTATATAGCCTACTACTCTTTCTATCATACAGCGTACGACATTCCTCTTTCAAACGTCTAATAAACTTTATTAGCGAGCCAATGAAATTGTTCTTACGAATTATACGGAGGCGTCTAATATCAGAGTAATATATAAGGAAAAAGAGTACATTCTTTCGTAAATAGCTAAGCGAGAGCGGGGGGGAAACTAAACGAATTTTCCATCTCAATTACTCTGCCTATCCACATTTTCACTACCCAACTTGCCAACAAGAGAGTTATTCCTCTCCTTTCTCTCAAGAACAGATCGGAGAGGAAGCTATTGGATTCCGTTGCCCTCTAGCCTACTTCTCTTCCATAAAAGAATTTTCGTTAATTTTTCTCTCTTAAAGTGTAATTAAGAGAGAATTTGAATAAGGGAAGAAGAGCGAAAGAAGGGGTATTCGTTTAATTGTTCACTATCTATTTATAGTTGGAAGAATGTTGTCCCGAAGCATGTCTAGCAAACAGTGAAAAAGAAGATTGTAAATGGTCTACTACCGTGTCAACAAAAACTACGGATAGAGTAGGAACAATCGAGCTCTCTATTTAAATTTGATAGGTGTTGAAACTAGACTTTTCAAATGCATAAAAATTCAATTTCCTTAATATGTATAAATATATAGGAAGAACTAAATTTGTTCAATAAATTGAATATATATAAATATGTACGTAGAACGTAGTTGAACAGGACACACATCATATACTATTAATTGTAACGCATAGTAGAATGGTTGTACGAGTATCATGGCATCTTAAACTTGTTACTCTTCTGCCTCTTCTACCTATTCTGTCCTGGTTTCTTGTCTATATATGCTCTACCTATTCTAATTGGCCAGCCATTAGGCCTCTTAAATGCTCAATTATTATTTAATTCTAGTCTATATTTTTCATAATAAAACGTGATTTAATGCTTTTACTAGAAAATAGGCATTAGTCTACTGCCTTCTACGTGACTGCCTTTATTCGTAGCCGTCACTTAACAGGCTCATTACATTCGATAAGAGTCACTCTAACGTTGGCAAACTGGGTTTGCCTTATTCTCGAACGTTAATCAATCACCATGCGGCGTCCAAACGTTAATTAGGCGTCTAAAGTGGACGGCCATTACAAAAGTATAGAAATTTCTTTTCTTTTCAATTTTTTTCTTCTGGAGCAGTAGCCTAAGGACCTATTACGTAACATTTGACGTCGGCGATATTACTTTAGTCATTTTAGACTTAACCCTTAAGGGCGGTTTATTGTGTAGAAAACGGTCGAAACCTTTTGATCCTTGCCGTTGTTAACGATTTGCACGATTTTGTCAATGCTATGGTCAATATATCGAATTTGTTGTTAGTATACGATCACGTGATCTTTCCTTTACTACTCTTTTTGTTTGGAGATGAGCTCGACAAGGATAAATATGAATTTATACGAAAAAATATATGAATAATGTGTGCATGTATGTGTGAATATTCATTCAGGCAAGGGAGAGGAGGACAAATAGAGAGAGAGAGAGAGAGCGAGTAAAAGTATCTTTATATTTATTAGAAATAAATTTATTGGGCCTATTAATCAACTAGTTAATTTAATATTTGTAAAGAGAGACGGGATAAAATATCATCTTATAATTTAATAACCGAATATTTGTACTACAGGCAGGAAGTAAAGAAATATTCTATATAACATATAAATGACTTGGTATAATGTAAAAGTATCCATAGAGTTGACATTTTTGCCATTGCTGGCTTTTGTAGAGGAGGAAACACGAAAAATAATAGCTCGAACAGAAAAGAGACAAATATGCAAATCAAGTAGAAGAGAACTTCTAATCTATAAATAAGTATTAAAGCGTGCGTTACTTATACTCAACTCGTACTTAAAGTCTTCCAATCAGTGATAATCATTTGCAGCTTAACAAAAGTAGGGGAACAGTACAAAAGAAAATACCGAGAAAAAAAGATTCTCTTAATCTCTTTTTCTAAAACATTTCTACACTACGTACAGTTGGCGAACGAGGAGAGTAAGAGTGAGATAGAGAGAGGTGAAAAGGGGCGATGGTCGCCTAGACAGGCAGACATACTGTAAATGCTTATAGTGTTTAGTATAAATTATACTTATTATTTTATAAAGAATAATATCTGTACAAAGACTAGAAAGACCAAGGAAAAAAGAGGAAGAAAGAAAAGTGTAGGAGGAATAAAATTGAGAGAATAATAAGAGATTATTACAGTAAATCTAATCATTATTAATATTTAATGCAGATTTCTATTTACAGAAAAACTATATGTTTTAATATAATGATATCAAATGATTAATAGGATATTTTTTTTTCTGCTGTTTAGTGTCAGTTTTCTTTTTATGCTATTTTAAGGTTATATTCGATCACGTGACTAAGAAATCCCTTATTTAGAGTTTAGTAGAAGTGGATGTGTGGGAAAAATGCGTGATGGAATCGTTTATAAACCTACGAAATATTTAATGCTAAATTGATAATAAATTAATAAATAAGGAATTTTTTTCTATTTTTGTTTTTTTAAAGAAACAAAATAATAAAGATGAAAATGAGATTAAAAATTCTAATTGGATAATAAATCATTGAAATATTTATGGCGGAAATAAAAGCAAATTTATAATAGACAAATATAAACAGGAAAAGAAATGCGTTTTGAACAAATGAACATGTTCATTAAGACTTTCTTTTTACAGGCGTTTCTTTTATAATTTTCCATATAGATTCCTAGCGGAAACTTATTATTAGACGCCTATAGTAAAACTTTCAATGTATTTTTTAAGGCTTTCTTATAAAAAAATACTAGCAACTCCCGCTTCCAAGTGCCGAACGTTTACTCGTAGGAATTCGATTACAAGGAATTATAAATCTCTTTAATTGCATTTATTGCACGCAATTGACGTATTAGTTACGTGTAGTAAGAGATATATATGCTCATTTCCTAAGAGGGTCCATTTAGTACGGGTTACATGCACCGTTATTTGGGTAAGCGTACCGTAAAATCACCTAATTGGAAAAAATTTAATAAGCTATTTATAAATGAAGTTACGTGAGGAGGATCCTTTTTAAAAGTTCCTTTTATAGCCCAAGTGAGGGTAGGATAAAAAAAGTTGACAACTTTGAATACTCTTCAACCCCACTTTTTATATAAAAAGGAAAGGAAAACTTAACACGAAAGCAATTCCAAGTTAGTTTGGTTATTTGCCTGTTCTTTCTTATTGTTCTACCGTTTCGCCATATAGAAAATGAATGGTGCGAGTACGTCTTAATAAAAATCGGCTTACCTTTTTTGTACCTAGATATGCCACTTTGCACCTTAAAATTGCTCTATCACCCGGCGACACCGTCACGTTCGGATCCATATTCATAAATTCCGTAAATTTCCGTCGGGAATATCGTTCACCTGTCAAGTACTAAAGATTAGTCATTAAACCTAGCAAAAATATTTAATTGTAACGACAAGACTAAGGCGATCCCTTTTCCCTTTACTGTATTCTTCCTTTTGTCTTTTACATTCCCTTCGTCTTTATTAATTTTCCCTTTTTAGTTTTTGTTGTTTTCTCACCTGCTCATTAGAGAAGTGATAAAACTCTAATTGACTGGGAAAATCAATTGGTTTCTCACTAGTTTTTTATGGAAAAAATTGGAAATCTTTAACCGGACTGAGGGATACAATTGATTCGCCTTTTGAAGCGTTTTGTCCCGCTTTTGTGAACAGTTAAGGCTAGATTACTTTAATTGATTTGTTGCATAGACATATTTTAGCGTCTATATGATAATGGAGGAATAGGAAATGCCGAGATTCGTATATGCAAATGAAGATGCTTAATGTCCCATGCGTTTTCACAATACCGGTCAGTCTTAATGTATCATTTGCACCTTTACAGCTATATTATTGGCTATAATACGACAGATGGTCGATCGCTTAAAGTCAAGTAAGACTATTACAAGTGGAGTGGCTGCCGAAGAAAGGAAATTCCAAGGCGTTTCTGTTAACATATATATGTTTTTATAAAGGAACATATAGAGTGTATCTATAGAGAGCGTTATAAAATATTGAAGTAAGAACAGCAAAGGTAAAAAGAGCAGTTTACAGACCTTTTCAAATATGTATACAAGTATAAATACACTATATACGGCTATATAGTCTACAACACTTGTGCATCACTACAGAGAGAACACATGCCATACACTTGTATTTATCGGTTTGCTTAGACAAAAACACCTTGCTTTGGCGCATTTATATCGAATGAATTTATATGGCAAGCGGATATATTTGTCCATACATCTTAACTGTCTTTCTAGGAAAATGAATATTCATTTGTTCCATCAGTAAATAAATATAATATATATTGTATTGGTTGTATGTATATAATTTTCTTTACCGTTGACTGGCTATTCATATCATTACTACTATACAAACGAAAAAAGTGAAGAACTTTACCGAGTGCAATTTACTTTGTCCTAGGGATGTTTAGAGTACGGAAACCGTGATTGCTGTATAAACTAATGAAAAGTCCATTAAGAAATGTGAGAAAATTATAAGGATGATTCTTTTGTATTCCTTCTTTCCCTTTTTTTTTCCTTGTTTTTTCTTCTCTCTTCTTTTCTTTCTATTCTTCTCCGTTTTTATATTTTAGTTTTATTAATTTCTATTATTCTAAACTTAATGATCCTCTCAAAAACTTTTTTCTCTTCTTCCTCCTTCTCCTCTTCATCATCATCCTCATCTTCGGATTCCCACCCCCGCCTCCTTCACACAGCCGTATGTAATTTTTACGTATAGCAACGTATGGTATGCAATTTCAATGAATATTGCCAGAAAACATGGCGAAAGGGAATGTCTACTACTTCGACTGATAGAAAGACGAGCTATATGAGTGCAAGAATGATTAAAATGGAATGCTGTACATTGTTGATTGTACCCCGCCACACTTGATAGAAGAAATGTGTCAACAGAAACAAAACTAAGGGTTATTAATTCGAATTTCACAGCGCATGGAAGAAGCATCTGTGATAGTATTGTTATAAAATGCAAATAAGACCCAGTGTCACCTCCTTTCCACACCCGAATGGCAAATTTGAAACAAACATAATATGTAAATATCTCTGGCATCCAATTACGTCTTAAAGTATATAAACTGCAGTATTCGCAAACATGAATTATTGATTACGCAATCTGATAAGTGCTCGTATTGATCAGGGCGCTTTACTGCAATGACCAACTGGAAAAGAAATTTCTTCCATAAGAAAAACAGGGCCTTTGGCGTAAACAAACAATAAAGCCTTGCATTTCGAAGCTTTTCGCTTGTTTACACGGCGATAATCAGTCGATTATCAGATGACTTTTAACCTTTTCTTCCATGTAAAAAATTCGATTTTCAAGAGTCTTTTTAGCGAATCAGACGCAAAAATAGATCTGCAGGAGAGGAAAATCCGATGCGGAAGTGACGCTTCGACGAACGTGACGCCGCTTACCGAGCTTCTAGGGTGTTATGTTTGAACAGGGATTTTTTCATATAGAACAGATTCACGTAGAAATAACATTTACAGTTCGATAAGGCGTTTGCATTTTTTATTCGTTCTGGAATTAAGTAAGTCTCCTTTGGGGAGTAGAAACGCTCAACTAGAAAGGAGAATTGTCATCTCGAAAGCTACCTTTAGCCTGTCAGTTTGGTTTATTTACCTATGAAGGATGCAATTAAGTTTAGAATTTCATTATTCAATGGAGAAATAATGGAATTGTCTTTTACCCTCCTTCTTTTAGTCTTACTTTCCTTGTCATTTATTCTCGTATTTCTTTCTTTCTCTCTCTCTCTCTCTCTCTCTCTCTCTCTTTCTAAGATTTTTAGGTTTACATATTCATTTTCTTTTTAATACAGTAAAGAAAATACGTAGGATATATCTCTATATATAATAAATATAAAAATATATAAATTCATAACATAAAGGATGATGAAATCAAAGTTTAAGCAAATATTTTCTCTTCTTTATGAGTAAAATGTCAAGTATATATAGAGGATAAGCTTCAAAGATTTAACATTCCTTTAATATAATCTTAACGAATGTTATGTAATCGTTCGTTTCATTTGATTTTTTTTCCTTTTTTTTTTGTTGTTTCGTCTTGTAGTCTAAAACTTAGGAACAAGACGAGAAATCTCACGAAATCGCTATCAACTTGTATTAAAGACGATCGAATAGAATAGTTGAAAGAACGTTTAGTTTAGTCATTTGCACAAGTTTGCTGTTCTATATCTATATTTATATATGATTGTTACGTAATGGAATTGATGTATACAAATTCCTAAACGGTGTATTTTGCTTTATATTTTGTTCATGGAAATGTTGAATTCTATTAGATATAGTTGGTAATAATTTCATATGAATTGTTATTGTTCTAATGATCATTGTAATTAGAATAGAAATATAGCAAATCTCATTATTTATCAAAATCAGTAAAATAGGTAGACAAAAGAAACGTGTTCATTAATTTTTTATGTTATTATAAGCATCTGTGGTTTAAAGTTTCCTAAATATTTAAAATAGAGCATAGTAGAAATTATATGAACCATGTATTTTGGTAAATGCCAAATGTCAAGAGGTACTTTTCATTCGCCAAAAATCCCGAAACCATAATAATACATAATCCTGCTAAAAGCCTGCAAAATTGCAGACTTTTCTCCGTGCAATATACAATATATATATATATATATATATATATACAGTATATATTAGTAAAACGTTCAGCATATAGTCCTAGATTGCGTGAGAGCATTGATATATACATCTACATATATATATATATATATATACTGTATATGTGTGCATTTATTCATACGCCTATACAATGTATTGCAGTATATACTTTTCATACATATGGTTTCCGTACAATACAAAATGGAAATATAATGTAAAAGGTTAATTGAATAGTTTTATTTAATTCTTTATCCTTTTGAAAAACTTTTATAGGTTATATAAAAATTAAAACTTAATAGAAAGAATAGAAATTTATTTATTTATTAACGTTTCAAGTTCAAGTGTTTTTATTTGTTTGTATTGTTTTTTCTTTGTATCATTTATACTGTAGTTTCTCACTAGACGACGGTGGGAACGCTAAAAGAATAACGTCAAACAGAGCTTCTAAAACTCCATCTGATTGAGTAATATTACGTAATATAACCGGAAATAAGAGACTTTTCAATCAGATTGCAATCGTGTACGCAATTGGCGGTCTTTTATGATTTTTCGTGAGGTTTTTGCATACTTTTAGATACTTTAAGCACGCGTAATCGAGTAGTAGTACGCATGCGCACTAGATTGCAACAATGTATACATTAGTAAATGTTCAACGCTAATCAACAATCGACCGCAACTACTGCAATACGTATTTGCGTCAGAATAATAACGAACAGAGCGAAAAGGGAGAGAGTTTTTTATGAATTATTAAACGTTTTCTTCCAGTATTTCGCGCACATTATGCTAATTAGGATTACGCAAGTCTTAGAGTACAATACACTTTACTCTAAGCTTTCTTTAAATACTTTAAATACTCTAAAATCGGATTTTAGGCAGACTCTCTTTCGCATAGGAGTTAAACTTGTACTCCTCATGAATATGCAAATTGGGGAAAACATATAGAAAATCTACAAAGAAATTCTATGTCGGCGTCGCATTAATTTACACGTAATACGTACCTTGGGAACGGGATAGTGAGTTTAATAAAAAAGCGGTCTGTGGGGAAAGCGCTTACTAATTTACATTCCGGATCACCTATGTATTAAACCGAAAAAGCGTTACGTCAGAGCATTGCTATTAGACGCTATCAATTTAAAATTAGCCTAAGAGCGTCGGCGTCTTCTTCTGGCCTCCAGAGAGATACCGGCGTCACTAGGTATCCATCACCAGACGCTAGACACCCTGGATAACTTGACGTAATCGCTATATGTGTGGCTTGATGAACGAGAAAACGACCCGAAGGCGTTTCTTTTGGAATAAACAGTAAAACTCGACGCCCTCTCCATAATCGAAACGTTTAACCGACAAATTTTCACCTAATGGAACTCCGATTGACAATACTTTACGTTCGTCAATGTGACGTCTATTATCGATCTACAAACACCTCATTAGCCGTCATTAGACGCTTTTGTATTAGTCGATAGGGACTTTGAAATTTTGCAGTGTTCTTTGAAAAAATCAGAAATTTTTTGCGATAAATCTCAGATATATAAAACATTTTGAGAGAGAAGGGGAGAGAGAGAGAGAGAGAGAAATAGAATAAAAAGAGAGAAAGATTTGAGAAGAGAATAGATGCAATGGCATAAATGTAAATGTGTAATAAATGATAGTATAAAGTAATAGTACTGCATATATCTTTCAAATTTCTATACCTTTGTATATACTTAATATCCTATACAGTTATACAGAATATATATATATATATATGAATCTAAGTAGAAGTATCAACCATTTTTTATGCTCCCGAACCCTAACCATTCACCTAACGATGAAAATAATAATAAAAATTTTTTATACGCTCTATAAATTATACAGTAAGGGTAAATAAGCGATTTTTTTACTCTTTATTTCGATCTTCCTATATGCATATATATTATATACACAGTGTATGTAATATATATAATGTATATTTGTATATGTATGTATAATCCATCTGTACCCTTTATACTCTCTTGCGCTCTCTCTCTGTCTCTCTCCTCTCTCATACACGCATATATGTATATATATATATTTATATTGTATGCTCTCTATATATATACACTTCTCACCTTTTAATTATATTCATAAGAGCTTTATTTAATATTTCAACTGAAATATTCATCATTCCTCGCGTGTCTCTTTATCTGTTTGATAATGTTTAATTCTTCGAAACGTATATCTACACTAATATACTTTATATATTTATACGCCTTTTAAGTCTAGTTTTTTTTCCTCCTGTTATACTTCCCATCTTCTTTCTTTCTCTTTATAACAATTCCTATCTCTTTTCGAAGCTATAAAACATCACTACTTCCTCTGTTCTCTTCCAGTTTTTTTTATTGCAATATTTGGGATATTTCACTTGGAACACACACTCTCTCTCTCTCTCTCTCTCTCTTTCTTTTACTCTAGAACATATGCCAAAAGACGGATAATAAAGCGAAAATATGTACTGTTGATAATAATATTCTATAATTCTGTTTACCAAGTCGCGATAATGACAGCTTAATTAATTTAAAGAAGGCGAAAAAATTAAATTAAAGATGACCCATGGGATAAAAAACTCTCATTTCGTAAAGGTGAAAAAAACAAAGCGGGAGAAAGTGAGAGAGAGAGAGGTAGGGAGGGAGAAAGGGAGAGAGAGAGAGAGACGTTATCCACGTAGTAAATTACGAGCGAATAATATGAGATGCTTCTACTTATCTATAGCCATTTATTTATGGCGTGATTGATGGTGTACATGTGTACTTGTAAAAATCTCTTAGTTATTCATACCAACAAGAACTATCAGTTTCTTTCTTAAGGTTTCAATAAAGGCGACTTCTATTGATAGCTGTCTCAAGGAAATAGATTTTTTCAAAATTACAGTGCAGTATAGATCGAATTTCTATGCTCATTTCATGCTATTCAGGCATGATGACAGGATAGGAAAATACAATTTTTACACCCAATGTCTTCAGGATATGTAATTTTTAGTAAAGTAACGCCTATATCCAATAGCTCATTCCTAACTATTTTATTAATAGTTTCTTCGTTAAACGCCTAACACAAAAAGTAAAAAATAATCACTTTAATCAACCCAAATGAAGGCCTATTTCTTTTATCTCGTCCAGCGTACTAGTTTTTATCTTTTGGGAGTACTAATTAACAACAATTAGAGAGGGCACGGTTTTTATAGATTAACAGATGTCAAGGTAATCATACTTGAAAAGGAAGAAAAAAAAAGGAGGGAAAATATGTTGAAAAATTCAAATCTATTGAATAAAAAATAGGAACAAGAACTAGAACAATGGGAGAAGGTGAAGGAGAGCATGTAAGAAAGAAATGAGAAATTTAGTACCGATGCATATATATATATATATATATATATATATATATATACGGTATACGTTTGAGTGCAGAAAGGGAAGAGAGGGAAATGGATTTTTGACTTTTTACTGAAGCCTCCTTAAGCCTACTAATATTCTCATACATTATAGTTCTTTCATCCTTAATCAATTGCAATAATTTAATAAGAATAATTTTTATTGTTTTCCCTTTTTTTGCCTTGGATTGCTTCTATCGACTGCAAAATCGCGAATCGTTCATAATTGCAGTAATCTTGAGCTAATTGCTAATACTAGACCGTTGGATGAAAAACGCTCTAAATTACGAGGGAAAGAATGACGCTAGCAGACGCCGCTATCTATTCGTCACACGCCGTCTGACAGGTCTGGTGGGGAATGGCAGCAAAAAGAACATTATCAATCGAATCTGCCTACATCCTCCGCCTGATCACGTGATACTTTCCAGTAAAAGGGACGCTTGTGGGCGTTGAGTCAGAAAAAGTGGGTTAAACGGTTAATAATTGAACGGCTTCCATTCTAAGAGACGCCCGAAACGTCTTTTTAAGACGGTCAGTAATTTGTTTGGAGTCCGAAGAGAAATCTTTTTTTTTTGTTTATTTATCCTATCTGGAGCAGCCATTTTGAAAATCGTGCTTACTCGCTTACTCGGAGTCATTGGGCAGAGATTCTCAAAACAATCTCGGGTTAAACGTCTTCGGATAACTGCCTGGCAGGTGGGAATGGTTAGAAGGTCGAATAGATAAACGATGTATGAGAATTTATAGCCATTTAAGCAGTTTTTTATTATTTTATTTCGATACGTTTCTTTTGTTTTTTCTTTTAATTGATGAACATTAAGAAGCGAGAGAGAGAGAGAGTGTGAGCGTAAAAGTTAAGGTGAGAGCACTGGGAGATGGAATAGGGTTTAGAGGTACGAATAAACAGATGTTACTAAATTTTCCGCGTAATAGTAATAATAATAATACAATTAATTTAAAAGGAATTAGTAAGATGGATTTGCAAGAAGAAAGAAAGAAAGAAGAAAAAAAGAGCAAGTCCGTTCTCTATATATTTGGTATTTTAGTATGCTTTAGTGCATTTATTGTTCTATTATAGAGAGAATTATTATCATTAGTAATATACATTTTAACTTTTACCTTTATTCTTCGTCATTAAACCTAGCAACTTTTTTTCTTTGGCCTATAATTTTGACGTAATCCCCTCCTTGTTCTCTCTCTCTACTCAATAATCATTTTTTTTTCTTTTCCAGTAGAATTTAATATAAATAAATATATAATATTTAAAAGATGAATATCGATGAGTCATGTCTCTATTTTCATATTTTTTAATGAAAAAACACATTTGATAAGAATAATTAATGAGATTAGAGTTACGAACGCAATAACAAAAAAAAGTCCTTATTTTCCTTCAACGTATGAAAAATGTTTTTAATTGAAAATTGTAATTTTTGTTTTTTTAAAAAAAAAATAATATTGATATTAATTTTTAATTAAATTATTGATTATGAATAAAAGAGAGAAATCATTTATATAGGTATTTTATTAAAAATAAACGCTATATCTATTTCTATATATTTAATAAAGAAGAAAGAGAGTTATCGTGTTAAATTGTTTTCGGAATTCTATTCTTTAAATATCTATTTATTAGAATATTAATAAAGCAAAGAAATGTATCGCTTCTTGTAATTTATCGAGTTTGTTTATCAGGCTAACTAGAAACGTGACGAATTCATTCATATTTTATATGAATAGAAGAAAAATTCATGAGATATCTATTATATAATGTGTATGATATAGTTTTGAAATGTCATTAGCTTGCCTTTCTCTCTCTCTCTTTCTCTCTCTCTCTCCCCTCTTCCCTCACCGTTAACCCCCGTCCGCGTGCCCCTCCCCTTCCCTATCTCTCTCTTTCTCTCTATCAGTGTCGGCTGAAATGTATATACAATGCTCGCTATCGAATTATTCAATTGTTTTTTCGTTATCTTTATAGAACAAATGCTACGATTTTTAATAGCGTTTCCCTTTTGACTAGGCTATGTGATGATTGGGAATTACCCGCATCTGTCTAAATGCTAAGGAAGCATGACCATAGCTCATGTTGTGTCAATTCACAATTTAAAACTGCCTTTTATTTCCTTATATAAAGTCGTTAAGGCGTAGTCGGATGACATTTAAGAGTCATAAAAAATAGCAACTAAATTTTTATCAACAGAGTTTGATCTCTGAAATTTAATTTGATCCTTCTATTCAAAATCTATTCTTTCTCTCAGCTTTATTTCTCCTTTTTCATCTTTCTCTCTTCTTCTTTCTATATTTATCAATTCTCGTTTTAATTTACGTTTAGGCGTTAAGAAAATCACATTCACCTTTAGCTAATATTTTTGAACGGATATCGACGCCTTTAAACCGGGCCGTCTATTAATATTTTTGTATAAACAGATAATATTTTTCTAAGAAATTCGAACTGCAAAAATAAAATAAACCCAAACCTATAAGGAGGGTTAAAATAACTATTACGTTATTTAATTATAGGCTGACAAAAAATAAATGATATACAAGGTGTTTTGTGTTTATTGTATGCGTATTGTTGAAAAACTGATCAGAAGGGTAAGTGGATAATGTGTAGCGTCTTTTTTTTTTCTCTCTCTCTCTCTCTCTCGCTCTCTTTAGCGTTCATTCATGTTTGACTTTAAGCGTTTAACGTTCGATCGCCTACGAGTGTCGTATAAGCGTTGCGGGAAAAATCGAAAGAAAAGCCGTTTTAAAAGAAAGGGAAAACTCAAAAATTGCCTTCGGCACTCCCGTTTTACCTCCTTCCATAAATTTTTAACCAAAATAGCCTACGCATTCAAGGAGGCTCTTATTCTCGGCTTAACGCCGCCCCACAATCGAATAAGGCCGAATTATGAAAAGGAAGCCATTTTTCAAAACGTGACATTTATACAGACGGGTAAAAATACCCGTTATGAAACTGTTATTCTACTCCGCCTTATCATTGAAAGATATCTTTCCTGCATTTTTTCACATACCTTTGAGCGACGAGGATAAAGCGATGGGCGCATAGATGAGCAAGATCACAAAATATATCTTCATGTCTCTTTTATCCTTAACTTCCTGTTTCTCTCAATTTCTTAATTGGTAAGGGAGAAAAAAGAACAAAACGATAAAAAAGTACTTAGATGATAAGAAGAATAAAATGAATAAAATGAATAAAAAGAATAAAAAGAATTAAAAGAATTAAAAGAAAGAAAGAAAGAAATCTGGAGAAGAAAAGAAGCTATTTGTACTAGATTTTTCTAGATTAGGTACGACAGATAGGATAGAAAGTTGTATGGTTTTTATTTTTAATAAATGCTAGCTTAAGAACCTATCATTTTGAATACTTACTCGTAAACTGCCAGATGTTGCTTTTTAACTATCCAGGGGTATTAGTCAATTTATGGTTAAGCATAAGCCTTGTAAATAATCCGTATATTTTGTTGTAGTAGTTTTAAGTATCAGTTTGCTTTCTTTCTCTCGTCTTTTCTTCCTTCCTTCCTTCGTTCTTCCTCAATTATTATTTATATATTCAAAAATCTTATTCAATTTTGAAGTATTCAAACTTTTTTCTCTCTCTGTTTAGCAGGTAAAAAAAAAAGTTTCCGTTCGGATAAAATTTCAACCGTCCTGACCGGCTAGAGTGTGCTTTATGGCGAATGGACACGGATAGATAGCTGCTAGGGGGCGCTGCTTAGCCGACTCTTTTTCGATTGATTCGAACCGATTGGCAGAGGATTATAGCTACACTTTCTAGAGGAATTTTTGTTCTAAAAGAGAATTATTATTATTATATATATTTATATAAATATAATAGAAATAGAAGGAAATCTATAAATTCATAGATAACTAAGGGAGAAGAAAGATTAACTACGCGTATTTATTTGCATTCAAGAATATTTGCGGTTTTCTTTCTCTCTTTCGCCGATATAAGGATTGACCAGCATATTTCAATTTTGCATAATTAGACATTTACCTTTCTACTAATTTTAAATAAATAATACTAGAAAAATAAGGGTAAACCATAGAAATAATCTATTCATAGCTTATATATACTTAATACTATACATATTCCCTATGCGGTATTTATTAACACTACAATTTATATCTAGTTCTTTTATTACGATTTCTAATTAAAAGTAAGAGAAAAAGAAATTACATAAAGAATTAAATAAATCTGGAAATGATTAATAATTAAGGCAAAAAAGTTTTTTTCCATTAGCATCCAACCCCTTAGCACGTGTCACAATATTTGTTCAAAAGAGAAAGAATTCTTTTCAAAGGTCACGTGATCATTGACAAATATTCTAATGACCGCTGCCCTGCTGAGTTGATGCTCCCAATTTTAAGCCAACCGTTGACCCCCCCACTGTCCAAGTTAATTCACATGTTTATGTATAATTGTATAGGTAATAATATCTACTATTTAGGCCTAGAGCGAATCAATAATTACATATATATTTATTTAGTTGGTAAATGTCTATGCAAGCAGAATGAAAAAGGTAAAAAAATAGATCGAATAGTATTGTTCATAATAATAATTTCAGGATATTTCTATAGAAAAGTAGTTAATTTATGATATTGTAAGTCTTGGATATTTTATCTCGGTGTAACTATCGGTACTACTAAGCCTATTTACCTATCCGCTATATTAGATATATAGAGAGTATACAATTTGTATCCAATAACTTTTAGAAGAGCTACGAGGTCTACTTTTTAAATTCCGTTCAAATCAAAGTATAGGTGACCTTTCATTCGAGTTTGATTATACAGTACTATATTTATTTATAAATATATATTTTATATATACACTATATAAAGTATTCAATCAGTTTGATCCCAAAGATAAGATTAATCGCTTCGCAACAATTAAAAATACAAAGATAATTAATAAGTAGGAAAAAAAAACAGGTTATTTTTCAAATTAATCTTTATTAGAGTACGAAAACTAAACAGGTTTTTTCTTGTTATTTTCAGTATAGTTAAATAGCTTCTAACCAAGTAAATATATTGTATAGATCAAGTAAAAAGCTAATAATTTCATTACATACGCAATAATTACTCTATAATAACTAATCCGTAAACATTTTCATCAATTACGTAATCCAACAATTTCAATAATTAAGCAGAGAGTAACAAACGAATTTTAGTACATTTTTCATAAAATCATATTCATTATTCATTTGTAAAAGAAAAAACAAATTCTCCTCTCATTTGTTCCTACATTTCGTTTGATAAATAAAAAATGTATCCCTTGTTTTTTTATTAGAACCAAACATTCTAAAAAGAAATGTACCATTCAGGATTATAGAACGTTAATTGTTCTTTTGAGTTCAGTTACCTCTTTTATTCAAGTAATATTAGTTTAATAAATACTAACAGTCTAAGCCTTATAAAAACAATAAGCTGTTTTCATTAAACTTTTCCACCTTTTTCTACTGGTTCTTGTCTTTTATTCATTGTAATCAGTAATAATTGATAAACATCCAATAATTCAAACGACTGGTATTCGTTCAATTCGTCTAACGTTCCGTCGAGTGTAAAAAGAGAGTATTGCTATGAGAATTGGAAGTTCGTAGTAAAGTTAGCTGAGAAAAACGGTATATATATATAATAGGGAATGATTGTTCGATTAAGGAATGTATGCATTCGACTCGATGAAAAGATGAATAAAAGTTAATATGAACAAAAAAGCGGCATTTTCTTCTTTATCTTTTTTGTTTTAAGCTCCTTTTTCATAAATTAATTGACCGGAAAGAAGAGTTGAAACATGTGGTTATTTCTCTTTTAGGCTATCTTTCAAATGGAATTTTTATGAATATTCATTCATATTTTTACGGTGTAAGACAAAAAGCTCGTAATAATTTATATAATAGGATAAAGACGACGTGTATATATTATAGATAAAAGGGTTGTGTTCATGTATACGATATATATATATACATATATACAGTATATAGGTGCGTGCCTGGTATGCACAGTAGTACGTACATACAAATATATATATATATATATTTATGGGAACAAATTGTCCTCTAGTTTTTCAGCAACAATTCAGAATTGTCCAATCGATAGTGTTTTCACCCTCTGTTTATCCAAATAGCCTCACAATAGGATAGAGTATAGATAAACATGGATCACTGATACTAAAAATGGCACGAATTCATATGAATATTTGAATATTTTTACCCCAAACCTAGATAGACCCAATGTTTAGTTAATTCTTGTATATTGGAAAAAAAAAATGTCCTCTCTTCAACTCAAATAAAAATTTACTCATCTAGTTTACATTGTAATTAGTTATTTAGTTTGTTTTTCCGTTCAAATTACACGACTTGAACAGAATTCATTTCTCTTCTTAGAATATTATTACAATTTTAAATACGCTTTTATTGAATAATGTTCAAGTTACAAATGTTTCTTTTCTATAATAAATTATGTGGGATGATTTCTTTCATGTTTTGTCTTTCTCCTTCTTCCTCGCCGTCTTACTCGCTATACTTGAATGATACAGACAGAAGCGACATATTGTACATGTTTACTAGCGCACCTACAGCTAAAATTGTTTATTATACAATTCTATACAGTCTAATGAAATAATATCACTTTACAAAAATTACTTTCTTTCTTCTCTTTCGTTGTATTCATTAATAGAAATAAATAAATTGATAAGATTAATATGAATATTCATAAGCCTGTTATTTAGTATATCTAGCATAACTGAAGCTCATATTCTTGACGTGTTAATGTAAATATTTTTTGTAATTAGGCCTTCAGCACCTAATCAATATGGATGTGTATGTTTACCTTCGCTATTCAGAGGCATCTGTAATAGACAATTCGTAAATGAAAAATGGATCAATTGTGCGTGCTAAGTTGATCCTAGGTAATTTCGACATGTAAAGGAGAAAGCTTGGCAAGTAGCAAATCAAACAACTTGAATGGCAATATGGAAAGAGAAGATGATAGGGATATCGTCAGTAGGTAAACAAAGGAGAGAATGAAGGAGTAGATAGATAGGAAGGGAGGGAGGGACAGAAGGAGAGAGGGGCGGGAGACTACGACAAAGTGAGTGAATAAATAAGTGGGCAAGAGAAGAAGGAATGAAAGAGAGGATTGAATGAGGAAGGAAGTAAGCATGCAGAGAAAGAGAAAACAATTGCGCAATACATTTAATTATACCGGTATTTTCTAGAAAATTTATTATTCGTTTGTCATTATATAACTAAATAGGTAAAGTAAACATGTTTAGGATTTTATTGTTTTGAATAGGATTAATCAAAATAAATAGTAATTATTTTCTCTGTAAATGTACATGCTGTTGGTACATCTACTGCTTTATTAGTCAATAGAATTAATCAAATTAATTCCCTCATTTGCATATTTTTTATTCAGAGAGCGAATAATAATAATAGAGGAAGATAAAAGGGAATAAAGTTGCTTATTTTTTTCACTTGTTTACCCAAACCATCGGATAAAAGATAATTAAGATGGAAAATTTATCGTAATCCGATAGGGCATACAAAATACACATCTGTGCCGTATAGCCCCTCTTTTTTTTCTTTCCATTTCATGAATATTAATTCTTTGCCGCCCTCAATTAGACGCACATTTTCGTGCCGCCATACATTTTGCTCCATTGAAATCGCTCCCCTCTAATCCTCTTATACCCTTAATCCTTAGGGGTGTTCGATTGACTGGG
Organism: Dimorphilus gyrociliatus; assembly: GCA_904063045.1. NCBI lineage: Eukaryota > Metazoa > Annelida > Polychaeta > Dinophilidae > Dimorphilus > Dimorphilus gyrociliatus. Next base: position 250,555 of record CAJFCJ010000003.1, read on the forward strand.
TGAAAAGTTCGTCGAATGCTTATTTTACCGATTCTAAATAAAATAGAAGCGGCTGCGAGAAAGGTAAAGAAAAAAAATCGAAAGAAAGACGGCTTTATAAATTATTTGGTGCAGGTGTTAGTTTTACTCTTGTAAAGTTTGTATGTAAATGAAGCAGTTTTCGGATCAGTACTTGATAAGATTTATGGTTTGTATTTGATAATGTCGTTTTCCATAAATTACTTAGCAAATAACTCAACTTTCTATATATATGTGCATAATGTATTTATCGTTAAACAGTCTTTATTTCTCTGTCTGTGAGTCTCTCTCTCTCTCTCTCTCTCTCTCTCGCTCTATCTATCTATCTATCCCTCTAGCTATCTATCTTTCTTTAATTCTTTCTCTACCTCTGCCTACCCCTCTCTCTTTCACCGCGTTTACCACCTTCCTTTTCTTTATTGGTTGAAATTAGATACTTGGAAAGATAGATAAACGCAAGGACAGGATTATCAGATGGAATTTTACGTGTTTCTTTGAAGAAATAGAGGAGTAATTCCAGTAAATTCTGCTGGTATAAATTGCTCCAAGATGCAGTTTTGGATAGAATGAAAGAAAATACGAAGAATTTACAGTTAAATAAACTAAAATTGGTTACAATTAAGCCTGATTTTCATTAGGAAATTGTAATTACATATGAAACATAGTTGATTTAGAATTACTGATTTTATGACGTACAAGAGAACTAGATAGAGAATAAAGACTAATTTTTCATTGAACTATACTTGCTTTCTTTGGACTCTTCTAGCCAACCCCTTTCTCCTTTAGTCCTCTCCCCATTCTCTTTTAAATATTCCATAATTGCCCCCTAATTTTCAAGTAATGTTCATTGGGAAACCATCCAATAGAAAATGAACTACTAGTCCTTTTTCTTGAAAAATAATAGTTATTTAACATGGGAATAAGAATAAAAAAAAAACAACTAAAGCTTAATTATATCATGAACGAATTTCAATTAGAAATAGGAGAAGCTTATTCTGCAACATCGTGACAACAGATAAACTTTTCATTAAATCCTTTCTTTCTGCTCTATTTAACAGATTGAACAATATAAAAAATTGACATTTTCGTTACTTGAATATTCAATTAAAAAAAGGAAAAGAAATACTTTTTCCCCAACAAAAACAATGTATCGTTACTTGATAAAGAAAATTGATTAATTGTTATTTTTTCGGTCAGTTTATATCTTCAAGTTGTTATACTTCCGTCGGTTTTCGTAGCTTCTATTTGTCTATGTTTTTCTTTTATTCCTCTTCATCGGTTTCTGTATTCCCCGTCGGCACCCTTCATTTCTGTTTATCCCTCTCCCTGTTACGTATCACTCACTAGCTGTATATTTCCAGTTGGCGTTGAATCTTTTACGATTTCTCCTTATCCTTCTTTGAGTTCTCTATATCGCGATTTTTCATTCTTTTATTACTTCCTTTTGTGTTGGTTAAGTAGTGAATTCAACGATTAATTTTACTTAAGCGATCATTAATGGGTTAGCCTTTTTTTTAAATATTAATAATCGCCTTTTAAAAGTTGAATGAGATCTTAATCACTATGCAAATAACGCGAATCGGAATACGGTTGAAAAATCTATGATTAGCTTGAATGTAAATGATTATAGAAGAATATCCTAATAGAGAGACTTTATTTTGTCAAAATTTTGGCAGTGATTCGCTAAAAATACTCTTCTCTTTGACATTTTAATCTCTTTAGCGTAGTAGATTGAGAAATTAAGGTAATTTCTTGGAAAGCGATCTGATTATTTTTAACTAGAAAGTATACAACCGTATTTTGATGTATAGAAAGCTAAACTTTATTCCAGCTTCTATTATCCTTTAAAAGAGTTGTCTTTAATTATCAAACCAACCAATACGTTCTCTTCAAACTTTCCTTCTACGATATCAATTTCGTGTTTAGCGTAAAGACGGCAGTATTTAGCTTTTATATACAATTTGCATATTTATTCTGTTAATCCCTTGCCGACTCGCCTACCAAGCAGGCGATAATGCAATAATTTAATGATAATCCGGAAACATCGTAGTTAAAGGATTAGCTTACGTTTACTAATCTCCCTTATTATCGGATTACAACTGTCTTTCGTAATTAACAAAGGAGAAAATTGATGAAGAGCATGAGTAGTTATGCAGAAAAGCAATAGACGTATCGGGTGTCAAACACCATCTTTAAGCAGTTGCGTAGGCGTCTATAAAGGATTAATTGCCTCGGGGAAAGGGAAAAAACTATTCAAACTTGATACTGTGATTAATGTAACATTTCTCCTAAATGAAACTCGGAAAATGTTACGATTTGAACGCGATTTCCTGAAGATAATTAATATTTAAGAGCCTCTCTCTATTTCGTTGAACTTCAATACTTGAGTTATATTCAAAAATAAGAAAATTAAAAGAAATACTACAGATTAAAATAACTTGAAGGAGATAAGAAGAGAGAGGTAGATAGACAGATAAAAGAGAGACAGAGAGACAGAGAGAGACAGAGAGAAAGAAAGGAAGAAAGAGAAGAAAAGAGTGAGATGGAGAGATAATAATGAAAAAATTGAAAGAAAACGACGACTGTATAGTTTAAAAAACCAAATTTTTCAATAGGAACAATAGATAAAAATATCTCTAATAATTTTCAGAAGGTGAAGAAGAAGAAGAAGAAGAAGAAAATCGTAGATTAGGTAATATTCCCACTAGTATATCTTAATTATCAACTAATAATAAAGAAAAAGCTAATAAGAGGTATTGAAATACTTGTGTAAACAAACAAAAAGTTTTTTATTTCAAAGTACAAATAGAAAAAAGCAAGGAGAGAGAGAGAGAGAGAGAAAGAGAGAAGGAAGAAATATAGCTGGAAATTAGCTATTTGCATTTCCATGTCATACTTCAATTAGAATTGGATAAAAGTTACGACTCTTCTCTCATCCTAAGCATACCATAGAAAATTCCTCTTTGGCATTACAAGCTAAATAGTTTTATTATATCTATAAATTCCCATTATATATATATACATATATATTACAGTTGTTGATAAAATTAAATGATTCAGATCAAAGGTGTAGGATTTTTTTTCAATTTTCTCTGCTCATTTGTTTGCGTTAAATACAGAGTTTGAGTGAGAAAAGATATTGAAAACAGAGAGAGAGAGAGAGAGGGGGGGGGGATAGACAGAGGAAAAAAACAAAAAGTACAGAGAATATATTATTTAATTAGCCTCTTTTTTTCGTTTGCGATTCATTGAGTAACACGTGTGCTCTCTTGAATACTTGAAAATACTCTTTATCTACTAATAATAAAATTAATTAAAGTAACATCATGATAAATTAATACACTATTTTCAAAGGCTATAGGGGCTAGGGGGAGGAAAGGGGGAGTATCTGATTTCAAATAACGCTGTTTTACAAATGAAAACATAGTTGATTATCCTTCGTAAAAGGGCGGGATCTTTGAGAAGGTGTAAAGGGGTCAATTGTAAACGTTTCCTTTGAAAAGGGAAAAATGGGTAGGAAGGGAATTATAGTGCCGGATCGTCACTTTCCCATAACAATTAAAAGCGACAAAGCGGGCATCAATCACAAATCAGTAAAAAATACGCGTCGCCCAGCAGGCGTCTGAACTAACAATGTTTATTCATTTTCGATATCGTCCTTAATGAGGCGTTTTCCTTTCCAAAAATAAAAAAATAAAAGGAAATAACAATAAGGCAAGTGATTTTAAAATCAGATTTGAATTACGACAAAACAATAGAAACAACTAAAAGAATTTTTCCTTTCTTCCTTAATTAGTTTTTGAATTCTTTACTCTTTAAAAAATGAAGAAAAAGGAAGAAAGAGCAACGAAAAGACAGGGAAAGAATGATAAAAAAGAGCAGCCTTGCATTAAGTGCATAATCAAACGCTGCCGACATCAATTTTTTTTCTATTAACCTTTACATTACAGGTGAGCGTGCTTTGTCGCACCTTGTCATTGTTGTTGATATATTTAACATTTCAGAGATGGCGCCTTTATACAATTTGTAATTCATCTTTGCCACAATACAAATTGAGAATAGTAGAGAAGGGCGAACGGTAGTTCCACCTACCGGTAACTTTATAGAGAGAAGAGAAGAAGTAGATAGTAAAGAGTAAAAAGTGTTACAATATAATCATTAAATAGATGTTTATTTTAAGAACAAATTTTTTTTTATCACAAATGGGCCCATACCAGCACCATATCACACTAACAACATCAAATATATCATCATCACAAAATAGACAATTTACAATTTTTTACAGTAAAATTCATATTTAGAAAAAAGAAAATAAAAAGAAAAAAAAGAGAAATAAAATGGAAAAACAGTTTCTTTTCTTTCCCCATTGATTTTTTATGATTTTTCGTCTTTTTTCATCCTTTTTTTCCCCCCTTCTTTTCCCTTTTTCAGATTTAAAATCAATATAAAAAAAAAACTTATCCAAAAAACGTTTCGTAACATTTTGTACACATTGCAGTTCGTTTTTAATAGATTTTACTAATATAGGTAAACATACATTACATACAAAAAAGACATATATACTCATACATACATATTTATAAGTTTATTAATTTGTCTGCATGTGCAAAATAATACCAAGTGTTTTTACTTTGTTTCTTTGTTTTAAAGTATTAAAAATATTCTTTAAGGTTGAGAAAAACCTTTTCGTACAGTTATATATTAGGTTAGATATCGTTTATTTATATATGTACATACTCTTCTTTTTGTCACAATTTTGGATTAAATTGTTTTATTTGTAAATAAAAAATAAACGCCTTTTTGTTTAGGATTAATTCCGCGGCATCTGCATTTCTCTGCAGGTCTGTATCAGCCACAGAAAACTGATAAAAGAGAAGTGTTTTATTTTGATTTTTTTGTTTGTTTTTAACTATATAACTATCTTTCTCTTTTACTCTCTCTCTCTCTTTCTCTCTCTCTCTCTCTCTCTCTCTCTCTCTCTTTCGCTCTCGCTCTCTCTCTCTCTCTTTCTCTGCATATATAAATATACAAAGAAAAACAATCACATTGAGGTAGGAAAATATACATGTCTCCTCTATATATACTGTAGATGTATATATATATATATATATAGATATATAATATATAACTATATATATATATATCTATACTAAGAAAAAGTCAGCCATTTTCTTCTTCTTCTTCGCTTAGTTATCTAACTTTAAGAAAAAATAAATATCATGAGCAAAAACATTGTTAATTTAAACTCTTATCTCCTTCCTTTCTTTATTAATTTTTAATATTTTTTTGTTTTTTTAAAAAAAAAATGGAATCTTTTTTTTCTCTTTTAAGGAAAAACTCTTTATTTAATTTTATTACGTTTTTGTTTCTTCTTTAGATAATTAATTAAAATGATAAAACTGTTGTTGATAATATCGTTGCTGTTGACGGTGATATTTTCTTTAGTAGAATGTATCCATTGATTTACATCGCTCGTGTAATGCTTGTAATGTTCCTGGACCAGTCTTTCTTTCTCTTCTTCTCCTTGGCGATAGTGGTGGCGATTTTGCTCCCGTTACGCTCTTCGTTCTATTCACTGCCAGTCTATTTCCTTGCAATTGTTGAGCACTCATTGTTCTTGAGGCTATCTGCTTTGATAAGGGAATTTCAAATGTATTTTTCAATACTTTATCCTGACTAAGATGTGACGGTAAAGACATGATAGAATCAGTAGTCCTTACAGAATCTAAACCGGCAATAACGGCTGGTGAGAAATTTCCGTGTGAAATTTCAATAGCTGAATGGCACGATTCGGCGTTTCGCTTTTCATCTATAGACTTTTCAGGTTCCGGAATTGGTACTAGCGGTTTCTCTTTTAATTCTTTCTTTTCCTCCGTCTCCTCCTTTTCACTCTCCCTCGGTTCTTCGGGAATTGTTGATTTATGAGCAAGACCACCTTCGTCGTCACTAGAATCGCTAAGATCTGCAGTTGCGTCGGGACGTCGCTTCCGTAACGCCTCTTTATAATTTTCTTGCGATTCTTTCAAATGAGTCATCCAAATAGCCTGTATTATTTTAGAATTAAACGCATATTGAGTTGCAAACTTTAAGAGAGAATTTATCCTTTTTTGTGACTTTTATCTGTTCTGTGAAACGACTCAGTGCGAAAAAAAAAAAAATTAATAAACCATCATTTTTTCATTGCTTTTTATGCTATTTGCGTGTGTGAAAAGTTTGTTTTTCCTCTTATAAACATCCTCACACGAATTGCATATACGACTAACAAGTATGTAGTGTTAAGGGCAATTACCTTGGCGGCTTCGTTTGGGGCTTGGAGGGTATAGACGCCGATTATTTGTTGGAATCTTGATATATGTACAATGACGAAGGCGTTCTTGAGCACGTTGGCTGTGGAGAGACAGCCGAAAAATAAGTTCGGTTGTCTTACACAATCGTCTTCAGCCGCCACCTGCGAGGCCAAATCGAGGTCGTCGTAAGACGAGACTGTGTGAACTCCACACTCCCAGAATTCCCAAAGACCTGTGAAAAGGAATTGGGAAGTCTAGTCTTTCTGTTTTTCTAAACATTTGGCTCAATTTTTCTCTCTTACTAAAACAGAATTTGGTTTGGTTTTGTTTGTTTTTTTTAAAGTTTTTTTTCCATTAATTGGTGAAAGATAGACAATGACAACACGAGGCTAGGGCAAGAACTTTGGCCTAATTTAAGCAGGTAGCAGGGTCAGACACAATAATAATTTTCAATGCTCCATAAAGTTATTTTTGACTGTTTCTAAAGCATTGAACGGTGTTCTTACTCGATTTAGGTGATCCACTTACCTGGGGTATCCGGTGGGTGAACATCGTGTAACGTAAACCGATCCAAAGCTATCGGTTGTTTATGAACAACAAATATTGCGCCATCTGTATGAGGTTTAGCGCATAACAGGTGGCTTTCAGGTAGGCTGTTTTTCTGTTGTTTTTGTTGTTATTTAGTTGATTTTGTAAGAAAAAAACAATTTATTCAAAAAAGATACAAAAGAATTAGAAGAAGGAAAAGGAGAGAGAGAGAGAAGAGGAAGAAGAGAAAAAAGAAAACAAAGACTTACATAATGTTTTCTCGGCGCCTTCTTTACTCTAGTTAAAAGCAGAATATCGTCGAAGAGGAACATGTACATTTCAACAGTCTTGGAAATTTCTAGTAAAATGGAAGAAAATAGGGAAAAGTTAAAAAATAAAACAGAGTAAAATAATATAAATAACGAGTCATTTTAAGAGTAAAAGTACTTTTCTTTGTCTTAATAAGAGGCTGATCTGTAGCACGGTTTCTAGACTTATTCATCACAAGAGAAATTAACCTACCTAATAGCGTTAATGGTCCTTCGTGCAGTAATTGCCTTTTAGGGCTGGCTAGTAACCTTTCGCACGGCTGTCTATGCAAAGTTGCCTTAAGGAACTGTAAAATTAAAATTTTTTTTATCAATTCTCGGCAAAGGCCTCACACTTTATAGAGCAAATCACACTCTCTCTTTTATTCCTTACCTCGGGGATGAAAGCTCTGGGATCCAATTCCGAAACAGGTTGCCAAATTATTTGCTGCTGTATTTCTTGAACGCGTTCGAAATTCTTTAACCATTTCATTTTGGCCTCGAGATTTTCTATTAAAAAGAATTATAATACAAACGTTTTTCCTTATAATATTCATATATAGTTAAGTTTGTTATAGCAAACAAAACTATAAGTTAAGATATATATCCGCTAGGTGGTAGTACGGATATAGTTTTGCTATTGATATACAAAATAACGGTAATTAAAGATATTCTAAAGGATATTTCGGGACTGGTAGAAGCGTTTAATTACGAAAAAGTTGTTTTTCTTATTAATGAAAGAATGGACTGTTAGATTTTTACTCTTTTTGGTTAATTTTTTTTCCTTCGTCCTTTCAAAGTAATCTATAAAAGCATGCAAGAAGAACAAAGAGAGTCAGGTAGTATTTAACCTTGGCCCTTTCTGGAAGGGATCACTTTTTATTTTTCCTCTTCGTTTAAACATAAATAAGAGCTTTGTTCAATAAGGTTACTTTATAGTTCTTAACTAGTCGTTAGAGTTTTACGGCCAAAGAATAGGCATAATAAAGATATGCTATATACAGTTTATATATATATATATATCTATTTTATACGTCTAGCTTAAATAGAAGATGGATAAGGAAGGTTTTAGTGAAACTGAGTAGAAGAAGGGTAGATGATTAGTTTGGGGAAAAAGCCTAACAAATCGGTTTTGTTAGTATGAACTAATTAGTATAGCATTGCTGCTGACAAGATAGTCGTGAATTATGCAATGTCGAACTGATTAGATTAGTATTTCCATTAGAAGGGAAGACGTAGATAAACTAAGTGTTAACGAATTGTCTTTGTCGTAAGCTTATTGGTTGTTGTTGTTGTTGTTTTTTCAAAACAAATAACGTATATATAAGGAGAAATATTGAAGAAACGTAAAATGAAATCTGCAGAGATTAATAAAATAGACTTAATTATGAGAGTCATTTTCAAGTTCTCTTGAATATTGAATGGCAAAAAGAGGATAAAAAAGAATTTAATTAAAGAAAATAAAAGAAAAGGTTGAGTGAGCGAATAAGTAAACGACTGACTGACTGAGTGAGTGAGTAAGTTAGCGAGCGAGCCAGCAAGAGAGAAGGAGAAATAAAGGATTAAAACCCTTCTGTTTTTAATTGACTAAAATATGGTGAACTGAGTAGGAAAAAAAGAGAGGAACAAAGTGACTGAAACATTTAATAATAAATGTTATATTGCATTGATGAAATCCTATTCGTTTTCTTCATATTTTCAGAGAGAAAAGGATTTGATTTGAAATTGAGTAGGCACTTTCTAATTAAATCTTAAATGAGGTTAATATTCATATAGATAATTAAAAATTAGAAAACTGTCATATCTAGAACAAATGGAACATTTTAGAAACAAAAGTTTCTTTAATATTTGAATAATTAATTCATATTTCAGTTTTACAATAATAATTGCAAATACTCACTTAAAGACGTCTCCAATTTTTCTAAACTGGTAGTTAACTCATTTTTTTCAGCAGGATCGTTTGTATACCGTCGAATATTTGCTAATAATAAAGGAACTTTGGTGCAGTGTTGCATTGGAGATATTAATAAATCAGTCAATTGTAGTCTGTGGCAACGAATATCACTTTCACACCATTTTTCAAATTCGCAAAAGTCTTCTCTCTTCCTAAGTTGTTCCAGATAAGTAACTGATTTTCCATAGTTTAAACAATAATTGTGATATACTTCACCATCTCTTGATAGTTGAGAATACTATAGAGGGAAGAGAAAGAAACAAGAAAAAAAAGAAAATTAGTAGAAATAATAAAAGAGCATATGACAGCCTAATGTCAAGAATGAAAAAAAAACCAATAGGTTATTATACTAGCAAACATCCTAAGTATATAATTTTTGCAGGAGACTTTGAAATTATACGCATATGTTATAACAAATAACTTGAAATGATGTGTATACAGTATATATTAATATGAAAATTCTATATAAAGGATAAGATGTTAGCAGAATTTCACCAGGCTTTGTTATATCTATACGCCTCGTGTGTGTGTTTTTTTTTCATTGTAACGACAATAGAAATAGTGTTAATATTTCTTTTTTTATGTATTTTTGAATTATAGGCCTATTGACGTTTTTCCTCTTTTTTTTATAATTCTACTATTCCTTCACCCATATTCTCTATACATATTTGATAAGATAAAATAATGGAAGGAAAATCCATAGTTTTTTCTGTATTTATATAGAATAGCCGTTTAAAATTACGTGGACTAAAGTCAATTTGATGGTGTAAAGCTCAAATTTCGATTGGAATCGTTAAATCGATAATTGATTCCTTCTATAATTAAATTAAAGAGATTTTTATATACCTAATACTTATAAAGGAAACCAATTTCGTTTGTATATATTAATATATAACTCTGTGTATTTATACGCCAGAGTGGCAATGTATGTTTAATAGTACTTGTGTAGGTGAATATACATATATATGTATACACACACACACACACACACCTATATATATATATATATAAATATACAGTATACATAAAGTGTAGGCAATAGGTTAAGGATATGAGTGTTTATATAATGAAGAAAAGTTAAGAGAGGAGAGTAGAAAGCAAATTAGAAAACAACTAACCCTTTTTAAAACTTGTAAAACAACAACAGTCCTGCCGAATTCTGACGGACTAGCGTCTTTGAGCAAGAAAGATATAAAATCTCTACAAAAAGTATAGCTGACGTAGCAAAGTTCATCCAGATTATTAAATAAATCAGCTGGTTCTGCGAACATTAAATGACCTTCTACCTGCACCTTTTTTAACGGTTCCATAAAACACTGTTTTCGATAAAAAGAAGTAGGTTAAAAAGAAGAATGAAATATTATATTATTGACTTAAAGTTTGATAAAACAGAAAAAGGTCGAATAATATAAAACTAACGTGCTTTAAAACCATGATATGATCAACAAGAAAAACACATTCACTTCTAAAAAATTCCCAAACGGCTTCTCTTCGTTTTCTTTCCGTGTCCGTTATTTCATCCGTTTGTTCTTCTTTTACGGCTGTTTTATCTTTACTCGCGAATAAGTCTGACCAGTGCAGATCCTTAAAAGCATAAAAGATTACTCGTAAATTTGTAGACTTATATTGTTAATGTTCTTTTTGAAATGAGAGAGCAATTATAATCCTTATTCGTTTAACAGAAATGTATAGTAGGTGAAACCCTTAACCGTATATTCATTTACTTGAAGCTGCTTTTCTCCTTATACTTTATGTTAAATAAGATTGTTTACTTAGGCTTACATCGCTTTGAAAATGAAAATAAATAATACAACTTGTCTTAGCTGCTCCTATCCTCTCTATACAATTCAGTTATTGTAGTAATACTAGTCTGTTTCTGTTTTTTCATCTAATTTATCAACTTATTCATTCTCTCATCCTTCTTTCCGCTTTCTATTGTCTTTATTTATTTATTTATGCATTTCACCTTTGTTTGCGTCTCTGCCCGCCTTATCAACCTACCTTGTACGTTACCAGCGCATTATCCTTAAAGTGAGACGCTTTTATAGAATGTAATACATCTTCCAATGCTGATAGAGTCTCTCGAGTCTTTGACTTTTTGTCAATGAGTTTCAGGAGAGAGAATGTTCCTTTTAATTTTTTCGTGTCTGTACGAAAGGAAGAAGAGAAACGTCATAAGAACACGTCAATTTATTAAAATTTATTTTATATAAATATTAATAAAGGAAAGTTAAATAGACTGGTTAAATGAAGATATTACAAAAGATAATGTAATGTAGAATTTCGATTATGGGGAAAATAAATAAGTTAAAAGGAGAAAAGAGAAGCGAATTGTGGTTTATTGCAGATTAATATGGATTTTTTCCCTTTTATTGCGTAAGGAACGTATTTTTGCTGCTCTGTACATATTCATACGCCGTCATTTTTACACTCTCTACTGGAGTTTAAGTGAAAACGATTGTCGTATTCATTAGGAATATCTTTAAAATGATTAAATCATAAATGTCATTATTAATAATTATAGAAAACAAGTGAGGCAACTAAGGAGCTTTAAACGAAGGAAATCTATTTCTATGTCATATTAAATGATATTGAAGGAAAGGGGAAACAAGGTAAATCCAATTACAGATGATTTATCTCTATTTTCATAGTATCTAAAATAGAATAGAGATATTTCTGAATACCACAAATTCTTGAAATAAGTAAAATATTCTTTCTTCTTTCAATCTAATAGAAATAATATGAAAATTTCCAATAATTTTTGTTTTCCTTCCATTTTATCGTTGAATGATGGTTATTTTATCTCGTTCAATGTCCTAATAAATACTCTTACTCATAGTTAATTCATGGGCTTCATCTTTCTTTTTACGCTACGCTAAACTTATAAATACAACTATAAATATATACTAATTTATGTATCTTTTCCTTCAATTCTCTCCCTTTTTTCCGTTTTTTCTTGTAACAATAACTAATGCATAGATTGCTTGTTGGTGTTGTATATACATACATTATATACTATATATATATATATATATATATATATATATATACATATATATATATATACTGAATATTTATTCATTAATATACTATTTGTTGTACAGTAGTTGCATGAATTATAAATAAATGTGTCATATGTACCTTTACATTCTTTCGTCTATAATATATATATATATATATATACATATACAACTACTATTAGTTTTAAAGGTTTGCCACAAATGCACGAGATTTACATTGTGTATCAGTATACACCACTTATACGTCCATTTCGGCTTGAGTACTTTCCTCATATTTTTTTTTCAACCTTCAGAACTACAACCTACAAAATACTCTAGAAAGAGAAGGTATTGGAGAGAAAAGATCCTTGCGTGACGGCAATAGCAACTACAGCTCAATGTCGACCTAAATTAGCTTGTATATAGAGTTATATAGAGCCCGGAGCGTTGAGTCTGAGAAATGATAAGTTTTATAGGCCTGTATACTTTACCTTGATCGGCTAATAAGTTTGATGTAGACGCGGCGTGTAAAGCTGTCGTTGCAGCAAAGTCGGCTATTGTGGCCCTTTTTATCAAAACTTTTCTTGGATGTCGACCAGTTTTCGGTGCTTGATTTAGCTTAGGTTTTGGTACTGTAAACGCAAATGATTAATTAATAAGTTAACTAATTAATTGATGATAATATTTTATAGAGATAATTAGTTTTAATTAGTAAGTCGAAATAAACGATAATAAATGTTAAAGATAACAAATAATATTAACTAATTAAAGGTAGGGAATATTTAGAAGAAGAGGAAAAGTAATAAGAGGAGGACAAGGAGTAAAGAGAAGAGAGTGAAAATTATCTGAATTATTCAGTCTTTAAATACACAAAGCTATATTTATAACATACAGTAAACGGTGGTAAACAGGTTAGATAAGTGATTATAAAAACAACTGTCTATAATAAAAGGCTAATTTTTGCCTTTTAAGGTTAAATTACCTTTTGCAGTACACCGTTTAAAAAACTGATAATTCTACTGTAAAAGTATTTATACTGTATATACAGTATATAAATATATACTTTTCTATATTGTTACACAGTGATTCTTTGTAGTCTAGTCCTATTCTTTCTAATCTATTCTATTTAAGAAATATGGACAGATATCATATCTTATTCATTATATTCTTTAATCTTATCAAATAAACAGTCAGGAAGTAGTTGGGATAATTTTTTCGTTGTAGAAAAGTTAAAATGATGACGATATCATCGTATAATCGAAAAGACATGGTAAATTTACTATAGAGTTAACAAACAAAACGTAAATGTTATACAGTTCATGGTAAAGGTTAAAATTTCAATTTTCCCTATTCATTTTCTAATTGTTTATCCTCGTTATACTTAAATTTGTTCGAAAATTGCGAAATATAGAGGATATACAGTATATATACTAATATATATATATATATACAGAATATACTGTATATATAGAATCCGTTATTCTTTCAACTCTTTTTGTTTTTCTACACTTAGACTGCGTAAGCGAATTATTTAAAAAAAGTCTCAAGTTATCAAGAATGGTTCGTCTTACAAGAAAAAGCTCTCTAATGCGAGTGTGATATGCTATCGTCTCGTTGAGCCACACGGACTTAATTTCGTTCCTCTAACCTCTTCTCTCTCCCTCTTCTCTTTTATCCTCTATCTATTCTATTCCGCTAATAATATTTTAAAGAAGAAAAACAATAAACTATTACTGCTAAATTTTTCACTTTCCTTTGTTTAACAAGATTTATGGGCGAAAAAATTTTTCATTTCCGTTTCCATTTTTTGCTTCAATGCTTTTTAAACAGTGTAATTAAAATTTCATTTAGGTCGATTAAGAAATTTACTCTTTTTCTCTTCCCTTCTCCACTTTCTCAGTGAACGTAGAAAACTGTCGGTGAAGGAAGGGAAGAGCGAGAAACAGCGGAATATGAACCAACTACAAATAATCTTTACTTGTCATTTTGTTTTACTTTAAGTAAGAATGCATTTATCTTAAATTAGACGAGAGTTTCTTTTTAAATTTGTTGCTTTAAGTTGCTTTATTTTGTCATTTTCTTAATCCTTTCTCGAGTATGTTTAGTGGGATTCTAATCTCTGAGTTTAGACATCTGGTTTTTGCAGGCGGAAAACACGTGACCGATAGCTAGAGAATAGGAGAGCAACAGAGGGTAAACGAGTGAAAAGAGAGAAATATAGAGAGATAGATAGTTAGATAGATAGATTTCAGAAAATTTTGGCCTATCAGGGAGCGACCTGGGTTATTTAAAAGATTCCAGGATAAAACCAATTATTTATTTATTAAACAAAAATCTAACAGAAGAAGCGAGAAAAGGAAGAGAGCAAGGTTTAAAAATTTATGAAACGTCATAGTGAAAGATAAAAGGACTAGAATGACGTGTAATTTTCCAGTATTTTTACATCCATAAACGGGGAGTTCAGTGTACAAGGATAGAATAAAATTTGATTTACTCCAAGCTGACAGTAACATCTCTCTAACATTTTATTGCGCCAATAGAAAAAGACGGTAACTGTATTTATTCGTCAGTTTACTTTTCTATTATTTTATACTTTCTTTGATGATAAGAAATTTTCGTAAATGACTTTATAAAAGAGAAAATAAAGTCATTATTTCGCTCAAGTAATTTTAATCCATTTCAAATACTTTTTAAGCTTTATTTTCCCCGATACACTTCCTCGTCGACACTATCCTCTCTTTTCCTATATCTAATTTTATCTTGTCAGCAAAACCTATCCTCTGTCCCTTTATCCTACAGTCTTTTTTTAGCCTTAATAATTTTTTCTTCCTTCACAGTAGCGTAGCTACTTTTGACAAAAATTACCATCAATAGCTCAGATTTCTTTGACAGTTCTAGCGTCTTTTATTATTATTATTCCCCTTAAGATTATCGTTAATCTATGATTTATAAGGAAAAAGGAGAAAAAAATCTTACACGGTAAACAATGAGTTAATTTTTAAACAAGGACATTGTTTGCATAATGGAATTTGTTTAGTAGAAGGACTATATAATACTATATAACACCTTTACGTATGTACCGCATATAATATCTTATATACAGTATAGTATATGCTAATTAGTTTATTTGTTTATTCTTAAGCAAGTAAATTCTTGTAAATTTAACCTTTAAACAATATGAAATAAAATCTGTAATCTTTTGTTTTTTTGTAAAAAAAAAAACTAATAATATTAATTATTACCCCAAAATTGGAAAGACGACAAAATATTTATTAACTCACTTGATGCTAACAAATCTCCTGGGTAATTAACGCCTAAATCCACAGAACTTCTCTTCCTACCCATTCGTCCGTCGTCACCCTCATCACAGGAGTTGTTTGGTGATATATCTTCTGGAGCAGCTGCCAAACCCAAACTCTAAGAGATGACGGAATACAGTACAAATTAGACTTCTTATTAACAATTTATAATTAATTAATATTCAATAATAAGAGAGCAAATAAGAATAAGTTGAACATACAAGCGATATATTTTTTGCACTGACCATATAGTTGAACAAAAGAGTATCTATTTTATATACAATATCTATATACACACTATATAGAATATTTTATT
Organism: Dimorphilus gyrociliatus; assembly: GCA_904063045.1. Classification (NCBI taxonomy): domain Eukaryota; kingdom Metazoa; phylum Annelida; class Polychaeta; family Dinophilidae; genus Dimorphilus; species Dimorphilus gyrociliatus. The sequence goes on from CAJFCJ010000003.1 coordinate 266,264, forward strand.
CTTAGTACAGAAAAAATCACAACTAGCATTACGTTAAAGTTATTAGTCAACTGGTTTAACAAGTTAGTCAGCTGAAATGATTGATTAATTATTTAATTAATAATATCAACCATTTTGTTATCATTAAAGAAAACTAATTCGCTATTGTTTGATTGTTCAAACAATATATGAATATTTCATTATAATTCTTCATTTATACAATAATTTTTAGTAGCAGTGTCTTAATGAATAGTATTTGAAAGACAAGTGGTGAGAAAGAGAGATAGTATATATATATATATATGTGCGTATGTGTATGTGAGATAGAGAGAGAGAGAGAGAGAGAGAGGAAATTTTCATTTGATTTATAGGTTTATTCTTCATAGAGTTTATAAATGTCCGTTTTGAAATTTATTGGGAGAATGAAAAGAATAGTTCAAGTTGACTATAAATTTTTAAATCAACAGTTGAAAATGTAATACAATTTAATAGTATATTGTTGAAAGAATGCCAAAAATGAGAAATATACCTGTTCGATTATGTATTAAATGGAATTTCATAAAGGTTAAAAATGTATCTTTAAGTAAAAAGATCTGTTAAAAGTTTACGGAATATATTTCCAAGTAGGCAGCTGTTAGTTATATACATTTTAATTTGTTGGTGCAGCTGGTTTAAGCTCTATTATCCTCCTTCCCTTCTCGCTCACTCCCTCCGTCTGTCCCCTACTTGCCTGACTAACCGTTGTCTTTATGTAATTGATTACGTAATTTACGTTAAAAAATAATCGATTAAGAAAAAGACAATTTTTTGAATAATATATATTATGAATATTAATTAGGATAGAAAATTTACTTAATACTAAGAACGCTTAAAATCAATTTTGCTATAGTTGGTAATACAATTCCCTTTCTGTTTATCAAAGCTTCACGCCCCATCCTAATAGTGTTGAAGTACTTGCCCTTCACAGTCGTGCTACTAATACAAACGTTTCGAGCTAAAAATAGGTATCTTTATGAAAAAATTATGCTCGATATGTTTTTTAAGTCTATTAGTAAAGTAAACGAATCATTAAATGTTTTTTAAAAACTGACTTTACATTGACAAAAAGCATTTTTAAAACTCTTCTATGTACAAAAATCTTTTCAATGAATAGTGTCTTTTTTTTTCTTTTTAGTCCGATTAAAATACTTTACACATGTGTAGTGTACTGTAAACTTTATACAATCCTACATACTCAGAAAGTTTGTAAACCGCTAGAAAACCAGGCGCCATTTGTTTGACATACGTTTCATTCTCACTGAGCACCAAACCTGTTGACAAACAATAAGTTCCAGGCCTAATTGCAAGCTAGCCATCGTTCTATAGTCTACAAACAACCGTAATGGAAGTTTGTCGCGAGTTTTTGAGTAGTGCTTCCGGTTCGAAAAAAGCGGTCGATCTAGGATATCGGGGTTATTCTTTAATCTAACCTTGACCCTTATCAATTTTTTAAATACAGTTTGTTCCTAAGGGTTTTTTACTTGAGAAGCGAAGAAAATAATCTATATATGTATATATATATATATATATATATATATATATATATATTAGTATATATACTTCATAGAAAACTTTGCCTATTAAGCGATATATTTAATGTATAGAATAGGTTATTACGTCATCTACACACTTTCAATACGGATTTTTAATGATTATTAATAGAATTAAATGAAGATGGACAGAGAAATAAAAAACGGAAGCGAGTAGGCTGGAGGACTGTGGTTGGAGAAACGGAGAGAAAGAGAGGAGGAAGAATAAGAGTAAAAAGAAAGAGAAAGAAAGGAAAGGAATAAAAAGTAGAAGAAAAAAAAAAAGAAAGAGAAAGAAGGAAAATAATAAATAAGCCAAAAAAAAAAGAAGAAAAAGTCCATCTGTAGAAAAAGCTTTGAACAAAAAAAATTGAAGAACTTTGATTTTTATTCTTGGACCAAATTAGTAAGCTAATAATTTTTTTAATAAGATTCTTTAAAGAGAGAAAAATTTACTAATGAGGTTGTGCCTGACCACTTTCAGACACAGTGATCGCTTTCGCGTGAGATATGCCTTTCATTGATTATTGCAATATCTACAACTTTTCTTCCTTTATCTCTCTCTCTCTCTCGCTCTCTCTCCCACTCATTCTCTCTTTCTCTTCCTTTATCCGCTTTATTTCCGTTCGCTTATAATTTAGCGTATACAAATGTACAGTATGTGTATATAAGTACATGTAGCGTATCCATTAGCCAATAGGTTGCTCAAGTATTTACATATATATAGAAATTGGCTATGCCTATTGAAATATGACTAGCTGAATCGTAATATTGAGCTTTACCTTATCCAAGTTAAACTCGTACTTGAGTGTTTTTAACAAACCTTCCTCTTCTATTAATTATTATAGAAGAAAAAAAAAATGTTCTACTTTCTCATTTATAATAAAGCAATTATAAAAATAAAACGAAATCTCTAGCGGATTTTTACAAGACTAACAATTACCTTAGAATCGAATTTGGCTTGACGTCTTACTCTCTGCCTTATTGGAGGACTTGGTTCTGTGTCACTTTCATCCGATGTAAATCCACCATGTCCCTGACCTTGCTTTGTTCTTCTTACCTTTGAAATTTAAAAGAGAATATTGAGAAAATTATTTCTTTTAAAATAGTCATTACAGATTTCTTTTTCCTAAGAAGTTTAAGTTCATCAATTTCATCAATTTCATAACAAGTTTCTAAATCATCTGTATCGAACGATTTGCGGTGTCGGTTCCAAGTTCTTCTCTTCCACGTGCTTAATGTATACGATTGCATTTTCAAACGTCGACTGGCGTCTAAAACGTAGAACCAGTCTACGCTAATTCCATGACGTCATTGACTTTTCGTATCATTTTTAACCGTGTATGTATATAATTCATAAAGCGGGGAGGTGAAAAAATAAGAAATATTACCTGTTTATTATGGGGAACAGATAATAGATTGGTTGCAGAGTCACTACTATCGATGGCTGTACTTTTAGAAGCTGAAAGCACATGAAAAGTAAGAGAAAAGAAACATTAAATTTTAAATGAACGAATCAAATAAAATGACAGAGAAAGAGAGAAAGAGAGAAAGCGCGTTAAACAATTTGATAATTAAGTTATATTAATAGTAGTTTATCCCCCTTTTCATTTATCTCACTCTAAACGCTACCCGTGTGAGAGATGGCAAAAGCGTACAACTAGCACCATCTACAGGAGCAATAGGCGTTAGTACAAAATATCTATAGGTTGTATATGTATATTTATTTATATTAGATATATATAAACTTTATATAAACCGTATAAATTTATATAGCTTTATTAATGAAAAGAATTTAATCCTAGGAACAAATGATAAAAAATATAACTGTTCTCTAACGACTGTTGAATGACTTTTATTAAGCGCAAAAACTGACAGGGAAGAGGATGAAAAGAGGGGGAAAAATGATTAACAATTTTTTTTGAGGCGGCGTCAACTAAAGCTTTTATTTATTTCTATATTCACTTAATTTCTAATGAAAAAAAATGAATAAAAAAAAAAAAAGAGACTAAAATGAATTTTGGATAATATTGGCACTGGTGTTGTTAGCAGGCGGCATTTTTTGGCGGACGTAATTTAGCGAAAATGTCAGGCGTTATTGTTGCTGCTGTCGCCTTGATAATTTTGACCTGAATAAAAATCTATCTAGTTCTACCCTACTATTGTAAATAATTTAAAAATAAAAACATGAGCTAATTATAACATCAAAATAATTGATTATCAAATATAAATAGTTAATCATTAGCGTCCTTGTAATAAATTTGAAATGAATAGGAAAAGATGAGAAAAAGAACGATAAATGAATTTCTTTTAATTCTTTTTAAAAACTAGACAAACTAACGTTTATGATAAAAGAAGAGAAAGGAATCAATTACGATTGTTGAAAAATTTCCTTTCCTGATTTTCTCTCTCTCTCTCTCTCTCTATCTATCTCTATCTCTTTAAATTCTATTTATGTTAATTTGCAATCAATACAGACAGATATAATATAGAGATTTTTTTTTACCATCGTCTCTTTATCCTTTATCAGAGTAGATGGAATCGTTTCCTATCCCTTAAATTAACATGCAAGCCCTGTCCTTAACAGATACTTTTATGGTAACTCTTAAATGTAAGATTGATTTAATATGCGCTTAATGTACATACTCTTCAACAATACATAAAAAAATGTATACAAAAGCAAACGTTTGCCCCTTAATAAGTTCGCCCTATATCTATAACAGGGATTTTAACCGTATTACATCACGTTCCGCCAAGATTAAAAACCTAGTATTGTCAGGTGAAATTGACGATAAAATTTTCAGGAATAGTATAAATATAAGGTAATAAACGCGTAATATTCATTTATATACATTGTGAATATAATCTATTCTCGCGCCTTTTTATTCTACTTTTTCATTCGTCTATTTCCTCCGTGTTCTGCGTCTGCTTCTCCTCCTCTTCCTCCTCCTCTTCTCCCCTCCCTTCTTTTTCTAATTACTGCTTATTTCTACGTTTTGTTCTTTACAAATAATAGTCTTTTAAAAAGTTTCCTATTTTAATCGAAGGTGTGGAACTGGAAAGAAAAAGCTAGTATAATTTTCTTGTTTACACGCTTTAACAAATAGATACGAGTTGAGTTGTTAGTCACACATGTGTTCTATTTAGTCTTAAATCTTATATAATATAATTAACATGACTATTATTATATGAATACTCTATTAAAACATATGCTAAACGCTTTACTCTAATCAGTACATACAATGTTGTGATAGTTGCATACTTGGACGAATGGTAATAGTCGACAATAAGCCATAGGATAATGCAATATCACATGTTATGATGGTAAATTTTCTCTACACTTGGAGTTTTCTTCTAAAGGTAACACATATCCATATGAAAGTATTAGTTTACGTTGCAGGCCTTTCATGACTTAGTAAAAGTAGCAAACTCTAAGGGAAATATTGAGCAGAGGGAAAGGGGAAAGGGTGATAATCATGTTGTTTATTTTCATAATTATCAGATTTTTTTTTCATAAAGAAAGAAAAAACGTAAAGAAAAACACAGGTTAATTACAAGGAAAATTAGTTTGCAAATGCTAGTTTATTGTAAGGTCGGGTACAAGTAGATGGTGAATATTCCGTACAATGAATTCGCATTATACGCTTATTTCACCCTTTTATTTAATAGATTTTATATATACATCTATATATATATATATATATATAAAATCTATATATATATATACACTATATATAATATATGCGCAATATTTCAACAATAATCTATACATTTTTAGTAAACCGTGTAAAGATCATCACGTTATGTTACTTTTTGTAGTTGACCTGAATAAAAACACCAGTTACACTAGTTTGTCAAAAGGTGACGAACTACAGTCAACAATGTATCTGTACTTTTAAGGTATCTGCAGCCTTTTATCTTTCATGCACGAAGTAAAAATGTCTCGCCTAATGGTTAATTCAGGTTGAAAAAAAGATGACAAAACAGACAAACTTACAGATTTTGCGATAGGACGAAGATTTTGCTCTGTTTGAACTATTAAATCCAATAATCGCTTTGCAAAGTACTGACCATCTCATTTTTTGAGATGGATAACTTCAATTTTCAAAATTAGCTACAAGAAATCAGAATTTTTTTCTCTTAATCGCTTGGCCGTCCGCACGGTTCTGAGCGCCGGAAAATCTGTGACGTCATAAGTCGACGCCAACTAGACGCTGGTTTGTCCATCGTTACCACTAGGCACACGAGGAAAAATCAAGAAAGAAGATTTTCTTTTAAAAATATATAACTTAATAAGACGGGTAATCGTATTAGGTAATTATCAATTTCCGTTTGTCATTAGTGCATGCGTACGGTTGTGTTTTGATTAATACTAAAAAATAGTTACTTTGAGGTCAGAAATGCATATGTTGTGGATGGTTTATGAAATGAGAAATGAGAAATTTTCTCGTTTTTGTAGGTTAAGAGAAAGGGTTGAAAAGGTAGAGAAGGGGGTAAGGAAATAGTATAGAAAGGTATAATGAATAGCTTGGAGAGAGAACAGTCCAGATATCTTTAATTAGTTTACCGATTTTTTATGTTTATTCTCTTCTTTTTACAAACTAAAATACTTTTAATTGATTGAAAAAAAAGAGACGCTTAACAAACAATTAATTCTTAGTAATTATCTTGCCAAAGTTTTTCTCTTTTTCGGTTTACTATTCTATCTAGCATAATAAAGAAAAGTTTTCTTTCTATAAGGCAAATCAAATAACGATACTCTCTAACGAGGGAAAAGGTGAGCGAGTGAGTGAGTGAGTGAGTGAGAGAGAGAGAGAGAGAGAGAGATTGTGACAGACTCACATACAAACAGACCGGGCAGGGAATAGGACAAAATTATAAATATAGAAAAAGACCAAAGGGACAAAAGAGACGGTCGGTTATGTATATAGTTTAAATGTATTATATAGATTACACATTTCTCTCATGTACCGTACTTTCGCTAATGTAAAATTGGTAAATAATTTTTTGTAATAAGAAGAGATAAGGTTGTAAAACCTTTTTTTAAAAGCCACAAGAAAAGCATTATTGGAAAAGAACATAGGTCACAATAGGTCATGTATTTCATATATAACGTTTTAGCATTTTACTATAAATTTCATTCTATCTTTCTTTTATAACTACGCATAATTAACGAATAGATGAGAATGAAAAGTTACATATAATTATTAGGAATTAAGGGAATTACGCTATCTCTCAGCTATGCTATAGCGTTTAATATGTCACGAAACAACAATTTTGATTTTCCCCCTTTCTCTCCTTAACTTTTTATGGTGTTTATTGCTTAGATTGACGTCGAGAATTTTTCACCGAAACTCTCTTTTCCTTTGCCTTGTCAGAAAAACTCGTTTCACTTAGGTCTTACTAAAATTCATGGAAACTATTTAGCCAAGAGCATCTTCTACACAACTATCCGTAAAAGCTATACTATCATCTTCCCTAGCAGGCTGTATGCAGTATATATATTTATATAAATTAAATTATTGGATGATTTTCAATAATTGTAGACTTATACTTTTCCAAAGACGCATATTGTGCAATAAGAAATTGTGAATAATAAGATTATATTTTTCTCTGCCTCTTTCTGTTTCTTTTTCCCTATCACTATCGGTCTCTGTCTCTGTGTCTGTTTCTCTGCCTTTGCCTTTGCTCTACTCCTGCCTCTCTGCCTCTCTCCTCCTCCTCCTCCTCCTTTCTCTTTCCCCCTCTCTCACTCACTCACTCACTCACTCACTTACTTACTCACTCACTCACTCGCTCTAGCAAACACTTTTTCTTCTTTATATGAAGGGAAAAGTAAAAAAATTACAGAGTTAAACTTTGACTTTTTCTTTCATTTTATTTTTAAGTAAATACTGAAAAATTGCTACTTAAGAAGTCTAAGTAGACGTATTCAATTTCATGAAACGCTTGCTACTAATCTAAGGATCACATGACCTATTCTTCATAATAATAGTAGTAATAATAATAGCGATAATAGCATGGTACAGAGACGAAAACAAACTGGACAACATCCTATACGTATCGTATAGAAATTATAGTTTAATAAATACTATTTATTTATTTATTAGCAGTTTTATTGGAGGTTAACGATAAGAATACTCTAATCATTAGCAGTAACGATAGATCAACTTTAAGTAGCTTACAGCGAGTTTCATCCCAATCCTTAAATGATATATAAGAATGAGAAAAATTGACATTCACATCCGATTTGTATCTTTTTTTTTTCTATTTTAGTTTTTTACTATTCTCCCTTTTTGCAACATTTTTCCATCTTAAGCTTTCAACGTAAAACAGTTTATTTACATTTTATAGGTTATTACAGTGTGTGTGTGATTTTTTATTATATAGAAATAATAGAATAATAGTAATAATAATAATAATAAATAAGAAAAGAAGCCTTGACAAAAAAAAAAGAAGAAGAGAGGAGCAATTCTAAATCTGTCTGAATAACTAAGTGGAGGGGAGAGGTGAAATAGGCAAACTAGTCCGAATGAACAGCTATATCCATCATTTTCTTATAGTCACCTTCTTTCCTTAGTTATATATGGTTAATTAGACGCCTAATTATTACAGAAATTGTCATTATGTAAATAATTATGTTATTAATCTTTCTTTTTCGGGGAAAAAGTTTTCATTAAATGAAACGAAGAGGAAGAAATTATTATTTCTCCGTTTCGAATATGTCTTATGAATGTCAATCGACTCGAAGTTTCTTTGTCATATCGCGTTTATACGGTATAGAAAACTAATCAACACAAAAAGAAGAAAACTGTTATTAATCCGCTTGGCAGTTTTATCTTCAATCTTACAGACATCCCGCCTGACTTCATCTACGTAAGCTTTTGTGTAACGAAAATATAGGTCAAAAACATGCGGCACTTACCAGAAACCTCTCCAGTAACGACTAAGGCCGGAACACCCTCATGGAGCCAGGGAAGAGGTGAAACTCTTGGAGAATGCAGAGTATCAGACCTTCCGATTAATTGAGTATCCGTATAATCCGCGTACAATCTATTGGAATCCCATTTCCTGTAGCCAGCAGGTGGAGACACCAAACTATCAGCTCTATAACGTCCGAAAGGCCTGAAAAGGAGGAGGATCAAGGGATAAATGCCCGCTTTAATCACGCTGTGTTCTTATTCTTTGAAGTTGGTTAACACAGTATTATGTCATAGTATTATTTGATGTTTTGCAGTAGAACTTATTTTTCTTTCTTTCGCAATATGGATAAGGTGAAAATAATTTAACGCCATCTACAATTATTTTGTCTGTCTAATGTGCCTAAAAGAAAGAAAGAGACAGAGAGAGAGAGAGAGAGAGAGAGAGAGAGAGTACGATTAGCTTTTGTTCAAGTATTCTGTTAACAACGTTCCAATGAGATTAAGTGAATATAGAGTGTGAAAGTAGTAGTAGTAGTAGAGAGAGAAAAAGAGAGAGAATGAGTAGGAAAAAGAGGAGGAATGATAGAGAGAAAAGAGTGAAGCTTTTTCTATTTTTATGCTTGATAAATAGTATACTCTATTCTCAAAAGTTTACAGTCGATACTTAATAAGAGGGACAAAATACGAGACGACTGTAAATATTTTTTCTAGGTATTTATATTGATTAAGTACAAGGATAAGATTTTTTTCAATGAGAAAGTGGTCCTAATTACATTTTTGTATGAATAATACATATATAAATACTATATATATATATATATATATATATATATATATTCTTGTTCTTTCATTATTCTCCCATACTCAAATTTACTGTTTTTTCCCCTTTTCCTATTTTCATTTGTAGTTCTGCTTCAAAAGAAAGTTTCTCCTACGTAAATGTTGCGTTCTCAGCAGCAGACGTGTATTTAAGTATAGTTCATGGAACACTTCGAGAAGCCAAACTTAGATAGAGGTTATTGTTAGGAGCAACATTTTTACAATGACAAAGTATTGTAGTTAAAATATAAATAGTCCTTAGTTTCTTTAATGAATCTTATTCGTTTTCCTCCTATCTTAATATTCTATTCTTTCTCCTATAAAATATTTATTCTTTTCGATTTTTCCTTTCCATAAAATATTCTCTTATTCAAATAGCAATTAAATTTTTCTTTTAATATACTTATTCATGCTAAGTTGTATAAGACAAATGTATAGTAAATGTATTCTAATGGGAAAAAGGAAGAGAAAGAGAGAGAGAGAAGAGGAGCAAGTTGATAAACTAAAGAGGAAGACAGATGACACAGCCCTATGACATAGGTGAAAGCTAAAATTTTATTTCGCTCTTAGGTTTTGAAAGTAATCTACAATTAATACCAAGAGCATAAATGTTGAGCTTCCCCTTCTCCTCTTTCTCCCCCTTCTTCCACTCCTCTTCACTCCTAGAAATGTCGTCTAAAGCATGTTTTCGAGTTTGTTAAGAAAAGTTTGAACTAGTTGAGAGATTGAGCAATTTAAAAAGAAAAGAGAAAAAGCCATCGCATTAAAAGTTAAGAATCATTATAGGGATTAATTAATAAGCACATAGTTCATGCAGAATCACGTATACATTATAGATTTATACTTTATATAGTTTTTTCTTCATTTACAGAGAGATTCCATGAATCAGAAAAGTCTAATTTTAATAAATAGAGAAAACTACAAATACAATAATAACAACAACAAGAAAAGAGAGACAACACTATTGAATTTCGTTGAATATATAGATTAATTAGAAATTTCTCTTGTAATAATTTAATATTTATCATTTAAATAATAATATTTAAACAACGTTTGATATCGAATAATAAAGGTTTAATGTGTATTTTCTCTTTTTTCTATTTTTTATCCTACTCAATATTTTGTATTTGTAGAAAAAGCAGCAATAACGTTTGTGCAACATCAAGTGCAGCAATCTTTCAAAAGGCAATTAGAGAAACTAATAAAGTGTAGCGCTAGGTGGCGCGTTAAGTAGGCAAATGTTTTTTTTTTTATTCATAGCCAAAAGCGCAGCATTTTAGCGGTTATGTCAAACAAACTTCATTTTATTTTTGCTGCATTATGGATATAGAAAGGAAACGTAAAGGGAGAATGGAGAGGGAGAGAATATTAATCTTAAATTTGGCCGATAGGCAGCAGTACAGTCGTTAATACATTTTTACATAAATATCAGAACGGCTTTATTAAGACGTGTGTATATGTCATATGTCAAGCACAATTAGCGACTGTGAGTCACGCACAAGTCGGCATTGTGTGAATAAACTAGGAATAAATCGACACGATCATAAAATTATATCAGGAGTCATAACGTTTCTCTCCGACAATTTTTCCCCTAATGTTTCCACTTTCCAATTCAATTTTCATAATAAAGCAAAATGTTTATCTCTTGAACGTTTTAATATATATCAAGTTGTTTTCCTACATCTAGAATATATACAATTATATATCAGTACGTTACTCTGTATGTAAATAATTAATGAGCTTTTGTTGAAATAACTAAAAAGAGCAGAAGAGAATCAAGTGGGGATCTAACGGGGAAAAAAAAATTCAAGTATCCATAAGAGTCAACAGGCTATAAAAAGAAAGTGTATAGGAGAGTAAAATACCAATAAAAATTACATTCCACTTTTGTCTTCGCTTGTGTAAACATTGTAAAGAGAGAATCCTAAAGCTTGAAACATATTTTCATCTTTTTTATTCCGAAGCTGACTTCCCCTTAAAAATCTCTCATTTCTCTTTATCATTTATTAGTAATTATAGGATATTTAATACTCTACAAAAACATCTAACCTACGAATAAATTCTTTTATTATATAAGAATAGAAGTAAAATCCATTAAACCTTTACGAATTCGTAAATTGGCATTTAATAGAAATATTTCATATTGTAGAAAGATACCTTCTCATTAAGAGAAGAACTCTTCTTAATATTTCAAAGCTTTAGTTAATTCCATTTAACATATGTACGTTTATGCATTTATACTAATACATCTATACTGTATATACATATAAGATGTATATACTCTGTATTAGTTCTCTTTCTAACCTCTTCCTTTTCATCTCTCGTCTTATTCTTTTTTATACGACAAAAAAAAGCACGTCTAATGGAATAACAATTTTGAATTAAGAATAACATCTGTAATTGATTAATAACACGACATTCATCAAGAAAGCTACTGTATTAGAGGTAATTAATTAATTCCCCAAGGATATGCAAATTATCTTAAAAATCTGCCATGTTTTGACCTGAAAATCATTATTTGTTAAATCTTAAATCTCTTAAGTCAAGGACAACTAATATGGTTATATCATTGTTAAATTTGACTTTTTTTTCTAATTAATTCTGATAAAAGAAAGAAACAAGGAAAAGGAAAAAATAACAGAGACTTTTATTACCTAAAAATCTGAGTAAATAATATATTTCCCTTCAAATATAATAAGAAATTCGAATATATATATATATATACTGTATATAAACGATTTAACAGCATTATTAGATCTTATTCTAGCACAGTAATTTTCTTTTATGCTATATCAATATCTATTGCATGCTTCAGAAAGCAAAGTAGGCCTAGGTTAGCATAGTTCACCTTTAATATACAAGGGTATCTGCACAAGGAATTAGGAAAAGAGAAGACAAAACGAAAGAGAAAAATAATTAATTTTAGAACATTTTGCTGTATTTTCTTTGTTTTCTTTTTTTTTTGATAAATAAATAGATAAGTAAGTAATTAGAGAATTTAGGTAATTTCCTTTAGCCTACAAACAAATTAACCTATTTTTTTCCTTTATATTAAAAGAAAGAAAAGAAGAAAAATAAATTAATAAATAGAAAAGAATAAGGAAAAGTTGATGAGACGAATCTCCAGATTATCCTCAGATAATAGCTACAAATTATATTAAGATTGTATTTGTAGGTATACAATCTTCATACTCTATGGTTTATATATACTATATGTATTTACTATAGAAAATGACGGGCGTGTATTTTATATATATAAATATTGCTAAGATGTAAATTGAATTTGGATTAAAACTCATTCAATCAATCTAATCTTAACACTAGTTTAATTGCAGGAAATTTTAATTTAGCAGGCGTAATCTCTTCTCATTTAGCATTCTCCCTCTTCTTTTCATTTTGTCTACTCGCCGTTTCCCTCTCATAGCTACTTTCATTATTTTATACTTCAATTTCATTAGATTAATTCTCTCCCGGAAAAAGATTATCTGATGCTTGCTTATCTTATTCTCATTGATACATTTTGTTTCTTTTGAAATGGATTAACGCTTCTAATGGCAATTAGTAATAAATAATTTATATTAATCCAATTTAGTCAAACTATTAAACAATCAAAAAATCATTTCAAATGAGACACGAAATTCATTTATAAACTAGATATTTCCTGCACTGGATAAATAACTACTACATGATACCTAAACTCCCCAAGAGCTGATTAGGTACATCCAATTAGGCTTTAGACATTCAATCACGTATTTTGCCCCTAGTAACTTGTTAGGTGGGACTTTGACGGCCGTTAACGTTTAACTTACGAATTCGAATATAAACTAAACAAGTTGTTTTTATTAAATTATCAACATTGTTTTGTTTTTGATTGATTTATACGATTTTTAAATTTCTCTATGAAAAAGGCCTATAACAGATAAAAGGGTGAAGAATACTACATTATCCTGTCTGTTCTTTATTAACTATGCGTCAAGCTTATTTGTATTTTAAGTCTCTACATAAAACCGAATTTTAAGTTGATTAACTACTTTAATTCGTTATCAGTTTATAGTCTTATTTGAAGAGTTTTACACTCAACAAGAAAGGAACAACGTCGAAGGAATAAAAGAAAATAAAAAGATCACTTTTACGGTTTCCTCTTTCTTTTACTCGTGATGCCGTGTAAGATATTTTACCTCTTACGCATTAATTCAACATCTTATCTTTGTCTTTTGTGCTGGTCAGTAGAGATATAGCTGTGACTACGTGTGTATAGAAATGACTTATTAACATCTAGTTTGTTTTGTTTTCTCCCTTTTCCCTCTCTCTCCCTCTCTTTCTTTCTTTCTCCCACTCAAACTAACTAACGCACAACAACTGTACATCTTATCAAACGTTCACGAAAGCTTTAAAGTATTAGGGAATAGTTATTAAGGGCACTTTTTGGCTGTTCTGTGTAGTGTAGCAAGACTGAATGTGATGTAACCAAATGTTTGCTAATTAAATTTAATCAATTTCCTCTTGTGTAAGGAAAATTGTAATGATAAAAATAATCAAGTACTTACTTTACTTCATCTTCATTCGGCTCTTGAGTTTGTCCATTTTCGAATAGCGCCGCAACTTCCAAATCACTTCCGGTTGGATCATCTATAGCTCCTAGTGATGGTGATGGTCTATGCCTACTAATTGGTACTGGAATCGATAGTTCAGATGTGGAATGAAACGTTCCCGCTGGTGCCGTATGAGCAACGGTAGTTCCGGGACTTTTCAAATCCAAAGAAAGTGTTTTACTAATAGATTTTCTATGCGTTGCTAGACTTCTTATTTGCCTAGGAGACGGTGGCGGTGGAGGTATCTTGGGAGGATCAGCTAAAGTATGAAGAGAATATAACTATTAAACTACGGCCTATCGAAAGCTGGAGAGGAAAGACAATCATTTATTTAAAAGTGCAATAAAAAAGGAAGCTAATGTAGCTTAAGGAGGAGCTTTATTCCAGTTAATACAGGTTATTTACTCTTTTGCTCAAGAGGTGCTGTTGACCTTTAACTGTGGTCACATTGTTGAACAAATAAATATGAAAAGTAGATAAACATCCTAAATAGCAATATGAAAAGAATGGCAGGGGGAAAAAATCAACTTTGTCAACTAGAAGGAAATACTTTTAACTCTTCTTTGTTTATACTATTAACTCTTAATTATTATATTTATTTGTATTAGTACTGGGTTATTGCGTAATAATTTAATCTATATTTAATTCGCTATAGTCTCTTTCTTTTACGTAGTTTTGTCCCATATTAAGGCCATATTCATATAGCCAAGACTATCATGACAACGCTTGATTTTTTTTTTTTGCTTATCTGCTTTATGCTTAAAACCTCTCACCCTCTTCCTCCTCCTTCCCTCCATCCGATTTAGTATAATCATAAATAATAAGTTGGCACAGATTTTGTTTAATTTATGTATTATATTAGTATAGCTAATTATCTGTAACTCTCTCCAATCTATCTTTCTGTCTATCTTCTCTTCTCATTCCTCCTTAAATATTAATTTACGTGCAATAGTATAGAATGTTTTAAATTAAATGTAGATGAAATTATACGGAGTCTATAAACTTGGGTAAAAACTACCACTAAAAACTTAATATTTACCTAACGAAAGACCAAGTTCTGCAAAATATGCCAAGTTTTCAAAAGAATAAAGAAAAAAATTAAAGTTTTTCTTTAATAAGAAGAAAGTTTTTTTTATTAAAAAAAAAAAAGAAAGAAAAAAAAAATAACTTAAAAATTGTTCTTGTTTGAGGGAGGGAAAGAAAAAAGAAAAACGTCTTTTCGCATTAAAAAGGTAAGGGAAAATGAAAAAAGAAAAAAATTAGGCCATAGTGAAAACGATGATTCCATTTAATTAGTTTACTTTAACTTGTCAATGACTGTGGAGACATTACTCATTCATTTACCATAGTGCGTATATGTGATTTTTTTTTCCCCTCTAGATAAACAAATTAATGTTGATTTAAAAAAAAAAACATAGAACATAAAAGAATAAAAGAAATGAGATAGTCTACTTTGTCTTTTATACCGTACAAAAAATATTGGAAAAGTAAGATTTTCTACCCTCGTAACCTTAACATGATTTTCTTTACTACGTCTTTATTTTTTAAATAAGAATTCTATCAGCTTCTATAATTTATAAAGAAAGGCAATTTATATATAAAAAGAAGAGGAAGGAGGGGAAGAATATAGAAGATAGAGAGAAGAAAAAAAGAGATGAAAGAAAAAAAGTTTAGGATGAATAAATTTAAATTATTTTAATAAGTTAAAATAAGATCCGTTAATCATTATTTATTTACATTAAAATGACAATTTTATCATTTTCATTATTTATAAATCTGACATATCATTGATTAAAGAGATTTATCATCCTTTAAATATATATACATATATTTATATATATAGTATATATACAGGTTGCTTTTATTTTCTTAAATCTTATACTTAACATAGCGGAAGGAAGTACAAGTTAATTTTGTCTATATTTCTTAGCACTTTGGCTATAACATTTTAGTCTTTATGTCCTGTTCCAGGCTCAAAGGCAAAAGTTACTTTTCTCCTTTAGCTCTTTTGCTTAAAAAGATGATAGAACTGATGTTTCTCAGAAATCATTACACATATATATGTATATGTTTTTCCTCCATATCTTGCCTCCCCCCCCCCTCCTTCCCGCCCACTCATTCTTTCTCTTCTTCCATTATTTAATAATATCGCTCGAAAGTATAGAAAAAATGTGAAGAATAAGAAATGAAATAATGAAAATTACCCATTTTCAAGACTGTTCTAGTACAAAGTCATGTTCAGAGATGATTTTGCCTTAGAGCGAGGACAAGTAAATAAAGGAGGGAAGAGAATTTGAAAGAAAGGAAGGCTACTGAATAGATAGGGAAAATTTGCTGATTCAGCTATAGAAAAAAAAACTAGTTTGTCTATTGTATTTTGAAGAGTAAATCAACCACCGAAAAAGTTATTTTATCACATCCTCTTCACTTTGTAAGGATTCTTTAAACTATCAACAAACTTTATGGTTGGTTGTCTGCTCAGCTCTTAATAGCATATAATTTTATGGCATTTTAAAGAGTGCATCAACTAAAGGTAACGCTAAACATATTATATACGATCATTTACATTGGGATAATAATATCAAATAGAAATAATTTCTTGTGGTTTTTCTAGCTAACTCACCTTTTAAAAGTTCACATTGCACTCCGATATCCCTTTGCCAAGGAAATTTTGTAACTTGTGTAACTCTAGCTCCGCAAAATAGGGAGTCCCTCGATTGAGCTCTGGAACCAGGAAGTGCAAGTTGAGATTTATCCAACCCCTTATTTTCTCCTAATAGGGGATTAGCGGAGGAGACTCTTTCTGGCCTATGTGGTAGTAAGAGATCTTCCGTGCTTCTCGAAATCGGTTCTTCGGGAACCGGCATGGACATGACGTCCGAGTAGGAGTAGCATTCGCTGTCGCCACTTCCAGAACTGAAGCGTTCCTGACGACGGTCGAAGATTTTTCCTGTTGAAAAAAAATAAGGTGACGTCTAGCGGATTGAAGAGAAAATGAAATCCTTCAAATATTTTCATACAGAAAGGTTTCTTATCATTGCAATATTTCTCAGCTCACACCAGTAAAATGTCCTATCTAAAGAGCAACATAATTTTTACATTATCGAATAAAATGTTAAGTATTCATGAAAATGTTAGCGACATCTATCGTATGTTATTTTAAGCATGGAGTCTCAATTGTTGACGTTACTATCTTGTTAAAGGCAAGGGTAAAAAAAAAAAAAAGGAAAAGCTGATTAAGTGCAGATTCCTTCAACCTCAAGTGCAAATTTAGAGAGGAAATAGATATTATTTCTTTTTGACGATTAATACTTTTAATTAATTTCTCTCTAGTTGAAAGAAAGAGTAAGAAATAAAATTAAATCTTTTTCTTTTAAGCGAAAAGCCAGTTCAAGGTTTCCATATGTTTTCCCTTTTTTTTACACTTTAAACAGTTCAAAATGTCACCTAGTCAAAATTTCAATTCTTAGTAGTACTATCCCTTTCTTACCAATTCCGTATACAGTATATGTTGAAAACTAGTTAAAAGTTGATGAAAAAGTTAAAGTAACAGCATAAAAGTTCAATAATAAATTTTTGATACGATATAGTGGAGAAAAGAGCAAGATGAATCCAACTAATATTCACTATTCGACCTCTTTAAATAATTAAATACAATAGTTTTAGCGGTTTGATAATTACAAATTGTATAAATTTCTTTTTTCCCTTTTCGAACATTAGATTGCGAATAGAAAAAAAGTTAATATAACTGTTGATTTTTGTTTTTCCCTTTTGTTATTATTTTTTAAGAGATGTTCATTTATTTCCTCTTTTCCTCTCCCTCTCTCTCTCTCTCTCTCTCTATGTGTCTATGTGACTGTCTCCCTTTATAAACGTTCTCCTCTTTATATTCTTTTATCTACATTTTCACGTTAACCACTTCATAATTTATCAAGATCTAAGGAAATTTTAATAATGTAAATACTAAGATGAAAACGTTTAATTAAAAATGACAAATTATGATTGAAAAATACTTTGACCATTAAACTCTTATTAAGGAATAAAATATGCAAATATAAAATAAACCAACAATTTGTTACTCTTATTTTAAATCACACTATCTATTCCCTTCTTTCCTTCAATGAAATGAGTAATCTTTCATATGAATAATGTCTTATATATAACATTAAAATTCATGAACAAACAACGTTATTAAACGTTCTGATAGTACGGTCTATATGGGTAGATCTATTACGTTACGTATAGTACTAATACATTATCATTATTATTAATTGGTTATTGTTGGTTGATGGTGAAAGCGAAATGAAAAGGGGAAAAGATCCAAATGAAAATATAAACAAGTCAAAAAAAAGCAATAAAAAACACGTAAACAATCAATCAAAACTAGTCTTTTGATTCCATATATATAGTATATATATATATATATATATATTTTACTTTAAACTTCTAGATGACTTACAGACAGTCTTTAACCTTTCGCTAAATTGTTATTGGTATTAGAAAAATGTCACGTGATCGTATATACCTAAGGTGATGGAAGTATTTAAAAAATCATTGATATATATATATATATATGATTAAAAAACATAAATATAGCATAATAGAAGGGTAAAGTGGTTTTTTTTATTTAATAATTTAGGTATACTAAGTAAGTTTAAATTACAAATATTAAGTTATATTTTCAGTTAATATTCGAAACCTCACGTTGAAGGTTAGGAATAGGAAAACAGGATAGCAATTATAAAAAGATTATAGTGATTTTGATTGACAAAGACAGATAGCTGTAATAGGCAGTCTAATTCGAAACAAAGAAATAATCAAACCGTCTAAATTATAAAGAAAAAGGAAAAGGGGAGACAACAAAAGAAGAGAGAGAAAGACTACAGAAAGGTAAGATGCAAAAAATATTTTACAGGTTAAATTATCTATGCAGAAATAGTAATAAATTCGAAAAATATCTTAATCTTCTAGATAAAGTCTGCATTAACGCTGCATTTAACTAAATATATCAAGGCAATCTCTATGAAAATGTACGTTCGTGTAATATCATTTTAATGAACTAATCGATATCATTATACTCATATGAAACATCAAAAAAATGATGATCTAAAAGTAGCTTTGATCTACATTCACTATCCAAGGTCACTTACTTTTGGCCTTTCCATAAAGAGCGTTCAATCAATGATGCACTCTTACGCTTGTTTTTGCGAAACAGAAAAAAATGTCGTTTACTAGAAGACAGTTCTAAAAATAAACAATTAACCAAGAAATTTACTAAGTAAATAAAATTAATTAGTTAAACGAACATTTATAACTAATTAGAATTAAATAATTTGTAATAATTGTAGATATTTTGCGCTGTATTTTACACATATAAACATAAATAAGGTGACTTAAAGAGCAACGTAGAAAGAGGGAGAGAGAGGGAAACAAGTACACAGCCAAGAGTAAAGGATGCTTCACCTAATTTTATCAAAGACTATTTTGATAAATAGAAATATAAACAACGTTTAAAAGTGACAATTGGGCTAGAAATATTGTCGACCCCTAAAGAAAAATAGGTGAGAAGAAAGGTTGATACACCTCGATTACAGGTTGAGAATTTTTTCCCCATTTCTCGTATAATTAAGTGAATAATAGAATAAAGTCATGCGCAATAATACCGTCTAACGTCAAGTGCAATGTTATTTTACTGTCATTCCTCAATGCGCTGGGGCGTAAACTCATTAGGTTTACGTAAAAACAAGTTGACGTTAGGAAATTATTTTATAATTCTTATAAAAATTGACCATACTGCCTAATAGAATTTCTTTTTAATAATTGTAAAACACTATAGACAAAGCTAACCAGATTTTGCCAATTTATAAGAATACATGCGCTGGGCCAATTGAACCCTTGCAGCAACATCGTCATCTCCTTCTCCAGGGTCGTTGTCCTCGACAACAATTCCATCTTCTTCGTCCTCTTCAATGCAAATTGCCACAGGCTGACTCCCTCGTCTACAGGGTGGTGGGGGTGTTGCTGGTTTCGATTCAATATTCGCCCATCTTTGAGCTACACCAACCAATAATCCGGCACTCTGAACTAAGCCTCCCATACCGGGTGGGGTTCCAGAGCTGCTATTCGATCTCTGAAGAAGAGATTTGAGGCTACCGGATGATCTTCGAGATTCCTTGGTTTTTGAAATCAGTGCTTGCAGAGACATGGCTTTGATCGAATGACGGCGGTGTTTCGGAGACGTCTGACGTCATTCCGATGCACTTAGTTACACTCTCATTAGCATGTTTAGTGCAATAAAAAAATTCCTGGGTACTTTTATGCCATTTTCGTGGATTTCAACCACGCCTGCCATAGTCAGCAAATTTAGAAATCATACCCTGAAATTTGCATCATGGCTTACTTTGCTCTAAAGTTCTATTATTATCTATCTTAATTTTGCGGAATCACTAAATAAGCATCAGTAATGAAAATACCATTCACCCCATCCATCTTCAACCAAAGAAATAAGAATGGCAGCGCCATCTATCGAGTTATTTTTTCTACTCCTACTCCTACGTTCTCCTCTAAAGAGTACCCTGGATTGGTCAAATCCTTATGAGATATGGAGCTAAACTAAAAAAAATAGCTACTCTCCCACTTAGCAATAAATGGAAGCTTAAAATGTTTTGCCTATTGGGAAGGATTTCTTTCATGTAAATCACCCAGAGGGAAACTTTCCGATAGGTAGGAGAAACTACAGTATCAAAAGTAGGTTTAAAATAAAAAAAGACAGAAAGAGGTCAATTCTATGATGATTATGAAGCCATGTCAAACAAAAAAGAAAAAAGGAATGTGAATGAATGAATAAAGCGGAGATGGAGGAATGGTTGGGAAGAAAGAGAAGAGATCTAATAATAGAAATAAGATAATTTTCTTGAATAGTTGGACGAACTTTGGGAAAACTATGAAAGAAGAGCTTCATTGGTAATGGAACAAGAAAATTAACAATGTCTACTCGGTTTTCCAAAATCTCTCTTATTCCCAATTGCATAAAAATTATGAAGAAAATATAAAGAAATACGAAATTGAATGCGATGATCGTCTAACGCTTTTAAAAGAGATTAATCGTCTTTCGTCGTTACCTAACACGCCTACCAAGAATCCCAATTTCCCAAAAAAAGAAAATTGTAAGAACTCGGCTACCTCTAAAGCGACATCTAACAGCTAGTTCGTTCTTTAAGTCATCTATATTAAATAGTTTAATAGTTCTATTGGAGTAATCTCTCAACAAGTTTCTTTCTTTGTTTTTTTCTGTCCTGATAGAATATTGGAAATTTTCCTGTTTTTTATTCTTGGTGTTAAGTAATCATTACAAAATCCTTTTTCGTATCTAATCCTGCATTCAAGTTTCTCAATTTTCTCAATTCAATTTTCAAAGTCTCCCTCTCATCTTATAAGCCTCATAACAGTCCAGTCGAATTCAGTAACGCTTTTTTTTTATAAAGAATTTTTTTGGGTCGTCGAATTAGCCATGCAGTAAGGAGCAACATCCTTCGCTAAGTAATAATTCTCACCGTACGAGAGAGTGAGCTGCTGGAATTAGACGTTTCCAACAGCCTTCGTTCTTGTTGGCTTCCTCTCATACAAAACTCAATACTTTTCTATTGTATCTTTCTTTACCAAACAGTTGAAAATATATGTAACATTATTGTAAGAGACGAAATTGAAGATATCTGTTAAATATTTGCTTTCTCTCCTCCATCTCTCATTCTTCATTATCGTTGTTTTTTTATTTTTCATTCGGCAAGGAAGAGCGTATTAAAATATTGGATTGTTGACGGTTTAGCCATTTTTTTACGAGTACGGAGATAGAGGAGATAAACGCCTAGTATCTTCTTTCTTTTATATATTTATTACCGTGTAAAGTAAAAAAATTTTTCATTCATCTATGCATATATTCCACCATAAAAAAAGACAGTAACAGTAATACAATCAACTACTCAATACTTAAAGTTATGCTTTGTATAAATAGAGAATATATTGGATATAAAGAAGATGATACTATTGATAAATCTTGTAAATTAAAACGCCATCTACGGCCTTTGAAAACTCTTAACGAATATGTGTTACATTTAAAATAGATATAACTGTTTCTCCTGTCATTAGTATCTTATTGCAAGAACGAAATGCTCAATTAATTTAGAGCATAAGGAATTTTTAATAGATGACACAAGATAAAAAGAAGCCAAAAGGAAACATACTATACCATCTGAATTGATGTAGATACTGAATATTCTAGGGAAAACAAAGAAGAATAAGAGCACTTTAAAGAGGAATATTCGATTTTCATCTTTATAATAATTCTTCTCAGTAAAATTGAAAAACCATTTTTTTCTTTTCTCTCTTCCCTTTTCTGTCTGTTAATATGTCTTATTTTATCTCTCTTTCTTTCTCTCTCTCTCTCTCTCTCCTTCTCTTTCTTTCTTTATTTCTATTCCTCGTATGCCTATATTGTAATTAAAGAAAAGATGACATATTTTTTCACGCTTTTATTCTTGAACAAAACACTTTGTTGTTTAGTTCCTTCTTT
Source organism: Dimorphilus gyrociliatus (assembly GCA_904063045.1). Taxonomy (NCBI): domain Eukaryota; kingdom Metazoa; phylum Annelida; class Polychaeta; family Dinophilidae; genus Dimorphilus; species Dimorphilus gyrociliatus. The sequence goes on from CAJFCJ010000003.1 coordinate 288,714, forward strand.
GATACCTGCTCATAGCGGAATAAATCGCATTCCCTTTTGTCAATCTCACTACGAAAGGATGTTATCGATCAATTTATTATCATATATAGAAAATCAATGAACTGCAAAGTTATCCGACTCTTCGATCTAATCCAAGCAGATAGTAAAAACTGTTGCAATTGTTAAATATCGATTTGTTTATTTTGCTTTGAGGTTTATTTCTTGATTTACCAATTGGGTGGACATTGTTCAAATGGACGATTCTCCCTCCACTCAGGAAATTAGTTGCACAGGGAAACCGTTTCAAGTAATAGCAATCGGATATTCGATCGTTGGGTACATTTACAAAATACGGACTATTCTTTACCTAAGGGCAAGTTCTTATCTAAAGCTACCTAAATGGCATTATCAGAAGACTTTGCTACAAATTTTAATGATTCAGAATATTAATAGGCATAATTTTAACCCATTAAAGACAATCAATGAGGGCTGGTCACTTAACCTTTTATCATCATCTCGTTTTTTGTCGTTGTCCCTGTCTCTCCTCCTCTCCTTCTTTATCTTCCCCTCTGTCTCTCTCTCTCCGTCACTTTCTTAATTTTATTTTAAAATCTAAATGAAGCGTAATAAAGTTTTCTTATTTTCTTTCTCAGTTAGAATATACGGTATACTATATATGTATTGAGGGAAAGAAGGTCTTGAAGCTTATATTCTTTCCCTTAGCTTCTTTTTTTCCCCCTCTCACTTTAATCATCTATTAAAATGCACTATCCCTTTTATTCGGTTATACGAAATGAAAGAAACGTAAAAATAATTGCAGATTATTCTTCATAGTCTGTGAAATTCTAGGACATATCTTTCTTGTTATTTAAAAAAATTTATCAACAAGAAGACATAGAGTTTAGTAATTTTCTATATAAGTACAACATAGACGTGGCTATAGTACGTGCGTAAGTACGCAGTTGAATTAACTTGTTCTGTTGGATATAACCGATTAATTGTAATTAAAGACTTTAAAGAAAACAGATTTATTCCTTTTTGCCAACTGGTTTAGTTTTTATGTATCTAATTCGAACTTTTTTTTTACTTTGTTACAAGGAATATCGTATCAGTCTACTGACTGCAAAGTGTAATTTAAAGCTGCATGATTTTAGAGTTTTAAAAACCTTTTTCTTCCACTTTCTATTTTAGCTCTCTTTTTTTTTATGTCGAAAATTCTAGAGTGAGGAAGTGGAAGAGAAACTGCTCTAAAAATACTAAGCAAATGTTCGCTTACCTCTTGTTCGTCGTTTGATCAATGAATCTGGACAACTCCATACTCTAGAACGAGGAACAACATCGTCATCTTCGTCGTCGTTTCGAAGACTTTGAAAATTTCGATTTTTCGTAAATTTCATTAAGATCGGAGACCAGATATAACGTTCTAAATCGCGCGACATCCTCGGTAATTTGTCTAGAATACAAAGAGAAGAAGATTATATTAAAAAACAAGAATACGTTATCATTACATTTCGATTTGTTTAGTACTTAGTATATTTGTTAAAGCTCTAGAGAAAAACGTTAAACATCGATTTATTCCTATATACAAAGATTTTCAAGTATTTCTACAAAGTTATAAAAGTATAATATTAATAAAATAATGAATTGACAAATATATTTCATTAAATAACAGACATTTATAGTTTTTTACTTCTAATTAGGTTAATTTGATTTTTTAAATAAACTAGAGGATTATGTCGATTATGTTGTCATTTAAAAGATGAGGTGACTCTGTTCGTCTGTATGTCAACATCTACATTTGAATCTGCAGGGCATAACACAGACTCTTCTTCTTCCTCTATACAATCAATCTATTATTATCACCGTTTAATAGTAAAATGTATGCTATTTTTAAGATTATTTTCTTTTTATATTCTTTATCTTTAGTCTTTTCTCTCTCTTTGGTTTATGTTAAATCTTGATATAAAAATATTGATTATTCTATATTATAACATTTATGTCAACATCTTTTAAATTTTCTAATGAACTACTTTTGCGACATAAGCAGACAATTTACTTATAGTCGAAAATAGCTCTGAACCTAAAATACTCGTCTCTTTTAGTCCCTTTCTTTGTTATAAAATGTTTTAATAGTCATTTTTTTTATCATATAGGAAATGATCGAATTTTTTAAAATGTTCTTGTTTAATTAGGTAAAGAGGATAATAAGGATTGTTACTATAATAGAGATAGAATGCATATATCTTTAATCTAGTTGTTAAACAATTTACATATTCAAATCGTTTTGTTTTTTATCTTAATTTATTAAATGAACAAATAATAAAGATAACCTTTATCATAATGCTCTTCATCATCTCTCTTAACAGATGTTTAATTATAGTCAACGAAGAGATTTTTAATGTATTTAGAGGGCAAAAACTAACGTAGAGTATGCTAAGCGGCAAAAAAGATCAAAATAATCATTGGAGTGTATACGATAAAGCTGGTGTAGTAAAGTCGTACGCCCTTATTATTGATATGTTTTGTACAGAAATATCTAGATGACATGCAACCTTGTTTCTTGACAATTAGAAAAAGAACAGCTAGAGAGTATTTGAGATAAAGAGAACGACTTAAGATGAAAAAGTCTAGGGAAGACGGTGAAAAGAGACAAAAAAGAAAAGATGATTTAATATCTCATAAACTGTCTTAAACGTTTACAAGTTTTATGTTGCCTATAAAATTATGGAAATAAATATTTCTTTTCGTAATCTTAACTTGTTACCGGAGAACATTCGACATTTTAAATGAAAAATTAAGCCTTTAGTTCCGGAGGATGAGCACGAGGTATAGAGTTAACAAAATGCTATAAATTACATGCAACATGTCATATTTAGACAATAACAACAATAATTATGATAAAAATAAGTGAGAAAAGAAAGTAAATTTTCAATTAAGAGGAAGTTTATAAAAAGTATATACTGTATATATATATATACAGAATATATCTGTATATTGTACATATTAAACAACTGGCGAATTAGCATGCAAAATCGGCTTTGACTAATTGACTGACTAACAAATTCTTTATAAATCTTGTTTTATTCTATCTTCGTTTTGAAAATAAACTGGGACAGCTTTGAAAAATTGTCTTTGTAGATGCGTCATTATATGTACATGAGTCGTATTCAATAAACTATCGATAAAATACACATATGACTCCATTGTGGTTAAGAAAAGTAAGAAATGTGTAGTAAAGTAGTTATTGATGTGTTTCTATCCCTACTAAACTTTATTAGTATGAGTGGAAAAAAAGTCTATTGTACTGTTTAAGCTGATTGTAAATATCTTTATTAAACCTATTTTAACTCTACATATTTTTTTTACCTAATGTCGTACTTTCTTCCATTCTTTTATTTATTCTAAGAGACCATTAACTCTCGAAAATGATAAAAGATTGAAAGAGGAAGAAGAGGAAAAAGAGGGGAAAGGAAAAGAAGAAAAAGAGATAGAGCGAAAAAAAAAAAAAAACAACAACCAACTAAGAAAGATGGAGCAAAAGAGAAGAATAGGGTTAATAACGAATGAATATAAATTAATTAAAACGACTTAAAGAGAAATATTTAAATATTTTTTTTACAATCAGTCTCCTGTTGCTGACTAATAAAGTCAAATGTCTAATTTTGCCTACATGCAATCGAATTAAAGCCAAAAATCTTTGAGGAGGAAGCCGTTGCCGAACAAGATACCTACATCCTCTAAGGTTTCTACTCTATTAATTTTGACTACATTCTACTAGGTGGAGTAATTTGTTTTTTTGACCTTTTAATCGACCAATCTTTAATTTTCCCTTATTCATCCTCAATGTGACATCGTACACGTTTTATTACCTATTGTATATCTAAACGAGTAATGTTTAAAAAAGTATGCTAAGGGAGGAGGAAATATTATTAGATTTATTATTAATGAGTGAAGAATTTCGGGTAAAAGACTCTTATGGCTTTTTAGGTACAAGTGTTGTTAATCCATTCTACGGTAAGAGAATATTATCACTAAAATCCAAGACCTTACTCTTATTTTACTATTGGAAACAAAAATTGCAGTTAGGCTTCTATAAAACTATATTGCATTACGGAATTGGAGATGTTGGTAATAGACGGCTAATTATTTCAACTTTTGTCGTTGTGGGAGCAAAAACCACATATTATTGGTAATGGTTCCGTCAAATTGTATACTAGAAACATATATTCTATACATATACACATTTATAAGGACACTATGTTTTAATTATACACTATTTAAACAGGCAAACTAAGGAATGTTATTTATCACTTTTCTTTCTTTGTTTCTTTGTTTCTTTCTCTGTTTCTCTCTCATCGTTTGACCTATAATTTCCTTAAAGATAAAGCATATTTCAACTGTTTCCTTAATCATCTAAACGTTACTCTATCTTAATGAATAATCATTAAGCGAGATTACATCGCAGTAATAATAATTTACTATTATTATTTACATACATAAGTTTATATACTGTTTACAGCTTCTTCTCTTTATCCTTATTAATAAAGTTATCTTTCTCAAAAACAACAAAAATTTGATAGTTAATGGTAATTCTCAACAAGGTTTATACAGTTTATGTATATATTCTCCATACATTTGATGACACAGAACTATTTACCATGCAATAGGCCTCTCCGCAAGTCTAATAACTATACGTTGCAACAAATTGTAAACTGTAAAAGCGTACAGTTATAAATACAGTAAATGTGACGTATATACAGTATATATTTTACTTTTACACATATATTTACTATATACAGAATATATAGATATATATATATATGTTATATATATGTTATATATATATATACAATAGAAAATTAGATTTCAAACATTCTCTCTTAGTTCTCTTTACCTTTAAGATTATTTTGATAATAAAATAAATTATTTACCTGAACTCTAACGGCTTGATATAACTTATTTTCTATCGTTTTGCAACTGAATAGAAGTCGATATACACAATCTTTCTTCAAAGTAACTTAGTGAAAAGGAAGCGTCACTCGGGCGTCGCATGGCGGCGTCTAACCAAATGGGTTTGATTAATGCTGCAAGTAAGATAACCTGAAGATGGCAGTTATTTTTTGTATCGACATTTACTTACAAGCCACCTGTTTATATTCAATGACTACAATGATGTAGGGTGAAAAAATTCTAATTCCTATACATCTAATAGAAACATGTACTGTAAGAAAAACATTAAGTAAATATATTGCTATATAACAATCAAAGCTTTATATATATACATGTTATAGTCAGTCCCCATGTATACTGTATATACAATTTTATTACATAGTCTTTTTCAGGGTAAATTTTTGTCTATGTACTCAAATACATCAATACAAGTATAACTGATATTTTAGATGATTAAACAGTATATGGGCATTGTCAATTCGTATTTAGAGACTTAAAAACTCTTCACATTCTCTCTCCACTGACTGCCTTACTGTTACATAAATTATACCTTTGAACTCTATTTTAAGTAGATATATTCAAATTAGCCAAAAAGTAAAATAGTCAATTTGTGTGCATATTTCGTTAACTTTTCCTTTTGTCGTGTCTCTAACCCCAACTTTTTCTTTTTTTACCATCATTCTCTCCACTTCAAAATAGAGTAGAAACGAAGAAACAGAAACTTATTAATTGTAATGTAATAATAAATTTTGCCTTTAACAATCCCTTTCCTTATAAAGTCAGTATACCCTTTGAGGTATTCAGTAGCGACAATTTTCTTCCCTTCAGATGATATAAACAATTCTTTTTCATTCTTAGAAAAACCTCGTCTATTCTTTTTATTATTGTTTCAACCCAATTTATATTTATAGGCCGATTTAATTAAAATTAAAAGCGTTTTATTACTTTTACACACATTTTTTATTATTTCACGCAATTTATTCTTTACGGAAAAGAAAAAAACTTACTTAATGTGTTTTTCGATTTAAAACCTTTTTCGGGTAGGCCTAAAATATTAATTGGAATAAATTAATTTATTCATTTGAAAAAATTCACCAAAATATGAGATTGCTGTATATACTAATAGATACGCCTACTTTCTCTTTCCTTAAGTTATTGCCATAGATGCATTATACCTTATTCGAGTGAAAATCTGCAATTCCCCAAATTGGTATAAACTAACAGGAATAAGAGAGAGACACAGGCAGACAGAGACACAGACAGAGACAGAGACAGACAGACAGACAGACAGAGAGAGAGAGAGAGAGAGAGAGAGAGAAAGATAAGAGACACTAATGCTCTGATACTGTAATAGAAGAGTAGAGGAGAGAAGGGGGTGAGAAAGATTTGTAGGCACTCTGTTTATTTTATTCAGTATCTTCAAAGTTACTTAGAGGTTTCTTTGTTTTTTTCAACTTTTCTATGAATAATTGAGTGGTTTTTTAAAAGATACCTCTTTCAATTATTAATAGTTATCAAATATTTTGCTATAATGCACAGACTAAAGAATACTGAATAAAGTAACTAAGGGAAAAGAAAGAGGCGGTGGTGGTGGTGGTGGTGATGGGGTTAGGGGGAGGGTGGGGGGGAAAAGAAGAAGATGGAATTATTAGCGAGTAAAACTTAATAAAAGGATATTTTCTACATGCATTAGAAGGTTAATCAATAGTGAGTAAATATCCTTTTCAGTATATATCATATGCTTTAATTGACTACTTGTTGAACGATCTATGAAATTACTATAACTAACTTATTAAAATAAAGCCATTCTTTAAGAAAACGGTATGAATGGAAAGTTGTTGTTGGTTTGTATTGTGGTTGAAAAGAAAAGATAAAGAGAAGAATAAAGTGCGAAATTTGGAAGGTTAGTAAGGACAAATTAAAGTTAAAACTATTTATCATTTGTACACAAGATTACGTTTTGCTTTGAGGGAAAACGATTAACATTATTATCTAGTCAGGAAAAGAGACGCTTAAGGAATAACTTGGAAAAGTATAAGTGGAAATGATCGGATATTAAAGAAAAAAGTAGAAATAAATCATAAGTTTCCCTTTAACTAAATTAGATAATATCATTTATAGTCATAAATATTATGAGTTTTTATTACTAAAGGGGATAAGCCTCTATCTCGTTTAAATACTATAGAAATAAATTAAAGAAACAAAGGATTGGACAATACATCTCTTTTAACTTTATTTTATCATTATAATTTATTCAAATTTATTACCATATATCACTTGCTTTCGATACGATTATTAAAGGGAGAAACAACGGCAACAGATCGAAATTTACCCGTTCAAATTGAATACAAAGTAAACGTATTGATTCATTTGCACCTAATAAAATGTAATAGTGTAAAAAATGAAGGAAAAATTAACATACTTGTATTGATAGATTTTTGTAGCTATTTAATAAAATTTTATACACTAGAGTGCCTCTCTTTGCACGCAATACGTTAATGTACCTGGAGGCTCTATGGCGGCTATTTACCGTTTTCTAGTATCTGTCTTCAGAAAATCAATACGACTGAAAAAAACGTGTTTTTATGGTCCTTACTCTCACTTACTCCTTAGCTCTCCTAGTCACTCACTCGCTTACCATTTCTTTCTATTTGCCAGTTTTATTCGCTACCTCGTTCCTTCTTTGTTCTTTAATTCCTTCTATCCATCCATCCATCCATCTATCTGTCTATCTATCTATCTATCCCTCTGTTTGTCCCGTTCTCCCTCTACTTGATTTTCTTTCTATCACTACCGCCTTTTTGCGAAATTATAATTATTTTTGCCCTTTACTCAATGCTAAAGTTTTTTGTTAAGTATATATTTATTATTATATTTATCCATCAGTCAAACTGGATTTTATTTATTTTCCAGTCTCTCTTTTCTATGTAACTTGTCAATTTTGTTCTTTTTCTTTTTCTTTATACTTAATTTTTAATCATTCTTTACACTCTTCCCCTTAAAGAAATCACTTTTGCATAAAAAAAACATATAATAAAAATCCACTTTTAGTAAACAATGATAAATATATTCATTTAAAATAATCAATAATTCATTAATAGACTTAATCAATAGTGTGTTTTACCTTTTATTCTTTCGTTTTTTAGACATTTCATAATTGTAAAAAATATACTTGAACCATTTAAAGATTTTGAACAATTGTTTGTTTATGTTGTTTACAAAGTTTAACATTACCGTACGCATTCATACACACACACACACACATACATACACTAACTATATTTATAAGATATTTTAATATTTGCACCGAGGGCTGGATTTTGTCGAAATACTTATTTTTAAGATTATACTTTTCCATTAAAATAAATTGATTAGTCCTTTAAAAGTTGTTAATGTTGTTGTTATGAGTAATAAGAAAAAATGTAGAATAAAGAAAAGAGACGCCTCGAATATTTAATCAAATGGAGACAAAATTAGATGCTTGATGAAATATTAAAAAGCGAGATTGATATGTTAAAAATGATAGAAAAAAGTGAAAGAGTAAGCAAAGTATTTAGTTATATAAATCTTGTAACATTGTACAATTGTTAATTTACTTTATTCTTGATATTCCCTCTCATGATTGTCTTCCATAGGGAAATTTTAGGGCTTTTCATTGGAAAATGAAAACCACTGAGGAAAATTTATCCCAGGGTGTACAGAGGAAAACAACAATTTTATTATATTTGATAGTAGCCCGATTATATAGCAGAGAAAAATAAAGGGAAAGCGCGTGATATTAGAGGGAAAGATGCATAAAATATATCTTTTATTTATCCCTATAATAAGGCCTATATACCGAATATATATATATACATATATACTATATACATAGCAATTTGTGTGTTTTACTATTGCTCCTTAATTTTCGTAGCGAGAATTTCAATAGGAATTCAACGCATAGTATAAAATAACAGGAAGAGCAACGGAAGTAACTAGCGATCAAATCATAAATACAAACGGCACACCGCATAAAAAGTAATAATAATGATAATTCATAAGGAAGGCAACCGGTACTATCCGGCAAAAATGAAGTGTGAGAAAGAGGAAATGTCATTAAAACTCTACATAGTTCTTTCCCTTAAAACGCATTCTCTTCTATCTGTCTCTGCCTACGTCTCTCGGTCGTCTTCCTATCAGTTGATTAAAATATACTGTAAACAGTATATATATAAACTGTATATAAACTACACGTCTGTAAATTTTATGTCATTTTTTTGTCTGCAATAAAATTGCAGTTTACATGAAAGAGAGTTTAAAGTTCAACTTGTTCACTTATATATTCAAAGAGATTATTTATACTAGTATATTACATATCATACTGTCTATATAGAGTTTGCATACTATATATAAGTTTTTAATAAATATTACCCATAATTAAATCATTATATACACTATACAGTATATCCTAAAAAATATGATTTATGCTTATATGCTACACTAAACCTATATTACATAAACTTGCTTAGTTTTAGTCTTCAAAAACCTTTCTTTGGATTGACGCATTTTTTTTTCACTTGTTTTTCTGCTTCAGCAACTGGTTCTAATCTAACTTTCATGCCTTATCCTATCTCCTCTTTAGGTTGATTTTAATATATAAATACTATATATACAATATATATGTAGAGAGAGAGAGATTGTCTATGCAGGAAAATCTCGCCTAAAACTACAATAAGAAGCTGTTTCTATGGGGTTTTATTTCGGGGAATGCAAGTTGGTTAGATAGTCCATTTATTTATATATAGACTAATAGTACGCATTAAAAATCTTGATATTAACGAAAAGAGAACAGTTCTATAGTATTAGTGTACTTAAGGAATATTCTGATTAATTAGAAAAAAAGCCCTAAAAGACTATAATAGCGTTAATTTATTATACAGTCGCGATATTAAGTAATTATAAGAAGAGTAAAAATGTCTAAAAATCAAAATATTTTGATTTAGGAATAAAGTGTATGGTTGTGAATATTTTTTTCTATAGGATAGATGACTTGTGAAACATGATGGAAAATTTCAGATAAATATCTATATTTTAAGAATCAATTTATCTTTCTTTTTTACCATAAATATGAATTTAGACAGCTATTAAGTAATTATAACATCATCATTATGACCTCATAATTATGAGTAGTATCATTGAAAAACAATTTGGTCTACAAATATTGTTCCCTTGAACTTACAACATACAATTCTTTTGGAAATATTAAAAAATGCATCAGCTATCTTTAGAAATCTGCAAAGATATCCTGTTCCACTTAAGCAGGCCAAAATTGACCATTCAAGGCATAACAGCAAAATTTAATTGCAGCCCAGTTACAGTGCAGAATATAAAGAATCAGTTCAAGCAATTTAAAACAATAAATGACCTGCATATGTCTGGTAGACCACATAAAATCGCCAGCAACTCACAAGAACATGTAGATCAACCCAAAATCGACAGCTAGAGGTATTCTAGAAATACTGAAATTCCTATTCAGTATCACTATCTAGTGTGAAAAAAATCCTATGTAAGTACAAACTTCTATGGCAGAATTGCTGCAAAGAAGCCAGCCCTAAATAGAAAGCAAATTAAAAACAGAATAGAATTTTGCAAATAAAAACTTAAATGGAGTTCAGATACATGGAGAAAAGCAATGAAAGCAAGATTAAACTGGATCTTCATTGTTAGGTGGCCAGTTGGTAAAAGAGATGATCCAAAATATACAACTAAAACAGTAAAGTTTGGTGGTGGTAGCATCATGGTCTTTGGATTCAAAAAATAATAAGGAAAGAGAGGACTCTGCAAGGTTCCTACTAGAATGAATGCAGATGACTATATAGTTATACTCTCAGAAAATGTGTTGCCTACCTACAAATGGGGAGAAATTTTCCAGCAAGATGGAGTGAGCTGCCATACAGCAAAAAGAACTATTGCATACATCAAGAATGAGATGAAAATGCTAGAAAACTGGCCTGCAAATAGTCCAAATATTAACATTATTGAGCCCATTTGAGGTATTTGCAAGAAAAAAAGCATGCTCAGACAGCCTAGAAATTTGAAAGAGCTGTGGGAAATTTTTGAGAAGGAATTTTTCAAAATATCAAATTTTGAGATACAGGGATTGTATGCCTCTATTGAAAGGAGGCTAAATGCAGCAAGAAAGGCAAAAGGCATACATACCAAGTATTAAATTTGAAAATTTTATCATTTACAATCATTTGCCTATCTAAAAATGTATAAGTAAAATAAAAAAAGTACTTTTGATGGACCTGATTGATTTGTTATAATTACTTAATAGCGGTCTAAATTCATAGTATTGTAAAAAAAAGAGTGAAAAACTGATCATTAAAATATAGATATTTTAAAAAATTTTGCCTGATGCCTCATAAGTCATCTCTCTTACAGAAAAAATTATTCCTAACCATAAACTTCATTTGTAAATCAAGATATTTGGAATTTTAGATATTTTTACTCTTGTTATAATTACTTAATATCGCGACTGTATAATAAAAAGGAAAGATATCTTATCTGTTATTTTAATGATTTCTTTCTTTTATCATAAATAAAGTAAATTATTATTACAAAAGATAGAATTGTAATTTCTACTAATAAATTAATTAATCAAGCTATTAATTAATTAAGTAATTAATTATTTCATATCTCTATTATATTCTCGAATAATGTATTAATTTGTTTTCTTATCTGCCCACTTCTTTTTCCACCTTACACTCAGTCTCTATATGCACCTTTTAGTAAATCAGCATTAAATAATACTAAATGAACTAGTCTGGGGACTATTTATCTATTTTCCTTTTGCCCTTGCTAAAATCCTTCCACCACGTGTTTGTCTGCAAGTTTTATGCCGTTTAACGGTAAAAATGTACAATAGGTGACACCACTACCGCACATAACCCTGGTTTTTCGACAATGTTCTTGTAGTAAGTAATATATATATGAAGAGAAAAAGAGAGAGGGAGAGAGAAAGAGTATACATATAACGCTAAATACTGTATATATACATATATATATACATTTATATATACTGTATATATAAATCAACAGAAATAAGGAGGAAAGAAAATGCAGTAAAGGGTCTATAAAACATAATACAACTATGACCTTGTCATTTATATAGATCTTGGTAAAATTACAAATAAGCCTTTTTTAAGTATTAACGCAATGTTTGGAAGGTTGAAAATAATTAAAAAGAAGAAAGGAACGAAAGAGGAAAAGATGGGAAATGAGTAAGGAAGATATTGTTAAAGAAACAGTAAATTCAAGAAAAACCGCCAATGTTTCTATTATTTTGTACTAGAGAAAATATTATATTAAATATACTCTTCTAACAAAAGAAATAAGAACTACTGTTCTTTCTCTTTCTTTATATAAAATAGAAGTTTATATGCATCGTTTAATAGGTGTTCCTTAATGATTGTAAACAGTTGTAGGCTATTCTATTTTGCTTCTCTTTCTTTTTAACAATTCGGAATTGAAAGTACAAATTCTTTTGGCTATTTTTGAAAATCTAAAAATATGAATCTTTTTCGATTATTCCAAAAGTAAAACATTTTTCGGCCAATATCCCACAAAACAAGACTAAAAATAGATATTCCTATTTATAATAAAAACAGGCTCCAGATAAAAGGCCCAATCTCTTTAGGGTCAGCCCGGTTGTTCAACGTTGTTTGAACTCTTATAACATTGAACTATCAAGGTTATTGCCTATGAGATTTTAGACTACTTCAGCCTAGTAAGCTATCCAATGAATATTAATTCTTTTATTACAATCGGTGATTGGCCGAATACTTCCGAAATTAGCTTTCACTCCCAGACCATGAACGATAGCGGCCAGATCTCTTTTTTTGAATTAAAAACAAAAAAAAGAAAGCTAAGTGAACTTTCGGACGATAAAAGCGAGTTTAATGCACTTTCGTCAAACGAAAATTCTCAATTTTTAGAATCGGAAAAGTGCGAATTTTCAACAATTTTCTCAAATGATATTCCACAGAATTACGATAATGAAACTTTTTCGAAAGATCAAAGTTCAATTTCCACAATAAATAGTGAATTATCTGCACCATTGGATTTATGCATAAAAAAAGAGGAGGAGGAAATAGAATGCGCGATATGTTCCGATAAAGCAACGGGATTACATTACGGTATTTTAACATGCGAAGGGTAATACTTTTATTTCTCTATATTAACAATAAAGAAACAGTATGTTATTTATATAGATAATAAATAAATAATCTTTCAATTAAAAACTTTAAACTCGTTAAAAGACAAAGTAATTTAAAACTTTTTAAGTCAATTATATATAGACTGAATATGCATGCTAAGTATGTGTGCAATGTATTTGTTTTACTGTATTTACCTATGGGTATAAAGCTTATCTGTCTTTAATGCGTAATGTATAATGTGATTGTAGCAATAGTTGGAAAGATAGAGGGAGAAACTTTATCAAATGCAACTTTAAATCATAAAGTGATATTATAGAAAGAAAAAAAAACCAGGTATATCTGGGGCCTAGGAATATCACAGCTATATGCACAAAAAATATCAATATATAAATATATAACAAGAGAGAGAGAGAGAGAGAGGAAGGAAGGGAGGACGAAAATGAAAAGAACGAAAAGTTGTTTTTTATTAATAAAAACACATAAACATACGATTTTAATTTAGTATTTAGTTGATTTTTACAGTTTTTCCGTTCTTGAACACTGTACTTTATCGACTTTTTAATTAAATAAACAGCTTGCAGAATATATATATATGTATATATATATATACGATTATAGGTTAACCACCGCAGCGAGCATCTATCGCTCTAAACAGTATACAATGTTTCTAGACAACAAAAAGAAATATAAATTGGATGGCCTAACTTTTTCAAGCCCAATTTATCTGGTTTTTTTTTAAAAAAAAAAAACTTGTAATAAAAACACTAATATTTCTGATAATAGAAAAGTTTGGTAAACTTTTTATAGGCTGAAAGTTTTATATTATCGGTAAATTGTCAAATATCCTTGTTGAATGGATGCTTTTTCTTTATATATATATATATATATATATAAACCAGACAAATATAACATGCTCACTTTATCGTTATGCTGGCCTATAATATTTATTTTGATTATTAATTTATTCGTCAGATGCAAGGGATTCTTTAAAAGAACAGTTCAAAATAAAAAGATTTACGTCTGCACTGAGACTGGGAATTGTATTATTACAAAATTAAAAAGGAACAAGTGCCAATACTGTCGTTTTAAAAAATGTCTTAACGAGGGTATGGTCTTAGCGGCTGTTAGAGAAGATAGAATGCCTGGAGGTAGGAATAGTGGCGCCCTCTATGCGAATTGCGATTCAAAATATAAGAAATTAAGGAAAAAGATAAAAAAACAACCGAAACAGACATTGAATCTAAATGAAGGATCTACAAGAGATATTCAAGATTGGCTATCAAATTTTCATAATAAAACTAAAACGGAAGAGATTTGCGAATCGGCTAAAGTTGAATATCTAAGTAATGAGGAAGATTACTTCCGTAATACTTTATCTTATATATCTCTTATTCAAACGATATCTAATTGCGAAAAGGATGAATTTCTTCCGACTGGCATCACGAGTTTGTATTCTGGCCAATTCGAAAATCAATTTGTTAATTACCTTGTACAATGGGCTGAAAAAATTCCATATTTTAAACAACTTTCTTTAGAGGAGCAGACAAAAGCCTTAATAGCCAAATGGCCTCAACTCTTAATGTTAATATATTCGGATAATAATTACTATTTGCCTAGGAATCATATTCAAATTATTGACGAACTTCGCGACTATTTCATTAATACCGGTATTAGTCGTATAGAAATAGGCCTACTAAAGGCATTTTTGTTGCTTTCTTCTAATAAAATTTACGGCGAAGAAGTAATAAAGACGTTGAAATATCATATATATTCAACAAATGGATTAGACAATTACGAAGAGAGAGTTGATAAGTTTTTGAATTTATTAAAATTTATAGAAATGGCGGCCGAAGAATTGGCAAAGAATAATTTACTCTTTTCACCCTTGTTACCTCTTGTTTAATTAAGAAACAAATTCAAAGATTAAAAGTAAAGTATAAACGAACGAAACGTGTCATTATAAAGAAAAACTATTATATTAATATACTGTGTATATACAGCTACATGTATTTTGTTGTAAATGTTGTACTCGATTGTGTTATTTGTTTGTTTGCTTTTTCTTTTTAATTCTTGCAGTTTTCTCTTTTCCCTCCTCCTCCTCCTCCTCCTCCTCCTCCTCCTCCTCCACCTTCTCATTCTCTTCCCTTCCCTCTCTCCTCTATATCGAAACAGTAATTTAATTTTATTTTAAACGAATGAAAAGAGAAATAAGTGAAATGAGCATATAAAGAAAAGAAAATAAAGCCAAAATACAAACAACTGCTGATTATTGCCTGCAAAAAGAAGACAATATATATATATATACTGTACAAGTAACTTTTTATTAACTGATTGGTTACAAAAGAAGAATGTAAACAAAAAAACATAAAAAAATATTAATAGCTCTATTTTTAACATTATTAAATAGAGAGGAAATATAAACGTATTGTTTCTTGGTTGTTGCCATAATTTGACAGAGTTTTTTTGTTTTTTCCTTTAAATAAATACTGTATAATAGTCTAAATATAGTATATATAGGCTTAGTTTTTTTCTCTTCTTCCTTGTTTATATTATTATTTTAATAGTACTTTGATTTATTTTTTTTTAGTTTTGCATGTTTTATAATTATATTTAATATTCTTTCTTTTACTTTCTTTTCTCATTCATTCAAATCTCTTTGAATAAACTTTCTCTCTCTCTCTCTCTATCTATCTATCTATCTTTTCTTATCTTTCATATGTTCAGTAATAGATGTATTTATGGTAGATATCAAATAACTCATTTACTATTGTATATTAATACGACAGATTTAGTCTAAATTCCAAATAGTACTTTTTAATTGAATGAGGAAGATGTTAAAATTGTATTTCTAATAAACTGAAAATAAATGACCTTGAATATTACATACTGTGTACAATTATATAGCGAATTTTATCATCTCTTCTATAGAACATGTAAGCAAATCATCACATATTTCGTTTATGAATTTGTTTTTTAAAAAAACAAAATATCGTTTATTTTTTATATATGTACTTGTAATTAATCCTATCAATGGTGGATAGTTTAGCTATTTTAAACACGGCCTTTTCATAGTCTATGATCCTTGACGAAACACTAATGACAACCGTAAATCACTGGGGAATGTTCTCCAAAATTCGTAATAAAGAGGAGAGTATAGTTTAAAAAGAACCACATAATAAATGATAAATATAAATAATTATAAGATTAGAACTCTAATTGTAATCGATATGCATTAATATGTTTCCTTCTAATTTCATATAAAATTTCCGAGTATTCTTTACAGTTCGCATGAATAACCTAATATAAATATAGCTAATCAATGCTACAATGATTATTCATCCGTTAGATAAGTTAATTGTTATAACATTTTTCTTTTTCTGTATAAACATTAATAATTTCTAATTTATCTAAAAACTTATCAAAGTTCATTAAATTATTCATTCAATACAATTTCGTTCATCATCTTTTTCTGTTGTTAATTTGGGATTATTTAAGGAAAGTTGCTAGATTTAGATATTAGAAAGACTTTTGTCGAGTCAAGTGTATATATAAACAAAATATCATATCTGTACAATTGTTATTGTTGTTAATATTAGCGTATATCATATTTTATCATTTATGACCAACATGTAAATGTACCAGAATTATAAATCTGTGCCTATATATCATTACAATACATTTCCTACCTTAATCGGTATACCATTTTAATTATTCTACTTTTCTATTAAAACTCGATTATTGTTTCGCTATTCTCTTTCCAAAGTAAACTATAATTCTACTTACAAGATCACTTCCTTTCTTTCTTCCTTATGTAGTCTCCTCTCTCCTACTTCTTTTGAGAGCCTTTCGTAAATTCGGCAAGCAACGTCTACCAGTTTACCGATAGACTGAAAAAGAATTAATCCTTACAAGGAAATATGTTTTGTCATTTTTTTCCAATCCGCTAAATCTGGTATAGATGAGCTTAAAGAAATATCTTAGAGTATTCTCTCGCAATTATAATAATTATATTAAAAATATGCAAATTATATTTAAAAATATTCAAATATGTTGATGGAAAAACTAAAAAGGGGAGAGTTTAATATTTTAATAATTTCCTACTTATAACTAACTAGATATTGCAATAATAAAATAATAAAGAAATCATTATATCTGGATTTAATTCAGATCTTTCACGAGAATTTCTTTTCCTGTTAAAATGACTATTTACATAAATATTTCATTATCACATTATCACCGTCATACCTCATTAATGTCACTGTTTACAGTTTTCATATTAAATGTGAGGGGAAGAGAGAGAGAGAAAGAGAGAGAAAGAGTTCAGTTTCTAAATATTTCTTTTTTAATTAGCGTAGTACAGTATTTTATTTAAATACTAATTGCGAATATTTTCACTAATTGAGGTTAATTAACCCACCTCTTTCCCTATTTGATTTATAATTATTCGTTGAGATATATCACACTGAAAAACTATATTCATTATAGAGTTTCTTTCGAAGTAAGTGTTAAGTTGCTTATTAAACTTATCCATGTCAGTTTCTTTCTTTCTCTCTCTCTCTCTCATTCTCTTGATTAAGTTATTGTCCTATTTCCAGAACTGTATAAGGCCAATTAAATAATACAAGGTTGTAGGACTTAATTAAAAGAATTTGGTTTAATTGCAAAGATAGCTTGTAGTCTAACCCTTCTTCGATCGGAGCAGAGCACGAATAAATAAAAGTATATAGCGTCTTTATCGTCTCTTAACGATAGGAAAGAAGAAATACTTTTCAAAGAAAAAACATAAAGAAGTAAAAAAATAAACAATAAAAGTTGATATAAAATACAAGAACTAAAGCTTTAAAATATAAAGATGGGCATCAATTTTTTTTCCTTTTCCAAGCAAATAATACATCAGAAGGTGTCTAATGATTCAATTTACTGCGGAAATATCGCATCGTCAACTGTAATTTGTAATTATACTAGTCTGGGAGAAGGGGGAATTATCATAGTTTATTGCTGTTTATTCACCTAATTGAACAGAGAAAAAGAGCATAATATTTATTTATCTTGAACTTGAACTCTATTCAAAAGCTCTATATAATTATATTCTGTATATTCAGTATTGATTGTAACGTATAGAATATAACTTTTAAGGAAACTAACAGAGAAATAAATTGCATTTAAATATATCTGTTACAGACGTTAAGAGAGAGAGAGAGAGACGCAGAAAGAGACAGATACAGATACAGAAAGACAAACAGCCTGAGAAAATTTTCAACATAACTCCTCCATTAATGGTTAAAATATGAAAAAGTATTGCATAACTCTTTTTTCTCTCCTCTCTTCGTATTTAATTATTTTCTATCATATTTTTAGAAAATATTATAGTTTCTTTGTTCTATCTTTGCATTTGTTTGACTTAATCGAGTGGAATGATATACTCTTTTTTCTATTATGTATATACTATGTATACTGTAATTTGCATAATTAAAACTATCTCTTGATAGCATCATTTTAACAGATGTAAGGTGGTATAGTGGCAGAATAACGATAATTCAGTAGAATCTAATAATTCGTTTAACAATATTCCCATCACGAATATGGTTTTTAGGGAAGAGAGAAAAAAACTTTCAAGTTATAGCTGAAGAATTGTATAGACTTTTAAAATAGAGAGCGAATAGAGAGATTCCTAATCAAAAGGATATTAGTTACTTTCCCTTCCTGGAAAAGGATTGTTAAATAAGTAAAAAATAGTTAATAAGTTATCGATTGAAGAATATTAAACGTTTATTCTAATATTAAGAGTTTTTTACTACGAAATCTTTTTCTAAAGAAAGAGAAAATCAACTTTTAGTTTTTTACTTGTTTAGAAAAAATTTCGTTTCAAGGTAGAAATGTTTATACTTAACTCACAAAGTGTATTGGCATAGAATAATAAATATTTATACTAAAAATAAATAATAGAATACTCTAAAGAAATATCTGTACAAAATCTTCTTCAACAAACTTTTGATAGATAGAGAGAGGGAGAGAGGAGACGCAGGCAGGGAGGAAGGAGGAAAGAAAAATACATTTTCATTATCTATCTCAATCTTCCTCTTCTTCTTCTTTTAATAGTTATTAAAAATTCTCCCTTTCCTACTTTTTTCTTGGATTACATAACGAGCCCATGAAGAATTCTAAAAGTTTTTGTTAAGAACTCCAAAAGTTCTTATCTCCCTATCTGTCGATATACAATTGTTTTATTCTAATTATTTTATGACAATTACATCCTCTTTAAACAATTATTCCATCAGATAGGTTGATAATTATCTTGTTACAATGACATTTCGCTAAAGAAAATCTCCATTACTGCACACCGATAATAGAATCTGATGAAAGTTCAAGGGAGTTAGATAATTAACATATCGCTATTCATATCACGAAACTAGTTTTTAGACATGTAAAAGAGAAGGTCTATTTATAGAATAAATATTATTCATATATAAGTATATATATATATACGGAAAATCATAAAAGTACAATTTAATAAATAATTTTTTTTTTATAAAAAAAAAATAAATAAGAAAATAAAATATTTTTATTTTTTATTAATAGGACTACAGCGCTTATTAAAATACAGTGTATATTGATTTATAAGGCGCCCTAAAATTGACAATTCATTATCGAATCATTCGATTACAAACAATTGGGTTTATTTCAAAAAATTGAAACTTGAAAATATACTTTTATGTATAATTATATAAATTTATGCATATTATAATTTATATTATAAATGTTATAAACCTTTGTACAATTTATAAGTTTTAAGAGACTTTAACATTTGTATATTTAGGTTAGTTGACTTATAAACGATGTTTGTTATCTAAACGTCGTCGGCGTCAAAAGTCCTTCCGTGAAATGATGCCACGGCCGTTTGTAAACCCATCCTTCTTTGTTTCCTTCTTTCTTCTATTAAGGCTCTGGCTCTTTTCTTTTCTAATAACACTTTAAAAAAGTTATGAATAACAGCGTCGGCTAGTTCGCACATTGTTAAAACAGACGCGCCGATAAACAATCCCAGTGAACCGCCGATATCGGACCATAAATTTGTGACTTCGTATCCAACTTGTTGTTCAACGTGCTCGTAATACAATTCCTTCATAAAGACGTCAACTTCCATAAAATTACTTCTAATGAAAGCAACGTCAATTTCATTGCCCTGCTTGAACTTGTCGAGGTCTTGACGCCAGGCGGAGAAAGCTTTAAAGAATCTATCGTCCGTATCGCCAACTTTTTTCGACATATCCGATTTATTTTGAATATCGCCCATCGTCTTTTCAATTCGTTTAGTAATTTTGAAAATCATATTAACAGTTCGCCAAGGAAGATCGATGCTGTAAAAATGTCTTATCGAAGTACAGTCACCTAAATTTGGTTGCTTCATCGCTCTATAATCTGATGAATTTGTTCGATATCCATCAGCTAATTCCATATAAAACTTTCTAGTTATTTCCTCATCACCAATCGATACCAAAACACCGAGATAAGTGTTTGTAAATTTTTTCCAATCGTGGTTAAAGTTTCTAGTTCTAGCCCTAATATCGTTAAAAAGCACTTGAAATTGTTGCATCTTTTCAGTTACACCTCCCGATAGAATTCGTCGGGCTAGTTCAGTTTTACTTGAATTTTTTCCAGCCGAGATATAAGCTTTCGATAGATTAATTTGACTCTCGAAAAATGGCCATATAACTTTATTCAATTTGTTCATTAGGTCGTCAATATTACCGAGAAGCATAAGTAGATCACTTCTTTCCTTAAGGAATAGAGCGTATTTCTTATCAAAACTAGTCAGCTTCTTTTCTAATTCATCCCTTATCGAGTAGATAAGATCTTCTCTGATATATTGTCTATGCTTCACCATTCTCTTTGCGGCCGATCTCAAACTTTTTAAAGTTGAAAGGTAGTCGTTTATTTGTTCTGGTTTACTTGATTTTAGAAAATCGTGCAGATCAGTTAAATTGTGGAATGTGGCGTTAACGTCTTGTTCAAGATTAACAAAATGTTCATAAGTTATCTTCCATTTTTTAGATAGTAATTCACTGGGAACAAGAGCTAATTTATACTTTTCGGGAAACTCTCGAAAGTCTAAATTTGACAATTTATACGGTTTTCCACTCTCGAATGCTCTTCTTACTTTTACCAAAGAAGAAACAGAGTCTTTTGCCAATTTTCTTTGAACTCTGGTCGCCTTCTCAGCCTGCCATAGATACAAGTTTCGTTCTTTAGTAGAATTTGATAGCATAGCCTTTTGAATATTCAATTTCAAATCGTAGGTAAACATTCTCATATTTGTCGTTAAGGAAGACAGCAATTCATCTTCGAAATTTTGCCAAGTGGCTAAAAAGCTAAAAGTAGTAAATTTAACGACAAATGGAAGAGCAAAATTCCTATGAAATTGGCATCTGCACTCGTGTTCTCGCTTTTTATCTTTAACTATTTGATATAAATCTTGTAATATTGAATTTATTTGAATAAAAGCCTGGTACAAAATCTTTGACGTCCTCCATACCGCTTCAACTTTCTCTCTATCCTTACTAACGGCATGAGGTTTAACCTTCTGACCCGTTTCTCTAGCTTTAATATAATTTTGCTTTAGATTATGTATCCTCTTCCCATGAAGGATCCTATCCGTATCAAATTCGGAAGTGGTCGAATAAGATATACTAGCCTCGTACATTGTTCTACTACAAGGCATCGAACAAGAACAAGGATATCTCTTTTTCAGCTCTCCCATTACGCAATATTTCATATCGCTAAAGTTACATACAGGATAATTTTGCTTCGTATTCGTCTCCTTTCCGGCTGGCATGTAAACTTCTCTACATTTGCAAATATTGCCAACATGTCTTAGTTTACATTCAATTTTACATCCGGGAATCGAATACAAATCATAGTAGTCTAACGTTTCTCTATCATCACACTTTCCATACGGATGCTTTAGATTATTAACTTGAAGTATTTGCAAGCCAACCAGGGCTTTTGACGATGGCGGAATAGCTTGTCCGAGCTCCCTTACAAGAGGAACTTCTTGTTGATCGTGAACCAAAATTTTGAGACCCGCAGCGTTATTAGGTCCTTTCATATATTCGTATTGTTCAATATTTATCTTAACTGAAAGACCACGGCCAGCTCCTAAAAAGAAAAAATTATTCTTCTATTATCCTATTACCAATAAAATAATATTTCCTTATTAATTCAAATTAATAAATATATCTAATTAATTAACTAATTACATTAATAATCAAATTTATTAGAGTAAAGTCGAATATTAATTGAATATTTGAGCTAATCTTGCCTTATTGACAGGCTTGTCGATTTCGAGTACAATTTCGTCCAATAAATAAGATAAGAGTCTAGTCTTTAATCCGCGTTATAAGAATACACTTAGTGGCATATGGATATTAATAATTGATATTTAATCAAATCATAAACCTTGACAAATTAACAAGATGGATAAATAGGGAAGAAGAAGAAGAAGTATGATTGATAAATATTATTTCCATTTCTTCTTCTTTAATATAAATACGGTCACTTGTAGAGATGTCAACTATAGACAATTTAATTAGTTTTTAATAAACATTTCCTGCGAGACTGTAAGGGAGAAAAGCCATTAAGAAATAATTATTCATCTATTTCATCATCCCCCCTCCCTCTCTTTTTTCTCTATATCTAGACGAGTTTTATGCGCATTTATGACATTTTGAAGTTGAAGAAAAGAGATCTCCAACAGTTATGATACGAAATAGCAGAAAATAATGCGGAGAAGAGGAAGAAAACTGAAGATATACATGTATAGCTATACAAATTAAGAACTCTAAACATACTAATTTGTTGTTAAGTCCCCTAAGTTATTCGAACATATTCTTTTTATAATTTCTCTCTCTCTCTCTCTCTCTTCCTCTCTAACTGCTATCTCTCTGTCTCCTTGTCACATATGTTCGTTATTGTTTTTCTTATCTAAACAAAAGTTAGCAATCTTAACTTTTCTTTCCCTAACTTTTAGAGAGATCTTTCATTGAAACAACTGCAAAAGTAATCTTCTTAATGGTCATTTTTTATAGTCGAGCTATATACAATTTATACAACTTGGTTTTCTTGAAAATTTATCTTAAATATTTATCTCTGATTCTTTTATAACTAAGTTTTAATGAATATTTATGAGATTTAATTTAAGCGATAGGTCTTTGAGTGTGTGTGTCTATTAATTTAGTAGGATGGTGTTAGATGTCATTTCCTTTAATATTTAAAAAGTAAAATAAAGTTTATGCTGAATATTTCGATTTTTCTATAGATATACAGTATATACCGTATATATTGTGTATACTGTACAGTATATACTGTGTTTAAAGAGCTCGGAATGTAACCAAGCGAAGATATTTTTTGGGATGAAAGTAAGTGTTTTTAGTGCTTTTCATCGGAACTATAAGGGAAAAGTTTAATAAGTTGAATAATATTATTGAAATATTGTATTTTTTTCAAGGAGTGAAAAGAGGAAAAGAAATAAGAAATAGATAATCATTTAAATATATTTGAAATGATGAATAAATAGTTAAAAAAGAATCAATTGGTCAAATGGTCAAGCCTCATAGTTTTAATTATTATCTTAATAATTAATAGAATAATGTAAATATGCGCATGGATTTACGTTATAGGATATTCTCTTATCGTTAAGATTTACAGATATATATGAACATTTTCGCCATAGTTTTATTTCTACATACATATATATGTCCTATATATGGAGGATAAAATAATTTTCTTCTTATCATCGGTAGAGTAATATATCCATAAATAACTACTCCAACTGGGAATACGACGAACCAAACTATAAAGAATTACATGCTATCACGAACATTTTTAAGACTAATGCAAATTTTACAAGTCTATTACTTATTTAAGTTTCACTTGTTCCGCCTAAAGGATGGAGAATTTCCATTTTTATTCTCTCTGCCCCCCGCAGCCCCGTCCTCCCCTCATCGCCCCCATCTCCCATTTCAGGTCACCCCTTCGCCTATCCCTCCCTCCCTCCTCTCTCCTAAACACTAGACTACATTCTTTATTATTTTGTTTCTTTTCACTTTCCTCTTTTATTATTTTAAATCAAAAGTTAAATTTAGGAAATGAATAAATAAAGAAAAAAAATGTTATGATTTATCTCTCTCATCTAAACGATAAATTTTAAGCCTAGTTGGAATGTTTCGAGAAGAAAATGGAGGAAAATTTGTTTTCTTTACCTTTTTAATAAATATAAAAGAAGAGGAGAAGGAAGGAGAAATATGATAAGATTTTTTAATAAAATAGTACTTTTAAGAAATTCGTTATCAATAAAAGATAATCTTAGAAAAATGAATTTCTAATGTTTTCTTAGTGGAAAAAATAAGAATAAATCATACTGTTAGAAATAATAAAAAGCATCTGGGTGGCTTAAGGGAATAATCATTATGGAAACAAACCTGTTGAATTAACTCTCCTTACTGGCCAGTTTTTCCCAGAATTAAATGTGAAACATACGCCGTGATCCGTATATACTTCATCGAAATCTTTCAGAGTACATTCCTTTCCATCCCAAATACAGTCTGTTATCATATCCTTCTTTCTATGCGCTGTTAAATTAAACAGATCAGCAAGTGTCAATTCAGCAGCGTTTATCTCCGAAAAATTCGCCAAATCAGCATCGGACATGTCCGATGTCCTATATAGAGAATCAATCAGATCGTATAAGCCATATTCTGCCGCTGCAGTCATTCTGAACACATTTTGATTGCATAATGTTACTGCTGGATAGACTAATGATTTGTTATAGTTGATGGCAATATTTACTGTAACCGGTCGAGAGAAATAATGGTTTATTGCTGTCCACATTTGATAGGAGAAAACCCCGATTCCACCTAAAAGGAGAAGAATCCAGACTAATCTGTAACAGAAGCAATAAATTATTAACTTTTTTTTGGGTCTTAGTGCACTTTTTTTCAGTAGTTGAATAGTACAGATTTGTATGCAATTACAATTTAAAATATTACAGTTTTGCAGTATACTAAGAATTCTTGTGTTTTTAATCTTATTTCTTCCCATAATTCTTTCTGAAATACTTTTATGTAATACGTCTTCTCCTCTTTTAATGAAAAAAGAGTCAGTTGTTAATAATAGTTCTACCCCAATTGTTTATAGCGAAAAAAAAAGCCAGTTGAAGTAAGTTTGTATGGCCTTCACCTTCGCCTACTTTGATTTGATATATATGCCAAACACCGCGAAAGAGAAAAAAAATAACAACTAATGATAGGCGCTAGGAGGCGAGTGACAGACGAATAAAGTGAAAATCAATTAGGCTTTATAGGCCCAAATAACATCGTGGGATTTGTATTCTATCACCAATTCCAATAGATGATTCTATTACATAATTCATAAAAACTATATACATTTACTATTGAAGAATCTTCATAGTATAAATTCAATCTTTTCTACAATTATCATTTATTAGATAGAGAGATAGTAATAAAGTACACATTTAAAGGAGAAAAATTAATGAGAAAGATAGACAGGGGGTGAAAGGAAAAAAGGAAAAATCTTTGAAAGAAAAAAGGGAGAAAGATGCTCGAATATTGAAGTCTCATAAATGTTTCTTCAGGCAATCTCAATGGGAAAAAGAAGAATCTCAACTTGTTTGGTTGAATATATATAAATTGTATTAAGTTACGTAAGTCTTCGTCTCACCCAATTCGCATATATTTCGCACGTCTTTATTTAAACAATTAATCAACTTTCACGTATTTAATTCTATTTACAAATCCTAACAACTTGAATAATTTGTGCTAGTCTGGAATAACTAGACGTTACCTCTCCACCTATACCGTCTAATATACTTTGTTAACCATCACTTAAAATATATGTGTTATATAGTAACAGTATATATAGATATGTAATTTTGGCAGAAAGGCTCAATTTACTCTCCCAAGTGCAATATATTACTGAAAGTTATAAGGATAAAAAGGCAGACAGAAGCAGACGGACGCAGTGTATATATTATTATTATTATCCTATAGCTTCATTCGTCAAACATTCTCATGCACAACAAACAAAAAATGAGCAAAAATTCCACTCTTTTTATATATAATATATAGTATATGCAGTATATTTCTACGTTATCCGTAAATAAGTCAATGATAATATGCAAATAAGTATTAAGATTTGCGCGTATTAAATACTTTATTCTATTAGGCACGCAAGGAAGTCAGAAGGCTTTTTTATGTTAGTGTGCATTTTTTTTATCACAAAAAAGAGTCACAATAATGAATAAAGCAGGATATACAGTGAGTGAGAGGAAGAGAGAGAGAGAGAGAGAGAGAGAGATGAGGAATTAGAAACATTGGCAACAGTAACAAAAAAAATGTTAGACAAGTGTAAAGTTACTGTTTTACGATGTTAAACGTTTAATTATTGTAATAACAATTTAATAGAATTCCGTCTTTAGCAAATACTTTTAGTTTTTGATGTATAGAAAACTTATATAACTTTATTACTCATCATATTATATAACTTCTTTACTTTTAAGTTAAATTCTATGTAAAAAGTGACAATTTCTTCTAGAATTGTCTAGGATATTCAATTATGCAAATAGGTCTCATACGCACAATGTCCGACACTCGAGAACATTTTGTGTATTTCATGAATTACGTAAATTTGCTACTAAGCTTAGCTGATGTTGTAAAAATTAAAATCGTCTACCCCTCATACTAAAGTAGAAGCTAATTAAATACCCTAAGAAAACCTACAGATTACCCTGCGAATAATCTATCATCACGTGACAAAATAATCTATCTACCTAGTTGAAAAGTAACCGGCGAAACAACTGCTTTAATTACGCATGAAAAGAAAACAAATCAGATAAAAATTAACAATTTATTGAGAATTCTCTCTTTAGCATTTGAATAAAAATCATGAAAAAAAGCGAATATTTAGTTGTTATTATAACAATTTTCGGTGTTAATAGACCTTGAATAAAACCTCCGTTACATAAACTTTAATCTTTGAACAGATTTGAATTAATTTCCCATTCAAAGAAAACAATAGACAAGCGTTTCAAGCTGATACTTAACAATAATCAGGTAGAAATGGTAAAACAAAATAGATAATAGAGGAGAAATAATAAAAGAATAGTAACAATTCGTACTCAAAAAGCCATTGATTATCTATTTGAAATGACAAACACATATCTTTCTTCGTGTATCCTTTAATTCTACTTTTAATATAAATAGATAAATATACCTTGTTTTTTTTTTATAGAAGCTATATTGAAGGTACAAATCAAAAATCAAAAGAAAAAACTAGTTCATTTAGATATTAATACTTTCTCTTAACATTTTCCTTTATCTCTCTCCTTCTCTCTCTCTCTCTCTCTCTCTCTCTCTCCTATTCTTTTTATTAAGTTTTGCAAAAAACGTAGAATTCTGTATGTGTTTACCGAGAAAAAAATGCTCCACACGTCAACAAAGAAAGAATGAATGAGAAAAAGAGACGCTAAAAACTCAGCTATCTATATCAGAATTTAAATATTTACCTCCTTAAGACAAAAGGCGTATGTTCAGTAATTTTATTAATTCCGTGTAAAGTAGTTTTTTGCGTAAACTCATACCATACTTCTTTCCAACCTTTAGGTTTTTCATGTTCAGAGAGCCTTACTGATATTCGAGTCTTCTTTTTTCTCCTATTTCTAATAGCTTCGCCCTGCCTACAGCGTTTGTCTAGGCTTGGAACGAAATAATCATTCTCCGACGGCCGATCTTCCATTCTCTTGCAGTTCATCCTGCAAAAATCTTTCTAATTCTCTATAATATATATATATATTTATATATATATATGTATATCCTATTTATATTTCCGCTCATTGTTTGCCGGTGGTCCCCATTGTTTGTATCCTTATCGCAGAAATAAGGCTTTGAATATTTAGTTTGCTGTCCGTCAGTTTGTCAAATACGTTCGCGTGTACGAGCCCTGTTTACATCGGCGCCACCTGGGAAACGCACAGCAAATATTCTGGCTATTTTCTTCACTGTTCTCCCCCTACGTTACTTGTTGAGATTAATTTTTATATTACTTGTTACTGTATAATATTTTAACAAAATAATAAAGCACTTTCCAGATGAATAGGATCAAGTTACGACTATCATAAATATAAAATTTCTATAACATATATATTCATTAATTCTTGATTGGAAAACCTGAAAGAAACTTGGGTCTTAATGCAATCCATCGGGGGGAATTGTATAGTTTATTTGTCTTAGCTTTTAATATCAACTTTCTTGACTTTTTATGGGCAATTTCTGGAAGGCAAATAGTAATATATATCTATATATTCATGGTTTATCATGTCGAAAATATCATATTTTTATGCTCTCGTAAGCAACCCAGTAAATAAGCGAATGATTGGTAAAGGATTTTAATTTCTTATCTCTGCAGACAAAATGGAAATACAAATACTTTGAAGTAAGAAAAGTTGGTAGTGCAAGTATTTCATTTCTTTCTCTCCTTGTACACAAAAAACATCTTGTTGTAATTAATGTTTGTTGAAAATTATATATGAAAAACGAATCCGAAAGAGCAATTAAGTTGCTGGAAGAAAAGAGAGAAAAGTTCTGTCTTTTGCAAGTTTTCCTTCCCCTTTAATTTATTATACGTAATTAGGGACTTCTATTGTAATTAATCCAAACATTTTACCTTTGTTTAAGGTATTAACCTTTTCCCTTTCTTTTACGTCCAGCGATAAAATTATCCCTAATTTATATAGTTTACTTGTATACAAAACAAATACTATAAACGACCAGAGCGAGCGTTTTCTTTCCATTAGAGACGCTTTTTATAAATTTCTTAAAAAAGCTGACTTTTTTCCACTGAAATTCTTAAATAAATCGACAAATAGAAAGAGAGAACTCATTTAAAAATAACAAAAATTAAAAAACCTGCTTAAACAATCAATTAGAAAACGTGAACAAGTAAAAACTCTCTATTTCGTTTCAATAAACGTATACGTATACTTTGTTGCAAACTTTTGCTTATCGATCAATCTTTAAGCGCTTTATAATTCATTTTTTTTATATAAACTACTTTATATAGTTTATAATTTTTCAATATATATATAAATATACGGAATATAGGCCATATATGAACGTTATTGATACATTTTAAACTTTTTGATCATTTGTTTACACTCACTAATAATTAACGAACACTGCTAAACAATAAAACTGAGTACTTTTAAGACAGGTTTGTTTACTATCTAAAATTTTGCTTGGCCATCGTTTAGAACGCTGGCCGATAAACAATGTTTAGAGAGTTTTTCTTAAAATTAAAGATATTGTATAGCTTTAATCCTTCTTTATTTCTTTATTTTTCAAGTAGACTACTTACATAACGAATATATGGGTGATTAAGCATTTTACAATCGATTCGTTGATAGTTCAAGAGGCCCTTTTACAACTTTAGTCTCCCTTTGATCTCATCGCCGAGTTCCGGGGTTAAAGTCTGTTACGTAATCAGTCTCGATGGCGATTGGTTAATTACCCAACCAACATATAGTCCCGCCTACATTAGGGTCTTGGATCATTCAGATTCAATCTGTAGAGATTTGAACATCGACATGATAACCCCACCTTCAAGTCCGATTTTGACTCCAGTTTCAACTGATCGTAAAAGAAGAAGAAAGCGTTTAATCCTGGAATGCAAAGCTTTTTTAGCCAAGCTCGACGAATTATTCTTTCAAGAAGGTAAAGAATACATATATGTATACATTATTTATACAATATATATAATATATTACTTCTATACATCCATAACTGTTATTCATTAAGCAAGTTATACAATAATTTATTAGGCTTAGTTACTTAATAACAGCAGAATTAAGTTATGAAAATGTCTACTTGGCAATTGGCAGAAGTGTTTAAAGCGTTTCCAATTTAATTATTTAAAGTGCTAATTGCCTTAGTAAGAATTGCCCTTTGATAGAAATAAAATTTTAGGCGCTAAAGAAAAAGGTGATAACCTTCAAATCATCTTTTACCCATTCATTTTTCAATTTAAACTTTTAATAGTAAACATTTGACAGTTTACGGCTGCCTTTACAAATTTACTACCAATTAACTTAATTATTAACACCTGTGGATTGTAGACAAATGTTGAGTTATATAATAATTGAATTCTATAAATAAGGTTCACTATTATCTATGTTTCAATAATACTCTATTTCAATAATTATACGGATGGAGGTTAATTAATTATTTATTATATATAATTATTTATGGATATAAGGCGTTAATGTTGAAAAACAATAACAAACGGCGACAAACCATTTGTGAAGCATATTTTAATTGGTGATGTAATAGATTATGTAAAAAATGTGATGATACGCGATCATCATAGCTGATTGTATGCGAGAGTTTTATACTTTTAATTAAAATCTAACTGTAGATATGGCTGGAGAGATTGATATCTTCTATTGCGTTATATTACGTAACTCTTTACTTATAGTATTCCTATCTACAGCAAGAAATACCGTGAATAAGAGCGAAAAGACTGAGAATGGCAAGAGCAGGTAATTTTTCCATACTACTATTATTTAGTAATCAAAAATTGTGTGAATCACGCTATACGTGACTCAAGCGTACGGTGATATTCCTATGTGTATATAAAGCGTTTTCGCGTCTCACTCTTCCCTTCATCTGCCTGCTAACACCTAGTGGGTGGTCACGTGACAAAACGTCAAACTAGACGAGATAATAGCCGATAAACAA
The DNA here is from genome assembly GCA_904063045.1 of Dimorphilus gyrociliatus. NCBI lineage: Eukaryota > Metazoa > Annelida > Polychaeta > Dinophilidae > Dimorphilus > Dimorphilus gyrociliatus. Next base: position 319,645 of record CAJFCJ010000003.1, read on the forward strand.
TAACCTTTTAGGCCAAATATGGGCAACAGATGCCCCAGTCTCAATTCTATTGATTGAAGTATATAAAAGGCCAAAAATGGCCGACGGATGTATGTTGTGATATAGAAAGAGAGGAGGCAGTGAATTTTCAATATCAAAATATGGGCGGAGATTTGATATGGAAGAAGACACTGCGTGAGACAATTATGACAATATTTTGTTTAAAATGGTGCTGTTGCGGTAAAGTAGACGAGGAAAAAGAGATTTTATGGTGAGAGTGAATCAATGACAGTAGGGAATTGTAGGGGGAAAACGTTTACAGATCGATTTGTGATTAGAATAAATTAAATTCAACTCTTGTTTTTCATTTAACAGGACGCCTCAAGCCAAAAAGAATAGAAAGGAAGAAGGACGAGTAAATCAAGGCTTTAGGGCAGAGGCGGAAGGAAAAAGTCAAGAGTACCGAGCCCCGCCAATTAGTACTGTTAAGTGCGCCGAATTGAATAATGATAATTTATCGGTTAGCAGTCTCCGCTTAGAAGAAACATTTCAAGAGGAGCCACTTTCTCAAAGACGATCTCCTGACGGTTGTGAGGGCCGCGTTTCTGTTGAAGAAATTGCCGTCTCAAGAGAGAGCGATTCACCACCCTTAAAGAGCTTCAGCGACAACGCTATTACTGCCATTCCTGCAACAATACCATTCTCTCCGGATACTTCACTCTCATATACTCTTCCTGAAATTTTATCCGAATCAAGTGAGAATGATTCAAGATTTATATCCAGTAGCGCCTCGCCAATTGAATACTCAAATCATTCGTCTTGTGTTTTGCCTGTCCCATGCGGCGAAGATTTATCGGACAGCCAAACAGATATTCCATTGCCTTTAATCGCCGATTATGTTCATTTCGACGTCGATATACATGAAGAAATAGAAGTTGCTCAATCCGAATCACAATTGAACGTTTCTCCTACAGAAAGCACCGACAATCATACGGAAGTGCGTGATTACAATGTGTTTGATGTTCAAGTTGCCCTGAATGATTCTATTAATCGGGCTTTAGAAATTCGTAAAATGAAATTAGATGAAAATGTAGATGAAGTTACCGTCGACGACGACAACAACGACGACGATGGCGACAATAATAAAAATTTCTGGGAAAAACCTGCAGATGGCATTGCCCTTCCACATTTTCTCGATCACAACGTTGAATTTATTGAAGAGAACTGGGAAGATAGTTTTTGGGAAGATGTTGACAGCACTAAGCCTTCTTTACCGGTAGTACCTCAACAAGAAGACGAAATTTCTCAAGTTATTTGCGAAGCTGTCGATCTTTTATGGTCGTTTAGAAGATGCGGTATGAGTTGGGACGAAGCCAAACCTACCGATAAATATTTACAAAATGACTCTTTTAAGTTATTCATTTATGATTTGTGCCGTGAAGTTTTAACGGATTTATTCTTCGAAGAGGACAACACTATACCAAGTTACCAGAAGCGGCCGTGCCCTCTAACAAAACGTGATCCGCCCAACCAACTTACTCTCGTTCGCCCAATAGTTGTCGACAAAGTGCTTAACTTATTAAATACCCAAAAAAGAATTGAAAACTGCGCAAGTAAAAGTGGAAGGTTAGATAACGTCGACACGCTTCTCAGCATGGAACTTGTTGAAGAAGAAGCTGATTGGACAAATTACGATAACGATGAATGCGAAGTTAAAATGCAAGTTGCCGACCAGCTGTTTGAACTTCTTCTCAAAGATTCTATCCGATTATAGGTGATTTTTCATGCCAAACTGCAATTATCCCCCTTTTTAGTTGTTTAATTTGTTCTGTTTTCGTTAAGGATTAATTAAGTGCTCATTCTCTTTTTTTTCTTCGACTGTTTTCCGTCTAAATAAAACAACAAATTAATCTTTGACACTTTTCCCTTTTACCTTACTCTTAATTATTATTATTATTATATTTTTTCGTCTTCTCTCTCTCTCTCTCTCTCTCTCTTTCCCACCATCTCTTGAATTTTAATTTAGTCCAAACCCAATTTAATGAACCGAAAGAATTTGTTAAATTTTTTTTTTTACTGAATTAAATATTTTTTTTTAAAAGAAAAAAAGAGTAGTGTTGTTATTTGCACATAAAGATATAAATAGATATCTTCTTTGCTAATTAAAATAATATTAGCCGACGCGTCTAAGCTTCTCTCTACGACTAACAATAGTTGCAGACTATTTGACTATTGTATTGCTATAGGACTTTGATAGTCTTAAAGATGACGTAATAACTTTGAAAGAAATTTTTTTTGTTTTCTTTTATTTCTTTATTAAAAAGAGTAGGAGAAGTCTATTTAATTTACACCTAAACGCTTTTATCAATGATTATAATGCTTATATAATTTCTTTATAAAATTGTCCTTTGGGTAGGTCAGTCTGTTCTGACTTCATCAATTTGTTTCATGAGGTTGTTGCTTTTGAAACTATCTTCTCTCCCGTATTGATTGCCTTAAAAACTTGATTTAGACTTAATTGTCTTTATTGGCATTCGATCAATTACACAAATATATTTAAACAAATTATAATTAAGTAATCCCATAGATTTTCTTTTTACATTATTCGATGAACATCATACTTTAATATTTAATCAACAACACGTCCACAAAGCACTCAATTATGTTTAAAAGAAAACCTTTTAGCCATTTAAGCAAAGGAAGGAAATTTTTTTATCCACCATTTTCTGTTTTCTTTTCAATTTCTCTCGCAAATTAATTAATGATAAAGTAAAAGTAGAAACAAAGTTTGAATTGAAAATAACAAGATGATAACATTTACTTTTTCTAGATGATAAATACAGTTGGAAAAAAAACTAATAAGAGTAAATCAGTTTGTTAGCGAAAAGGTTTCGCTTGTATTTCCTTTTCTTTTGCCTTAAAACATACATTTTTATTGAAATTAAACCCATTTTTTCCAAGAAAAAGTAAAGAAGTGGAAAAAAGAAGAAATCTATTGAATATTTATAGAACAAGAGTTTTCTTTTCGTCTAATAATGTCAAGAGAAAGAATGGGAAAATTTTATATATGGAAAAATAATTCGAGTGCTCAGCAAAATCGATTAATTGCCTTTTTTTTCACCATATTACTTTAATTGACTATTTGGCTATTCGCCTTCTACTTTCTAAGACTTTTTTTTAACATACTTGTCAATAACTATGTCAAATAAATCTATGATTGTAATATATTTTCCATACGCTTTACTTTTATCTTTATTATTGAATTTTCAATGTTGAAGTTAATTTGCTTTCAATCTGTAAGATATGCAGTTATTTCTTCTATTTGATAGAGAGGGAGCTGTTTACTTTATAGACGTAAATCTACTCTTTATTATTACGTTCGATTGAACAATAAAACAATAAAGCAAGTCGTTCTTGTCGAAATTTTAAGAAACGCGTGAAAGATATACTCTACTTTCGCTGCATATTTTCCATCGTAATGCAATTTGAGACTCGCTAGGTGGTGCTTACGTCAATCTTTATAACGAAGGATGCAGTTTTCAGAGTTTGGTTATAAGTTGTACATTAAATCAACATGGTGACAATTTTTTGGCTTGTTTTACTCTACTCTATAGCAATTAAGGGACAGGAGTTTCCTTCTTTGGCAGAAAGGTTAGTGATGTTAAGGATAATCGGACAATCTTTTAAACAAATAAAATAATTGAAATAAAGAGGAACGTTTAGCCACGACAAAAGTTTTATTAATAATCATCTCTATAGTGTGTGCATGCATAAATTGAACAGATGAATTTATTCATATGATTAAAAGGTGTATAATGTAGTATCTAATACATGTATACAATATAAGGCTTATTAATTTCTATATGCCGATAAGGAGAACAAATGAAAAGTATACCAATCGATTTTAATGGATATTTAAAATTGAAGATGTTGTAGTCATTGTATTTTATTATGATAAATAATTATTATTAGCTTTATTGTAGAAATCTCTCAGGGAAAAAAGTTAATCATTTACTGTAGACTGAGCATAAGATTTTATCAAGTAGAAAAAATATCTGGGACATTTTAGTGAATTATTTCAATCACTTACATCGGCAATCATATATTATTGATTATAATATAGTTTATCTTCTCTCCTAATATTATCTAATTGAACAATTTTTGTATTCTTTGTTTCTGCTATACCTTTTAACTTTTCCTTTTAGGGTGACAGTTAAAAGGGGTAGTTTTCTTTTTATTACGGATGGCGTTTCTCTCTACTGTCAGCTTATTTAAACGGCTTTTTTCTCTTTCTCTTTTTACGAAATAGGAATTGAATTAGATAAATTACAGATTTTACCATGTCATGCTATTCTCTCATAATTCTTTTTGTTTAGTTAATAGAGAGTTAATTACAACTTCTCGGCCACTTACTAACTTATAAATATGTCTAGGACACAGAGTAGCCCTTATTGATTTTTCTGTTCCTATTTTTTTTCAAATCTTTCTATAGGCTACCAATGAGAGGGAAACAACACCATAAACGTACTCTATGACGTAATAGTTTTATTGAAAGGTTAATTGATTAATGTCATGTGTAGGAAACTTGGACCTTGAAACACCGGTTCAGAAATATTTAAATATGTCTGGTTTATTCCATTAAGACTGAATTCATTAAAGAGAGAACAGCATTGAAGTGAAATGGAGAATGTTGTTAAATGCAAATATGTTGAAAATTAAAGATGCATACTTTAACATCAAGTTATCCATACAAATTTGCAGTACACTTTTCCGCAAACGTCGTAGATTTAGTTTCACGCATCCGTGAAAGAATTACATATAAAAGAAACAGTAAAGATATAAATCCTTCGTTTGTTGTTTTATTAGCTTCCCAAATGGAACTTTACCACTATCCGACGAGAAACGTTTAACTCAACGTCTTTTAACAATTCTGCAAACTACTGGAAAAGAGGGAAGGCCCGTTTTGAATTATTCTCAGTCTAATAGCGTCAAATTTGGTTTGGGTCTAATACAGATCAGCTTGGACGAGAAAGAAAAAATTTTAATTACAAGCATGTGGTCACAGTTGGTAAGTTCCATTAGCTTAATAAATTAGCAGATTAACAATGGCTATTTGGCTAATAAGATGAACAATAAGCTACTAATGATTCAGATCCGTATAGCATTTATTCCATTGTTTCTACGTCCGTTTTTAAAATATCAAGAAAATTTTTTTTAAAAAGAATATGTAGACTATCGCTTAGTCAAAGTTTACACTTTTCCTGCCTGTCCATTTGTTTGTCGGTTTTGTGCTTCTTACCTCTCTCCACCTGTCTATCTCCAAACCTAAAAATAGAGTATACATTAATTTAAACAACCTGTAGACAGTATATAATTACATGTCATTCTTTCCATCTAGTATTTCTAGTATTTCTCAATTCAAGTTGGTGTTATTATTAAATAATATTTTATAATATTAAGAAATGGAAAAGAGAGAGAAAGAGAGGGAGACAGAGAACGAAGAGAGAGAGAGTATGTTAAATAAGTTCGTAAAGGAAAAACGAAGAATAGCAAAAAAAGTAATCAAAGACTTTTACTTTAAAAGCGAAAAGCTTTTGATTTTAAGAGTCGAAACTTTCTACGTTAAACTATTACATGATTTAAGAAATATGCAATTTAGTTTAATATACATATTTAATACATTAGATCCATATACAATATATGTATAAATGTGTTACTATCTTGCTCTTTACAATGTAATAATATAGAGAAAAAAGCGATTAAATTTAATTCACATACAGAAACAGTTTTAATAATATATCTTATTGTAATTTGATCAATTATTTATAATATTTTATTGTATTTTGACACTTCTCTTCCGCTAAAAACATACTACATTCGTTTAGTAATTAATATATAATTAATATATTATTTATAATGGTCTCCTCCTCTCCTCCTCCTCCTCCTTCTTCGTATTCTCTCTCTCTCTCTTTATTCATCTTTCTTATTTTTCTTTCTATCTCTTACTCGTCTTGTCTTTTACAATCGCACTAAATGTTTCATAAATTGAGTAAAGAGTCGGTAGTTTGAATTAAGAATAGTTAGAATATCTAAAAGTGATTAGATTGAAGGGTATAGCTGAATTGTTTGTCTAATCTTTAAGAGAAAAAGTTTGAAAGGTATTTTTTAATCTTTATTTATCTGTTCTTAGAAATTATATATCAATTAGAGTTTAGCAAGTGCACACTACGTGATGATGATATTTTATAGTGAGACTTAAATATTCGAAGGGCAGGGTAGAATTTCCGTTTTCACTTCTAAAAGTAGTTTAGATATTTTACATCTTACTGCTCCTCTCATCTTCGAGCTGACGGTACTTCATCAAAAAGTAACAAATCGTGTGATACTAAGCAATTTTTTAAAATAATAATGCTAATGAAAGTAATTCTCCCCTGCTTTAACTATATGTCTCCGTTACTGTCTTCTTTCGTTCGTATATCCTGCTTTATTCATGGATTGTTAATTCTATTTAGAAATGGAAAGACTTCTACTTGAGATGGAACCCTGGAGATTACGGAAATATTAGTCAAGTCAGATTAGAGGCTGATAGAGTGTGGATCCCTGATATAATGTTATATAACACGTAAATATTTATTATATAGGTGATAAAGAAGCAAAAAACATGTTTTTATAAATCAAAGATAAATGCAAGTGTTATGAAATATCTCTCTTTTATTAATATTACTAAGGGCTGACCCAAAAAACGCCGCAAGAAATGCCTTAGTCATGGTTCAGTATACAGGCGAATTAACGTGGGTACCGCATCAAATATTCAAATCTTCTTGCTCCATTGATGTAACAAATTTTCCATTCGACAAACAGGTAAGTCAATCATTACGGAATGTAATACATATTTAAGATACATTGGGAGGAATATCACTATAAAAACAGAATCAATTTTGCAATTTCGGTAATTTTAACAAATTATGTCGTATAGTATATTATTAAAGAAACGTTAACAAATATAACAAAGTGATGTTTGTAGAATTATTTTAACTTAACTAATTATTACATATAGATTGAAAATAGATAAACTGATTGCAGAAGTGCCATATGTGGTTTGGTTCATGGACTCATTCCCGAAGGGAGATTGATATAGAATTAAGCTTTCCAGAAGGGATAGATCTAAGGTTATTAAATTTAATTCTTTTGTTTTTTATTTTCTTTGGAGGAAGAGAGAGAGAGAGAGGGAAGAAGGACTGCAAATAATTATTAAAATATTTTAAATGTTTACTCTTTCCCTTCCTCTTAACATGCAATTACATAAACAAGATGTTAGTTGATTTTTAAAGGAAATATTGAGTCTAAAATAAGAAGAGACAAAATGTCTCCTACTATTTTGTTAGTCATATCACTTATTTAGGTAGGTTTTTTTGTTTTCCTTCCTTTTCAAAAATTAGGACTTTTTACATTATAAAATAATAATGACAAATGTTATAAAATATTATGTAATAAATGGAATTAAACATGAGTTTTTGTCTGAAAATAGTATTTTAAAATATTCCTTTTCAGTTTAAATGACCTGTAGAGTGTAAAGTGAAAATGTGTATAACCTTATGGTATAACCTTATAGTATAATATTTATTATACATTTCTGGCTTCCTCTTTCTCCTTCTCCCCCTCCCACTCCTCCTCCCACTCCTACTCCCACTCCTACTTCACTCTTTTTCAGACTAAGAGAATTGCAAAACTGTTATTTTATTTTACTTTTTCAGCACTTTTCAGTCCGACTATAAAGATTCAAGTGAATGGGATATAGTCAATCCAGAGGCAGAAAAACGCTACCTACCTGGTAATCAAACTAACGCCTTCGCTGTTATAACTTTTACGTTAACGATGCAAAGAAAAGTGATGTTTTCGACATATATTCTCACATTACCATGCGTTTTTTTGGCTTTATTAACGTTGGTTGTGTTTTGGTTACCCCCAGATAGGCCAGATAGAACTGGTTTAGGTAAATAACCATTAACCTATAAATTTTATTTCCTCTTCGAATGTCAAGTATAAGAACTTAAGATAAAAATATTATACCTTTTTATATCAATTTATTAAAAACCTGACATATTATTGTTGAGAATAACAATGCGGATTAGGGAAAAAACTAAATTGTGAGAGTTTATTCCTTTTACAACTTTTAATTAGTGTACGAATGGAAACTTTACGTTGTTATCGAAGACATGCTTAGGCGGTAAATGAACCGTGTCTACTCTGTCCTCTTAGAGAAGACTAGACGACAAACAACTCAACCTTGTAGCTCATTCATCCTAATTAGAATAATAGCAGAAAGCGAGTTAGGAGATTTTTAAATAGTGGTGAAAGATAAAACAGAAAAGAATGAAAAACCGCTTTTTTTGGTTGTTTAAATGAAGTAAATGAGAAGATAAATTGAAAATTAAAAAGAAAACTACTGAATGAACTCTAAACAATCGATAGATAAATAAATGTGTAACGGCTTTTATCTTAACTAAACATCTCATTTATATGTCGATTAGACAAAAGGAAAGGGGACGATAGGCCTAAAATCTTTTGTATTAACGATTGATGTAACAAAGTTGTTGTTTTAATAGCTTTAACAAATCCTTAGAACGGCTTTCAGTTTTCTATCTACTTGTCTTATAGTTAATTATATATTTCTGATTGAATTACTCTTTTTTCTTTTCCTCCTTGGTGGGGGGGCTATTGTGTTCAGCAATGAGCCTTTTTGCCTCTTTTCTAGTATTACTGCTTATCCTTGTTGAAGCTGCTCCTCCAACTGCGTCTTCGGTACCAACCTTGGGTTAGTTGGCTGTTTTTTTTTCTGCTATACTTCTAAATGATAATATTGTTAAACAGGTCTTTATTATTGTTTCAACATGGTAATTATAATGGTCGCTATTTGCCTTTCATCTTTAGTTGTAAATATACATCAATGTGGCAATCAAAGCTACAAGAAAGTTCCAACATGGGCCAGAAAAGTTAGCTTTTTTTGCTAGATATTTTGATTTAGGCAGACGTCTAATTCTTTTTTGAATAGGCGACGCTTTAAAAATCTTATTCAGTGATTTTTTTTTATAAATTTCCTTTAATGTCTATGTAGAAAGGATAAAAAAAGAGAAATGAATAATATCCGCTATATAACTGTGTTGATAAATAAGGATATTAGTTTGAAAAGGTTTTTCTATTCTCTCTTCTTTCTTCGTATTTCAGATATTGTTACAGTGTCTTGCACGTGTCTTGGGAATAAAATGCTGTTCAAAATGTAAACCCTTTCAAAGGCGATTCGCTCGTAGAGATACTAATGGCTACACAAGAGACTTTACAGAGTGTACAAATTTGTTACCGAAATCCACATTTAAGTCGGCATCGGGAGATATCTCAACTACAAGCATTTATCTCTTAGAGTGTCAACTTGGAGAATTACGTGTAACCTTAAATGAGATATTAAAGAGAATAAGACTAAGAGAAGAGGAGAGACTGGACCAAATGGAAAGTTTTTATCAATGGAAAAGTGTTGCCAAAGTACTTGACCGTCTTTTCTTCATTATCTACGTTGGAGTAATAGCAGTATCACTGGCTGTACTGTTTCCAAAACCGATGGCAAGTCATATATTCAGTAGTAGTCAGACTACAAAAACTGCAGCTGGTAACAATACAAATTAAGAATAAACATTACTTTCCATTTAGTACTTTCAAGTATTTTCTTTTGCTAAAAATAAGAAAAATATAAATTTATTATTATCAGACTAATTTTAATGCTACTTTTACTCCTTTGCAAAGTACTTGGGTATTTTAATCCTCCATTTCTTCCTATTTAAATAGGATTGTTATAAAATATTTATTTAAGATCTTCTCTACAATTCCAATATGGATGAACAGAGTGTGAAATATGAAGTAATAGTAAGAGAGTTCTCTCTCACTTCTAGTCTTCACAAACATTCTCCATCTAAAAAGCGACAACGCCTACGTCATTTTTTCGTGCTAGAGACATACTTAAAGCTAGCGAGAGACAGAGACAGGAAAAATAGATGGAAGAATAAAAAGAGAGCATCTAAGTGTGTAAGAAGACTTTCTTCGCATAACTTAAATTTTATTGATATAGTAGAAAAGGAAAAAAACATAGTTAGCACCGAGAAATGGTTTTATATATATATATCTATATACTTTTAATAAAACACAGAAAAATATTTTAGAATATGAAGAACTTGTAATAAAGCTAGAACGGATATACTTTCCTTGTTGAAAACTTGAGAGAATTTACAAAAAAAACTGCAACAACAGCAATAAGCAATCCTATAAACATTTTGAAACAAGTCGAAGAAGAAAAGTACACAACTGCAAAAAAAATTTTATATAAAAGAAAACTCCCTTTAAAATAAAAGGAGATTTTTTTGGCATTTGATCAAATAATATCATACGTAAGATGGACTCTTCTTGAAACATCAATCTGAGTCAAGTGATCTAGTTTTTGGTCATCTTTACAGTAGAAGACAAACTGAAGTCGATACCACTTATATATATGTATATATATATATATTATATATATAGAATTACTGAAGATATTCTATATTATACGCCGTTTCATTGTTATCAATAGTTCTTTTCAAGATAGAGAAATTATCCATTCTCTTGTCTTACAAGGATTTGAGAGAGAAAAAATAATTATCAATTTACAGAAGGAAAAGGATTTACTTTAAACCTCTTCAGAATTAAATACTAAATCTTTCGTGTTTAATTGAACCATCCTGTCTTAAATCAGCTGGTAAAGAAGGTTCAATGGTAAGAAAAAAAAATAAGATAGAAGATATAATCTCTTCTAGAGGCGTTTATTCATTTTTTTTTTGAAGGTAACGAATTTTTAGAAGGAGAAAAATCAGAATTATAATTTAAGAATTTTTAAAAAGATATAAAAAGATTTTCCTCTTTAAAGTTGATTATAAAAAGAGAACTACATACAGTATATAATGTTAATAGTATATACTATAACAGTTGACGATTATACTTTCTTCTCAAGTATCTTTATTAAAACTGTTTATTATACTTTAACAAGAATAAAAGATTAAAATGACAAATATAGTATCTAACTTCTTTTCTCTTTCGTTTTCTTCTTCCCTATGCAAACGTGTGAAATTAGTTTTTCTTCCAGTTTTTTAAATGTTGAAAAGAGAAGAAAATATTATTTAATAGTATAGATCTTTCTACATTCTAGATATGCAGTATTTCTATGATAAAGATAGGGTTAATTTATTATAAAAGATAGCCTTTAAAGTAATTTACTACTAATCCTATACATTTATATCAAACTAATAACGAAACTTGACAGAGCTCTTACTTAGCTAACAACCAAGATAGTGCCTACATTTATAGTCGAGAGATGGCGATAGTGTTTATGAAAACAGCGGTGACTTCTTTTAGGAACGACTAATAATTATACGGAATAAGATTATTGGTCAAATTTCCTATAGGAAAATTGATATGGTTGTTTGTTGATAAATTGATTCCTCAGGAGAAATGATATCATTACGCATTGAATTACTAGTAAAAGATTAAGGTTATCTTAACCAATTCGATAAAATGGAAATTCTCAGCTTCTTTACGGTGTCACTTTTTGCCTTTGCGCCATAGAAAAAAAGAGAGAAGAGAAACTTGATAAGAAAATATATAAGATAGAAGATGATTGATGAATTTATCGTCTCTATTTTTCCTGTGCGCTTAAGAAACAATAACACCAATAATAAAACTATTGCAAACTATTGCAAAATATCGAAAATAACTAGTCTGCCAGATCGATGATTCTAACTTTTAGTCAATATAGAAAACGTGCCTATTATAATCAGTTGTATTTGTTTCGGCCTTTTTCATAAGGAATTGTAAAAGAAACTATTAAAGTAGACTAATATAAGTAAATTCATTTCATGACCAGAATATGCAATTTCTCTACAAGTATTCAGTTTTTAATTATCCATAGAAGAGATCCAAGCGTTTTTATCAAAAAAAGCGTTTTTTTTCCAAAAAGACGGCATACCTTCTTTATCTTCAATATATTTTTGATTTTTGATACAATATAAATCTCTGAGAACGTTTAGATTTCCTCTTCTGTCCATCATTATGTTTAATATGCATTCATTAATTATAAACCTCAAACATTTGTAGGATATTTCTATTCTACAGTGCCTATTTATAAAATCTAAACTAATTTCAGTATATAGGCTTGATTAATTCATTTTTAAGGTTAAGGGAGAGGAAAATATTTAGTATTTACATTCAATTTCTTTGAATAAATCATTTTAGATTAATACTAAAAATGAGTGATTTGTAGGAACTAAACGAAATGATTAGGATGAGAGGAGGAGAGAGAGAGAGAGAGAGAGAGAGAGAGAGAGAGAGAGTGAGTGAGTTAGATAGAAAGATGGTCCAGAAAGGAAATATCAGTCAGAGAAAAAGACAGAGAAACGAGAAATAGGGGATAAGCGAAAGATATTTCTTACAACACGAGAAAAATTGGATTTTGTCGCATTTTGTTTGTTCTTAGTAAACATTACAACTGCATTATTAACTTAAGTCAATTTACATAGCACATTTTCATCACGATGCAATTCTAGTTAGCATTTTTATCGTTTATTCGTATTTGTTTATATATACTATTAAAGATAGTTTAGTATGAGATATAAATGATATGACTGTGCATTTTTTAAATAGATAACAAGTTACTCTCAAAAAGGAAAGCAGAATTTGGATATACATGGATAGGAAGATAGAAAGAACAAAGAAAGAAAGAGAGTAATAACAGAGAAAGGCAGTCTATGAAAGAGAGTTAAGAGAATTGATTTTATTTTAAAAAAAATAATTTTTAAAATTAATAATTGATGAAAACATAGACACATGAATGTGATCATCCTATTCATATTTTGATATTAATGATTGATCTATTTTAGTATTTAAATATCTAAAAATAACATTATGCAGTATATATAATCACTCACATATATGCTATGATGTCCACCTTAAACTCGTTTTTTTCTGCACATTATACATGATAATAATTTACAAATGATCAGCAGTATTGTCAAGCCACTTATTAACAGAGGAAACCACACTAATAAAATATTTTCAACTTGTTCAAATACTGTTACTAGTAGCCAATTAGGACCTTGGGGATGATATTCAGCGCTTTCGAAACCTGCCTTCACCAGGTTTATTCCTGCTACTGCAACTAATGCTGCTGATGATAAGATGGCTGCGGTATTACTCTTAGAAGTTGTATACGGATTAGATTGAACAATATACCAAAACGTTACACAGCAGCAGCTTAACATACATAAAAGCCTGTAGAGTGAATTGTTTATAAAAGAATAGAATAGGATCAAAAGTAAACGTCCAATCATTAATTTACCACTCCAACATGTCGCTCCAAACTGTTTAAATGGAGATTGCAGTAAATCCAGCAAAGCTTCGCTCTCCGGAGATACTTTAACAGTTGCATTCTGTTTCCGGTATTTATAGATCCAAATAGCAAAAGTTGGAAGAGGAAATAAACAACCAAAGAAGAAACTTCCAAGACTAATTAATTTTTCTTTCAATAGTCTCGGACCGAACATGATGACTAAAGGTATGGGAATAATAAATAGTGTCACTAAGCCTATTATTCCAAGTTGGAAAGGCTGATAACATTTTACAGTTCCGTCAATAAATAAGACTTTTTCATCGTTTATATCTATACAATTTAAAAACTTAAAGGCAGTAATAGTCATTTTCTGAAAGATGAAGAGTATAAATACTGTAAAAGCCTTTGTTAGTCTGGTTTTGAAGGAACGCCGTGAACCAGTAACCGTCCCAGAATTTTTCAACAATTTTGATATAATAAAAAGAAACAAGAATAGAATGAAGAATCCAAGAATATCTACAGAGAGTAAGGAGACTTTTAAAATGGGTGTTAAATCTTTTATGGGGCATATTCTTCCAAGAAAATCTTCTAGAAAATTGAATAATATATCGATTCGAAGATGAAAGAAACCGCTAAGCATATTTTTAAGATATTTAAGATATCCCTTAGTAAAATTTGTGTAAACTGTGTCTATATGGAGCAACCATGCATCTTGCAAGTAATAAACAAAGATTATCAATAATCCGTTCTTATCGTTAATCGATTCATCCTTCCTTAGTAGCTCCTCGCTAGCGCTACTCTCACCAATCTGCATAGATGTTATAGTCTTTTTAGAGATATTTAATGGCTCTGTATCATCATTTAGATCGATGTGATTTTCGCATGGAATTTTTAAAACGGAACTTTTCCTTTTACAGCATGTCGACTTGATAAAATCTTCGAAATCTTCGTGAAATAGTAGTAGTATAGTGAGTAGGACAACGAATGTGCTCTGTAGACCTACCACTAAGGTTATCGTCCACCATTTCGTACATTCCTTATTCAATAGGCAATAGGTGGAAAAATAACCTTCGCTGTAGCCTTGACGACATCTACCGCATAATATACCTTCTCTGAAAGGTGCACATTCTGACATTGAACTACACGGTAGATTAGAACAACAATAATTTTGAGGACAATGTTGAAAAACTACTTCCTTCCCTTTAACAATGTAGCCCCAAAAATTTGGTATAGCTTTTATATGTCGGGAGCAATCACCTCCAAACGGACAATTATGACAGGTAACATCCTTGTATTCGTAGTGTACAGCGTGGGTCTGTTTCGGAGTTTCCGAATCAATTCTTATTGCGTCATACAATAAATCCGATTGATTACTCGAAACTGAATAATTTAAAGAGCCGACATCAACCGAATACTGATTTTCGTCACACGTCTGACAATAATAAGTCAGTTGATCCAGTTGATGAGACGTTTTTAAGCCAGTACGATGGACTTGATAGGATGAAGCGTTGATTATAAGAACGCTTTGGCCAGTAGGACATTCAAAATAGAGATCTTTTACGTCTATACTCCAATAATAATTGCCAAAGAGTAGGATAACTGGTACGTGCCTATGAGCCGTTTTTGTTTTAAAAACTGTACTCGAGATTTTCACTTTTCCATTTGAATAAACCTATAATAATATAATAAGAATGAAAAACTGATAAATAAATCAGAAATAAACTATAAAGAAGCTTAAAAACTATGTAATGAAAATGTCTGATGTCTGTTGGATCTTTTTTATTGACGCCTCGTGCTTTTTGCAGCGTGAAGCTAGAGGGGAGAGTAAAAAGGAAAGAGAAACAAAAAAAAGGGGAAGAGAAGAAGAAAGTCGGGACTAAAACCAGGCCAATATTTCTCGAGATAGAAGACGAAGCTAATTTTTCATTTTCAAGATTCCTTCAATACTTCTACTTGAAGTTGAAGGACAAGAAATTTATTAAAAGTTTTATAGAACAAGAAAAAGTCAGTCTTTCTTCTACTATATTGCTTTTTTTTTCGCCTCCTTTTATTGTATAACCCTTAACAAAGGTGATTGATGGAAATTTAACCATCATATAGGCCTATAAGCTCTTTGATAAAAATAATTAGTTCTCTTGTTTAATTAAGGCAACTTACCATGTCTCCCTGCTGAGGATGAAGATCTGAATCGGAATTTTCAATTCTACATCCTTTTAAGGATAAGGCAGCAGCGTCATCGACGAAAATAGATCCACCTAAGAGACTGGAAGTATTATTTAAAAAAGTACAATTTTCCAAAGCTAAAACGCCAGTGGCTATCCAAATTGCTCCTCCTTTTCCCGCTAAATCAATTACAGCTCGGTAATCAGAGCAGTTTAATTCGACTCTTCTACCATTTACTTTTATTTGTCCACCAATATCGGCATCTTTGTCGTAGAACGCTAGACCCCCTTGATTATTAATAAAATCGCAATTATCCACTTGAATGAGGCTATTCGGTCCCGGGGCAATTCTAATAGCAGCGCCAGCATGCCATACTTGGTTTGTTAGAAACTTTGTATGGGATATAATAATTTTTTCAAATTCGTAAGTTATCGTAATTGCTCTCTCATTATCCTCGAATAAGCAATTTTCAACTATAGGAATAGTATACTCCTCGCATTTCTCTTTCAGAAGCCTTTTTTCGCTGGGGTTACCAATAAAACTTAATGTGGCCTTATTCATATTTATTGCACCTTTGAAAGGATTACGATGTCTCTGAGATTTAAAGACTGAGTTTTTTATAAGAACTTTAGAACCGCAAAGTGACACATTAAGATCCAGTCCACCAAGATCAGTTTCTTGATATTTTAATACCTTCTCAAAATAGGTCGAGTCGATGTATACATCCGTTTTATTATGTCCGATAATTTGTAATTTCGTATCGTGAATACGACTATTCGTTATTGATAATTTGAGATTTTTGCAGTAGATAATATAATCTGATAAAGTTAGACAAGACGTTATCTTTTCACAATGTTTTATAAAAGGTTTCCTCATTGTTGAATTTTCCATACTAAAATTCAATTCATTACAAAGTTGACTAGTAAGAAAGCTTGTATTATGAAAATCAACTTCTTTAAATTTAATTGTTGAATCACTCATTAAGACTTTTCCGTGTAAAAGTCGAATGTTCTCTAAAATTATATTTGACTTATTAAATGCAAATATTCGATCTTCGGCGGCGAATTGATCGCAGCCAATAGTAGGAACTCCTCTCCATCCCTCTATTTTAATAGATTGATTATATATTGAGTATGGCGTGTTGCATTCTTCGTAAAGATACGATTCGTTCCAAGAACCATCTACTCTGATAGTATATAATTTATCGCTATTGCAAAGTGATAGAGTATAGCGAATAGTTAGGCACGGTATAGATCTACTCCCGCATGTTTCTCGGTTAAGGCCCGAACGTGTTACGTAAAAGATGTCACTTGACGATGAATCTAGATAGAAAGATGAAAGGAAAAGGAATTAAATTACAAAGAACCTAAGAGAGAATAATAACTCAATCGAAATCTCTTCCCAATGATGAATTCAAGCTTATAAATTAATATAAATGAGTTTGGCAAAAGATAAAATTACTGAATCAATGTTTACATACACCTAATAGTATTAGATCACATATACATGGCTAAATAAAACGGTATATCATGAACTCGGAGTGTGTTATAGGATTGACATAAATTAGCCAATTTTAGTATCGATAAATATGATTTTCTATTATATTTCTCTTTTTGTGTTTTGTCTCTCCCACCAGATAGCGTAAAGGAAAAAAAGCTATTTTTAAATAAAATCAGAAATACATAGAAGCTGGCTTAAGGGAAACTTAAGAGAGAGAAAGAGAGAGAGAGAGAGAGAGAGAGAGAAAGGAAAAGGGGGGATGGGTAATATGCAAGATCCAATTATCTATGAATATTTATAAAACACTCTTTTTATTTTTGTTTATGCCTTTAAGCTAAGTTTATAATTAAAATTTGAATAATTACTTTTTAATATTGTATTGTAAATACTATTATTAGTATTACTAACCTAGAAATGTAAATATGGCTATAAGTAAAGAATACTATCTATTTAGCTGAATTTCTTATGTGTAATAACAAATAATGAACTTTATTATTTGAATTATAAAGGTTTCAATGTCATTTCATAACTTTAGTTTTCTTGTTGATTGTCATGAAAAAGAAATATCTTTATTCTTTCTCCACTTTGGAGTTTGATATAAAAAGACATTATGCTTCAAATATTAAATATATCTTTGTTTGTTTCTTTCTTTCTCTTTCTCTCTCTCTCTCTATTTCTATCTCCAGTTTTTCAGTCCTCTTTTTTTTATTTGGTATTTAGATCAGATAAATTCGGTGATAATCTAATAAATTATACATTCCTCTTGCTAATTCAGCTTGTATATCATTCGAATAAAAAATACATCAGTTATATTCTATCCCTTGTGCTTTGTATGACCAGATATATCATAGACTATTATGATGATTTCTTTTTCGTCGTGCGTCTCTTATGAAGAGATTAGATTTGAAATGATTAAAGATGAGTTTCATTATTCATTCTTGTCATATCTGTCTAATCAATACACCTTGAAAGAGAGTAGAGGGATATTACACATTGAAGAGACTCAATCAATCATGTATTAATATGTGTTTTTTATTTGAACGAGTTTACCTCTTTTTCCAAGATTTCAGCAAGTTTTACCTTGTTTTATTTGAAAAAAGAGTCAAGACTTTTTGAGATACTTGCTCAAATTGAATAAATAATTACAGAGCATATGGTGAATTTGCTTATCTCGTCTGACTTTCTGAAATAGGCGTCACGTAAATGAAAAGTGTTTTAATAATAAATAGAAATGTTTATTATAGTAGTTTTAATATTTTAGTTTAAACGGGAATTTTTGAAGAGATATTCTTTAAATAGGATTAATAAATATTGTTGAAAAATAGATAAATCACTCTCTTCTAAACTGCTAATCAATTGAAGCAGGACGTAAAATCATTTTACTCAGAAGTTGGTAAACAGTCTGCCAATAAATCCCCCCGTCTCTTCTAAAAGAAAAGACTAAATCTACCCTCAGGTGCTATTTATTGCAGTTGATAGTCCGTCTAATTTTATGGTGCGACACGCTTTTCCCTATTGACCGACATCTAATTGATACTCCTCTCATTTTCTCTGTCTCTTTTTAAGCCTGTCTTATTTTTGTGAAAGACCAACATATCGTGCATTTCATTCCCCTTCTCCTCAACGTCAAAAAGGCGATTATTGTCCAACCGTTAAGCATAAAAAGAGACTGAAATGCGTTGATTTATTATTATAAACACTTCTCAATACACTGGCGTATGTTGAATTCGCAATTCGACTAGTTTTCACGGTCAGTAAGCCTGGCAATCAAGAACAGATAAAATATTTAGTGTTTTGCGTTTGGCATTATTGCTTTTCAGTCCACTGCAATACTATAAAGTTTTACTGTACTACTGCAAAATTTTTCAAAGATTAGATAGCACGCAAGGCTATATAACCTATAAGCGTTTGAATTTTGATGGAATCCTTGTCAATTTTTTTTCACCGCCATAAAAAGAAAAAGGCTTTAGGGTAAGATGTACAGTACACAAAAAAGAAGGAAGCAAACTTTTCCATCTACCGTAAAGCAAATACTATATAGAGTTCAATAGCAATAGGCGTCTCTTTCTACTAGATTTAACTTGGCATTAATCAATCTATAGCTACAATTCGTCTGATAAATTATCAATTCACGTACAGTTGAGATATAACGTAAATAAGTGATTTTTTACTTTATATCACTGAATAATAATATTAATTCTACGAGTTTTTAGATAAAAGTTAATTATAAATTGACAATATTTTCCGTACACTTCTCTTACCAAATATGACAAAATCTAATTACATTTTTTATAAGTCATCAACCTAATGCAAAATAAGAACACATATACAGATATACAGTAATATTGATATAACTTGCACCATTTTTCTCTATTGTATTATATTTTCTAAACAGTTGAAAAATCTAGATTGATGGATCTAATATTCAGTTTGTTTTGTTTCTTTGTTACATAAATGCTATTTGAAATGGATTAGACAACTTTCATTTTGGTAACATTTTATATATATTTATATATTTGATAATGTAATATAAAAGAAAAAGATACGCTTTTACATTTTTAGATGAAATATGCACCCCTACAAATAAAGAAGATAAAGGAAGCAGTTTTTAGCTGTGAAACTATAACTGATGTATAGAGGAAAAAGGAATGTAACGCTGTTTTTATTCAATTATTTCCATTTATGCGGTCTGTAGAACAAATTAATCATTTTCTTTTTCTAATGGCTTAATGAAAGTATGTTTTAGAAGTTTTGAAGTTATTTTTTTGAGCAAGTCTTTCATGATAAAGGAGCAGAAGGTGGAAGGAAGAAGAAGGGGAAAAAGAAAATTTATCGTGGATTAATGTCTCGGAAAGAAAGATGCTGTGAAATTCTTATCTGAAATCGTTGGTAATTCCGGCTGGTAAACGATCGGAATGGCCTACATTTTCGCTCAATGTTTAGTAATATATTAAATGAATGTTTGGCCACTGTTTAAACTAAACTATAATTTGTTTAAATAATTTATCATTAAAATTTTCTGTTTAAAACAAACAACCAATTAATTTCTTTTGATGTAGGAGGATGGTTAAATAGACGAATAAATGGATGGATGGTGGATGGATTGAAGGGAAGAAGCCAGCAAATAATCTATAGAAATAATGGATATAAAAAGAAAAAAAAACAAGTCGAGAGAGAGAGAGAGAGAAGAGAGAGACAGAGATTGAGAGAATGAAGGAGAGAGGAAGGGAGTAAGTGAGATAATTCTTATTTAGGTTAGTCTTGAAACGTGACTGAGCAACTTCCAGTCGCGAATGGAAATGTAACAAGTAATTGTTACTATATACGTTTACAATGAAATAAGAAATTTTAGTGGAAACAATTACTAATTAACCATAGAAAAGTATTTTAAACAGCTTTTTATATTAATTACATTTAACTTGAATTTCTTGCTTATTTTTTAACGTAAAGACTGAGTGAAAACCTGTAATTTTTAATTATAAAAAGTATTATAAGAATTGTAGTTGTCAGTTATCTAAATCCCTACGTGATACACTGAATGCTCTTCCCTGATAGAACAGTTTAAAGGATCAATTGTACCTTTTATTTTATAATTGTATAGCTTCTATAGCACTGTAAATTGACATCTAATATATTTTTTACAAGCATTAGACCATAGTGCTCAAAAATCCCTAATGATAATTTAAGAAATACAATGTAACAGATAAGTTATCCTTTCTCTACTATATCTATTCTCGTTTCTCTCTTCCGTGTCTCTCTCTATCTCTCTCGTCCACTATATTTATTAACTATCCATTTTTCAGGTCACGGTTTAATAGCTTCCAACTGATGGAATTTTTTAAAGAAAGTATTTTACAGCCTTTAAATAATAAATCGCTTCTGTTACCTCCATACTTCCTAAAATTGGCAATAAGAGTTTTCAATACTTAAATATTAAAGAATAAATAGGAGATTCTTGGGATTAGTAACTTCTTTAGCAAATATAAAAAATTTATTAGGTTAAATTTCCCTCCTTAAACCTTTTCTTTCTTTTTCTTTTAAAATAAAAATTATTAATAAAGAGAAATGTAAATGAAGCATTCTTTTCCGATTATCTAGACAAACTAAACAAAAAATCTCTCTCTCTCTCTTCCTCATTATCTTGTTCTCCTTCCCCTCCTTTCTCTCGCCTTCACCTATTTGTTCATATCCTTTAGTCACTGCAATAGCTACCCCGCTCTCTCCCTCACTCACTTCATCCCTCTTTCGCTCATTTTGTATTATTCTCTACTTTAAAAGCAAAACAACGCTAATAGCTTTGCAATTTACAAATAACAGCTTGTTTTATAACGTCAGTATAGAGGGAAAAAATGGGAAATAGATCAGTTTTTCCCTCTTATAATTGTTATTTTCGATTTTTTTACTGGTTATTTTCTTACCTTGATTTACACATACTATTAAGAAATTTACGTTTTAATCTAATTCTTTATTGACTTCCAACAAAGTTACCTGTAAATTAACCTTTCTTATATTGGTAGCAAATTAAGATTAATTGGATGCTTGCAGAGATAAATCAAAAACACTTGACTCTGGTAAGAGTAGAAGAAACAAAGAAAGATAGATAATAGAGAAGAAAAGAGACGAACAAGTGAGAAAAGGGAGAAAATTAAACAAGAATTAGTATTAAGAATACTACGGATATATATATATATGAATATTAATATAAATATAGTATGTACTCTATTACTGTACATCTAGGACGAGAAATAGAATAAAAGGCAAGCAATTACTACTATCACTAAAAAGGGCAGTAAGGGATTTTTTTCGCTTTTTTAGGCTGTATAAACAAAACAGCCATTTATCTATATATCTGGAAAAAGTTAAGTATTTATGGTTTAGCACTTTCTGAAATTGGTAATTGACTGCAACGAAGAATATATACCACAAGCGTATTTTCCTTTCTCACCAGTTCACCGGTCATAGCAGATGTTTTTATTCTTTTACAGTAAAAAGTTGTAACCGATTGTTGACTAGAAAATAAATTTAAGACTATATTTAATCCTATAACTGAATAGTAATAGGACATGGGCGTAGTAAGCTAAGAAATAGAGGGAAAACGCTACAGAACAACAATCGTTCATCTATATGGGATTTTCCACATGGTCAAGTCGCCAAAGTTTACTCTACTGTATTTTATCGTTGCGGTCAGAGTAGGAAAAAAACTACTATAGAAAGAAAACGTTAGCATAATACGAAGTGTTGATGAAGAGAAATTGATTTTCAACGTGGAATTTATATATTTTATTTCGTCAAACAAGAGATCAACTCAAAAACTTACCTGCGAAAGCAATAAGTATAAGGAGAATAATCATCGTGTTCGTGAGGAAACTGCAATAGTTACTTTCCAGTTGGCATCGTGATGAATGAGACAGTTTTTGAGAATAGAGAACGCCTATTGGCCGTCTTTGGTCACGTGATAAGCTTGATACGCTTCAGGGTGCATCGAAAACATATCGCTTATCTTTATTATTGATCTGCCTGTGATATTAAATATATTGCAGACATAAAAGGGAAACTAAAGAAAGAAAAGCAGTAGCAGTTGCTTTTTTCCTTATTGACCCCTCCTTATCCAATATTCTTAAATATTAAGGTATTCTTTCTTCCTCATACTTTTCTATATGTTCAACATGAATGCTCGTCAATACAATTTGAATTTATCCATTAATGGATCTCCGTGCAGAACGTAAACATAAATGATTTAGCATACAATATGCAGTACGTACAGCAATAGGTATATATATAAATATAGAAATATATATGCAGTATATAATAAATATGTATAATACATAATACATTTTGCAGATAAACTTATACGTACATTCAAAATTGCCGTGTAAATTAATATATAGATCAATAAAAGTATAATAATTTATGATAACTATCTCTTTCTGTATAATATCCTTAATTAGCTCTTTAATTATCATTATAATGCATATACTGTATAAATAAATATATATACTGTATATATGTGTGTGTATGTGTGAACAGTCGTAACCTCGCAACTACTTTTATTCTGTTTACACTGCAAAAGAGTCAAATATCCTAATATCTTCTCATGATTTATCATTTACTAAGTAGGAGATTAAAAGTCCATCACTAATTTGTGTTTCCTTTAGCCATAAACCAAAGAGCAAGATGTATATATATATATATATATATATACATATATATAGCCTTCTCCGTCTTCTAATATTTTAATGATATAAGAGGAGATTCATTTCATAATTTACTTACAATTCTATTTTAATCGTTGTTTATTCATATATTGGCAATAGTATTGATAATAGTGCTAACATAATTGTATTTTAATATATATTAAAATATTTCTTGTCTTTTCTTTCAGGTTAATTTGAGAAATTTTACTAAACATTAATAACAAATTCACTGATATTCTTATTCTATTTTTTCAAGATTAATACTATATATATATATATATATATATATTTAGCCAATGCGTAATAAGATTTTTTAAAAGCCTGACCCAATTCGGTGTAAATTCGATTTGCCTCTAAACACAGTTCGTCCTTGAGATCATGGTATTCCTCCCTAACAGAAATCTAGACAAAGTGCATGTAGAGGAATATTACGATGTGAGAAAAAATATCAGAAAACTGAAAAGTGTTGATGCTATAAAAAAAATTACAGAGTACAAAAAAGAAAGAACAACAAATAAAAGACTACAATTAATCAATGAAAAATTGATATTCTTATGGATTTTTTATTTAGAAAATTCATATTTCTTTATTCCTTCAATTAATGTTTAATCTTAAAAGAAGAAAGAAATTAAACTACAAAGTCTATACTAATAATCTTATTTCTTTTTCTACCTCTCTTTCCTCGAACCCTTCTCTCTATCTTTCATTTTTTGTCTCTGCTCTCTTCCACCTATCCGTTTTAGTAAATCTTACTTTATCCCTTTTCACCGGATTTTTACCGACTTTTGTTAATGTGTTAATGGAAGTTTTACAATTTTATCTTTTCCAATTTTTTTAAGCCTCTGTTATTAAACAGCAAAATCAGCGAAATAAATTTTTCATACATTTATTCAATATCTAATGGAAAAGACATGTTTTTAACGTAAAGTGTTCTTTATATGCTATATATATATATATATTAATACCTATTTACAGTTGATGTTTTCAAGAGAGGATGAAATACCAGTAGAAAAGAAATACAGTACTTACAATATGTACTGCATGTTACCGTCTCAAAAAATTCATTATTTCTTGTTCTTTGTAAGGTTATATCAAAAATGATGGAATACTGCAAAAAAAAAAGAAACAACAAAACAAAAAAGACGAAAACAGGTGAAAAATACTTTTATACGTATTCCTGTAATAATTAATTGCGAAAAAGTTACAAACATTTGCGGTTTTTACTGCATACACTTGCGTACTATCATATTTATATATATATATATATATATACTTTATATATACAGTATATGAACTCGAAGTATAAAGAATTGCAGTCTAGTCTAGTTGCAGATTTAGTCTCATTTTCTGAAGCTGAATATTTTGTCTTTTCATTATTTAATATAAGTTATAATACTGGAAAAAAAGAGGGTCATGAGAATATATTAAACTAGATAGCTTGCCTATTTAGTCTATATATATATATATATATATATATATATATATATATATATATCTTTATTTATATATGTATATTATTTTTATATACTTGAATAATAATTAAATATCAGTTGAGAATCTATTAACGCTATCCTCAATTGATACTAACGAAAAGAGTTTTTGGATAGATTATTGAAGCGAACAATTTTACAGTCGATTAACGTCCGGCAAAATAACCATGGCGTCATAGTTAATGATGGAGTGCAGAAAAAATCGAGAGCGCTTTTTTGTCCTTGTTTGTTAGATCGATAGAAAAAACGTGCGAAAAGACGCAGGTGCTGTTTTAGTTGACTGCAAAAAGGTTGGAAACGGTTTCCTCCTTGACTTTCCTGACTGGAAATTGAGCGTGATTGCTCACTGGTTTTTTGGAAAAAATTGTGGAAAATCTAAGTTAATGATGTGTTGATAATTTTCTGGGCGATAAATAAGAATTATCTTGCCTGCAAATGCTTCTGTCCAATCATTTTATTTTTTTTAACTTGGTCACCAAAAATGTCTAAAAAAGACGTTTCTTCATTTCCTTCTCGATTTCTTGATCAATGAAATCCAGTATTGTAAATACTAAATACAGAAATTTAATTTCTGTATTCTCCACTAGACGGCAGTCATATTACAGATGGCGACTCTATTATTTCTTCCCAACGGCAAATATTGCTAAGAAGAAATAAATTTGTCGCAAAAGTTTATCTTATGAAAAACCATCTCTGCATAAAAAATAAATCTATTTTTAGAAATATATGTTATGCAAATATATATAAATATATATACTAATATATACAGTATATATATATATATATATATATACTGTATATGCATATATGTATATAAATAATGGTTATTTGAATAATTAATAATTAAAACTAGATAAGCCAAGTTATTAGAGAGGGAAAAGAAATTCTAAAGCATGAGTAACTGATTTGTTGAATAGGTTAAAACTAAATAGCTTATCAAGTTAACTTATTACTAGTTATCTTCTTGCAAAGTTATTCTTACATAATTTATGTAAATGAAGATTTATCAAAGAGGATAAAACAGGGAAACTCTTCTCATCGTATATATGCAATTTCTCTCATATATAGTAAAAATCACATGACCTCTCTGTCTCTATATGTGTAAGTTTATTTATACATATGTGTCTATCTGTTATTATGTCTATCTGTCTGTCCGTCCGTGATTCTCTCTCTCTCCTTCTGCCTGTCTCTCCCTCTCTCTACTCTTTCTATAATACAAACAGGAATTATCCTAATGAAAAAGTACTTATGGAAAAATCTAGAAATATTGGTAATGTATGTTATTTTGCAGGTCAATTCGCTTCTAAACCCTTCTATTAGTAATATAAATATATACTGCATATATACAGTTGATAGAAAAACAACTATTGTACATAGAAATCATTTTTTGACAGATGAATAATGAAAAACAAGAAAATATAAAAACCAAAAGAAAAACATAACAGATGAAATAAATTACTGCACTTGATGGTACGGCGTTGGTAAAACTTGCCTATAAAAAGTGAGCCACAACGAACAAGGCGTCACTTTAGAGACGCTTTGACAAGCATGAACGCGACTCTCGCAAGCTTACTCCTATCAATTTTACTTGCTTCATGCGTTGGTAAGTAAGAATGTTTACTAATATTTCATGTAACGAAACGAAAATATGGAAAGAATGAGAAGAAACTGAAAAAATATTGACAACTTTTTTCTCTGCTTTTTCTTTCTTTTCGCCGTCGTAGTTAAGAATTTAAAGATGAAACTATCTAACAAAGAGATGCATAGTTGAAAATATAATTAACCTGTTACTCATGAATTCTTTTATTAATTAGAATTAGATAACTATAGCTTAGAATCAGAGATAGAGTTAGATAAAGAAGGAAAGTAGAATTGAGGAGACATACACACACAGAGGGAAGTGAAGAAACGCAAAGAAAGAGAAAAAGAAAAAATATAAAAGAAAGGACATAGAGTACATATTTTAAAGAAGTTCGCCTGTAATTTCTATACAAATGACATTGGAAAGTTAAAATTAAAATATTTATAGATTTTCATTACCAGAGATGAATAGGATTGAATTGGAGAGAAACGTTTGAGAATAGAGTTGATGGGCTTTAGTTTAAAGAATGACTTTCTTGTAGAAGAGAAAAGAAAGGCACAATAATTCTTTTAGTTCTTTCTCTATTTATTTAACATTAATTTTTCTTTTTCTTCTTTTGGTAAACATTTATAGAAAAGTAAAGGATAAAGGAACAATGGAAAAAATAGGAAATCTATATAAAAGTTCTTGACAGGGTAAATTAATGCAAACAAAACAGATTTTACAAATAGATAATAACTGAACGGATGATCAAGAAAGTCGTTCTATGATCGATAGACTTCTTGATTTCAATCAAATAAATAGAAAGAAAAAGTTCTATTATTTGGATAATAGGTAGATTAACGTCAATTATTTCCTCCAAATTTTTCCGAGCTGATCAATATTCCAATAAGTTAAATAAATGTGTTTGTTATTCCTATTCACTCCAAAGCTAATTAGGCGATGATGATCAAGGTCTCCGATAAATCGAACTTTCTTATCGTTGGTTATAAATTCTTCTTTATAAGCAATATCCGCTCTTTTTTACCATTCTATTTTTGTATATCTTCCGCTGATTAACTGAAAATCTAACCATTTTGCAGTGGACGCAAGTTGTACTAGAAAATTAGATGTCAAGAGAAAATGTCTGAAAAAATGTAATTCGAACTCTGACTGCAGAGGACGAAAGAAGAAGTGCTTTTGCGACGGTGATTGCGGAATGAGTTGTGTCAGACACAGTAATAACTTTTTCATTCAATTCTATGTTATTCTAATTTAATTAATTATCTTAATATTTCTATAGACAGAAAATGTAAAGAAGTTTTGTCAATTCTACACGGGGCTGTTGACGTAAAACCATATAATCGTTTTAATGCAAAAGCCCGTTATTCCTGCGACGAAGGTTACACACTCAACGGACCAGATGTAAGGGTTTGTAGAGGAGATGGAAAATGGGGTTTAACTGCTCCATCATGCGAAATTGAAGGAAAATGTCCTCCACCTCCGCACATTTCACACGCAAAACCGGATTCTCTACCCGGCCGAAAATATTTCAATGTCGGAGACAGAATTTACTACTCGTGCGAAATAGGCTACGACCCTGAAGGATTTTCCATCATAGCCTGTTTAGATAATGGTCTATGGACTAAGCATACAATTAAGTGTAATCGTAAGTAATTTTTTGGCTCAAAAATTCCATTATTTATCATTTGTTTATAACATATTGATGATAGTTTTACAAACAAACTTAACATTTGTTTACCGAAGAAACTAAATAGAAAAAAAGAAAACGAAAGAAAGATAAAAAAATCTCTTCTCCCTTTCTCTGACTCGTCTAAATAAATAGAGTTTAGACCTCTTTCTTCCTCCTACTCTCTCCATATATATACTGTTTATATATAATTTAGACAATATATTTACCAAGTTATAAAAACTATAAATTCCTCTGCTAGTACAGCTAATCTATCCTATTATTTAAACTCGTCCAAACCTCAAAACTATATTTTTAACATGCTACTAGAATTAATTAAATTCTTCCTATTGAATAGCTAAGGCATGCCCGGATCCTGGTCATATTCACAATGGAGTTAGACAAGTCGGTGATTTTGTATATATGAGTAAAGTGAATTTTACCTGTAACGAAGGTTACCAATTACATGGAAGTCAGTCGTTAAAGTGCAATTCGAGCGGAAAATGGGAAGGAGTAAAGCCTCATTGTCTACGTAAGTTCTCTATATGGAATTTCCCTTTGAAATTGAGGTTCATTAAAAACAATTTACTTCACTTACGATGAATATGATAGTATCTATGGCAATAACAATAAATTGATAGTTTTAATAATCAACAGCAATAAAATGTCCTCTCTTGAAAAATCCTTCAAATGGAGAAGTTGTATACTGGAATAGGAACAGGAAATATATCAAAAAGAACCTTATCAGTTTAAAGTACGGTGACAAAGCGACATTCAATTGTATGAGAGGATTCGAGATAAAAGGAGATAGGGAAAGGATTTGTTCCGCCAATGAAAGATGGAGCGGCGAGTCAGCAAGATGTGCAAGTATGACAATTACTTTATCTCTTTCTTTTTCTTCCTAGTAATATTAAAGGAGTGTAAGAGTCTTTTGAACAACTTCATCTCTACCTATCATTTACCAATGCAATAGATCACTTACGACATTAATGCTCTTTCGACTCAATTCTACTGTAATCAATTTTACTTTTGCGTCTTATAGAAAGAATCTCTAGGCCTAATTTTAATGACTGCTTAACCTTTTAATTTTCTTCATTATTGAATATCTAGTGGTGTATAGTGTATAGTGTAAATATATATACATATGTATGTGTCAGGTTAATACAAAGTCATTGTGCAGAGCATTCTGACTGATAACTTTAGACAGAATCATTGAAAAAATGTAGAATTTAACGACTTTTCACTGTTAATAATTGAATCTTTTTGCTTTATTATTATATTTCTTCTGTTGATAGTTGTCGATTGTGGATATCCCGGCCATGTTCCCCATGGAATGATTACTTCACCGATAAAGACAACTTTTGGCGTTAAATTAACATTTAGGTATAAGAATCCTTTCAGAAACAGTATTCCTCTTAAGTTAACTTGTCGTTAATAGTATCAGCATTTAATATTTTTCTTTCGCCTTCTCTTCAGATGCGCTAATAGATCAACACACAAAGGTCACATGGCCATAACATGCCAAGAGAATGGAAGATGGGATCATAGCCCTCCTCTATGTTTAAGTATGTAAACAACGTTTACTAAACAATTGTTTCTCGAACATTTTTCATAATTTGTCTCCTAATTTTTCAATAGAGCAATGTACAGTTCCTAAAGTAAGACACGCGAAAGTCTACACTTCTCACAATGACAATGTTGGAATTGTTCAATATTTTAATCACGACAATTATGTAGTGATTTCGTGTAAGAAGGGATACGCCTTAGAGAATCGGCATAAGAAGAAATCATTCTGTAATAATGGTAATAAAGGAATTTACAGTTCATCCCTTTGAAAGTCCTCTTGTCCTAAGGGCTATTTTCAGCCTAATGGTAAAAGACACGTATAAAGTGAAACTTTTCGTACGGCGTTTAGCCTAAAATGGTATTATCGGCTTTTTTCACTAGGCGATATCCCTTTAAGATAATATGCAAATAGTCTGCATTAGATGTGTAGAGAGAATTTTCATTTATTAGGAGGAAAAGAAAAACAGTATCCTTTGCTCGAAAGAGAAACTACATCTACAACAATAAGATTCTAGTTTTACTGTGTATCCCTTGTGATCACCTCTTAAAACCAATTCAGATAGCCATATATAAATATACTGTTTCCTTTAGGTACATGGGAAGATCTGCCATCTTGCGTCCCAGCTCCGTGTGCCAGACGTCCTCCTAGCTTGGAGAATTTGGAGAGCGGCGTTATGCGCTTTAATAGTAATCAGCACGGGGCCGAAGCCAAGTACGAGTGCTTTAGTGGTTTTATTTTAAAAGGACATCCAACCGTAAAATGTCAAAAGGGTCGTTGGGTTGGACACAGGTAACTTTCAATTATAGAGCGCCATCTATTGTATATAAAGAGTTTCATTATATTTTAACGTTGTCTTTCTCTTTCAGACCGCGATGTATACCAATAGTTTGTGAACAACCGGGAGGAATAAGAAATGGTTTGGTCTACCTTGTAGGGAAGATGGGTAGATACAAATACGAAGAGTATACGAATAGAAGAAGGCATACAGATCAATTAGAGTTTGAAGTAAATATATAAATTATTATAGATATTCCTATAAGAAGAATAGGAATGAAAATGCCCCGTTAAATACGTTACTTTTATATTAGTTTTAATAATCAATTCTACTAATTGATTTATTTCTTTAATAGTGTAATTCCGGATATAAATTACAAGGTCCTAGAGGAACTACTTGTATTAACGGAAAATGGAGTCCAGATAAATCAAGTTTTCCTAAGTGTGTACCAAAAATGCATCCTTTATTCATTGGATATCAAGGAAAAAGGAAATTTCACACTTTCTTTTAATTTTCAGTTTGCTAATACAGTATAAGATATTTTTTAATTAGCAAAGCTACAATACGTGTTTGTTTACACTTGTACATATCCATAATTATATAAGTATGTATATATATATATATTATATATATATATATATATAAATTTATATATATGTATTACCTCTTTACAATCATGCCTAAATAATCGATTTTGTCCTCTTTAATAATCTTTAAGTTAACTCTGAGAAATAAATTAAATTAAATATATTTAATAAGCTTTCAAATGAAATAATCAATTAAATTATATATTAATATATATATATATATACTGTATATATATACAGTATAAAATGAAAGGGTAATATTTAAATGGTGAATGGAGAGGGTAAAAAGGGAGAAGGATTCTATTGAAGTAAGAAAATATAATAATCAACTTAATACTCTATCGATGTACACAAGATCACTGGTTAAATTATTGAAATAAGTATACTTAAATTTTTTATTCTCTCTTAATCCAATGATATTTTCATAATCTACTTAATCGTATAGAATTTATAAAGTTTTTATCTTCATTAATAATATACTATATATATACAATATATATAGAGTTTTATTCTATATTATTCAATTAATATGTGATTAAAGCCTACTTGTAAATGAGTTGAATAGATTAAAAACTCTCGTATTATAAGGGATATTTAATGTTCAAAAGTATCGAAAGAGAGGATTACCAGGAGGCATCCATTAGATTTTGGATTCCATCAAAGTAAGTATCATTTTCTTCTAAATCCATTACTTTTTCCAAAGTAGAATTGATTTCATCTTTATTTTCAGAATTGGACTTTGTACCAGTAATATTTTCGACAATTTCGCATCCTAATCCTAAACCAACTATTGTTGATTCGTGTCTTTTGTCATTTATTGCGCAACCCTCGTTAATTGTTGAAGTATCACTTTCAAAGTTATCGATTGATGCTAAACTGTTTGTTGTAATAAGAAATTCAACAATTTTTGAATAGGAATTCTCAACGCGAATCGTTTTAGTCTTCAAGTGAACATATTCTCCGCTTCTCTTACGTATTCTAAGTACCTTAACTATAGGTGAATTGGGTTTAGAAGATGCTATATAAAAGGAAAGAATAGAAAGAGAATCAGTTAAAATCGCACTTGTGTACGCGCATGTAGAGTACTCTGTTTATACACAATCGTAGACTCGGTTTACCTTGTTCGTATATTTCTGTTAGATTCGGTACATCATCTTGGTGGCAAAGTTCGTAGTAAGAGGAACCTATTAACTCTTGTGGAAGGTAGCCGAGTACTTCAAATACACTAGATATCCCGAATAAAAGAAAGACAAAAGCTTTTCTTTGGAAATCGTCTTCAATTATTTCTTACCTTAGATCTGCGAAAGTGAACTTCCCATTTGTAGACTGTTTAACGTAGAATTGCGGCGACTGGTAAAGGAAGCCTAATGAGTTTTTAGTCTCTTCAGACTCCTTTTTTCTAACTACCATCAGCAGACAACTTTTATTAGAGCTTTCATCGTCTTCATTATTAGAATTGCTTATACCAAATATTCTGAGATAACCTGAAGCGAGTTTACTTTCTTAACTCCTTCGTTTACTTTATTAACGAAATATTTTCAAGATAAAATCATAAAAAATTAGCGTAAACCTGTACAATGAACAATTTGGTAAGTGCCCTCATTAGATAAGCAGGCAATCTCTCGATTTATTTTGAATCTGCAAAAGAAGCTTCTCCTATCGCCTGGCCATAAGTTCCAATTTTCACAGGATAAATTATTCACAGATTCCTCAGCTTAGTAAATAACAAACGCCTTTGTATTTAAGAAATAAGACGTTAATATTTGTTTAACTAACGATTAAATGGTTTTGGAAAATTTCCACGATGTAGGACTTGTTCCTTAACTAAATTTAAATCATTCGGATGTAGAAATTCAAATAAATTTTGACCTTCAAGTTCTGTCTAAGAATTTTAATACAAAAATTATTTTAGTATTTCAGGCCTAAATGCAAATGATATAAAAAGTTTTGATTGTTAATAGCTACATTAGAATAATTCAAGATAGTTTCAACTGATTTCGATACAAAGAAAATTTCTCCTCTCTTACATCCAATCACCATTGAAAATCCATCAATCATCTAAGAATTGAGGTTAATTAGAATAATCAATTAGTTATATATGCAAATGAATATTACGTTATAGGAGAAATGTCTTAAATCGTTTGAAGAGAAAAATGTTTGAACTTCTTCTCTTTTAGAAGTCTCGCAACCTAAATAGAGTTTATGTTTAAGATTAGAAGAGTCATTTTTAATGCGTTAATCCTATCTATTATATTTGTAATTCAGCTATAAATACCATTACTATTGTAATTATTATTAATAAACCTTTAATTGACTTTAGATGTTGGGCTGTGAGTTTCAGTATGGTCAATTTGTCTAATTTCTTATTTTGACTGCTAAGGACTGTACACATAGGTACAATAGAGGACAATTCTTTGAGATACGAGTTCATCTTATTCCTCCTTCTCCTTTCAACTGCTCGGTGATTTCTACTGATGTTCTCCTCTGTTCTAAAAACATTAAAATTTTCAATTTTAACAACGTCTTCATTATTTCCATTTGTTCTTAAGATTTCTTTACATTTTCTTCCTTTTTAGTAATTTTCAAAGAAACGACGCTTCACATAAGATTACACTTTTTATCTATCAATTTCTTATATTAATATTTAAATAAAGAGATGATATATTCATTGTAGAGTAATTTAATTACTCTTCCGAGTCTTTATACTCTATTTAATATATAAAATACTTACTGGGAATCGAGAAACGAAAACATATTTAATTCTATGATCTTTTTCTGCAGATCTAACTTTCTCTGTCTCTCTTCTTTTATCCCTCCTCCGCCTCCTTCCCTATCTCTCTCTCTCTTTCTCTTTCAATCTATCTCCTTATCTATATCTCTATTTTTTGACTTTCCTACAGCACGAGAATTTTAAACTAAATCATTAATTTTCATCATAGTCCGGCTTACATGACGTCGATGATAATCCTATTACTATCGTGGAAATAGGCCGATATTGTAAAACTATCAACTATACTCTAAGAATTAATAATATCTATATTTTAAAAATCAATAGAGAACATAGTATGCTAAGTATAAAGAAGATAAACTAAACCTAAACACTGTTCTACTTAAAAAGAGAGCGAGATATATATATATATATATATATATATATAAGAAAAAGACACTTTCTTTGTTGTTAGTTTGAAAAATTGATTCTTGATTTGTTAATGACGAATTACTATAAATATACTATTAAGTATGGTAATCTTTAAAAACCTAACCGTTAATTATATCAATACAAAGTATCCAGAAAGAGGATTTCCTTCTAAAAATAAATATTATTATATTAAAGCTTTAAGGTTTTTGCTTTTTCTTTCTTTTTATCATTTAAAGAATAATCACTCAGCTTTAGTTTATTCTTTTTATAGGCTTAATGTTTAAACAAAAGAAGTGTTTGTAACGAAAAGATAGGAATTTAAATTCTAAGTAAGAAGGTCAGACTTGAAGAAAGGGAGAGATGTAGAAAATAGAAGGAAAAAAAAAAAGAGTACTTCCAGTCGACGCAAATTAGAATATATAGGAGAATAGATTTAGTCATTTAAAGTAAGGCGTCGATAGACGTCTCTTTTACAGTTATAGGTTTTCTTGTAAAGTTATGTATTTGGTTAGAATTTCGTATTTTGCTTTAAAAAGAAAAAGAAATAGAAAAAAAGACTGTTTTAGCATGAAATGAAGATATTAAAAAAGAAAAAAAAACATGTTAGATATGTAAAAATTATATTATATTTACATTAATAATAAAAAATTAAACGATAACGAAGAAGATGACAATGACGATGATTATAATGATGATGATAAGAATGAAAACAATTATGAAAACATTTAAGAGAACGTTGTATAAACTACTGACATCTATACTATAAATTCATAATTAAAGCTAAAAACACACTGCAGTTTATAATCAATATTCACAACACGTGCAGCTGTTTAGAAACTTTTTATCTGGCTCTAGCTTCGTTTTACCATTTCCACTAATAATTCCGTGTACTTTTTTTTAGTTTTCACGGGAATTTTATTGTCAAAACACGAGAATTTTGGCGCAATAAATATATTAAATTAATATTTTTCCTTTGCACAACAACGTGAGTGATTTATAACAAATTGCTTTGCGTTTTATTACACTGAAATTACCATAAATTAGCATAAAATGAGTGAAGCGAGTGAGATTCTGGATTCTTACATACATATGCACATATAGTATATATAAAAGTATACTGTATATGCAGTAAAAGCATACTGTATATGTTATACATATGTATATATTAAGAGTTATTCTATATATATATATATATAAATACATATAGTAAACTATATATACTCGTATATATATACGTATATATACAAGTTTATAGAGGTATATTTAGAATATATGGTTAAATGAGTTAATACTTTTTTTTACGAGCTACAGCAAAGAATGAAATGAGTAACAAAAATTTTGTAATAACTATACTCGCACGACCATTTTTTGAGTATCCTAGAGCGAGGAAAGATGGCGGCAGTTTTCGCTGAGGCAGCTTGTTTTGTTTGTACAGTATAATCCAGATTTCTTCCAAACAATAATATTCTGCAGGCTGACTAGATAGCTCAATGTTTTTTTGCGTTTGACCTAATTTTATTTCTAGTCTTATTCAGTTTATTTCTTTATTAACTTCTTGTAGGCGTCTGATCGTATGAATCGAGGATAGGAATCCTTACTCATCAACGCTTCAATTCGTTTTTGAGCATCTTCGAAAGTTTGCGCATTCGGATTTTGGATACTTGCTATAGTACTTTCTCTGATTGTCGATTCGAGATTAACCTGTTATTTTGGTGTTTTGTGCATATAGTTCTTTTTAAATGATTTGTACAATTAAAGAAAAAGAAAAGGCAACATATGAGAATATAAATAAAAAGGAACTAGGAAAAGGTGCAACGGTCAAAAAGGATTTTGGAAAGTATTAAAAGTAATATTGGCTTCTGGCATAACAAGATCAGTAGGTGGCAGTAAAGGCTATACTAACTACTGCCCCCTGGCCCTTTCTATTTCCACGCATAGCAAGCACTTCTGCTTCTACATTTACATATAGATTAACGAAGCATCAGTACTCCGCTTTTACACCCTTTGATTCATTTAAATAATAAAAAAGTGCTCTCATACATTTGTACAAGGAAATAAATTTATAATATACAATATATATATATATATATATACAGCATCTATACTGTACATGCGTTTGCTAAGGATGTATATTGTACATATAGGCGTGTATACAATATACATTTATTCTTAAGTACATGTATTTTTAATAATATGTTATAGTTGAGAATTTAATATTACCTGACGATGAGATCTTTCTCTAATAAAGTCTTCATAAATTCTTTCAGCCTTCTCCTTAAGTTCATGTTTGTCAGCTTCCCTATATTCTTCGCAGGCTATCCAAAATTCTATGTTCTCCGAGGAAAATTCGGTTGTTAAAAATCTACGAAATTGTTCTAAACCATCTGTTTATAAGAGAAAATGGAATACATTTTACAGATAATAATATTGACAAGATTGATGGGGGAAAAGTGTCAGAATGGGGATAATTTAGATTTATAACCTATTTTGATTTTTACATACAGTATAGTTTGTTTATTTAATAAATTCCCAAAAAAAAGTCTCTTACCCAGTACCCACCTCGTCTATTGAATACATTCTGTATGAATGCTTATATAGTAGATTAACGCATTACTATCTCTCCTCTACAAGTCTAGTCTACTAGCCCTCTTTCACATTTTTCTCCTTTCGCTCTCTTTCCGTTATACGGAAAATTTAATTATAAATATAAATAAAGAATATCAACAAACGTCAAGGTTCTTATTTCTTTAGGTCAAACAGAAATAATTACGGGAATAGGAAATATGAATTTTAGCTAATATTAACTAAATAATGATAATGAAAAAAAAATTTAAAGGTGACACTGAAGGCCGTTAGGTAATCAAGATGCCATGACTATCGATTTTTCCGTATTTCAGGTCATATCGCTAATACACACTTGGAAAATTTTTTTTCTTTTACTAATTTAAAAAATATCAATAAAATTGTATGAAAAGACAAAATGAGCACTTATGAACAGTAGGCTTACTCTTTTCTCTAGTACTCCAAACATTTTCAAAAAGTAAACTATGCGCTTTCCTCTCATTTTCCATTAATTGAAAGAACGATAAAAATGTTGAACGAAGAAAAAAAAGGGAGCAGAAAAGCGTTTAATTAGCAAAAATAGATAATAATAATCGATCGAATTGGTATTCTAATAGGGGTAATAAACGGGAAATGTTTTGTACAAAGTAATCTTTTGTCTAGGATACTTTTCAGAATTATCTTTTAATAATAGAAATATACGAAGAGAGATAGAAAAAAAGTTAAATATATTTTCTATTATAATTCTATGTTTTTTCTTAATTATTAATAGTTTTAGTAGAAATTGTTTATCGATGTTAATCTATCTCTTTTTCTCTTTATTCATTCGCAAAAAGAAATCAATTTTTTTAACTTGTTAGAAAGAAAATACTGGTTAAAGCGAGCGAGCGAGAAAGGGAGAGCGTGTAAAAGATGGAATATTTCTCTTTATACTCATTTCTATTTCTAGATCTACCTGTCTTTTTTTTTCCACTCTCTCTCTCTTTTTGTTTTGTTTTCTCCTAAATAAGAAATATTCCAAGTGCATTTGTAAATTTACAGCACATATCCGTACATAATTAATAACTCTAATTATCGCTATCTTTTTAAATTTTGATCTTAATTGTTTACTTATATAGGTTTGCTTTTAGATTATTTCCCTGTTTACATATTTTATCGTTTTGTATTAATGGAACATAAGGTTTTTGTTTTATTTTAACATTCTACGAATTGAAATTATGATTATAAAGAAATATCATAATAATAAGTATGAATAATTATTCATTATTCATACTTTTTTCATACAAAATTGAAAAGGAGAGAAGTAAGTGTAAATTGATAAAAAAAATTGTTTTTAAATGATAAAAAGAATATTCTTTTACAATGAGATAGAGAGAGATAGAGAGAGAGGAGCGGGAGACAGATGAGAGAGTATCGTTATTTACTTGAAAACAGAAAGATATAGAGAAAAAGACAAAAAAATGAGAGAGATAACTATGGAAAAGGAAAAAATGAAATTACAAAACAACTCACCTTTGTCATGCAACAAAGTATCGAAAGACTTCTTCCAAGTCAATGGATCTGATAATTGGCCTTCACCTTGCAAATCATCTTTCTCTTTCGTCTTCTTATTCTTATTAGGCATTACAAATGAGAACATATTCTTCTTTTTCTTCTTATCCTCTCCAGAAGCAACTGCTCCTTCGGAAACCTTTTGGAAGAAAGGGAAGAGATAAATAATCGGATTATCTCATCAATATTCATAAGCCTACGCGAGTATCGGTGAGAACCGCTTCTAAATTTAGAGTCGATAAGCAAAGTCTAAGGGGTGCTGAGACGAGCAAAGGAAATCGTATGTCTTTTTTTCGACGTCTATTTTTCAGTTCGGGCGTCGACGACGACGCGTGCATGACTGTAAAAATCTGCCGTTGCAGAGTTTTTCTATACACATTATCGATTTTTTCTCTCAGGCGACCGACTTTCTACTAGAGGCGATATTTTTCATCGTAGAATTATTCTTAGCTCGCCAATGGAACAATTTTTACTGATTTTTTATTTAGATATCTAATAATAATTTTTTTCTATTTAATCCAATAAGTATTTGACAATTACGTTTCCTACTTAATTCTATATAATAAATACACAAACGATAGTTAACAGTACCGTCTATTTATAGATATTTCAATATATATATATATAAGTAGCTGTTTGCCCAAATATTATATATATATATATATATATATTTATATATAGAGTCTATTTTTAGTATCCACCATTCAATTGATAAATCTTTATTTTTCTTGAATTTATATATATTCTACAATATCTTATCAAGTATACAACGCATTTAATATATACGGCATATACTCGACTGTTTTCGTTAAGCCTCTAGATTTAGAAATAACTGTACATATTGCCACATAACCTATCTATTTCAGTTGAGGTAGAGGCAGTATACGTTTACGGCAATCACCCGTAAAGCAATTACTCACGAAATGTACGTCATTAAATATTTAAAACCAAATTATTATGTAATACATTCCTTTATAAAATGAAAAGAAAGAAAATAAATAAAAAGTTTTTCACACATTTACAAATTCTCAGTTGTAAACAAGGTTAAAATCATTTGCAGACGAAATTTAAAGATAGAGCAATAACAACGATAATAACAACAGCCACAACAGCAATAACAATAATAATAATAATAAAAACAGTAATAATAATTATTATAATACAGCGTATATCCTCAAATTAGTATCTCTGTATGCCGCATATACTGTATACTCTATGTATTGTTTTATATATAGTAGTACTGTCAATCTAATATAGTGTATAATTGTTTGAGTATAAGCCTTATATACATACAGTACATATACAAATATAGACTGTGCGGTAGATATAACAGACTAAGAAACATTTAGAATTAAAGAATTCTACTTTATCTCTATCGCTTATTTAAATTTTAAGAAACGTACAAAAGAAATTGATTGGATACTTCTTTAATTTCTGTAATTTAGTAATTAACGTTAATATTAAATATTCGATCTGGATTAACCGCAGGTTGCTGTATAAAAACAAGCCTTATGACGATTTTTTAAATCCTCTTATCAGAATATTAATTGGCAATTAGTTCGCGAATCTTTTTCTTACGTTAATAGTATAATAATAACTTAGACCGGCAATAATACATACCAAATAGCTTTTAATTAACAAAGACGAAATTATCCGTTAATTTATCCTTTTCTTATGATCTCTAATTAGGATTGTGAGAGAGGTGTAAACAGAAAGATACGCTATGGGAAGTATATGTTGTGTACGTATAAAGTCTATGTGTTAAGTATGTATCTATTGTACGCGGTATGGAGAACAGAAAGTAGGGACCGATGAGGAATAGGTATAGAGGAAAGAGAAGAAAGTTTTAGTAAGAAGAATTTATAAGAAAGAAAGAAAGAAAGAAAGAAAAAAGAATAAAACATTTTTTTTCCTTTCTTGTCGATTGAGAGAAAAAATACAACCCTAAAGACGTTTTATTCATATTTACCTTTCTTTTTATTGATAGTTTTTCTTTTGGTTTAAAGAGCAAGCGTATTAATTTTAATAAATTTTTCTTAGGAAAATAAAAAAACAAATTTCTACATTTTAATTAAAATATTTAGTCTCATTGAAATGTGCTTTATAAGGTGAATAAAGAAGGAATGGTAGAAAGAAAGAAAAAGGGTATTTACACACACATGAATATTTTATGTTAACATGAAATAAATACGCACAATATGTGCTGTGACAACACATGTTCCCGATATTGTCCATTTGGCGATATGGCAATTGGTAAATATCTTAGATAGTTCTGATAGTGGAATGGGTTTTTGATAGAAAAACTTCTTTACGAATGTGAACTATGACCTCGTGAACAATGACTTTCCAAGAGAGGCGGTTGTAGATTCTGACCTTGTGCAAAGCGGAATGGGGAAATAATTAACCGACTTTTGATTGTTATTATTACTTGGGTATATAGTGTATACAATGTATAAAATTGTATTTTATTAGATTCGTGGAAAGAATTAACCGGATGTGGTGGGTGTTTCTTA
The DNA here is from genome assembly GCA_904063045.1 of Dimorphilus gyrociliatus. NCBI lineage: Eukaryota > Metazoa > Annelida > Polychaeta > Dinophilidae > Dimorphilus > Dimorphilus gyrociliatus. Next base: position 360,315 of record CAJFCJ010000003.1, read on the forward strand.
AAGCGAAAATGTACAAATGGCTCCATAGCAGTTATGTCAGAGACAGAATAAGAAGGATTACAAGAAGAGATAATGTCATTATAAGAACACCACTCGATTTCTCCCCAAGTTGTAATGTGTATCTGAAGAAAACGTACAAGAGAGTTCCTAGAATGAAAAATATGGCGAAATGATTCCACAATAAAATTATCAAATATTTAAAAATAGAACGAGCAGCCACAAAAATAGAAATTGAAGATTTTGTTGGAGATAAACAAAGCTAACCAATCAAAAAGAAGAAACATCACTTTAAGAGGTGTAGCACATTAACTTAGCTTAGATTAAGCATAAATCTATAGTCTAGTAAAAGCCTATTTTAGAAACGTTTAGTAGAAAAGGCACCCTACCAATGTATAGAGCTATTTATAGAAGATTTAGTTGTATTTAAGAAAATAAGTTTATGTGTAGACTATAAAGAGGAAGAAAGATGGAGAGAAAGTGTTGGAAAGAGTTAATAACAAGTGTCTGTTTTTTATATACATCATTAACTTTTTGTATTGTTGTGATTAATTTATTCCAATAGTTTTAATTACTTTTAAGAAGCAAACACTCTTTTCCCTTTTCTAGACTTTGTTTAGAGTAGTTACATATAAACTAACGTGTTTTTGATATACAGAAGACATTTTACTTTTCCCTTAAATTTACCTCTTTTATAACCAGTATAAAATTGATTATATTCAATTAAACAACAGGAAATTATTGACTGTTATTTATGATAAAAAACAAGAAATGATTCCTTAAAGGCGGGGGAGGAATAAAGCTGTATTGTATAATTTCAGTTAAAACCATTTAATATTACTTGAATGAATACTACTCGAAGAATAAAAATGCTATAAAAGTTTAATACGTTACGAATGTTTATACATATATTTGACAGACTGTACGGCCATTTGTTATTACATTCAATTCATTATTTATCTATTTATCACTAGTTTATTCATTGTATGTGTATAATAAATAAAAAGTATATATGTTGTATATAGTAGAAATAGCTTTATTCTCATTTTTTTCTAACAAATAAATAGCTATTAATTTAATTTGTATGTTTTATTAAAGTTTACTTAAGTTTACAATTAAAACAAGGTTACATAGAAATAAGGACAAAATACATACTGTATATATGTATATATATACAGAGAGAGAGAGAGAGAGAAAACCATGTACATATACACTCTTTTAAGCATGCATTTTTTATTACTATTTATAATTAATTAGTAACAATTTCTGACTTTTTCAATAAATAAAAGTATTAAATACATTAGATGGTTTTTAAATATGGAAAAAACCAAGAAACAACTTGCTAAACTATGCTTTTATCTATTTTTTTATTCATTTTACTAGAATACTAAGTATACATGTTTTATAGACTGAAGTAGTAGAATACACACACATAGGACTATTGGTATGTAATTTTATAGAACAATATACTGTGTATATAAATTCATATATATATATACAGTATATATATAAAGGTACTTTTTCTACATATCCTGAATTTAGGCAGCCCCTAATATATTCCATTTTTAGCATCGGTCTATTTAAATATTGGTTTGTGTTACTTTTTTTGAGAAGAGGTCAAAAGTAAATTTTTCATGGTCTTTTTTTATATAGCATGTGTAAAATTAGAGGCTCTCCTTCTTAATAATAATAGAATACTTACATCTTCTGATTTCGATCTAGCACAACTACTGGAAAAAAAATGTAATATTCCTTTTCCTTCTCTTTTATCCTCTTCCTCTTTCCTCTTTTTCATTTCTTCATTACCCTAAAAATATGACGTATGAAACAAAACCGACGTAATATATACACACACGGGATCATCCATAAATAGACTAATGACGTCATCACTCTCGGGCTTTGTGTATTTTTCAGAATATGCAAGCCTATTTCGCAATAAATTTAGCATTCCCGTTTGCAAAAAAATCGGATTTAAATTTTCTGTTTGTGAAATTCGATCGTAAATAATTTCACTTACCGTTTCTGCACCGTCTTCATTCATCGTAATACAAACCGGACGAGGCGCCAGCGCCACCTACACAGATTAACATAGGCTTGCATACATTAGTACCATTTACAGTCGTTGAGGGGCGCCTTTATCATAGTCATTTTATAGAAATCAAGTGACATCACTAGAATCAATCTTATTGGTAGAAAAATGCTAGAGTTAAACGAGTAATTAAAAAAAATATGGTACAAATTATTCCTCACCACAAGGTGGCGTCTCAAATCAATAAAATAATTTTTTCCAATTACTGGACATCCTTCAGAGACGCCATCTTACGGTATCTTATTCACGTATTATATATATTTATTTTAATATACAGTATATATATGTATATATATACTAGAATATAATAAAATAACATTTATATGCTTTATAGTGTAAACTGTTTTCAGTAGTTCCTCTTTTATATAACACGCTTATGGATTATTATTCTATAACCTTGTTCTTTTCTTCTTTTTCTTCCTCTTCTTCTTCCTCCTCCCCCTATATCATATATCAACTAATTAATTAATTAATTAAGCTGTTAATTAATTACTTAATTCGTCATTTTAAAAAAATATTACAAGTTCATTAGAAAAAAAAAGTAAAAAGTAAAAAAAAAGTACTCAGGAAACAAACCTATGAGAAAAACGTACCGGAATGTTGCTTGTACGTGGCCCCACCTTTAATTAAAATGCACTGTTAATGCACATCAAACGACCAAACCATGAAAATATTATACAGGACTAAAAAAAAACCATATGATTCTGCCAACCACGCACATACACATACACACACACACATATCTATCTATCTGTCTATATATAAATATACATAAACCTAACCTTCAACTTTAACCCATATATAAATGATTGTAATTGTGTGTCATTAAATATCTGTATTAAAACGTTTACTGTATATCAGTAATTTTTTATAAATAGAATATAAATATGCCTCTCTTTTCTATTTCATATTTAAATAAAAGATACTTAATACTTAAGCTTTCCTTCCTTACAGCTAAAAGCAAACACGCCGCAATAAAACGAAAAGAGTTCGAAAGAATTGAATAAGATGCTAGGTGTATCTTATATTCCCTCGTTTTCTTGTTATAATGAAATGATATATTAAATTCTTGATGTTGTAGAAATATTCATTTTTTATTACACAGTATGTATATATGCTTATGTGTCTTTTTTTTATTACCATAATTAGACCTATAAGAGACTGAAATGTATATAGAAATGTTTTACATTGTACTATATATTACAGAATATTTATCATATAACACCAGAGTATACCAAGTATCGTTCATAAATAAATATATATATATATATATATATATATATATATATATATATATATATATCAGTATATGCAGTATATATATATGCAGATATGCTGGTAAATACAAAGTTGAAATATCAGCAACAGCATGACTAATTTGTCTTCTGGATATAAGATAATGCGCTTAATTATTTTAATTTTGTATATTTTCACTTTTACCTTTCGATTGATTTAGAAAATCTATACAATTTTCTCTGTTATAACCTTTTTTTTGAAGTTTTATTTCATTGGAAAAGGCGCCCGAGTCACGTGATCAATATATACACCTGGCACACACGCCATTATTCGCACAAGCATTTCTCTCTTCAGTGGAGAAACATGACATTCAATAGAATAAAAAGACTTTATCACTATCTGGTTATATTGTGGATTACTCTACTCGTTGAACCATCGAAATCTACAAATATTTGTAACGCTAACCGTTTATACGAATGCTATTGTTTCAAGTGCAAGTGGCCGAATTGTTGCAATTCTGAAAACTTGGGTGATATTAAAAGGAGATATATTGAATTTTCATTAAAGACAAATTCCAATCAATTCAATACAGACTTAGAGAGAAAATGGCAATATTCAATAGCAAAATCAATTCAAAATGATTGTAATTGCACAAGAAATTTAGAGATAGTTAGTGTATTCGTTAATGAGGATTTTTATCGAGTAGTTATATTATCAGATTTTTCTCAACAACAACTTTTAAACTCTTTGAATAAGACAGTATTCCCTGATTTCTCTCTGGTTATAAAGAATAGCCCGCATCCTCAAAATTCCAAATCAACAACCTCCTCTAAATATGATTTTACAGTTAGAGAATGGCTGGGTTTTGTATTTTCCGGTATATTTTCAATAATATTTATCATTTCTTACTTCGTATCCTGTACTAAAGCTTGCTTGTAAGTAATTCTTTTATTCAAACTAATATTTTAAACCTCTTTCATATTTTCTTGCTAAAAACGTAGCTAGTTGTCATTGATTATTGCGAAAGCAACATAGTTGAATGCGTCTTGTAGAGAGGGCGTTTCGAGATATGTTATACACTCTACATCATTACATTATATAACCGCATTTATTCAAAGTGTATTACCAGTAGAAATATCTGTTCGATGGCTTATAACAAGTGCAAACTTAATTGAGCAATTAAAGCTTAATCAACATGGTTGTTTATCTAATACTCTGTTCTCTTTAACGATACCCATCACGTGATCTAAGTTGTACATACTTACGATCGTTCAGCTAAAACGTTCATGTGCCAACAAAAATAGAGAATTAATGAATAATTGAATAGGCTATTAGATAAATTCGGAAGGAGTTTCGCTCAGTCTCTCTCAACGTTTTGTCTCTTTGTTTTATTTTTAAGCGTAAATTTTCTATTGAAAGTATAAAAATGTTTGTTATTACTTTTCAATGATTAAATCATAGCTGTACATCGTTTTAGCTAAGTAAAAACAATATATTTATAGACTATATTTCTAACTATATCCGAAATGTAGATAGCTTTTTCTTTGTTTTATATTTACTAATTAACTTTCATCCCTTTTCTACTTGATTAAACTAATTAACAATAAGACCAAAATTGTCATGCAACAGAAAATTTTGATCAAAAAGCCAGATGATAGCGTTCTCTCTCTCTCTGGCTTCCCTTTTACAAATAGACATAGTAATATACACGGTAGATACATAAACAAGAAAGGGAAACATACATCATAAAATAATTATTCATTTCATCAATCTCTATCAATAGGAAAAAGATTAATTTAATAAAAAGCATAATTACGTAATATAGATATATACTGTATATATGATATATGTACTATTAGACAGTCTTGATACTTAACATAACATTGATTGGTCACTACTACGATGGAAACTGAAATAAATACGGCAAAATAATATCCAGTATATTAAAACATTAAAGTCTATAGCTTGACTTTTTTCTCTAGTTAATTTATTTATTAATAAATATTAGATAAGTAGTATTTTATTTAATAAGCCTATTCTAATAGAAATTATAAGAAATATAGAATATTCTGATGGTTAAACTATAGATTATCAGCAGAAATAGAATAAACCCGATTGTATCATTTTTTCTTTCTCTACAAGTTCTTTTAGGTGAGTTAAAGATATGGGTATTGAGATCATTTGTTATTAAACTTGAAATGATAATTACTTAATTAAAGTAAAATACCGTTCATCATTAAATATTTGTCAACTAAATTTCATATTCTATTCTACATTAAGGCTAAGAGGATCTTTTATTGAAAAAATAATAAGATTCTATCAGATTTAGACGAAGTAGTAGTTTGTCCTTTATATGCAGGGATAGACGAAAGACTATTAAAAAATTAACAGTACGATGATATACTAATATTATACGTATCTACTATACACGCCATACCCTGTGTGGTACTCTATACCATCAGGTAGTTTGGTATAGAAAAATCTATTAAGGAAAGATAAAATTAAAATTGGCAGACTAATTTCTCATTTTGCAGACTGTTTCCCGGTAAACACGAAATTAAACGTTTTAATAAAATAAATATCAATATTAATATCGTTGCTAACTCATTTGCATAAAAAATCATAAATTAAATAAAAATAAGTGTCTAAAAAAAACACCTTACATAAACGGAAGTTGATTTTAATAGTTCATTTATTGAAAATAATAAATATAGAATTAATATAAGAGAAAAAGAAATGAGATTATCGTCCTGGAGTCTTTTACATAATTTATTAATAGTACTATAAAAAGAAGATGTAACGGAATAACTAATTTTAAAGTTGATGATAGACCGTATAATTACAACCGGAAGTGCTTATGCAATAAATCTATTTCAGTTGTTTGTGTTGTTTTTACAACATCTGAAACTTATTGATATAGACTGTTTTGTAGACCGTATTTTGTATTAAATCCATATTTATTTACGTTAATCGAAAACATGTTTTAGTACAGAAATCTGCCATTTTTTATCCATTCATATAATTGTAGCTGAGAAACAATTAGATATTCCTTTGACGTCTTATCTTTTTATAGTTTATTAATTATCTTTTATCTTATATAAATATGATACTAATGTATAGCTACAAGTACTTTTCGAACAAATTAACTTTTAATAGATCATATTCTTTTAGGATAGTTAAACATACTTGTATAGTTTATGTACTATATATCCTTAAATTTAATTAAAATCCTTTCACTTTCATTTAATACGTTCAGAAATCTGCAATGTAATGCAGTTTATGAAAATGAAAATAACCCAGCAGTTCTAGATAATCGAATGGTAATATATAAGAGAAAGTCAGGTGGTTTGTAGAAGTATAGAAAAAAAAGAGCTAACAGAGAAGAAAAAATGCTATAAACGAGTAATTTAAGGCTTCCCTTATATACCTGTAGAGAGGGAATACGTATAGATTCCACTATCAGCTGAAGAGGAATATTGGTTAATTTGTTGTTTATTAATATGTAATTTGTCCTGTTATTGGTTTACGAAAATGAAAGTGATGACCACGTAAAAAATATTATCGTGTTACCTCTTTGTTATTTTCGAAATTTTAATTAGTTGATCAATATTCTATTATAATGAATGTTTTCTGTTTCAATAGAGATCGTCATCGTATTAAAAAAATCAGATGGGAAAGGAAAGAAGCTAGAGAAAAAGCAAGAGAAATTGTTCGAGCACAACGTAATAAAAAAGAAAATTTAATGATTAATGAAGACAATGATGCTCAGGTAAAACAAACCAATGAAGGTTTTGTTGTTGAGAAAAAGTTGAATGGTATGGAAAGTGAAATTGTTATTAAATCAGAAAACGAATTAACAAACTCCAACGGATTTATCGGTAGGAAACCTCTTACTCGTTTTTCATCGTTTGGCTCATCAAAACAGACGAACAATAACAGACAATTAAGTATAACTAAGAATCATTCTTTAGATAGTACAATCAAAAGTGAAAACGGGGAAAATTTAACTGGTGCATTTGACAATCATTCATTTGTAAATGATACATCGGATAAGGCCAATTATGCAGGAGGTTTTGTTTGAAAAGAAATCTTCAGAAAATTTTGTTAGAAACTTCTTTGTACATTACTTTTTTCATTCCTAGAAAACTTTTATTTTCTCCTTTTTTATCCTTTTTGAAGAATAAATATTATATTAAAATATTGTTTTTTATTGCTATATTCCTCTTATTTCTTTCTTTATTAATCAATTAATTAATCATTAGCTGAGTAGATTAGTTAGTAAAAAATAAATTAATTACCTAAATAAATTGTTTTAAATATTAAGTAAGTCACTCTTCAAAGAAATGAATCTATCCTATTATTATACTACTGTATATATGTATATAATCTACTAACACTATTAACAACTATGTAGTGTTCATCTATAGTAGATATTTTTGCCATATTTTAAAAAGATACCAAGTGTTAACGAACTTACGGTTGACGATACCTCGGCCTAAGTTCATACTTGCACTAATTACACGCCTAAAAACACACCCAGTAATATATCGGCATCAACACAATTGTTTCGTTTAGGGGTAAAAGAGAGAAAATGATCACTTTCTCCTTTGTATGAAAAAAAGAATAAGTTTCCTGTTAAAAAAAAAATGATATTTGATCGGTAGACAGAAAGAGAGTATGAAAGAAAGAAAGAAAGAAAGACAGACAGAAAGACAGACAGACAGACAGACAGAGAGATAGATAGACAAAATGTAAAAGATGATTTTATAAATAATCATATACTTTGTTTTTTTTATTTGTTTCTGATTGAAGAGGGAAAAAAATTCATAAATAAAGAACAATAAAAAAGCAATTAGGTCTATTTTTCTTTTTTATTTGACTTTACTATAAGTGGTAAGAAGATAGATTTATTATAAATATATATACAGTATATAAATTGATATACAGTATTTACATATTAGCAGCAAGAAGATAAGAAGAATATTATCTATGTAATAGATATTTTATTCCATGAACCATTAGAATGAAATTTATATATACTGAACATGCAACATATATCTATATTCGTTTGTGAATACCAATCATAAATATTCCGAATTATGACCTTTAAATAATCTTATTTACTATTATTAGTTATTAAAAGAAATTGATAAATTAGTTCCAAAGTAATACTTTGTAATATTTCTTATTAAAAATTAATTAAATAAATCTTATACGTCATTTTCACTGAAGTATAAACATATTTAAATAAATGTTTACGGTTGATTATACCATTGAAATATTTCTCTTCTTATATCTTATATTTCACAATAGTGCCTTCATCCTATTACGTTATCTATTACTTTGTGCTATGTCGTTGTACTGAAGACAATTGGGAAACAGTGCATAGAAGAGAATTGCATACTTCCAAATTGTTCTAACATGATCATTTTATAATCTCGCCTCAATTCACTCATTTAGGGTGTGAATTATAGCCTCATTATCTTCAGAGGGCGTTACTGAATATATTTTCTTTTAGTCATGCATCGCATATTACATTTATTAGAGCAATTTCAAGGTCACATTCCAAACTAAAGCCAGAGTAAAATATCTTTCTATCGTTGATACACGTAGATTTACTATTAATGCGTTCTCTAAGGTTTATTTTATGAGTGCTTAAGCGATCTTTTCCTGATAGATATTAATAAAGTCTTTTATCTTTCATTATAAAAAAGAGTCTCAATTTATGTTCTAATATTTTTATATCTGTATACTTCAACACGAATTTCAGAGTAGATTGGAAGTCTAAGAGATAGAGAGAGGGAGAGAGAGAGAGAGAAAAGTGATGTTTTTAGATATTAGGACAACTGAAGAAAAGAAGAGAAAACTAATGATTGAAAAGCTCAATCTGTATATGCACTATACAGTATATTCAGTATATATTGAACTATTGTTCAATGAAAGAAATCCGTTGGTATAACACTATTCACTAATAATTTATTTAAAACATGTTAACTGAGTGAGAAATTATCGCGCCGTGCATTTAAATAATTTAAATATGTACATTAAAATACTAAGCATAAGTGTAGGTGAAGAATATATATAATATATATACTGTATACATACAATCCTATACTGATGACTAATATTGTAAATGAATAATAATAATAAAGAGTACGTACTGCCAAACAAATATACAAGTCTAAACATACGCATGCAAACGTACATTTATGTTTAACATACTATTGATTAGTTTTTAACTAATTAAGGGTTCTTTTTTCTATGAATATTCAACATATGTAATACTTTTACAAGCTACGAAGCGGAAGAATTGCTTTTATACATCAATTTGCATAGAGAAGAAACTACCTCTCTCCTCTGTGCAGATAACTAAAAAAAACTCCACATTTCACTTTCTATCTTCCAATTTCTTTGTATTTATCCAGTTATTTCTATATCTCTTTCTATTTATAATAAAATTAACATTAAAATAATAATACTCGCAGTTTGAATCAGCCCACTTGATATATTTTATCTGAATATTTGTGCTAAAATTAGACAATGACCTTATTTTATATACTCTTCCTTCATAGATGATATTCAAACGAGATCCAAATATAGTAAATAGATATAATTTTCATAAAGGTTTTATGAATTATAAGGGGAAATAAATAATAAACACCTGCAGAGGTAAACGTTTAAAAAGACAATGAGCCTTCTTTCCTCTAACACTTTTCTACTGTTGTAAAAGATGTCGTCTAGAGATGCATATCATACAGAGAAATTTGGACCAGCGTTCTTAGATGAATATCGTTCGTCTACGAAAAATACAAATATTTTTAATATTATTCGCACTCTTCATGCGTTATTCGATTGTGTAGAAAGAGAGAATATTCGTATTGAGCGTCTCTTGGAAATCGGTAGTGGTCCGAGTCCCAGCGGCGTTATTTCAGCTGGTAAACACTGTAAGAATATTACTCTCAGTGATTATTCTACTGGGAACTTATTACATTTGATGAATTGGCACGAAAGTAAAGTGGACTTACATCCTAATGTTTTAAAAATGTTCCACGATGTTTCAAGATTGGAAAATAAATCGGTTCAAGAATTAGACTGTAGAACAAGGAAAAGTGTTCAAAAGATCATTTTTGCTGACTTGTTGTATACAGAGGTATTAATGCTCTTAACTGAATGAACTTGAATCACCTTTCAGATATTTTATTCTATATCTCTGATTATACTATTTTTCATAAATTATTCATTCCATCTTTTTATCAAATTGCGTGACCGATCAGAAAACTAAAAATATCATTTTTCTATTGTTCTAATGATATTAAAAATATAATCTTTTTTTTTAGGTCATACCGGAAAATGATGCTAAATTCGATTTTATATTGGTTAATTTCGCTTTTTTGAACGCTTGTATGAATGTAGAAGACTTGGAAAAGGCAATGAAAAATGTCTATAATAAACTAGTAAAAGGCGGTTATCTATTCTTACAGGAGAATAATAAACATAGTGAATTGTTGGTGGATGGTAAAGCGTATCATAATTTAATGGTTGATGGTAAGCTAATTGAGGAAGCTGCTGCTAAAGCCGGATTTACTGTATCGAATATTACAGAGGAACTACGTAATATAAGCGAATGCTTTTGTTTGATTGTTTTAAAATAGTAGCTACTCTAGTTGCATTATCTGTACTCTATATATCTGAAATTTATTCATTACACACTTGAAAATATTCGAAATTTGCCATTCGTCGTTGATACGCCCATCATTCTTATCGAGTCTTTAAAAGGAGCGAAGTATCATTCATTTCCCTTAGCACAACATACTTAAAAATGCTTCCTCTCCTCTCAAGTATCTATTTTCTTCTTCTGACTTGTAAGTATTAGAAAAGTAGTTACGATCTCTTGATCGCTCTCTCTCTCTCTCTCTCGACTTTACTTGTTGAATAAAAGATAATTATTCTTCCTTTCTTGTATTTTCTTTTCTTCTAAGGTAATATTGTTTTCTCTCAACACGTTACTTTAACTTTGGGTAAGGAAAGCAGAAGTTATAAAACGAAATGCGACGATTACAAGTATTTTAAAGTAGGAACTAACAATCCGTGTAAAGATCTTAAAGTGTTTGTTAAACAAGAGAAAGGAGAACCCAATTTATATATTTCCAAGGAACCTGAAAAATATCCAACAATATCAAAAATGGTCTGGTCTTCATACGAACAAGGTTTCTTGATTTCTAAATTAATCATTCATTTTTAATCTTTTTCTTTCAAATAATCACATTGTTGAACAGGTAACGATACGGTAATTATAAAAAGCTGGGAACCTTCTTATAAACATGGCCAGTATTATATCGGCGTTCACGCCTATTGTGGTTCCGATGTACCAACTGGAAATAGGACTGCCGAGTTCACAGTGACCGCTAGCGAACAAGATCACGTAATAGAACCGATGCCTGATTTATGGGTTAAACGTGAAGACAATGGAATTATTGATAAAAAAAAATACAAATATCACAGAATGTGTGTTCCTAGCGAATGTTTTGATATTAATGTTACAATATCTCATTGTACAGAAGGACGACATTGTACATCTTACGGATATCCCGAATTATTAGTATCAAAAAATAATCCAGAAGTTAAAGTGAAGGATGAAGCTTGGAAACTTGCTGAAGGAAAAACAAGAAGTGTTAGACTACGACCAAATGACGTTAATATGGACGCTGGACACTATTACATAGGTATTTATGGTTGGTGTACAGAAGATGAACTTTGCCCACAACCACCTAAGCCAAATTGCGGACCATGTAGTAAAGCAGGAAATGTATCGTATACAATAAAAGTAGCCAGATCATCAATATCGAAGAAGAAATGTGAAAAAATTCTTAAAGAAAGAAAAAATAGCTCAAATGTAAGCGAAATATCTGCTGTATTCATTTTACTAGGATTAATAGCTAAGATGATTGTATAACTTTTTATTATAAATACAGTATTTTCATATTATTTAAGCTTTGATTCTTATGGGATAAATAGACATAAAATAGGACATTTCTAATTACTAAAAGTATAAAAAAAGAAAGCCAGGAATAGTCATATTTAAATATTTATGACTTGATGATCAGACAGAGAGAAAGATGAGGCGTAGGTGGCGAGGGAGGATAAGTCAGGAAGGATAATACTGTGGAAAGTGAAAATACTGATACTGTATTATCTTTATCGATTTTTATTATATGAAACTGTCTCAATCATATTCTATTATCATTATTTCCTCTTCGTGTCCAATTTCTAGGCGTCTGGCTATCCTATTAAAAGAGAAATATAAGCCAAGTTATAATTTATACTTAATAGATTGAAACAAAAGTTAATGATATACATAAGAATTGTTATACTTACACTGCTATACCGATAGCTATGAGTACTATTACACCGGCTATTAGAAACGTCAATCCTGGAAATATAAATGCAGTATGGGCAAATATTTGATTAAGCACAAGCCCGCCAAGTAATTCTGCACATGTATCTAATATTGAAGCTCCCGAAAATAAGGCTCCTATTAAAATAAAAAATAAATAAATCCATCTTACGTAAACTCTATTATCTTATTTCTTATTCTAACCTTGTTGCTTGTTGGTGACTAATATTGATAGATAACCCCTCATTACGGAAAATCCTATGAGACTCCCACTCCCTATAAAAATACCTGAAAAGATAAGATGAAAAACATTTCATTATCGATTCTTTAATAGGAAATATTAAAAATAATTGTAAAGAAAAACACATACTTAAATAGATGACCCAATCATATAATACGAAAGATTGGACAAAATTCGATAAGCAGCAGCTAGTCATTCCAACTATAGCCAATGATATCAAGCTCAATCGTCTTCCAAGAGTTATTAATAAAATGAGAGCACTTACTGTATAAAGTGCTGAAGAGACTCCCGAAAATACTCCTATTCGAACAGCTTTCCATTTAAGAGGCGGAGATTGAATTCTAAGTAACAATGGCATTAATTTACCACTAAAGGCAGCAAAGTAGAGAAAGAAAGAAGCTGAGCATATTCGAAGGATTTTCCCCCGCAAACCACTTTGAAAGAAGACATCGTAGACGGTACGAAAATGTTCTTTTCTAAAGAAAGACTTTGCTTTTGTTACATCGGGTGAAACGACAAGAGATTCAGGTATAATAAATGTGTAGATGAGAGAGAAGGTATAAATTGCTAACATTCCAAAACAAGGCTGCAGGAATCCCGTTTTATCAATCCAAACACCGACTAGAATAGAATACATTGATGACACAAGAATCATTATCACTTCGGCAACAACAATCCTGGGAATGCGCTCTTCTAATGGAACTCTATCAGCAATGTAGGAAAATGATCCGAATAGAAAACTCTATTTTTTATTTTTAAGTATTATTATTAAAATCTTCAGGAAACTTATTAAGCCTATATAGTTTTGATATTTACTTGTAATTAATGAAAGCTCAAATGGAAAATATGAATATTAAATGTCTTATATAATACTGTTAATACTTGTAATAATAATAACAACAGTAGTGGTAATCGTAGTGGTAGTACTAGTCGTAGTGAAAATAGCATTAATATTAATAATAATACTTTTGCTCCTCCACATAGCCCTCCAATCAGCTTACTTAAGTATAATAGATAAATGTTTAATTTAAAATAGACAATGAATACTAGTAAGACAGTTTCTGCAAATTGTCCTATTAATCCAGCATACATTACTGGCTTTCTTCCTATCACATCACTCCAAGGACCAAATAATGTTATAGTAAATAATATTGGCACACTTTGAAAGATGTTTAAATAGAATAAAAAAAATGCAGCATTTTTTATGTCTAGTATATGCATGGCAGCTTTTTGACTCACATTTCCATGAATAACTTTCATAACATTGATTGGATGGGAAGTATTCAAGTGTTCTAATCGAATATCTTTGTAATAATTCGAAACAAATTGAGCTAATATAGCTGGTTTTGTTGTTACAGCAGCAAACACGAGAAATATAATCGGCTCTAAAAGATATTTGCAATCAAAGAAAGTCTTTTTCTTCTTCTCAATTAGACTAGTCTCTTCCTTTCCATCTGTACTCTCATCCGATGTCGTTTTATCGTCAGCCATCGCTTTTAAATATTGTTTTTGATATTCATTGAATAAGTCTTGCTTTCTCTTTTAATTTATTAATAAAATAAACTCATTACCTTTCTCTATCTTTCTTTTCTCTTCCGTATTTATTTTTCTCTCACAGTTTTTATATTTTCATTTTCCTTATTTAATCACATCAATACGGAATACGGACTAATGAATCAAGCCTTACTAATTTTTTTGTTAATAAATTCTACCAACATATGTGAATTTATCTTTTTTTAGATTGTTTATTCCTTTTCAAATAGAGAGATTTTCGTGGATGATAAAAATTATATGAAAATAGATTATTGATTTTAAATTCCAAGCGCTAACTGTTAATGAGGTAATATGAGAGAGAGAGAGAGAGGAAGAGGGAGTAATCTAATAGTTTCCTAGTCTTCTTTCTAAATGAATATATTAGATAAATGGGGGATGGTTAGGTAAAGTTTTCTTTCATTTTTCAGGTTTAGCCCCTTGATAAATTGTTGAAAAGTGTTGATAAATATTAGACAATAGTTGTATACTTGTATTCATTTCGCGCATTCCGCTTAGCGTTCATAAGTGGATTTATCTTATTCATAATGAAATATTAATTATTATGGCTAAGAGCGAATATACAAATATGAATCTATTATAATAAAAACATTTCTCATAAATAATGTTACTTTAGTAAACAAAGCTTACTATTTAAAGCGTTAGGTCAGTAGGACACTACGAACAGTTGAGTTACTGAATACTTGTACAGTTTCCTTTACTTTTGATATTTAATAAGCGTAATTTAATGTTAAAAGCCACCAGTCTCTCACACTATATGCGTTATATATATGCTAGATGCTCTCTATACAACATAGATACGTGTATACAAGTGAAGTATACAGGATATGCAAACTCGTATACAGAATAATACAATAAGAACATTTTATCAATTTTATTGATCCTGTCTGACTATATACAGTATATAAATATTGCTGTTGTTTGGTAGAATATCATCATAATTACATTAATTCCTTTATAATCAATAGAGTCCCTGGAAAAACTAACAAAGGTTTCCTAAGACAGTAGTCCAATTATTCAAAAGAGAATGATAATAAAAGATAATTTTTCTTATTTATTTGTTACTTTATTATAAAGAGTTTTTAGAATTATCAATAGTGTAAAATTCATAGGTAAAATTTGTTGCAATTTTCCTTCTATCAAAGAATATATGATTATATATATATACTGTTATATGCGTAGTCTCTCTCTCTCTCTCTCTCTATCTCCCTCTTCAACGGTCCCTTCCTTCTATTCATCTCCTATCTCTCATTTTGTCAGGTTTTATTCGTTACATGTCATTTAATAATTTAGTATAGTTATTTTTTACTTGAAAAGACACATCAATATATCAATTAACCTTTTAACATAGAAGTAATAAAAGTCCTTTTTTTCACAGACGAGTGTAATTTACATAAAATTCAATTAATTGTTAGTCTTATATTCAAATATAACAATAGGGAATTTCAATATATTTTTTGGGTATCAAATAACCAAATTAAAATATAAGGTAGAGAAAATACAACAATAAGCATATTTTTAACATTCAGAATGAACCTTTTGCACTGGTATATTACCGCCGTATTTCTCTTTACCTACACTAAAAGTCAAAGTATACCCTTTTGATTAATTCTTAATTGAAAGAAGATTAATAATTTATGATTTTTAATCCTTTCTTTTTATTATCAATTACAATTTATATATATATATATATATATAAATACTGTATGTATTCTCTTTCTACTATTTAGTAAGATGTCCTGCAATAAGGTGTGCTGCTAGTTGCCCTCATGGTTTTGCTAAAGATGAAGCAGGTTGTAACACATGTAACTGCGTGAAAGTTGAACCAAAAAGTAAGTCAATATTTTACCTTGATCTATACATTAATAAATAGTCCGGTAGTTAATTTCCTCTGTAATAATAATATTGATAATTATTTTACTATTATTATTGAAAGTAGCTATAGTTCCATCATTTTATTTTTTTCGTTATGCCTAATGAACTTGTACGGTTTATTAGAGAAATTGTGCTCACCTATTGCTTGTCTGTTACGGTGCGAAAAAGGCTTGGCAAAGGACGAAAATGGCTGTCCGATGTGTAAATGCATTGGACCTTGTGATAATAAAGAGTGCGGGAAGGATGAATTATGCGTGGAAAAGGAAGTAGCTTGTCTCAGCCCACCGTGCAACCCAGTAGGAGAATGTTTAAAAACGAAAGGTTATTAAGACACATTTGTAATATTAGAATATGTAATATCACCATTTCAGAGAAATATATTTCCTTTTCTATCAATGAGTTCTTTTTTTAGTTTTGTCCTTTTTTTTAATAAGTAAAAACACTAAACTTTTTTCCTTTCATCGGGAAAAGCAGACTCTGGAACACATAATAGACGTCCTTGCCCTATACAAGAATGTGTCATGGCATGCCGGTATGGACAAAAACTCGATGAGAACAATTGCACAATTTGCGAATGTGCCAATATTTGTACTGATCATCAGTGTCCATCAGACGCGAACTGCACTGAAGACAAAAGTCATTGCGGAGAGGGTGAAGCTTGTTACCCTATTCCAAAGTGTATACAATCGGAAGGTTATTTTCTTTTATTCTATTTACATCTTTGAATAAATAAGTTTTCTTTTTATAAAGAAACCCAAACTACTTTTATTCCTTCATTAACTACAAGTTTAATTAAGAACGGAGAGGAAATAGTTGAAGAGTGCGAGCCAGAAAATTGTCAAAAACCCTGCCCACACGGCTACAAATTGGATTCTAAGGGTTGTAGAACGTGCGAATGTATAGATATCTGCAAGGTAAGATGAGTAATGATTCTTGTTAGAAATATATATTGTGATATTATAATATGATATTTCAATGTAAAACAAAGAAAGCCAATATCTTTATAAACTGTACTTGGAATTTTTATACTCTATAATTCTATAGGATGTTGTTTGCGAAGGGGAGAGTTATTGCAAAGTTGAAAAGGACTGTGCTGACGGCCATTGTATATACTATCCAGAGTGTAAAGGTCAATTATAGCTCTTTTAATTAAACTATATATATATATATATACTAATATGTATTTCTTTCATAAGATATATTCAATTATTAATTTTAGAACCCGTCGTTTGTCCACAAATAATATGCGATTCCAGTCAATGCGCATATGGATTAAAGGAAGTGGACGGTTGCGCAATATGTGATTGCGCGTCTGATCCTTGCCAGGTAATGATGATCCCTTTGACTTATATAATTATAGTTAAATTACTAATTAGTATACAAATAGGTTTAAATATTAAATTTTTGAACTGTTAACGATGTTTACTCATTCTTTCTCTATCTGTCAATGCTTTTTCAGAATGTCGTTTGCGCAGACAGGAGTGTAAATTGTTCTACCGATTGCTCTCAAGAACACACCTGCAAACCAATTTGTAAAGTAATTAGTAATATAGCTGATCACAGGCCAAGGTTTTTGATATCAATAAAAGCCATAATCGTTATTTGTTCTGGCTGTATTGCATTGATTTTAATGTCAATTCTCTTTGTAATTTTCTTGTGTGTTAAAAGAAGAGATAGTCATCAATCGAAATTTGTGATTCAAAATGAAAGTCAAAGTACAAAAGTTTAAAATATATAATGAAGAATATTTTTATTTGTTAATAAATTAACAATAAATTGCATTTATTCGAATTTACTGTACATCATTTACTTGTATTATTATCATTTTGAACAATTAATTTTTATATGTCTCTCTCTTTCATTCGTATTATCAAACTAATTCATAGTTGAATGATAAATAAGTTTACTGGAAATCAGTAAAAAAAACAATTTATGTAAATTATGAAATCAGGACATAACAAATAGCGTACTATGTTCCCTTTTCAAAAGTAGTTCAATACAGATGTTCAAAATCACACAAGACTTTGCATTGGAGGGTTTTTTTTGTCATAATTTCTAACATATAACTGAATACCGTTGTTATTTTCAAAAAAGAGGTCAGAAGATAAGTCAAAAACATTGTCTATATCGAAGTAGACATTTATACATTTTCATAGAGTTCTAGAGTCTCCATCTGCAGGCTAAAGAATAATTTTCAGTGATTATTTCACTACGTTACCATAATACAATAGATAATTAACAATAAAAACATTGCAGAATATTAACATTACATGAAATTTTAACTTTAATAGAATTTAAACGAAAATTTCTACAAGAGATATATAGAAAGTGATAGAAGAAGGATTTTATAGGATTCGCATCAACACAATTCCTCTTTGGAATACAGCAGACAGAAATATAATTAATAAGGCTGAAAGCAACAGAAAAAATGAACATGATAAAACTACATGACATTTATTATGATATAAATAAAAGCCTTTTAATAACAATCCAAGTATCTATATAAAATAAAAACCTACTTGAGTATCAAGTTTAATTACTAAATATGACTTGAAACAAGGTTTCTTATACAATATAAAAAAGTAAATTACATTCGAGATATACATTGCTATTTGTACATTATTCCTTGTTTTTTATATATAATTCTTCAAGTTTTAAAACATTGTCTCTTCATAAAAACAGCGGAATACAAAAAATAAAGATAATCATAACTAAAACAGCATATTCAATAATTTAATTAAAAGATAATATTGAAATAAATCACGAATAAATGCTTCTTCTTCTTTTCTTTTTTTATTATTATTATAGATTTCTTTTTATATTAAATCCACAAAATACTAAATATCTTAGGCGTTCTCTAAAGTTGTATTTTTCTTTCTCTTTAACCTCTTCATTTCTAGGTACAACAGTCCTTGACTTGTAAAACGAAAAAGAACTCAAAAGTTATTTCGTAATCATTCTCCCCTACATGATTAATATATAAATCATAATGTCCTTTTCATCCTATAATCTTCTAAGAAAATCACCTAGTTTTTAAATCTTAATTATCAGTCATTCAAAGAGTTGGATAAAGTAAAAAGAAAAAAAGATTATTAAAATTAGAAATTAATAAATGACTCTTATCTTTAATGATGTTCAACAAAATGAATGAAAATCGACATACGTTGTAAGAATCGTCGAAACAATTTCGACACAAGATTATATATAAGAATTCCTATTGTTCCAATTTAAGTCATTTAATGTAGTATTTTTTCGTGTACATCTGACAACTAAAAGAATGAAACTTATTATAAACAAGAGTGGAATCATCACAAGAACAACTATGAGGGCTATGTTGCTAGAGTTACCATCCTCAGCTTCTCCATCATCGCTATAAAGTTTTATATAACGTAGAGGGGTTAGTAGCTTCTTTTGATTTACTTCAACAGAGTAAAAAATTTTCTTTGTCAGAGAACAATATTCCCTTTCAGGTGTAAAACATTTAACTTGTTTAAAATCGAGACACTTTCTCGACTTTTCATCAAATATTAGCTGCTTCGAGCAAGATTTCTCCGACCAGAATAATCCTGATGATCCGTTCTCACAGATTAAATACTTGGTACAGTTACTCTTATGAGGTCTTCTAGAACCTTCTTTACATGGTAGAAATAGTTCTATACATTCCTGACCATTTTCCTTTGCTTTAATGTTGTCCGCTCTGGTAACATTAGATGAAGTAGATATTCCACGAGATAAATTCATAATAGAAATGATTAAAACAATTGAATAATATAGTTTGTAGTACATTTTGCAATTTTTTAGTTAACCAGGAAGATATCTATGCAGTTGCTAGAATAATCTGACTAAAACCTTGCATTGAATAGATTATATAGATTCTACTTTCTCTTCTTCCATTGTGTCTATTGAAATATTTATTTTAATATATTTCCACTTAACTGATATCTAATAAAAAACAGAATTCAACATTTAAAGATGTGTTTAAGAGTATTCTGAAAGATCATTATTGAAGAATGTATACAATTTATTTGAAGATTTTTATTTTCTCTTTCAAGCATACGTTAATATAGTTTTTTTTGATTCTTTCTTAGTAGGAGTCTTAAGCTCTTATGAGATCATAAACGACTGCTTTTGAGCATGTTATTTTAGCTTAATCTCTCTAAATGACCTGACTTTTTCAATATTCAATGAATTTTTTTATAATAGATAATTTATCCTCACTGCAAGCGACGTAACTACGATAAAGAGGTTACATTGCGTAGTACATAGATATATAGAGGAATGAGGGGAAAAACCTTTAAGAGCACTGCTAATATTCAAATTTTTGCTTCCTGCTTTAAAAGGATATTAGTCATTTGCTGAATAAGAAAAAGATTAAAAAAGGGTAGATTTTTTAAATATATCTGCTGAATATGAAAGAAATGAAATCGCCAACTATTCAAATTTTCATTCAAAATGATATTATTCATTGCTGAATGAAAAAAGGTAAAGAAGAGAAAAGGGAGGATAGATTTTTAAAATATTCATTTGGGATCTCCCATTTTAAAGATATTTTCTATTCAAGATTGCACTTATAGTCCAGTTTTATAAAAGGAAAATGACTAAAGCGAAGATATACACCTGACATCTTCAATCTAACTCTATTCCTCATTTGATTCACTTTTTCCTTCATTTTAATTTCATTATTAGTAATCTTAATATAATCTTTATATAAATAATTCCAACAAAATTTATCAATGCATGTATTCAAAAAGACATTAAAGTAAAAAAAAAAAACAAGGGAAGAATGAAAACCGCAAGATGGCGATTATCGTAAATTTTAGTATTCATACGCAATAAAAGAAAGTTCTGTAAAGATATAGAATTTATTATTATAATACGTTGAGAAGGTTCGACAAATTTTATATTTATTAATTATATAAAGAAAAAATATACAATTTCCTTTGTAATTAACACGAAAATCATTTCATTTAAATAGGCCTATATTTAAATAAATATATAAACTCTGCAACAAAACCGCCGTCATTGAGTAATTTTCGGAAAATTCTTTTTCGACGAATCATAAGCGCCTTCTGAATAATTACAGAATAGAGTATAAATTGCTCGGCCAAAGTAATCTGTATTATTCCGCGGATCAATACGCGACCCTTTGAAAGAGTATCGCAACTTGACGACAGTGTCAACACATACTGGTTAAATATTCTCGATCATTTTGAATTCTGAAGCCGTCAAGAACGTTCGAATATCATGAAACTTTTCGTTTGCGCTGTTGCTTTATGCTTAGTTGCAGTTTCTTTTTGTGCTGATAAAAAACCAGGAGAATCATGTACAAAGGATGATAAATGCACTTTAGAATCGGAATGTAAGAGAACAGATTCATACTGTCCAGAGATGAAATGTCACTGTAAGGAAAATAAGGTTGCAGAGAATAAAAAATGCGTAGATGCAGAGAAACCGAGTTAGTTTTTTTATTTCATGTACATTGCTATGTGTATATTTAAAAAGTTCTTTTTCCCATCAACAGAAGTTATGTATGACGGCATATGTGCAAAAACAGAAGACTGTTACACTGGTTTGGAATGTACTGACAAAAAATGCAAATGTCCGGCAGCTAAAAAGAATTACATTGAGATAACAATGACGTGCACAGATAAAATTCTTTTTGGCAAAAATTGTAAGGACACAGCATGTGAAGGTAACAACATGGAATGTAAAGACACGAAGTGCGTATGTAAAGTTGGATTCAAGGCTAAGAACGATAAAGATAAAATATGCAGTGAGATAGATTGTAAGTATTATCATATTTTAAAAAACAGGGAAAAACTCCATAACGAATGAATAAGCTAAAAAAATTTGTACTTAACTTGAAATGTAGTACTATAAGTATTTTTCCTAATAAAATAATGAGAGAAGGAAAGAAATGATAGAAGAAGGGGAAGGAGAATATTTGAAATCTATTTGATTTAATTTTTAAAAGGAGGAAAGAGACTGAAATAATAATAAAAAGAAGATATTAAAAAGTTTACATCAGTCTATTCTTAAAAGAGCGAAAGTTGAGTTAACACTGGTTAATTTAAAAAGAAATATTTATAATGGTAACTTTTTAGGGAAATTTTTAACTTATCTAACATTTTTTATATTAGTTTTATAGGAGAATTAACTTTTAATAAGGTTCTCTTATGGAATATAAGATAGGGCGTTGCCATTTCAAATATGGCGTCCGAGAATGTGTCGACCACGTCGGCGCGCATTTTTAGGGTTTGGCCTACGGTCTGTAAACACAAAGGGGGAAAGTTGTATTCTTTATGAGTAAGGTAAAGGAAATAATGTGTCAGTCGGTTAAGGTGTCTTTTGAATAGAGGAATATGAACATGAGTCATATTATTCACTCAGCGGAACGCCTTGATACTTCCTTTATTTTAAAGAGAGCAGTGTTAACAATGCTAGTTAAATAAATTGTAAGGACATTAACTAAAGACAATAAGTTAAATATCAGTATATTTTTTAAGGTTAAAACTTATTTAAAATAACATTAAATCAATATTTAGGCTTAATATCTCTTTTTTTATTAATGCCATTATTAGCAGTATTATTCTTTTTACTTATTCAGCAAGATTTTTCTTAGGCACATTATTGCCAGAGTTTGTTATCTTAGACTAGATTTGCTATAGCTCTAACATGTAATTCTAATTAACCATCTATTTCATTTTATTTAACTTCCTTAGACGCAGGACTAGACGGTGACTGTGACAAGAAGACGTGTAATCCCATGATGGGTTTGGAGTGTACAGGTACAGGTACTCCAAAAAAATGTACCTGTCCTAAAGATACAGAGGCCAAGGAAGTTTACTATATGTCAGATAAAGTAAAAAAATGCTTGACGGCAAACGGTATATTTTTTTCTTACTTGTGTTAATAATTGTGCAACGCTAACTCTTAAACTCTTTCCTTTAATCGTTTAGCCACCGTTAATGTTGGAAAAGACGAAGAATGTATGGCTACGTATGATAAAGACGGTAAATATTGCAAAAAAGATCTAAAGTGTCAAAAATGCCCAGGAAGTGATGATTTGAAATGTCGGGAAGGAGAAAAAGATACATGTAAGATAACATATAGTTTAAAAAAAGACAACATATATTAATGAATTGATTAAAACGTTTTTATAGCTGGCGTTGGACAAATGACATTTAGCATGTCTGTGGTACTCGGATGCGTCGCTTTAAGAAAATTTTTTATGTAATTTTTAAGTGAAAAACTTTTGTGATCCAAGTTTTTTGCAGTGTTTCTTTCTCTCATATTTGATACTTTTTTTCTCTTCCTTTAAACATTAATATTCTAAAAACTTAGATAAAATTTAATATTCTTTCAAATTAGATAACAATTATATGAATATATTAACTTTAATAAGCGATCAGTGTTATCACATATTTCATATGTATCGTATACAATCATAGTCTTCTATGTGTCTGTGCATGTGCTTTTAGAATATATGTAACTTTTTTTTTAAAAAATACATGTAAAATATTGTGATTTCATAAAATCATTTTATAAAGATTTTTCCAGTGTTTTTCTTCTTTAGTTCATTTATTGTAAGTTCAAAATTATGGATACTTTTATCGAAAATCCTCTCTTTTTGATCAATAAATGAGAATATAAATATATAAATATACAGTATATATATATAAATATATATATATATATATATATATACAGTATATACAGTATATATATATGTAACACGGTATGAAAAAACTGCTAAGGAATAATAATGAATTGCTTTTTTTTCATAATTTATGTTTTATTATAAATTTAACTATAGTATTACTTTTTCATACTTCAATTCAGTTTCCCAAAGCGTTTGAGGCCTAAACCAGTTTTTTGAATTGTTATTCTAAAAATAACGTCTCTTTTTTACCTAGATTTTGTGGCCTATAGTTAATTTGAAATTTGAAGGCAACTGTAAAAGTTGAATGATACCTTTGTGAATAATAAAGTAAATTTGACAATCAGCATTTGAACTCTATTTAAATATTTACCTTTTTACTTGAAAATCGATAGCAGACTATTATTTCTTATGACGTTCAACTCATTATAACTTTGATGAGTAAATGTATGTGGAAATAGTTTTAATATAAATCAACAAGAAATTAAGCGAAATCTAATATTAATTCTTTTTCGGCCTTTCTAGAGGATACTAATACGAATGTATAACTTACTTTTAGTAGCCACTCCTTTTATGGCCCATTATCTCTTTCAAAAAAAGAGAGGGCCGTGTTCTCTCCCCCCGTCCCATTTTTTTAAAAATAACCTCTTTCGAATAATGTTTGACTATGAATAATGTAATATTTTAACACGACTGTTTGAATATATATAGAAGTTTTTCCCAGTATATTATCCTAATCCAACATCATTTTTTACAGAGGAATATAATGGTACTGCACTTAAACAATATTATATTTATGATAGGCTTGAAGCATATATATATATGTATGTATATCATACAGAGAAAAATGATTGAATAGCTATTTAAACAGCAAAAATAAGAAACAGCGTTAAGGAAAAGATTTCAACTAAAAACAAAAAATAAGTCAATATTTTATTAAATAATAAAAGCATACACTATAAGAGAGAAAGAGATAAAATATGAAAATAACAAACTTATGCTATTTTTAGTTAATAGGGATTTATCACTTCTATTTTCCACCTGAATATACTGTATATATATATATATATATATATATATATATTAATATATTCATAACTACGAGTCTGCAAGTCTACGCAAGTCGTGTATTTAAAAAAATGTATTTCTCAATCTATACATTTTTCCTTCGAATAAACAAGTAAACAGATCGGATCAGATAATTTACGCACATATAAATGTATGCTGTATACAGACTCTTCAACCTCTCTACTTTAAGGTAGAAATCGTGCAAGAATTCTAGTCATCGAATGAATAATCAAATAAGGGGAATTGAGAATAAGAATAAAAAAGAGACGAGTTCGCTATTCTGAACAAAGTTAAGGCTATTGACCGAAAAAACTTTTCGAGTATATCAGCAAAAATAACTCAAAAGGGTTGGGAAGAGTAGGCGACAAGAATAAAGATATGATTTTTCTTATGATTCATACTTTCCAATTTAATATTTTCAATTCAGGTTTGCAGAATGAATTTTTATGAATTATACCTTTGGTAAAAATGCAATACCCTTCTAACTAACTAGGAATATTGCGAAAAAAAAAATAACTTGGTTATTATCATAGTATTCGACTTACCAAACAATAAATCGTTGCAAGTTTCAATAAGTTTTTTAAGGTAAGCTATTGATCGAATTTTCTCTCTCTCTCTCTCTCTCTCTCGCCCCCCTCCCTACCCACCCCCATACTGCTTTCTAATAGGTAATATATATTAATCTACAATATCTTTAAAAAGGTTCAAATCCTCAACCTTGAGAGATTAATATTAGACACAAAAAAATACGAGCTTATATCCGCCGATACTAAGCTACGTTTTATATTGTCTAATATCACTCTACAACGCAAACACGAAATGGAGGGAGGACATTGGCATGTCATGGATAAAATATATGTTACTATTCATAGGGAAATAGAATGAGAGGTTGTTTAAGGGCAAGCAATAATGTTATAAAAGTACAAAGACATAATTTCGACCTAAAGAATATGATAATAAATTAAAAAATCATTTAAAAACCGCAGTGTTCAAGAGCTTATAAATGTTAAAACATGCGAATATTATATTAGATAATCATAAGAATATTTAACGATTTTTTTCTTTTTACCTGTGCTGAATACATTGACCTTGCAAAGCAGTTGGTTTATTGATAGACAAGGGTTTGGATACATGTACGGTATAATTAGAAAGGATATGTATATATTAGAAATATAATGATAACAAAAAGTAACGACTAGTTTTCCTTTATCAATTGATAAGAAGATAAATTGAATAAAGTAATGTCGAGTTTTTTTTAGAAAATGGATGACTTAATTATCATTTTTGGCGTTTAAATGTAATTTTATATTTGATTATAAAAGATATCGTATTTTATAATTCATTTTTAAAATAAAGATATTTTTACACTGTTAATGGAAAAAAAATGCCACTTAATGATAGAAGGGGAGAATAGTTGAAAAACATAATCATAAAGAGCATACAAGGGGAGAGAATACTGCAACGATCGTTACGGATAGAAGCCAGTACAGTAAACAGAGAAAATTGATTCCTTATAATCGATTACATTCCATATACTACAACCAGACACTTAATCAATTCTTTCTTAATTTACAACTTTTCAGCAGTTTTGCCAATAAAAATTTTAAATTAATTTGCTTTAAATCGATTTTCTCAATTAGAGAAAACTAGTCTTCCTTTTGTGTTCGATTTTGCTATCATTTTCAAGTAGAAGACTCTTATTTCTCTCATTTTTTCTCTTGTATGTAACATGTTCAAACGTATAGAATATACATACAATTAAACACGCCCAGTTTGATGTCAAATAAATACCCCTGTGCAGATGTAATATAGATATATGCGTACATATTAGTATATACAGCATACACATATATATAGATGTAAAAGTATTTATGTATGTATTATACTTCGTATTACTTTACACGTTCATGTTTAAGAACTGATAGATATTTGTAAATCTCCCCCTGTCTCTCTATTCTTATCTCTCTTTATATATATTATTATCTTTACTTTACTCTTTCATATATATATAATTATATTTGTCTTACTTTAATAGTTAACATATTATTTTCCTATTTGAAAAGTAAAACGGAAGAGAAGAAAGAGAATGAAGGAGACAAAAAAATGAAGATCATAAAGAAGAAAAAGAAGATATGATTATATGGTTGTTTTCTTTTTTATGTCTAATACTTCAACAGTAAAATTGCATAAATTTTTTATCATTTTTCCTTCTTTTGTTTTGTTTTTTTTTATTCGGATAGAAAAAAGACTATTCTTTTCTCTAACAAGTAATTACTTTCTTTCTCCTTTTTATGATTAAATTTTCTTGTTGCTACTATAAAGAAAAGTTGAAATGAATATAAAAAAAATTTTTCCTTTTTTCTCTCTCTCTCTCTCTCTCTCTATCTCTCTATCTCTCTCTCTCTCTCTCTCTGTCTCTACCTAACTACCTACCTTTAATTTATCGCATTTATATTACAATTTTATTTTTAATATATGAAAAAAACTTCAATTGCATATAAAATTTTTACATTCCTTTTCTGAAGCTACGTTTTCATTGACTTTACTAAATTCACACGAGGAATTTAACGTACTTGAAATTTTTTTCCAATCTATTTTTAAAATTAAAAAAATATAAAAAAAAGCCATTGAATGCTTTCAATATTATGCTTCTTTACAAAGAGTATGAGAGGTGAAATCAATATTATCCATCGACCTTTTCTAAAGACAGAATAAAGGTAAATCAGATTAATTGAACGTTGATAATGATAGAAGAAAAAACTAATTAGTAAAGAATTAATGTGGGTCCATAGTCTGGGTAGATTTATGAATATTACAAATCTATATAAACTAGTACAGCGTCTAGTTTGTATAACATTCTCTAGTTAAAAGGGACGTAAAACCAACAATAGAGCAGACGTATTTACGCAAACAAAAGGTAAATCGTTCAGAATTTATGAATAATTAATAATAATACAAGTTTTATGTTATAAAAAAATGCATCCCTAAAAAGAGATTATAACCTGCCTGGATGAAATAAAGAAAGAGAGAGAGAGAGAGAGTTCTTGTCCTTTTATTTTTCATCAGGTAAAGTAAAATTTAAAAAAAAAAAGAAGACAAACAGAATGGAAAAGAATTTCTGTGAAAAGTTAATTGAAAAGTCGATTCTTCTCTTTTTGCATGAAGCAAAAGAGTGAACAAAGGATATAAAGAAGTATTACTATCGTACATTATATTATAAGCAACATATAGATATACAATACAAACTTGTTATATATTAATATGATGTGTAAATGTAAAATCTAAAGAGGGATTGTACGCCTAACGACCAGTTTACTACAAGAGTCTACTGTTGTTTTGAACAGCTAAATTTTAATAATGTCTAAAGTTGTGCGTCATCTGTTCTTAAATAACCTAATTCATATTGATAATAAGTTGAGACAAGACGATTAAATGTGTATATGCTATACTAATTTTGTTCATTATTAAAAAGCCTTTACATTATAGGCTAATTCTTTGAAAATATCTCTTACATCTATAAACCATTACAAACAAATACATCGATAATTTACCCTTCTTTAGCATTACGTCTTATTCGTAGCTAAGATACTTGTTTTCATAAGAGCTATTTGTTATACAATAGCACCATCTAGAGGAAAATTTTCTTGTCTCTTTTTCCATTTTATGCTACGTCTATTTTCTACGGTTATATATACCGATTAAGAGATGATTTAAAGTGAAATTTAGGTAATTAATTTGCTATTATTGCACAAGATAGTTTCCAATTTAGGCCAGGTAAAAAGAGAAACAAGAAACAAGAGAGGAAATATCACTAATATAAACGGTTCAACGTTTTAAGACTGTAATAAACCCACAATACTGTATATATTAATATCTATATATATATATATATATGTAATGTATTGTTTACAATTCAAAAAAAAACATGTCCGTATTGGATATGATATTTTTTAATGTTTCTGGAAGCCAATATCTGATAGATTATATTTTTGCAATAAAACTTAATATCATGGACTTAGAAATAACAATCATGCTAATATAATAATAATGAAGAAATATAGAGACTCTAGAACCTTATGATATGTAATATGAGAGAAAAACAAGCACTAAATCAAACTTCATACGAAAATGATACATACACATATAATAAACGATATTAAATTTTCGTCCAAAATCTATTTCGGTATAGATTTTAACTATAGACGAAAGTTAACTCGGCTAAAAAATGTGTTAAATATACTTTATGTCCAAAATTAATATCAACCACAATACAATAAATTTTACGTTTATATGTACAATAACTTATACAATGGAGGATTAAACGTTCTTCTTTATATACATGTATACACAGTGCATATTTATATATGTAAACATTACTTTCAAATGATAAAATAGGCTAAATAAATGAGAGGATTGACTAAATATTTAGTTCTGATACATCCCTAAACTCTAGTCTTTCTTTCATTGTAAGAAATCCTTTAAAAGCAGCCCTTAGCGTTCGATTCTTCGCAGCATAAATAATCGGATTAACAACACTATTAAGCGTTCCCAAAATCAACGCCATCACGCTACAGGTGTGTAAAGTGGGCGAATTGTAGAAGACATTCTGATAAAAAGTTAAACCAATGTAGGGAACCCAACAAATAAGGAAAAAGCCAAGAACTGTAGCAAATAATTTTGCAGATTTTGTATCATTTTGCAGACTTTTTTTTTTATTAATAGCTACCGATAAAGATGAAATCTTTTTGAGCTGAGCTCTGGCAATTAAGAAGATTTTAGTATAAATCAAAATAATAAAGAAACATATAAAAAAGAATTCAATCGCAAAGATTGAAATATAGACATCGTTTATAACGTGTTCAAAAACGCATATTGGTAATTTATACCAATTGTTTAAAAAGAATGGTAATACTGATAGCGAAATACTATTTACATATGCAAATATCATCATAATTGTTATTGTTCTTTTATTCATGTACATTTCGTAATGGAGAGGATAAATTATGGCTATATATCTATCTACCGAAATCATTAATATTGTTACCATTGAATCGGAGCAGGCAAACAGCATAAAAACATATCTAAGGAAACACGTAAACTTTTCAAAAATTAACTCTTTCCTAACATTATAGACAATTAGGCAAGGTAAAGCTAAACCGACAAGAAAGTCTGCCAGAGCTAATTTTGCGGTAAAGAAATTAGTTTTAGTTTGTAATCTCTTATAGCGAAGTATAGAACCTATCACCAATATCGAACCAAATAGAATTGATAAAGATACGATTAGTTGAAAAGCAATTGTTATCTTATCCAAAACGGATAATTCCAAGTTATCGCAATTAACCAAATCCAACAACCATTGAAGATTCTCTTCTATTGTCCAGTTACTTTTGCATGTGTTGAGGCTCATAGCTCCGACTAGAATGACTCACAAGTAACAACTTTCGATTGTTTTAAATAAAAGGATGCTTTAATGGAATATAATTCATCATTTGATAATTCGTAGAACAAGTGTATTAACAGAATCAATGAAGAGATACAATATTCCAAAAAAGGAAATAGATACTCTATTCATTAAATTCTCACAGTATACATATTTCAATCGGATGATTATGTTTATGTTTAAGGTACTATGTAAAATTTCCTTTCAAATGATTAGACTAACTACAATAAACGCCTTACCATATTCCATTATTTACAAGATAATTTAATATTTATTCTATTATCTTTATCATCCCACCCACACCTTTCCATCTCCTCAACCTAACACTTTCGCCTTTTAAGTCGAATTCACTCTACTTTTCTCCTAGTCCATTTTATAAAATGGCAAAGCTATAAAAAGAATAAACATGTATATGTACGTATGTATATATTTATACGCATCACAATCAAACGCTGTCTATTGTTATAATAAAATATGAATAATGGCGAAGAGAATTTTTTTCCCAGTCTAATAGTTGCCAATTATCTGTAGGTATTCCACTAGCTGCAAAAAACAATTACGTTTATTCACGTTGATTTAGATCGATAACTGTTTCCAATTGAAATAATAGACAAAAGAAAATGTAACATTATGATTAGAATGGCTACTTTGATAAAGACGCCTGTATACATGTATACAGGTAAAAGTATAATAAATAGTACAATATTATATGTAATATTTGCAAAAATATGCATATTATTTCCATTTATAACACTAATAAATACTGTGTTATTATTTCTATCTTTGTTTTTAAACATTTCCTTCACGTATTCTTATTAAACTGTTATTTTTATTATTATCATTTATTTAGGCTTTACACTAGTTGTAATTAAAAAAACAATAGCTAATTCAATAATTTAAAGCATATAGAAAGTTATATTCAACGTTTTAACACGTTTCTAAAGACGAAAACCAATGAATATATAATTATTTTAATAATAATCCATTATTTGTTTGTGTATTTTCTAATAGAAATAGTGTCATTGTCTTTCTATCATAAACTAAACTAGAAAAAGGATAAAATATAATAGTTCTTGATATTGCTTTACTTCATGAAGAAAAATTAACTGTATTGTATATCACGTGACATTGTACAGTGTTCTGTTAAAAGAAGAGAAAGAAACTATTTAAACAATATTATGAAATATTTACGACGAATAGATTATCTTGTGTAAATCTATAAACATCAGTTGAGAAATCTCTCTCTCTCTCTCTCCCATATACAGTATATGTATGTACAAAAAAGGTTTGCGGGTTGGCGTTAAATTGCAGATTTTCTGTCTGTTTATCTATTCTTTTTCCTCTTCTTCCACGGTAGAAAAATAGGAAAATTAAACGATTTTCTCCTAAAAACCACCTAGTTTGAACAGCTGCTAGTAAAATATATAAAAGAACACATAATGTATAAAGTAAAGATAAAGGATAATCCGGAAGCATATGCAATAATCGATATTAACACTGATGTTAATAATTTTAATTAGTTATTACATTCTTTTTGTGTAGAATTCACTATTAAAAAGACTAATCAACGAAGCAAGATAGAAACCAGAATGCAACCTAAATAAATGAACACTTAAAAAATAGTATATGCTTTTGCCTTTACTTTTTTGAAAGGTTTTCTTTTCATTTAATCCGTTTTGTTCTATTTACTTATTAATTAATTATTTATTAATAAAGCACTTTATGCTGGTTATGACCATATTAGGTATATATACTATATACTGTATATACAATTAAATAATATTAGAAATATATTAAACACTCAAACATACAACTAAATAAAATATTTAAACTATGAACAGCAAATTGTATACTGTACATGTTGTTTACAAGTAGTCATAATGATATTAATAAGTTCTATTGAGTAAGTTTATGGTAAATATTAAAGTGTTTTTTGGATCAATTGCCTCATTAGGAAAAGGAGAGAGAGTGAGAGTGAGAGCGAGAGAGGGAGGGAGCGAGAGCGAAAAAAGAATAAAATCATTAGATTAATTAATTAATATTATGCGTCAGAAAAGTAAAAAGAGACATTAGTCAGCTAATTTCTCATTACTTTTCCCATTTTATAAGTTTCTAGTATCCATTTCGTTATTAATAATTCGGAAACGAAAACGGGTTTGTATGGATATTTTACGGTATATTGATTATATTTGATAATCAGTAATTTTCCTTTCTTTTTCCACAGTCGTAAGTGTCGAAACTTTGATAAATTTTAAACTTTAATTGACTAGTTTTTTTTGTTTAACATGTAAGTTTAAATTAGAGATAATCCACAAAAATTACCTATAAAAAGCATACAAAATACATAATTCTATTATTAGAATCTCTTTTTCTATTTATTCTATAAATTAGCGATCTGTAAATGGCAATTACGCATTTAAAAGCCACCAGAGTGAAGTAAAAACTTTTGTTCTCTCTCAAAGTCTTTAAAGTATAAATACAGAACAAATTAAACCACGTAATAAAAAGGTGATTCTAGACAAATCTATATAATTTCATGAAGTATAAATAATCAAACATGTTTATATAAAAATATAGTCAAGGTAAAAAATAATTTAAAAATATCATTCAAGGAAACAATCTTCAAACAGCCAGTGCCAAGGCAATTACTCATTATCCATCTCTTCGCTCTTACGTAATATTATGATTAATCTTTTCTTAGTACTTGTCTGAAATATGTTTACACATAAAAAAAAACAAGAGAAAAGAAATACAATAATAAATATTTATAATTAATCGATATGTTAATGAGGTTACATTAATTATTCAAAAGAAGCATTTAAATATTTGATTTCTTACGCAGTAAGCTTGACCTTATTCTACAAAATGATCCTTCTTCTCTATCTATTCTACCTGTTCATGTTTGAAACAGCTCCGAGCTGTCTGTTTATCATATTAATAAAAAGACTAGATATATTATATACTGTATATACAGTATGTAATATACAGTATATGCAACTACTATATATTAGGATGATGGCGTATTTAATGAAATTTTTATGCTAATATTGTATACAGGAATATAAATTAAACCAAGCTGAAATAATCAAATCGATTCCTCTTTTACATAGATTCAAGTATAAATAGCATTAAAAACATATTGCAGTATCAAGCTAATTAAACTGATACTCTGCCTCCTTGCGTTCTTCCTTTTCGTTTCTATGTAAAATATGATTATGAATAACGATTAGTTGTTAGAATTGAGAAAACATCATATGCGTATTAATGGTATATTAAATAGAAAATAGAAAAAACTTACCAGTAGATGTCATCATCTATACGTTAAATTGCATTTAATTATTGCTGAACGTATAATAAGAGTTATGAAATTAAGGAGGTTATAGGATAAGAAATTATACTTTAATAATAGTAACGTTTAAACTCTTAATCCTTATCTTTATTCATGTTTTGTATACAGAAAAAATGTACTGTGACTACACGAGCCAAACATATATCGTTTATAAAAATGAAGTATTAGTAATTTGTTTTTTTTTAAAAAAACAAAAGAACTAAATATACCCACACTTTGTAAATTAAGAATATTGTTAAAACGTTTATATTTCCTAAAGGTTAGCTTTTTAATTGAAATCTTTATGATGATAAAAGTTGTCATGATAGTTTTTTTTTCTTTCCGTTTTTTTTAACAGTGACTCTTTAGTTTGCTCAAGTTATTTATCTAAGCCGATTAGCTCATAACGCCTGTTCAATATGAAGGATTAAGAGTCCGTATTGAATAGTACAAATTACAAAATGCCTAGTGCTTCTAATATAAGTATATGCACTTTTTATTCATTTAATAAATATTGAAAAAAAAAATAACAATTATCTTTTCCATAGAAAAACAAAGAAAAGAGTTGTTTTGCTTCGCTAAGCGCATGTTAATTTATGCTACAACTCTTAGAAACTTCTTTTTCTTATTCTTCTTCTTCTTTTGTCTTTATAAAATGCATTTAGATGGAAAGAGGGCGTAGATTAATAACTTTTTTATAATTTAGAAAGTAACAAAACCAATAACGGATGGAGAAAATGTGGATAAGAAAATTTCCTCTGTCGAAATGGAAGTTGATTAAAGAATAGAAATAAAAGAGTAAGAAAGAACTCTTATACGTATAAATTACAATTACAATGACGTGAAATACCTTTCTTTGTTCGTAGAAATGATCAATAAAATCAACAAAGCAAGCTAACCGTTTATTGCCGCAGTAGTGGAGTAAACTTAACAACAACACCAATTGGATATTTCTCAACATATATCTTTCTCAAATGAATTAACCATTCTGAAAATAAGTTTTAATTAATGTTTTATAAATTATGGTGCACTTGAAGATAATTTTGGTTCTCTTTATTAATTTAAATCAACTTTACTTGATAAATTCCCAGTGGTCAGGATCAAACTATTGGAATAGTAGATATTCAGAAGACGGTTTAACAGCCTACGATGGAAGTTAGATTTTTATTTATTACTATTACCCTTCTTTTAAACCGTTTTCAAATTTCCTATCATTCATCCACCTTTTAGACGACGATGATAATCATGGTCTTTGGTCGGATAATTCCAATAAATATAATAATTATGGATTAACTTCGACAACTTATAATGCGTATAGTTGCGGAGGTTGCGTATGCGATCCACCTGAAGCAAAAATCACTTGTTCAGGTCCAACTGTGTGAGTATTCGTGTTCAAGATTTTTAAA
This sequence comes from Dimorphilus gyrociliatus, assembly GCA_904063045.1. Classification (NCBI taxonomy): domain Eukaryota; kingdom Metazoa; phylum Annelida; class Polychaeta; family Dinophilidae; genus Dimorphilus; species Dimorphilus gyrociliatus. Next base: position 395,600 of record CAJFCJ010000003.1, read on the forward strand.
GAGTAAACCTAGAATACGATGAGTTAAGATGACATAAATTCAATCTTAAAGATTTAAACGAAAAACTCCATCTAATACACCTTTTTTCGTTGGTTAATCAAAAATTATAAGGATATTTATTAAGTTATTCAGATGATTGAACACTTTCTTCTTTCTCTCTCTTCGTTCTATAATCCTTTACAAATATTTTTCTCTCAACGACTAAGAAATATTATCATAGGATTTACAAACCCTCCTAGTTTCTATTCAATTATTTTGATATATAACATATATATTTATATAAATACAGTGTGTATATATAAATATTAAAGTATTTCTGTTTAAACATTGAAATTGCCTAATCTAATTAAAAAATGTCATATTTACTACTTTCTTCTCAATTTTCATCTACATATTGTCAGCTCCCTGGTTCAAGTAACTACTTTGCTGAATATTACTGAAGAAACATTCCCGAATCCATCAAATATACGCACAATACGAATATTAAATTGCAATAATTTTGACACTATTGGCAATGCTACTTTTTGGAGGCTTACTAACTTGGAAACACTGTTAGTTTTATTCATTTTATATATATAATATATATATATTACTCTATATCCTTATATCATTCCAAAGCATTATTCAAAGAACAAAACTTGCAAGAATTCCAGATTTACAGTATAGTACTAGCCTTAAAATAGTGTAAGCATTTTCTACAATTAAGAATAATTGTAGTAACTCTTTTTAAGATATTTCTCTACAATTCTATTCATTTGATATCCCCTTTTAAGAAATTTAGCATTTAATGAATTATCAATGGATACTGGTAACGCAATTTCTTTTGATTGGCCATCATCCGTTACTCATGTGTAAGAAATTAAAATTTCTATTATAAATTACTTTAATGTCGTTATTTCTAAAGTAAATATAAATACATCTTTCATTAATATAGAGCTTTAATGAAAAATAAGTTACATTGGTTGCCGCCAAACTTCTTTAACACACCTGCAAACAACATACGAATTGTGTAATTATTTAAATATCAAAACAATAAACTAAACTCTGTTTTTTATTTATCTTTCTTGCATAAATTATATAGAGCTTTGGGCGATAATGAATTCTTACAATTTCCTAAAGTATTTGGATCAAATATGAAACAATTATTATACGCGTAAATTATCCATTAACCAGTAGCTATTGTTATTATTCTCACCTATTCTGTCTCTATAGGGGTGTCAACGGAAATAAAATAAGATCTATATCTAAAGACAACCTTGCTACTTTAAAGGATATTCCAACATTTCAACATCTGTAAGGAACTCTTATAAGATATATGAGATTTTAATTAAAATCTATTACATCGACTTTCTTCGATAGGAATATAAGCAATAATGAATTGGAATTTATTGAACAAGGAGCCGTAGCTCAGTTGAAAACTTTGAAAATACTGTAATATTCCTAATACGTTCTACTATCTAATTTATAATATATTCATGCTATTTTAATTCAACTACTACTACTACTACTACTACTCCTTTACCTTTTCTCCCCTCTCCTCTTCCTCCTCTATAAAAGGGAACTACATCAAAACAAATTTGTAAACTTTCTCGAAGATATGATTTCGGATTTGCCAGAACTTTTACATTTGTTAGTTTTGATCTATTGAATCAATTGATTCTAATTCAACTACTTACTATAACAATATTATTTTTCTCCAATTTAGAGATTTTAATAATAATTTAATAGTTGAATTAACTTCGAAAGCCCTACAAAATCTACCAAAATTGATTACTCTTAGAGCTCATTCTCAGCAAGGTGTTGAAAATGGAATTACTGGATTACAAAGAATTTTTTATGACTCTTGGGTAAATATTGGAGCATCGATGAGAAATTTGTTAGTCTTTTACCTTACATTCTAAAAACGCAAAGAGAAAATGAATATGTTCTTTTTGTTTATTAGGTGGATTAGTGATAATGCTTTGGAGACTTTTCCTCATCAAGTTCTAGGGGAAGGCAGCTATCCTGTAATGAATATGATGTGAGACACAATCTCTTCTTACCTTTAAAATACTATCCTTATGATTCTATAGTTACTTATTTATTCTATAGACGTGCAGATACGAATAGGATTACATCGGTTACCGCATTTGGCAACGAAGCATTTCCATTAAATGTACGACCCTATTATAATCTAAGACTGTTATCTCATAAGCCATTCAACACAGTTTCAACGACAAGAGTTCTGTAAGGATTTCACATATCATTTTCAATTAATTTCTTATTTTTATGTATAAAAATCAAAAACAAAGATATTTAAGCAACAACTTAATTCCAAGTTTTGACGAAGAAACATTTTGCAATATGCCAAATTTAAGAGAATTATACCTTAACAATAATCAATTGAGAGAAACTACAATACCAGAAACTTTGTGGTCTTGCAATGGAGATCTGGAAACATTGTTAGTGAGGCTTGTTTTTTATTCATCAACTCATTTAATTATTATTTTTTTTACGAATTATTATAGAGAAATGAATAATAATTTAATTGAATTAGTTCCGGTAGCTGTTCAAAACGCAACCAATTTGCCGTCTATTAACACTTTGAGAATGGCAAGCAATTACTTAAGATTCTTGAGGAAAGACGCTTTTGCACTATTACCAACTTTAAGAACTCTGTTAGTTTCTTTATATAAAAAAGAGTAATTGATTTGTAAAATTCTCTCTTTATCTTTTCCTTTAAAAAGAGATTTAGAATCGAATCTTATTTTAACGATTGAAAATGATACTTTTCCATCTGGATTGACAAGCTTGTAAGCTATTTTTTCTTGATTTTTATTGGTATACTATGTATTATATAGTGAAAATTCCTACTTTCTTACAGAGGATTATCTAATAATCGATTCCGATTTCAACACAAGTACCCCTTTACAAATTTGAGAGACTTACAAGCGTTAGATTTGAGTTCAAATCAAATTACAGTAATACCTGATGAAGCTTTTCATAATATGACTAGCTTAGTCACGCTGTAAGTAATAGAAATTAAAAGATGAATATATGCAGTATATATAAATATATATATATATATATATAAACTTGAATAATTTATTTAGGTCATTAGACTCAAATAAAATTGCACGTCTTTTAAAAGTTCATATAAAAGATTTACCTCTTACCGATTCACTTCTTCTACAAAACAACGATTTGGCCTATATTGAAAATGATACTCTATCACATCTTACAACAATGGGAGGTTTATTGTAAGTTACCTATTGTATATTTCAAAAAATTGATAATTATTATTTATTAATTATTTTGTTTAATTAAAGATCATTTGCCAACAATAAACTTACGCAAATACCAATTCCTGACTTTCATGATTTATCTATCGGCGATAGTCTTCAGCTTCAAAATAATAGATTAACCAAGATACCAACTGATGCATTTAAATCTCTAACTACTGGTAGAAAGTTAGTATATTTTAATTAATAATAGATTATGTATTTATATACTGTTTTTCTTTTTATATCAACACAGCATCGATCTGAGCAGTAATAGAATATCTCGAATAGAAACGAATGCATTTCAAACAGTTACAGCTCAAACTTTAACAATAACCAATAATCCATTGAGATATTTGGAAATTTCTTCATTCAACGGATTAACAATAGGGTAAAATAGATTTGAACAAATAGGCTATTTGTTTATTATTAATTTATTATTTCTCTTAATAGAAACTTAAACCTAAATTCTATGTTGATTGAGAAAATTATTAATCATACATTTATCGATGTTAGAGCAACCAACACATTTGATTTAAGTGCAAATAAGATAAATGAAGTTGAAAGTAACGCATTCGTTAATTTCGTTTCTGATACTAATTTGTAAGTTTTGTTTATTTCATTGAATTGTTCATTCATTATTATTTATTCATATATTCCATTTAATTTTCTAGTGATATGAGCTCTAATTTACTTAAAACTCTACCGCAATACATGTTTACTGGAACGTCTTCGGCAAGAGGAATCTTTAATTTAGAAAATCAAATATTAGACGTTTTACAACCAACGACATTCGATGGTATCGATTTAAGAGCTGAACTGAACTTGAATTCAAATAAATTCCTTATCTTTCCTCAACCGGCTTTGAAGAATGAACGTCTTAGTGGATTGTGAGTACATCATTCACATAGCCATTAATAAAGTAATTTAACAAATCATTCTCAAATCAAAAATTAAGACTTATCGAGAATAATCTAATGACTGAACTTCCGGTTGGATCGTTCTCCGCCAACCATAATGGAATTCAAACTTTATCCTTATCCAATAACAAAATATCTGTCCTAGCCGACGGGGCTTTAGACGCTCTTACAGGACTACAAACTTTGTAAGTAGGACAAAGTGTTAAAACTAATAATAGACTATACTTTTTTCTTATGTTTATCTTCAATAGTTCAATGGCAAATAACGGTTTGCTCCGGGTTGGAAAGTCAGCATTCGACAGTCTTTCAAATTTACAGACAATTAACCTACAAACGAATAAATTAGAAACATGGCATAAATTTAAACAAATGAACAATCTGGCTAATATTGACTTGTCTGCAAATAAAATAAAGTCTATTGCTGCCTTGGCGTTTCATGACTTACCTAATTTGAATTCATTGTAAGCATTTTTTTATAGCCATTCATTTAATTGATATTGAATGACAATAACTATTTACAATTACTTACCGAACAATTCAGGATAATTATAATTTTTAATAAATGTTTTAGAAAATTAACTGGAAATCCTTTAGGGTGTGATTGTGCTCTATATCATTCTTTGCACAACGTATCATCAACAATAGTTGGTGGATTATGTGCAGAAAATGCTTACGCTGCGGGTGCTGTATTTTCCAACGATCCTACTGATACAAATCACTATACATTATTCAATCCAGAAGTATTTCAATGCTGTAAGTTATTAATAGTATTATAATGTTTTGTTTAATCCTATTCGTATCCTAGCCGTTTATGGAATCAGTACTTCGGAACCTCAAACTGGTCATCTTAGGGTTTGGTGGTTGCCACCACCAAATATAACATTACCGACCACCGACAATTATACCTATATAATTACTTGTATTGATCAAGATGCTACAGTAACATTAACCCAATCTGTTGACCTACCTCCTGAGAACACAACTGGAGAATTCACATTTACTTCTGGCGTTGTCAGAGCCAAAACCTATGGATGTTCAATTAAATTGGATAAATCAGGAAACATAAGCGCTTCCAGTGAAATTGATTATATAACAATATCTGCTGACCTAAGTAAAATGTTTAATATAATTTTAATTCAAGTAATTATTTTCAAGTGATTACATTCTTCTCTCTTCTTATCATATAGGTGGCGTTACCGGTGCAGGACCTGACGATTATATTGTACCCATCAGTTACTATGATTTTTCTTTGGCTCATCCGGATTTTGCGGGAACAAGTCCTAAAGAGTTTAGTAAACCAACTCTGGTTCCCAGCCCATATGGAGCATGGCCTAGAATAAGCGATACTCCCACAGCCGATATATTCTCCATCTATTTTAGGGAAACCTCCGATGATACAAATCGTAAACTTAATGGAAATCTTACATTAAAATATCAGAATACAACTGGAAAACATTTATTCTCAACCGATCTCTACTTTCCAGTTGACGCAACTGGATTTGATAATCAAGGACAGGTCGACTGTGCTGGAGCATCCCATAATTTTGGTTTTACATCAGCCATTAGATCAGGCTTTACTTTCTTGGGAAATGGTACCTTAACTTTTGGAGGTGGAGATGAACTATGGGTGTATATAAATAATGTAAGAGTATTAGAAGTAATTACTGATTCACTTGGAGCAGATATTCCCTGTAAATTCATCGATATAACAGCCGCGGCTGGAAATGGTAAAATTATACCGCAGACTGGAAAAATTTCAGGATCTGAATGCCAAAGCTTAACACCGACCCCATCGGAAGAATTTCAATTAAAGCTTGAGATTGGTGAAACTTATCATATCGACATATTTCACATAGAAAGGAGGCCGTGTAAATCTCATTTATTAATAGAAACTGAAAGTATTCGTTGGGCAGTTAGACCAGGAGACCCATTACCAGTTGACTACATAGTTGAAATAAGTGAAGATTCGCATGTTGGTGCTATTGGCTTCGATTTTTCCCTAATTGATCCATTTTCAATTGGTCCTACTTACACGCTTGTTTTAACAAATGGAAACGAAGCTAGACACTTTTCATTTCAATCCGATACCCCTGCAGCTCGAACTGCTGGTATACCTCCTCCTCCAAGTGCCTACTCGTATACAAATCTACCTGGTTTGGGTATACCTTTTATTGAATGCCCAGTTGGGCCAACAACTATAGCAGATCCTAATGTAGCTGGAACACAAACTTTTGTGATACTAACAAACAACTGTTTGTTAACTGTCGCTACAGCATTAGATTACGAAGTTTCTACCGGATATAGATTAATTACAACTGTTTCCGATCCTGGCCAACCAAATTTTCCAGGATTACTGGTTTTCACAATCAAGATAGTGGATGTTAATGACAACTGTCCAGTTCTTGAAGACGATACATTTTCATTTGAACCTAGGCCAAGCTTGAGTCCGAATCCACTTCTAAGGCTTAATGCTACTGATAGGGACAATTCGAATAATAGCTTAATCACATACCTAACTTCATATCCAACTTTAAGCCCACCCCTCTCAAGATATAATGATTCCCTCGATCTTTATAAATTTGTGTTTCCTGAAAAGACAACTGTAATGGTTTCTATAGCAGCATTGGACAATGGAAATCCAAGGAGAGGAGCCATCGCTACGGTTAACGTAACAGTTGTTAATAAGTGTTTGATTAGTATCCTCCGAAGGAATTTAGAATACAAATTCGTTGTGAATGCAACTAGCGGAGAAGTTTACTTTAGAATACCGAAATATTACATAAGAGACTTTTGTAAGAATATACACATTAATCTTAATAATCGTCTCATTCCTTATATTTAAATTTATATTATCTATAATTATCTCTAGCATGCAATAAAGTTGCTGGTATGGAAACCGGTTACGTTCTAGAAGAACAAATTTCAGCATCAAGCCACGATCCATTAGGATATCCAGGAAGAGGGAGAATCAATACGACATACGGTATAGTATATTATTGACGAAAAGAATACTATTATCAACAATATTATAATACGAATAATAGATGCAACTGGCTTCTTATACGGAGGTTGGGTTCCTCTTGTTTCCGATCTTAATCAATGGTTTCAAATCGATATGAAACAGAGATACGTATTTAATAAACTACTTTTTCAAGTAACTACTACATTTGTTTAAAACTTACATACATAATATATACTTTATATTTTAAAGGGTCAGCAAGATGATGATGCTTGGGTTCAAACCTACGAAATCTCTTACAGAGATAGCAGTACTGCATTCCAAACGTATTTTGACAAGGCTTCTACCAGCGTCTTTACAGCCAACACAGATAGAAATAGCATAGTTGAACATACATTAAATCCAAGATTTACGGCCCAATTTATTAGAATTATACCAAAAACTTGGACTAAGCACATCGCCCTTCGAATGGAAATAATTGGATGTCTAGAATCAGATCAAGAACAATACGATCTTTGGTGTGATAGATGCGACGCTGGCTATTATTGTCTTGGCGACGGGAACAAAATACTCTGCGGTCAAGGAGGAAGACCTCTTGCTGAACATTCTTTCGGAGGATCTGATCAGTGTTCTGACTGTCCGAAAGGATGGGTAAGAAACAATACAATTAGTACAAATTTATTCTATAAAATGCATAATCTGTTTCCTGATTAGATATGCAAAGAAGGTCTAGCAAAGCCTTGTCCAAAATATCATTTCATAAATTGCACTGGTTCAACTTGGTGCCCAGATAGTTGTGCTAAGTGTCCTTCCGGTTATGCTTGTAGGGGTGGTGTTAAATATCCGTGCAACGTTGGAACGATATCTGATGGAACCCTTGGTAATATATTTCTATTAGTAGGGTAGTTGTTTTTAAAAATATTTCTACTCTAAACAGAGTATTGCGACATGTGCAAACCGGGAACATTTCAAAATGAAACTCTACAAACTACTTGTATAGATTGCCCAATAGGTTACACTTCGTCAAAACAAAAGGATAGATGTAGCCCTTGCCCACTATCGACATACTCTGTTAAAGGTGAAATATGTAAATCTTGCCCACCTGGCGATTGTAAATGTGATGAATCTATAAAGCCTTGCGCAGAAGGAGTTACCTGTATTAACCTTGAGGTTTAATAGATTGTTTAGATAGCGAAATTACTATTAAAGAATACTATTTTATTATATTCCAGTTGATTAGTTCTGGAATAACTCCAAATTTTAGATGTTTGGAATGTCCTAAAGGGTACACTGGAGATGGCGTAACTTGTACAGATATCGACGAGGTAATTAATAATTCTTATTTATAATTAATTAGTTCTATAGTTTGTCTTATTTTTCAAATTTAAGTGTACTCTTTATAAACCTTGCTTTAATGAGACATGCATCAATACTATTCCTGGTTATCAATGTAAAAATTGCCCTTGGGGATACTCGGGTAGTTTTGAAGATAGTCACGCTCAAGCCTTCAAGCATAGAGTCTACGAATCATGTAATACAAAGTTCGCAGATATCCAACAACAACAATGCGGCGATGTAAATGAATGTTTAACAAACAACGGTGGATGTGATCCAAATGCAAAGTGTATTAATACAATAGGAAGTTTCGAATGTGGATTTTGTAATCCTGGCTTCCTTGGACACGGGAAATACGGATGCTATTCAGACGACTATTGCGGAAGTGGAAAAAACGATTGTGACGTAAACGCTATCTGTATTTACACTGGTCCAGCCCAGTATCGATGCGAGGTAATAATCGATCTATACAATATCTTTTAGGATTGAGTATTCTATTAGTAACGTACAAGAAAAATCATTATTTTCTTATTTCCAAGTGCAAGGATGGATATGCTGGAACTGGACAGATGTGCGCTGTTGATACTGATTTAGACGGTAGACCAAATAAAAGATTACCTTGCGATTTCGATTTCTGTTTTTATGTAAGTAAAATACTATTCTGTTAAATGTTGTTTACCTTTAATATCTCTACTTTTTGCAGGATAATTGCCCGACTATTCCAAATAGTGGACAAGAGGATGCAGGTTACTATAACTTCCCATACTTTTCCTTTTTTTGCATCACTAACAAAGAAGGTATTTAAATTTAATAATAGATGGGGACTTTATTGGAAATTTTTGCGATTACGATGATGATAATGACGTCACTCCGGATGAAACTGATAATTGCCAATTTAAAGTTAACTTTGATAAAGCTGACAGTGATGGTGATGGTGTTGGTGATGCTTGCGATAATTGTCCAAATGATGCTAATCCCGATCAATTAGATTCAGATTCCGATGGTATTGGTGATGCCTGTGATACTGATGACGATAACGATGGAGTTCTCGACGGTGCTGACAATTGCGCTACAGTCGCAAATCCTGGCCAAGAGAACGCAGATGGAGATAATTTTGGCGACGCTTGCGATAATTGCGTAAACGTTGCAAATAATAATCAGGCCGACAGCGATCAAAATGGTTATGGTGACGCGTGTGACACTATCGGAAGTCCCAACCAAGATCCGGATGGTGATGGAGTTCTAATAGGTGATAATTGTGGGGAAATACCAAATCCCAGCCAATCAGACATAGATAACGACGGTCTAGGGGATGTTTGTGATAGTGATGTGGACGGAGATGGTTTATCAAACGAAATTGATAATTGTCCATTTGTTAGTAATGCTGATCAATCAGATATAAATGGAAACACTATCGGAGATGCTTGCGAAACAGATACTGATGGAGACGGTATAGCAGATAACAAAGATTTATGTCCCGAAAATCCTAAAATTAATGTTCTTAGCATGCAAACCTATACCAGTGTTAATTTAGATCCAACAATTACTGACACTCCCGTTTGGAAATTGACCCATTCAGGAAGAGAAATAAGGCAAACAGCAACCAGCACAGCTCCATTTATGCTAGTTGGATCCCAGAAATACTACGATGTTGTTTATTCGGGTACCTTTTTCTCTCGAGATCAGGATTCAATAGGGTATATGGCGGCGGTGTTTGGATGGCAAAGTAATAGAAAATTCTATGCATTACTTTGGCTAAGAGACCACAAAAATTATGGAGGAACAGCCTACCAAGGTGGTTTAAGAGGTATTCAAGTAAAGAAAATAGACTCTTCCACGGGTCCAGGAACAGTACTTGGTAATGCAATTTGGCATAGCGCAGACACCGCAAACGAAGCAACATTACTATGGCACGATCCGAAAATGATTGGGTGGGAACCGTTCAAGTCGTATAGATTTTACATAACTCACAGACCGTCTGTCGGTACAATAGCAGTAAAAGCATATAATAGCGAAGGAACAGAGATAGTTAACTCTGGCGAATTATTCGATACCCAATATCAAGGTGGAAGATTAGGAGTTATATTATTCGATCAAAAGTCAGCGATCATATCTAATTTGAACACGAAATGCCTAGACAGATCGAATAAGGCAATGAAATTTGACGGAGTTGACGACTACATAATCCTAGAAAACGTTTACGAATTCGATATTGAGTTGAGTTTTACATTCGAAGTCTGGATAAAACCATCAGGCGTATCGGGCAATCAACCAATATTAAGCTCAAGAGACGAGATGCTACTATTACAATTGAGTGACGATAAACTAAACATTACTTTTGGATCGTATAACGCACTTGGTAGCACATCATTGACAGCTAATGTTTGGAATCATATTGTTTTACGATACGATGGTCAAAGTAAGTAAAAATTAATAGAGATTATCAATGAATAAACAAAAGCTTTTTACAGATCATGTTTTGGCAATGTATCTCAATGGAATAGCCGGCGGTACTGAAGCTGAAATTACCGATTTAAAACCATTGAGCTGGGTAATTATTATCCTATATTTAGTATTGAAAAAACATGCTAATTTTCTTATTATAATCATAATGGTAAAGTGATAAATATAACACAATCGTTTTTTCAATAGGTTTACAGTAATTCTTCTGACCTTTTTATTGCAACCGACTTTGAAAATCAATATGCTGGTTTAATGGATCTAATTCGATTCTATAGCATTTTTGTACCAGATACAGAAATTGATGATCACTTACAGTTGGTCAAACCAGTTTTACAATTACATAAACAATATTTACAAGTTAATATTGACTTTGACGATGATTCTACGGGTATTGTTAAAAGTATTGGAGTAAAAAACAACCAATTCGTAACCAATGGAGATCCAAAATACGTTCTGGTTAGTGTTATAATTAGTGTTATACATTATACACTTTATAATTTTCAATATAACTCTTTCTACAGAGCCAAAGTGGAAATGCAAAATTCGTTTTAACTTATCCGAATAATAAACGTTAATCCGTTGTTGTAAACAAGGAAAAGAAGTTAACACAATACAGAGTCTTCCAAAATAATTTATACAGTATTTTTTCTTCCTCTTCTTCTCCTTTTTCCTCTTCTTCTTCTTCTTTTCTTGAGATATATTACGAATAAAGAGGGAAAACTCTCTATATATATTATATTATATCTTGCGTTGTATAAACATAATTTCAATAAACTGATAACAACAAAACATGTTTAAAGTTTTATTACTCTCTTCAAATTGAACCAAGAGTAAATATACTATATATATGCTATAGTATCATAAAAGATGAAAATTATTGATAGAAGTAACGCTCAATTGATCAATATTTCATTTAAAAATGAGGTTACGACATCAGAAACCAAACTATAGTTAATTAGGGTACATATTTAATTTTAATCACGTTCTTTTGCTTCTTTAGATTACTTTTCTATCAGAAAAGAAGAGAAATCTAAGAATATTAGTTTCTGTTCAATTTCTATTTTTCTTTTCTCCCCTAATGAAAAGAAATTATTATTCGTCATTTTCTCTTTTATTTCTCAAACAATGGCTTTTTATATTGATTATTCAAAATAAAGTTTACCAATGACAAGCCCTTTCTTATTCCTTCTTTCTGTATGTCTGTCTGTCCTCTCTCTCTCTCTGTCTTTAATTGTTCTTTTTACTGACACTTATAAAGTTACAATAATAAAAACTAGGCCAAAATTTGAAGTTTTTATTTACTTAAAGATAAATTAAAATAAATGATTTTTGCAAATATAAAGACAAGTGAAAGCATTTATTGTTATATTTATAGTAAAATATAAAAACAACATCTTATACGATAGAGTATACACCGTATAAATGGTTTATAATAGATTTAGAACAATACATATATATATACTGTATAAATTGTAAAGGTTTCATTATAGTTTTTATTTGAGACTGAAAAAACATCCCATCAACTAAAATGAAGCAGGAAGGAGAGATAAAGGCTAAATACCAACTTATTGATGAATGTATACAATATATATTGTCCACTTATTTCTATGTGTATCTTGTAATTATAATATGTAATGAATTCGACATCAGAATCGTAAGATACAATTTACAATTCGTCTTTTGAATTACTTTCACTTGAAATTACTACTAAATCACAAACATTCAAAACAACATCATTTATTCTTTAATTCATTGAAATAAATAACTTAGATTTCATCTTAATTTTTGTGGTAGAAACTATAAATATTTCTTCTCTTCTTCTTCTTCTGCTCATTGATTGATTATCATTCCTAAAATAATGATACTTACTCCAAAGAGTATCGAATTTATTCTTGGATATGATGCACTACCTATAAAAAATTATTAAACAAATAGGTAGAGATTGATGGTTATTGATTAAGTATCGAGAACTTACTTGGTTGGCATTTTTGTTGAGTCTCTCCCGGACAAGTTACGCACACGAGACCACTTGAACAATACTTACCATTGCTATTGTTATTTTCGGTGCATGAGTTACCTTTCTCTAGTCCAACTTTAGCTGGATAAATAGATAAGATATTTAGACTATCAACGTATAACTACTAATTGAATCAATTAACGTTATTTACCATCTTTATGTAAGCATACAGTTCTAGTTTCTCCGAAACTTTGAACAGATTTCCAAACATAATTTGTTGCACATTCGCATTTGCTCTTTATGCATGACAAGTTAGATTCATTACTACAATCGCCACTCGAAGAACAACTTTCTCCTTTGGATTTTGCTTAAAAAAGGATATTTGATCATAAGTATTTGTATAATCTACATTTTCGGAAAGTATATTTAACGTACCAAGAGGAATGCATTCCTCTTTCGGATAACTACTCGAAGTTTTCATTCCAGCGGGACAAGTACACTTTGAACTAGAGCAAATTGAATTACCCACACAATGAAGATTTGGCGTGCAACTTTCTCCTATCAGTTTATAACTGTCAGGAAAACATCTCTTTTTTGAAGGTGATAGTTTATGGCCACTTTTACATTTACATTTTCCAGATGAACATTCCGAACCTATTGTGGAACAGATATCATTCGAAGAGCAACTTTCATCTATTTTCCTCTCTGTTAAGAATAGCAGTTTTCATTAAAAGTGATAAATTATGAAGCAATTTTCAAAAACAATTAAGCATTACCCCTTTTACATGATGAACTTGTTTTGCTGTATCCTGATTTACAAGTACAGAACCCTTTAGAGCATGAGCTAGAAACTTTTCTGCACTGCTCCCCTGATGAGCAGTCTCCATCACCTCCACAACTTGTTAAAGAAAGTACCGTACCAAATGCAAAATATACGAAAAGGAAAACTATAAAGGTTCTCATCTTGTCAGCTCTTGGAGACAAACTGCAAACTGCTAATTTAAAATTTTGTTTGGTCGGTTGCTTAGAGCGTGATGTCAATAAACGATTATTCCTAGCAAAGAGAACATTTATAACAATCTAGAGAATACATCGATTAACCATATTATGTCGCTCATTTGAATATTCAGTTGTAGGTACAAGAATTGCATATATGCATAGTCGATATTATAGAGGATGGGGAAATTTTTTCCAGACTGACGATATTCGATTTTGTTGCCTAACAATTTAATAGGGTGTTAAACTATTATGAAATAAAATTCGACCTATTTTCCATTGTTTTATAAAGAATAAAATCTGAGAATAAAAACAATAAAGCCTATTATTCATCTATTAGCGACAATATCAAAAGTAATAAATTAGTTAATTAGGTCTTGCTATAGAAATCCCGTTCTTTCCTGGTATAATATTGTAAAATAGATACTCTGTACAATGTCTATTAAATATCTTTATAGCTGTGATTTATTTGTTAGGTAAAAGGGTAACAGAATGGAATATTGAGAAAAGAGATGATTAAGTAACTATGTACTTAGTGCAGCAAGGTATAATGATTTGGAAAAGACGATCAATTCAAGTTTACCTAATAAAAGGGCTGAAATAATTCTTATCAATGGTGTTGAAATCTTTTAATCATTGTTTTTTTTTTAAAAAAAACAAAAGTCTTTTTAGTGTATTTTTCATTTTTGTATTGATTTTCAAAATACACAAAATAACAATTAGAAAAAAGAGAGCTTTCTTTCAATATTCTTATTCATACAGTATATACTGTATTTGTTAGAGATGCCAAGTGGGAGAGTATAAATCATTTAATAGCGTCTTGCTCCTGCTCCTCCATATCTTCCTGAGTTATATCTGTCTTGATGTCTATTTCTATCATTATACCTTCCCTGATCTCTTCTAGCAGAATTATTGAAATAATAACCCTGTGTTTCTCCAGCATATTTAACAGATTTCTTTAATAAAGAGAAAACGGTGTCCTTAGACGGTGGTTTCATGTTTAATACATTGAACCAATCACCGTAGTTTTTTATTTCTTCTAGACCTTTGAATCTTGCTTTAATTTCCTTCATCATGCTTTCAGAAGGAAATCCATTGTTTTCGTCATATCTTTGTATAACATTATTTATTGGCATGTTGCCTGGCATTGCAACATCCAAGAAAATTACTTGAAATGCAATCAACTTTTGGCTAACCTGGGTAGCTTGGAAAGTGGTAGATAATCTGTAATCTCGATCAACAGAAGGGTCACCTAATTTAGAATGATCTTTTAAGTACCACATTACATTTCTCTTCCAGCATTCCTCAATTACATGAGTGTTTACATTTCCCCACCTATACTTTTCACTTCCAGCCAACATTATCAACCATTCGCCAATATTTGGACACATACTCTTATGTCTATGATCAGGTTTTCCAATAAAATTTTCAATTCTTTGCTCCATCATGGGTCGAAGCTTTGGATAGGTGTCGCAAGCCCATAATAGTAATCTATGCAGAGCAAAGTAGCCGTTCAAATGGTGTTCACTAGCGACTTTTGACTTTGAGAATTGAACAACAGTTGAATTCATAAGATTCGATAGGAGCTTTATAATAGCTTTGTGTATGTCATCTTCCATTTGCAGCTTAGTTGATAAAGCTTTAACTGTTTTTTCAAAGGTTGGCTTTAAATTCTGTCCATGTATTGGATTTATAAACAGTGGGAGAAAGTACTGTAATTTTTCCTTCATCATGGATGTAACCGAGCCAGTATCTTTCAGCATCGAATAATATGAATCGGCTAACAAGTATTCGCATGGAGATGTCAGTTGAATATTACGATTTTGTCCTTCTATAATTATGCCATAACCAAACAATTCGCTCTCATTCCTAGGTCTTTCTTTCGGGTTCAATTTGATCTTTGATATATAATCGACAACCACGGTTCTCGAAGCTGAAGCTGACTTACTCGAGGCTTCTTCTGGTAGAGGGGGAAATGGTTTTGCGTAGCTGTGCCCACAATCAGAACATTTAAAACCCTTTGTCAAGCGAACATTTGCATTTGAGGAACCATCTCGTTCATTATCAATTATAAAAGCCAATAAATTTAGTAAAACAGTTTGAACAGTATAACTGGGTGACCATCCAACTGACTTTTCATCGGCCCATTCTGTGTGGATATATTCGAAATCGGAAAAGATCGACAAACAAACCTTAGTGCCTTTCTTTCCCTGACTGGCAGCACCACCAGTGAATTGATAGCCCATAGGCATAAATTCAGCTGAAGGTGATTTGAATGGATAGCATTCAGGAAAGTAGAGTATTATATGATAAACGTCTCCATTGTGTACAAAATTACAATGCCATTCAAGGAAATTTTCATCTAGTGGTTCAGCAGAGATGTTTGAAATAGGATTCTCTCTCAACTCTTCCAAATCCTTCATAAGACGTTTAATAACTCTTTTTTGTCCAATTGATGACATGATTTCAAAGTAATTTTAACGATTCCAAACAATTTAAATCTTAAAATTCAAACCGTACTGAATTTCTCGACTGAAACCGTCTGGTATGAAGATCTATGTCCCTCTTTTTTCACTTTTATACTATTATAATTTTATATTGCGAAATATATAAAAGAATAGCTTCGTTTAAAAGAAAGTCTTTTCTATGAATGTTTTGCTAATAACCATTTCCTATTAGCGATCCTAGTGAGAATTTCAGTATTACTAATAAAATTTTATAGAGAATCTTCTACAATGTCTATACAGAATATAGATGTCATTAGTAGTTACACACCTTTATTAGCACTAATACGATACTCTTTGAGTTGCACCAGATTACGAAAGTTTTCGAAATTGTTATTGAATAATACATCGATTAACCGAGATACCAAGAAAACAAAACCAATGAACACATAGCAACGTTTAAGTAACGAAAATAGAAAATGTACGAATTTGACAATGAAAAGCCTCCTCTTAAGTACATGCATAACAAATAGTGCAGCATACTTCTCCTTTTCGAATGTTAACTATGCCTCCTTCCTTTAGATGATGTAATTTCAATTATCTTACAAATTTTCTGCAACCTGGACATTTTTTCTTTGATTTTCTATTATAAAGAAATTGCATAAGAAAAAGGAAAGGGAACTATTTGATCTTAAAGAACGGGGGAAGAGAAAGAGAGAAGGGCGTACTTTAATTGAATTTTGTAGCATTTCGAACAGAATGTATGTCGGCATGGATTTAAAATTTCGTATGAAAATACTTTACTAAAACAACCAACGCATTGTTGAGTAAAACTTCTTGATGATTTGATTACAACAGTATCTTCAGCCTAATTGTCTTTTGTTTAATTATTCTTTATTATAAATTATACACTTACCTTATATTCCCATTTTTGTAGGCCTAGACTAATTTCGAAATATTGCAAAATAACAGATAAAACTTCCATTTTCTCATGACTAATTATTACTTGTCCAATACGTCTTTTACCATTTGCATCAGCGAGTAATTTAAATAAGCAAAAGTAGAGTAGAGAACAATGTATAATATTTCCGAAGCACCCATTATAAGTTTAGAAATAATTAATGAATAAATTATGCAAATATATGTATATATTAATATTTCTTACTATTTCCAATAGGAGTAAGTGTAATAGTTGAAAATGAACAAGAGATTTTTTCCAAATATTCCCCTATAATAGTGATGAAATAATCTAATAATTTAGGCGAACATCCAGAAACTGTCTTCATTCCAAAAATAATAAAGAGATTCTTATATTGCAAAGGAGAGTTGCTTTTAAGAGGACACCAAAGTCCGCCCATTTGATCCAAAATTATATTATTCTTTATTTCGTCGAAAACACTGATATTTACACTTTTCTCTAATAACTCCATTATAATTGGACACTCGTGAGGTTCAATGTCATCCCAAGAAAAGATAAGAACATCCGATTCGCTTTTTAGTATCGATTTCCATCCAACAGTCAATAAACAATTAAGGAAATTATAATTAAACTCTTTTCTTAACAGAATAGAATGTCTATAGTTTTTATCAAAGGAATAATAAAAGTTTGCTAAATTATCATGTTCTTGGTATAAATGAATTTGACTAATTGGAATTATTTCTTTCCTTATCTCTAAAGCTTCGGCTAACATCCACAATTTCTTTACCTTCTCTAAGTCAGTATCCACTAAATGAATGCAATTTAAAGTAGAAGGAACACTGGAATGGTATTGACTTAGTCCTAATCCTTTCAATATAGCGTAGAGAAGCTCTTGAAAGGATTTCTCACTGGAAAAGGCTGAAAATAAATCCGAAACTATAGCAAAGGATTATCAATTGTTCAAGTTATGATTAAATTATGCAATTATAATTTAAGATGAAAATATGGCAGACGAAGCCTGAACTTACTTGTTCCACCCAAAATGGGAAGTACTAAGGATTCAGAATTCGTTTCTATCGTCTTATTGATCGTATTGTTAACGCATAAGGTAACGTCGTTTGGATTTGATGGTAGGCACGTAATAATTAGAGTTTTCCACTTGAAATTTGAATGATGTCTCAATCTTTCATAATATGCTCTTCCATTTGTGATATTTCTCAAAGTCATTCCTTTAACTAGACGCTTCTTTGATACTCGTACACTGTTAATAACGTCATTCGCCACACCATTGTCCATATTATATTTAGCATCTACAGAAAAGGCGACG
Organism: Dimorphilus gyrociliatus; assembly: GCA_904063045.1. NCBI lineage: Eukaryota > Metazoa > Annelida > Polychaeta > Dinophilidae > Dimorphilus > Dimorphilus gyrociliatus. Next base: position 414,180 of record CAJFCJ010000003.1, read on the forward strand.
GCATCAGAGGACACTTTACAAATATTTGTACGATAGATAAATATCTTTCTTCCATTCGATAGTTTTATTGCTAAGCACTTTTCCGAAGGATCTGATAATTCTAATTGTCGAATTCTATACTGATTTCTTTGTTGGATAAAATTTGTCCATAAATCGTTGCTCGTTATCTCCGTTAATAATTGATTATTAGAAGATTGAGTAGAGTTTTCGTTACTTGATTGTTGTAAATCCGTTAAACATCTATTGGTAATATTATGAATTAATCCATTTGAAGATGAATCAATTAAAGTATAGAAATCATTTAATTCAATTGTTATGAGTTTTTTTGCCAAGAAGAATTTTTCGCTATTATTTCCATGAATTTTTAATGAATTTTCACTTTTAATCCATGTATAATTTATATTTGTCCTATTTCGAACCGATTCCATAAATGAATTTATGGTAGAGCTAGTCTCGAATAGTTCATAAGTATTATTTAGGAATTTGTATTCCCATTTATTCTTGTAATCAGTCATTGATGAATTTTCCTTCAGTTAATTAAAAATAAAACCAATTACACAGTATAAAATAATTTACTGTCTATTGAATTAAGACTATTTATAGTTATACACTGCATTTATATACATGTATATATAAACAGTATATATCTGCTTCTATCTTTATCTTTATCACTCTATCTGTCTCTCTTCTTCCTTTCTGTATCTATGACTATATACCACAATTAATGCTGCTTCTTATCCGTTGATTTTGCTGCAATTCATAGACTTTTTATACACAACATATATATATACATATATATATATATACAATGTATATATATTAATATAGAACCTGAAAAGATATACATATGTATTCGCCTTAATATTTTACTTCTCCATAGAGAAATAGTCGTAAAGCGTCAACAATTGACACTTTCCAGATACCATCTAATAAAGTACGAAGGTTATAAGGAATATAAGAACCTATGTAAAACAAACTACATTTACTCCACCTAGCGGTATAGCAAAATTGTCAAAGAATATGCAATGGCATCCATAAACTTGGGGCATCAAAAAGACACGGCAACTGGTGTTATTTTTCTTTTATACACCCTTAAGTAATATTGCAAAATTTCAAAGTTATCTAAGAAGAAGAAGAAGAAGAAACGGAAGAGAAGGATAAGATAATTTACGAATAATTTTAAGAAATGTGAAAATAGTATTAGAGTAAAGAAGCAATATTAAGATAGATAGTGGGGAGGAGAGAGTGAGCGCGACTAATAAGGATATATTTTCTAAATAAAGTATATAGACAATGTTTCAAACTGTGTGATACATTGTTAAACTAAAGCAATGATAATAACAACTAATTAAATAATCTTATTTGCAAATGAAAATATTAATCCTCAATTTCTAATTAATTAATTAATTAACTTTTTAAGCTATATATTCAATTATATATGGAATATTATCAGTATTTCGAGTTAAAACTATACTTAAAATTAGAGATATTAGCAAGCGTCTATAAATAGAGTACAGTACTAAACAACTAAACTATAATTCAATAAACTTTATATATCGTATAACAATAAACAATACCAATTATAAATAAAAACAAATTCATATTTACATTTAGAACAAATACAATCACGTGACAAGGAAGCTTTCTATTTTATAATATACAATATTATCGGTATTATAAATAATAGAACTTAGTTCGTTAGAAAAGAAACGATGATCAGATTATTAATTAATTAATTAATTCTAACAATTACTAATATCTATTAATTACAAATTGATAATTTAAACTGAAAGACGTACGAATGGGGAGATGATATATACGTACAAGTATTTAGTTGATAAGAGATGCGAATATTTTCAATACGATTATTGTCATATTTAAAAGGGGAAGAGCAGCTATATCTGTATTATGTATTTAAAACAAAAATAGTAATTCAATACGTTAATAAGTTTTCCTTTTTTTATGAAATTTCTTATCCTCTCTTCCAAAGAAGGTTCCAAAGTTCATCTCTTTTTGTTAAAATACAAAAGTTTCTCTTCAACTTATGCGTAGTTTAATCGTTTTATTAATAGAATATTGTCATTTTGTCAAGAGAAAACAACCAGTTTAACAAGAAAATAGTAAAAATGGACGATAAAGAAAATAAACTAAGTATTCGTATCAATTCATCAACTTTTTACGGTTATTTTAAGAATAGACTATCTGTAAATATTCGTAAAATATGCGATAAACATTGCGTTGGTCTACGTTGGATATTTGATTCGAACTTATTAGAAATATATGGAAAAAAGGATAATATTGATAAAGTAGAGCAGATGATTCTTGATGAATTAAAAAATCATGCTTGCATTGAATTGAAATTATCGTCGAATATAAAATTACCAAAGTTTGATCATTTAGCATTAACGCCTATAGTTACGGATGATTTCTATAATCGAAATACTATGTATATTGGCCCTAAGGATAATCTTATCCAATTAGCGGACGATCTCTGGTCTAAATCCTACTTGGACAATTTCACTTTGATTACGTTCAATAATACAGATTTTAGAAATCTGGATGACGACAATGACTATTTAAAGCTATTGAATGATCAAGATGATGTATTTGGAGAATATGAAAGTGAAAATAGTTTCTTTGAATATTTAACTGAAAGTGAAAAAAACGAGATTTCCGAACAGAAGAAAGAAGAGGAGAAAATGAAATCTCTTTTACAAAAATCAAACGAAAATCATTCAAGGAAGACAAGCCTTCAAGATGACGTTCATAACGATGAATCTTTTTATTATAAATCGAAATTTAAAAGAAATTTTATTGGTAAAAAGATTAATGATTATTATTTTTTTATATAAAGAACTATTAATTCTTTTTCTTTAGTGGCAGCTTGTTGCTTTGATATAAAATATTCAAAGTCCGATGCTATAGCTATGTCAGTCTTATTAGGAAATAATAATCAATTTAAATACGGAGCACAGAAATCAGTATGGGATTGTCTAGACGAAGAAGACAGAAAGAAAATTGATAATACAATAACCAAGTGTAATTTTAAACATGGACAAATTCTTTATCAGAATCTTCTTAAATCAAAATGGAAAGCTATAATTTTAGTATTACTTTCGCCCAATAGTGTTGATGACTTGTATACTCAATTAAGAAAATCGACAATGAATCTATTAAAGGCCGCCGATGAATCTGGTAATAAAAATCTTGCAATGACAATTATAGGAAATTCATTAAGTATTATTAATTAACTTGTATGGATTATACTAAGTAATCTTGGTGCATATTCTTTCCAGATAAACAACGGATTAGTTTCTTAGAGAGAGTTCAAATTGTTCTAAACACTATTAAAAGTTTAAACTTTAAAAATTTAATATTTATTAAACTAATTACGAATGATAAGCGTAAAATGAAAATTTTAAAGGAATGCTTAAACGAATACTTTGAAAAATCATCCCAAGCTCAATTATTAAACTGTTCATCTAAGAAAAAGAAGAGTTTCTTTCCAACAAAAAAATTAAGTACAAAAAGTTATTCGAGTCCTTCAACACCAAGTTACGAAAGCGTTAAAAGTTCTTTTAACAATATAAATATTCATAAGAGATTTCTATTCCCATTTACATTCTTAAAGGAAAACGAGAACACTTATTTCTACTATAGCATAATTAATAATCAAATAATTAAATTTCATTCAAAGTTAATATTTATCTTTATTAAAGAGTTCTTTGTAAAGTTGGATTTAAATCAAGAAGATTTAAAGATTATCTTATCAATTAATAATAAAGAAAATAAAATTAATATTAATACTGATAACGATAGTATTGCTAACATAAAATATCAATTAGATAAATATTTAGAAAATATTATAATAAGGAAGATACATATTAAGGAAAACGAACAAGAGAGTATTAAATTATTAATAGATAAGGAAATTAAGTTAAACAGTAATCAAAGATTATATTACGAGTTGAATAACAATGACCTTTCGCTCATTGGAAATGAATATTTTATATCTAAATTTATCAATAGGCATTTAAACTTGTGGAAGAAGTTTAATATTTTCGGTAAGTAGATGAATATGTATACAAAATCTAATTTATATTCTTTCTCTCTCGCTCTCTCTCTCTCCTCATTCATTAGTAAAAGCTACAAGTGAAGATATAACTAAAGTTACAGCAGATACAATTATCGTTCCAATAAGTGTAAAACTAAGTGGACAAGTCTTCAAAGCAATCCTCAATCATCTTCAAAAAGATGATAAGAGAAATTTTCTTCAATTTCTTGACCACTTAACTTTGAAAGCCGGAGATGTCTATTATTTTGAATTGAAATATTCCAAATGGAAGAGTATTGGCGTTATAATTATTTCTCCAGAAAATTTCTATTCTTATATAAAACTGTCCGTAGTCAATCTATTGTATAAGATTGATGAATTCATGAATGCTTCTGCTATTATGCCTGTTGTTGGCGGTTCAATAAGTTAATTTTCATTTCCTTCAATGAAAGTTATTAATTATTAATTTTTACTTTTTTCTTTTACCTTTCATTTGACATTTAGACGTCAACGGAATTGATTTCGATAAAACTTTAATGGAAATTGCTCATGCTGTAAAACAAGTTCAAGTTGAATATTTAATTCATTTGCACATTGTTGCTTTAAAGAAGAAGACTGTTGAAAAAATTTACAAACTTCTCTACGAAGATAAACAAGAGACATTTTAAATGATATTTCATATTCATATCGTTCAACATTAATACTAGATGTCGTTGTTATACATACGTTACCACCAATGTTCAAGTAATTCTAATGAATAATATAATAAATGGAGAACTTTGCACATTTTTCAGCTACAGAGTCATACTAGGAGTTTCATGAAATGAAAGCGATATAAATAATATATAAATATTTGTATTGTGTCTTTAATGATAGAAAATGTTATAGACTTTTCAATTCTATGTATACTTATCATAAAATTATTTTATAGTTCATAGACTACACACGAAATGTACTTTGTTACATCCGCTTATATTATTTTCTGTTTTTATGTTTCAAGCAGATAAACAATAATTACAATAAAGTTTATACTGTATATAAATCCTACAAAATTTCTCTCTCTCTCTCTCTCTCTAACTGCTATAAAATAAGAATAACAATACAATTAGAATGTAGTATTATTATTATTTTTTTAATAAAAAAAGAGGAAAGATCGATATTTAAATAAATTTTAAAAAAATCTATTAAAAAAATTCTCCCTTTTCTTTAATAAATCAATTTTTATTTCACTGTCTGTTTTATATGTTCAAAAGCTTACAAATTAGTCTATATACTAGTTTAAATAGAAATATACATATATATATATATACAAGTATATATAATCTACTAAATATATCTAATTTGTATTTTAATTAGCGAACAGCTTTCATTAACTTATAGGCAATATATCCAGTAATACAGTATATATTAATATTGAGTATGGCATCATACTTTATCTTTACCATTAAACAACGAAATTTTATAAAACTATACTTCTCGATACGATATATAAACAGAATTATTGATAGCAATGTAAACAAATGAATGAATGAATAAATAAATTAAAGGGATAGAGGAGGAAAATAAAAAAAAAACAAATCTTTCTATAGCATACTCTTTAATTCTGCCCCATCCTCATTTTCTTGTTCGTCATCTGTTGTCCAATTTTGTAGCCTCCCACTACCAAATATAATAAAAAATACTGAACCGAATACGAGTACTCCCGATGATATAAAAAGTACTACCATCCACTGATCTTTCCTTTGCTATTAAATTACAAGGAAATAAATCAAACTAATTTTCCTTTTTGTACTGGTTTGACTTACATTCTTTGTCAAATAGCCGACCAATGGAGGAGCAACAAAACCTGCTACTGAACCAAGCATATTTGATATACCAAAAAGCGTTCCAGCGTACTTTGGGGCAATATCTATATGGTTAACGAGGAAACCGGAATATTGGGACCCACTTAAGGTTACACCAAGGGTTAGTAGGCCTATTGTAATTGGGTAAGCTCTACAATCCGTGAATGCTAGACCAACTAAGCAAGCAGAGGCTCCAATGCCACCTACAGAAATAGATTCTTAACAGAGTACTTGAATCTTTCCTTGTTTAATTTATTATGAGTAAAACAATTTATTATAACGTACCGATAGCAGTCATAAGTTTTCTCGTTTTTGTGATTGATAAATAATGAGAAGAGATAAGCTTATCGGCAATAAGGGGAGATATGCTCATATTCGCCCACAAGCCTATCCAGGGAAGAGCTGAGAAGTAGCCGTTCTAAAAATCAAAATTTTGAGACGAGGAAACATATTTATAAAACGTAAAAATAGTATAAATAATTAACAAGCTAAATCCTTACAGATTGTATATCGAAATGAAGAACTTCGTAAATAAAAGTAGGTGTATTTGTCAGAAATATATACAATCCCCAGTCTGAAGTTACATTGGCTATTAAAATTGCCCAAACAGGCGGAGATTTTATAAACTTTACCCAAGGAATTTCCGTCTAAAAGAATATAAATATAAATTTATATATATATACCATATATATTCAGCACAATACAAGTTCAGTGCATGCTACAATGTATGTACATATTGTTACATAATATAATAGACTTTTATACATACATTTTTAGGATTCTTTAACAATTGCCCTTGTAAACTATTAATAATATATAGTTTTTCTTTTTCATTTATCATGCTATGACTTGAGGGATTATCACTGACAAATATGAGCCAAAACACGAGCCAAAAGGCTGTCGATAATCCTTGATTGAAAAGAGGATTAAGAGCCATTTCGAAAGAGAATTATGAGAATTAAATTGCAAATAAATTACCTGTAATGTAAAAAATTGACGGCCAACCCCCTGCAAAGCCGAATTCACAAAGAGCACCCGAAAGAGGCATTCCAGCAACACTTCCCATCATTGCTCCTGCAATTTTACATTAGGAAACTCTTTATATTTCATATATGAGCATGTTTACGTATGTATATTATTAAAGAATTCCTTTTTAGAAAAACATTACTGTTCTACCTGCGTACGATAATGACACCAATTTAGATCTTTCTAAAGGTGGTGCCCATTGACTCCAAATGGAATGTAAAATTGGGAATGCTGCACCCTGGTCAAGTTTAAAATATCACAAGCTTTACGAAGAAACAATTAGTTTTAAAAAGAAAACACCTACCGACCCTAAACCAACCAAAACTCTTAAAAATAAGAGAATTCCCAATCCCATTTTTGCTCCGGAAGGTGTTAAAAGTGTTGCTGCTGTCGAGATTGCTGTAAATATTCCAAAAATCTTTTTTCCTCCAAATCTTTCAGCCAAAATTCCTCCAGGGATTTGACTTATCAAATATCCGTAAAAGAATGCTCCCAGAATATGACCTTGTTGTACCTTATCGTATTCTAATTTACCATCTTCCATAATATACTCTGTTCTGTTAATAGATTTTATACAATTCGGGTCTACCGTTCTATTATCGAATTGCAGGCTGTTTGAGGAGGCAACGGCCGTATGATTGATCATACAAACTATTGCAACACTCATTCCAACTCTCTGTAAATAGATGTTAAGAAGTCCAAAAAACATAATAACTGCTAAGAACATTCGACAGGAGAATAGCAGAGGTTGTCTTTTACCAGCTGCAATTTTCTTTGAGTAAGCTATAAATGGCGATTTCGAAAAAAAAAATTCCATGCCAGGCACATCCATATCTGTTTTTAGATTGTTTTATAGTCTAAAATAAAAACAATAGGAATTTATCTCTATCTCTGGTTCACTCTCCCTTTGCTTCTTTTTTTTCTCTATCTACATCACAAAGCGACAAATTACAATATGCTTGTAACGTGTAACGAACCGCGCGAGTCTATATGTAGATACTTATAATGCACTAAATGACAAGTCACACCATTGTCTTGAAAAATCAATATTCTAGGGTTTGTTAAATGGGCTAGAAAAAAGGGGAAAGATATACTTCAAACTTTAAAAAAAAGAAACAAATAAAACAAGATTATTATTTTTTTGTTGATGGAAAATCTCTCCCCTCTCCCATCTCTCTCTTTTCGCCTGCCTATGTTTGTTCCCCAGTCAATTTTTATAACAATTCGTAGAAAGAAAAATGTATTCAACTGCCTGGGTAAGCTGTAAGCTCATGTATTTGTGAAATAGCTTGCAAAAATCAGCAAAAAATTAATTACATTTGTCGGGAAATCATAATTGCGTCCTTGTATTATGTCTGTAGAAAAATACTAAAGAATGGAAGGGATCTCTTCTTCGTCTTAGTTGTGAGTACGAGTACTGACTAACTATTCTATTTAAAGGTAAAGGAACAATTTCTGTCTTTGAAGAAGCTAAATGCCATATTCTAATAATCACCAAATCTGAACCATGTATTAATCGTCTGTGCTCTAATTAGTTAGGCTTAAATATTTCAATCATTTATTAAGCTCCTAACTTTTGTTTTTTGCTTATTGAAGTTTTTCCATATACCACTCAAAAAAACCAATCTCTTTTAGAAACTCTTTTAAGAGGTTTTCTTCTGACTCCGTCATAGGAGCTACTGGCAACCTTGGCTGACCGACAGCTAAGCCTAAGCATCTTAATATAGCTTTCGAACCACCGGGAACAGTTAGCTCCATTTGCCTCCTTACTGTCATTAAATCTAATGCCCTCTTTTGGCATGCTCTTGCTCGACCTACATCACCCTTATCAAACGCCTCCTTTGTATTACTTAGAACGTGACCTAGGAAACTATCACAGATGGTAGTTTTGCACCCAAGTACTAAACCCTCGAGGAAAAGCTGAATAGGAACAAAGTTAATCGTCTAAATATAAAAGTGGTTCAAAAGGGAAAAACTTACGTCATTAGTGCCCATCATCATTATCATATCTGGATGATCAGTTAGTACTCTGTGGATGCTATCTAGTTGGGGAGAAGTGTGCTTAAGTCCTTTTAAAGTTGGAATTTGCGATTTAGCCTTTTTAAAGAATTCCGTTACTGAAACTGAAATTACCTAAAGATTTTTAATTCACTGTATATAACATAATTATGTTAATTTACGGTTAATTCCTGTCAAGAAATTGATATCATATAGGAAAAACGCCGTATTAGGAGCGGCTGAAGCGACTTTAGCTATATAGTTAACGTAATCTTCCATCCTCAAAGGGATCAAATAACTAGGAGCTACACAAGCGATTCCATCCGCTCCAATAGATTCAGCGTGCTTCGCCTAAGGATATTTATATAAATTCATGCATAAAATCTATTTGAACTGTATATCTAGTATAAAAGTATTTTTAGAAAATGGTAATAATATCCTATACCAATTGCATCGATTCCATATAATTACCAGTTCCAACGTGAACAATAATTTTCTCGAATCTAATTTTAATAAAAATAAAAAATCAATAACTAATACATTTTTTAAAAATGAAAGCAAGAGACTGCTAGTTTCTTTCTTTCTCTATTTGCCCTTATAGAGATTTATTATTATAAACAATAAATTACCTAGACTTTCCAACTTCCATCCACTTCTCGGCTACACTCTTTCTTTCATCAACAGTCATTGATAAAGCTTCTCCGGTTGTTCCATTAACTAATAAAAGCCAGAGAAGAAAAGAAATTATAGTTATACAATTTATTTCTAATGATAAAAGAAAAGTTATTTTACCAAATAGATTCTTTATACCATGATCTTTTATTTGTCCGGCATAAGAGTCGAACAAATCAAAATTAACATTTCTGTATTATTACAAATGAATATTAAAAACTTAATACAATACGAGTATTCTTATTCTTTTTACCCATTTTCGTTAAATGGCGTAACCGGTGCAGTAACAAGACCATTAATCGTCCAGGACGCAATATTCTATTGTTGGAAAGGAATAAAATTTATAATCAATCCTATATAGATATACTGTATATGCTATACACGTATAGCAAATATACAGTATTATAGGTACAAGTATTTCCCTTCCCTCAAAATCTATTTTATTAATCTTTCTAATATTTTGTATTAGTTATACAATTAAGGAGCCTCTCCATTCCAGCCTACGCAGAGAGAGTTAGCTATTTTCAACTGTCTTCATTATAGACCAAAAACACCTACCACCTTTAATTTTTTTCCCTTCTGTATATATATTATGAATTAATATAAAAATAGTAAAATATAAGATAAATAACCAAATTATTTATTGACAAGAATCAATTTTTTTTATATTACTTTTGTGATAAAATACATTTACCTAAAAAAAAGAGAATGAATGGTTTCCAGTTGTTATAATAGTATTAATTATTAATAAATTAGTTTTAACATGTTAAAACTATAAATAGTAGAATATATAAATTCATTAGAAATATTATTGTTTATTATTATTAAAGAAACCAAATGAGATAGAGAGAGAAGGAAAAGTTACAATTGAAATATATTAATGAAAGTGGGCGTATATGTTGATGGTATAAAGACTATTACAGGGAAAGTAATTTGTAAATAGTGTATATATAAATAAAAAGAGTACAAATACAACAAAAAAACTAAATTAAATCTTTAGATTAGATTAATCTACTTATAAAAAGTTGCAATCTTCTTCTATTTTTGTTTTTTCCTCTACTCTATTGGACATTTAGCATTAATTTTTGCTGCTAGTATTATTTTATTATACATTAACTATAGACTTTTATCGCTGTTAGGCTTTTTTTATTATTATCTATTTGGAATATGATAGGAAAACAAAAGAATTCTTTAAAAATTAACCAATTCAAGCTGGGTTTTCTTGTAAACTGTATGTTAAATTTAATGATGAAATTAATATTCAATTTTCATTCATAATTTATAATGCAAATAGTTTACATCATCTAAATTTTTTAACATATTTGCTAAAACTTACCGGACTAGTCATCTTCGTTCTTTGGTCATATGATTGTCACGTGACCATTAAAAGATTTCAATAATATTATTTACCGGTTTATAGAGGATATATTCTGTTAAATAAAATATTACTAATAAAACCAACATTATATGTGCACGTTTTAGTAATTTCGAAAAGTTGAATAATAATGAAATGATTAAATAGCAGAATAGACTGGTTCGCCCGCCATATTGAGGAGCATCTTTTCATTCGAAATTTTGCAATGCTGCTGTCATTTTCCAGATTTTCGATATTTCTATAAATTGTTCCGGAATGTTTAAGAACGCTTTTAATAAGAAAAAAAATTATCAGGACATCAACCATTCTTGTGTTGTACGATTTTTGGACGATTCTGAACCGTTGGAGGTTTTTTACCAGGTAAACATTAACCAATTGGGTATTTTTACAATTTTTAATTCTATTGATTTTCCAAACTGTCATAATAGTTAAGCTTAATAAAATTATTTAGTTAACTTTTGTTAATAATAAACTTTAAAGAAAATTTTTATAGGAATTTTATAAAAGAATTTAAAAGGGGAAAAACTTTGACCACCTCCAATAAGATTTGTATATAGTAGATTTGAAATGATAATATTTAGTGATGATAAGATTTATCATTATTTTTTCTTTTATACAAAAGCTTTTAGTCGTATTGGACGTGAAAGATAAATATACAACCAATTGTCATTCATTAATCATTATTAGATTAAAATTAAAGGTAAAACTTTCACGACACACTAACGTTCCATTTTCCCTCTCATTTATGATTAATAGCAAAAGTATGTTTCTAAGTAGGAAGAGGATCTTTTTCTTATGCGGAAGCAACAATTGTATATTCAATTGAGCCTACTTCGCAAGAAATATCAGTAAATAACGGAATGTTTTTTTGTTTAATGAAAGATATATATAGCTATTAGTAAGTAGGCTAGATTTGGAATTCTTACCTGACTCTATTCGAAATCGACTGGTATATTTTAATAGAAAATCTATCTAAATACTAGTCCAATATTGATATGTTTAGACCGCTATTCTTTAACTTGATCAGACAATTTGCATCGTATTTCAATTAGTAAGAAGGTTTAAGTAAAGGGAGAAGGAGAATAAAATATAAATATTATAAAAGTTTATCTATCTATCTTGCTTCTGCATGACAAACTTTTACATTTCTTTCGTTGTTTATAGTGTCAATGTTTTCTCCCTTAACAAATAGATTTATTAACAAAATTAGGTATGAAACATGTGCATAAAATTTATACATGTCAAGGTTTACTTATCTCTAAATCATAGATATATTTTTTTTAATATAAATGCTTTAAAATCTAATTTTTATATTAATTGGAATGCTTTTTAGTATTGCGGCTATTAGTTTTCATTCTATACTGTAAATAAATATTCAAAACGTTGTATAAAATTTTCTTTCCTACACTGTATATTTGTATTTCTCTCCATCTCTCTCTCTCTTTTTTTTTATCTATCTGTCTCTTTCACTCTCTCTCTCTCCCTCTCTCTCCCTCTCTCTCTCTCATTCTCTGTCAACTTATGCATTAGTATAAAAAAAATACTTATTAATGTTGAGGGTCACGTCAAATCTTATTAAAATTAATTAATTATTACTCATGATAAGGTTGTTAACCATATGTATGTTGCTATAATCGTATCAAGGCATCCATTTGAAAATTAATATTAAAAAAAAAAAGAAAAAAAATTTTCTAGTCTAACACCTGTTACAGCCACGTTTGCATCAAACAGGCCTGGTGATAAACTCATAAATTTCAATACGTAAATGAACAAAATATATAATTTTAATTAATCTCTTTTATTCAAAAAGTATTACGTAGGCGTAACCTTTTCACTATTTGCATGGTCTTATCATAGAATAAATTAAAAGAGTGCATTTTATCAGCGCCAGTAAATATTGTAAGAATATATTGTAAAATGCTAGAAAAAAAGATAGTAAAAGAGAGAAAGCGATAGCTAGATTTTTATTTTTCACTTTGCTCTTATCTTAGTCCTATAATAAATATAATTAATAGTATTATTCACCGATACCTAATTAAATAAAAAAACGAAGGATCTCGTACTAAATCCTTTAATAGACCATTTGAAATTTAATTATCGTCTTTTCATGGACGAAATTACTCATAATTCGTATCATTAAAGGTACGTTTTTATTATATTCTCTACCCTTTTTAGATAGAATCAGTATAAGGTTAACTTTTTATCATTTTATGTGAACGTAAAAACTAGAAAAAGTTTACAAAAGCCTTTAAGAAAGGAAATTTTTTACGAGTATATACACAGTATATATATCTATATATCTTTGTACGTTGAAACATTCAAGGCATGTGTCATTATTTGTAAAATTTAATCTGAAATAAAAACATTTCCAAGAAAATTAATTGAAGCTTAATGTAAATATAATATTAATTCTTGCATCTTTTTTCTTAACATAGAGGGACACGAAGGGCCAATGGCTTTTAGAGCACGTTTGCAATGAATTAAATTTAGTTGAAAAAGCCTACTTTGGTTTGAGATATGTGGACAACAACAAGCAGCGGGTAATTAAATTACTTTAATATTTTCTATAGAAATAAAATCTAAATATCGTTTTTCTTTACATTTTTTTTACCATTTTCCACAGCACTGGCTAGACCCGTTAAAACCAGTATATAGACAATTAAAAAGTATGTAACGAACTACAGAGTTTATACATTATATACAATCAATAGAATTCGACTTTTTTTTTTAATTCATTTCCATTTCCAGATGTTACTCCCCAAGTGCTCTGCTTTAGGGTAAAATTTTACCCGGCCGAACCTTTAAAATTGAAGGAAGAAATTACAAGGTACTACTTGTATTTTTTTTCTCTTTCCTTAATTAAACTATATTCTAAACGCCTCTTCATGACACATCCACCCCTTTACCTTCTATTCCACTCCTACCTCGATTTTTCCAGCACAAATAAATAAATTCGCTTTCTCATCCTATCTGATTCTTTTAAGTCGAAGTTGTATGTAATCGTAGCAACAGTTTCACAGAGCATATACTCATTTAATAAGCCTTTGAAGTAATCTCAAACCTCCTTAACGTATAAGCTATTGTATTGTTATACCTGTGCGGTATATTCGATAAGAAGTGCTTAGACCACTTCATAGACTAACAAAAGTCCCTAAGAGTCAACGTTTTAAATTTCAGTACCACTTACCATTTTTTTTAAAGTAATATCAAGAAAATTATTTTGATACTTGAATTTCACGACCTAGAATTTTATCTGGCAGAAATTCTTTCTCTTTTCCTATTTCCTTACAATGCTACTTCGCACATTGTATTACCTCTTTTTTTTTTTACTCTCTCCAGATATTATCTTTTCCTGCAATTAAGACGTGACTTGCATCATGGACGTCTGCTGTGTTCCTCTCAGGATGCTAATTTACTCGCAGCTTATATCGTTCAATGTATGAGTACTAATAGAATTTTCTTCAACTGAATAATTGCCTATTCTATGTAATTTTACAGCTGAATTGGGTGACTACGAACCGCAAGATCATCCACCTGGATATGTCAGCCAATTAAAAATGTTGCCTAAACAAAATGAACAACAAGAAGAAAGAATAGCTGAACTACATAAAACTTTAGCGTAAATAATTATTTTAAAAATATTTTCGTTCTCCCCACGGGTTACTGTTTGCATTATCCAGAGGGCAAGTGCCATCTGTAGCGGAAGATAATTTCCTTCAAAAAGCGTCCACATTAGATACTTATGGAATAGATCCTCATCCAGTAAAGGTAGGTTACAGCTATTTTGATCTTTTTATTTATATTCTATCTCTCACGGTCAAAAACTAGTTAAGAAAATTTTTGTTAAATTTACATTTATTTTAATGTGGCAGAGAGAATTATACGGGAGTAGGAATTGTTCTTGGCAACTACAAATTTCAGTAACAGGTCATTAGTTAATCAAAATGAAAAAGAGAAAAAAAAGAGATTACTCATTGAATTTTGTTTTCTTTTTTTCTTCTTTTTGGTTTTAAACCCTTCCAAAAATGACAGTACAATAATACAAATAATAGCCAAGTTCGTTATCTATTTGTAATATATGTATTCAACATTATTATTCTTATTATTTGTATTTATATAGATTGTGTTTTCTTTTATTAAAAGAAAAATTTTCCCTATTAAACAAAAATTAGTTTTTATTAGAAGAAAATAATATGCATAATCACACTGGTTTGAGCAATACTAGAGTTTTTATCTAAATCTACGCGTTTTCTTACAAAACTAAAGAGAGGAAGACAATAGAAAAAAAACTAGAAAGAATAGCAGTAAATCAATGAAAGAAAATTTCCTTTAGAATCTTTGACACTAAAAGATTACGGATGAAGTAGAAAGGTTGAGGGAAGGGGCGTAAATAAAAAGAGAAGAAACAGTATAAGAAAAAGAGAAAATAGTTTTTTATGTTTGTTTGTTATCTCTTTCTACTTTGTTTTTTCTTTCATCCTTTTTTAAAAAGAATTTACAATTTTTTGAATTATTGATGAAGTTTTTTTATCTTCTTCCTCCTCGTAATAAAATTTCAGTCGGTATCCGATTGTATTATATCCTTCACTCGCGCTGATAGCAATTCGACTAGTTTTCGGGTAAGATGTTGTCGTTGAATATCAAAAGAAAACAAAAAGTGAAATTCCCTTTCTTTTGTCAATTGCTTTTGTTGAAACCCCAAGTTTTTTTTTTAATTACTTGTTTTTTAATTTGTTTAGTTATTCAGTAGAGGAAACACTGGATAAGTGAATTTCTACTGACAATTTGTGCACTAGACAATGTATTGTTTTCAATGCGTTAAATATCCTGAAGAAATCTTAAGAATTCACAATTAAAAACTAATTGTTTACCAATTTTATGTTGTTGATGTAAATTTTTTAACAGCCCAGAGACCAAATTGACATTCCCGAAGTCTATAGCCCTGATTTAAACACTAGTGATAGTTTTGAGGCAAGTTATCGCCAAAAAAAAACGACAAACAGGAGAATATTCTCAATATTCTTGCAAAAAGTCATTGATTTCTTGCTGTGTGCTTTCTATCAATTTTTATCAATATAACAGCCAGCTCTCCTATTCTGTTTTTTGATTA
The DNA here is from genome assembly GCA_904063045.1 of Dimorphilus gyrociliatus. Lineage (NCBI taxonomy): Eukaryota > Metazoa > Annelida > Polychaeta > Dinophilidae > Dimorphilus > Dimorphilus gyrociliatus. The sequence goes on from CAJFCJ010000003.1 coordinate 430,259, forward strand.
ACAATATTTTGTAGATTTATAGCTAATTAATAATTTTTCTTTATTTGTTTTTGTCTAATTCCAAATCACCAAAATAACAAAACACTAATTTTATGTCTAAACAACCTGGAATATTTTTAATTTATTCTAATCCAAAACAGGATCAAAAAGGAACTCAAATGTATATTGGAGTTACTCACCGTGGTATAATTACATTCCAAGGAAATAAAAGAATTCATCTATTTAAATGGTTTGTTTATATATTTTTTATAGATATTTACAAATTATTCTATGATATATTTAGGCAGCAGATAACGAAAGTTGTATTTGAAGGCCGAATGTTTATCATACATATCGCAGTTTCAGAGGTAAATATATTAACGATTTAAGAGAATATAAATCTAATCAATAAAAAAATTAGGGTGATGAATTTACGAGGGATTTCAAAAGAGTGAGTAAAAAAAAGACAATTTACCAAAAATTCAAACAAACCAAAGCAAAACAAATTACTAAAATTGATATATATGTATATATAAAAAAAAAGCAATCAAAAGATTATAATTGTTTCTCCTTAAGGGTTGGGAATGTTTTTTTTTATTTATTTAATTTATTCATATCTCTTTCAATCTTCTTTCTGTTTCTTCTTCGTCTTCATTCTTTCATTATTCACTTTAAATGTAAAAGTTTCATAAATTCTATCCGTTTTTCTTTTTCAATGTAAAAACTTGCACAGTATACATTATCTTTTACGTGGATGGTTTCTTTATATGATATACTGCATATATAAATATATCGGAATGTTTTTATTTATTATTGTATACTTTCATATCTTTAATTAAATGTAAACTATTTACTCCATAATTTCAATTAGAAAAAACAAGCTTGCGGATTCAAATGTCCTACATTAGCCGCCTGCAAACACCTATGGAAATGCGCAATGGAGCAAAAATATTTCTTTACGTTAGTTCTATGCCTTTTTACTATAAAATTTAAATTTATACTTTTGACTTGACTTAATTTCTATATTTAACTTTAATTTTAGGTTAATTTCCTCTACGGAAGCTCCTAAAGTTATTTCGAGTGGCGGCTTCTTCAGTCGAGGCTCCAAGTTTCGATATAGGTATTAATTAGTTTAATTAAGCGGAATCTTTGCAAATAAATGGAAAACTAATGCATTATTTATTTTCTTCTTCGTCTTCTTAATTTGTTGTTGTTTATTAATGAATATTTAACATCTATATGTATATTTACAAATACAGCGGTCGTTGTCAGAAAGAAGTTTTCGAAGATAGTGAAAAAATTAATCGCGAACCTCCAGAATTTGAAAGGTGAGACAATTTATTTGTTTTCCTCTTTATTATATTTTCCATTTTCTTTAGATCAAGCTCCAATCCTCAATTCGTTAGGAGCATAAACCATCAAAGATCTTCTACTATGCCGGCCCGCCTTAATGAGAGTAAGTCTTTCTAGATTAAATACAATTATTACTATTGGCACTTTTTGCACTTTCTTTGCATGCTAATTGTATGCGCATGTGCGTTGTTTCGTACAGGTTTTGGTGGCGTCACAAACGACCAAATTAAAGGTAAGAGTCACGTATTGTTTGTATACGTTATAAAAAAAAACAAAAAAAATCGTCGTGAAAATGGAAAAAAGAGAAAAAAAATCAACTTTTTTTTCATTAATGGAGCCTGAGTTAGGTGAATTTTATATTGGCAAAAAAATCACAAAATATACTAAAACTTTCTCCAACAAAGATAAATAAAGATAATAAAAACAAATAATCGAACGTAGTTCTTTAAATAAGATATAAAAAGAAATTTGAATATTCAGGCTCTGCTAACAATTTTTCCTAGTATTAGTTTGTTACAAAGAAGAAGAAAAACATATATATTCTTATCTTTGTACAGAATGTATTTCTTTATTATTATTATTATTTCTCGAACAATAAAACATCATCCCCATATGGAAAAAGTATAGGATATTGCCAATGAACTCAAGCATTTTCCATTGTTTCAACAATATCCTTAATTTTTATTTTTATTTTCCACATAAAGTGTTTCTTTTTTTTTGTTTTTTTTTTACTTAATGTCCATATTTTTGCACTTTTCTATATTAATATAGAAAGCTTATTATTCATATTATCTAGAAGTAATGCTTGTCTTTGATACTTTTTACTTGTTTGTTTCTATTTGTTATTGTTATTTTTTTTTGCTAGAACGATAATATTTTAACTTTTTATATAACAAAATAACTTTTGCATGACCAGTTTCGATGCCGACTTCTGAAAGTATCCAAGGTAAGCCGAATGATCGGCCATTTTCTTCCGCGTTTTGCGTGTTTTCCCTATTTTTCTTATCCTCTTGCGCCAAAAAACTTTTAAACAGCTTTGGACACACAAGTCAAAACCTTCTTCCAAAGAAATGACATCCAATATCAGGAAAAATCAACACCTGTTGAGCTTGTTCAAGCAGAAATTGTTGATAATGATGAGGAACCAGTTGAGGAAGAAGAAATTTTAGATATCGCTGAATCAACAACTCAGACCGATAAATTTCTTTTCGAAACACCGAAAATAGTCATAGAAGATGAGAAAGGTCTGTTGGGGAGAGGTTGACCAAACAAAATAATAAACAAAGCAATCGCAAATATCCACCAAAACATTTTCCATAACTATGAAAAGGCTTCGAAGCTCAACAAAATTTTTTTCCCATTTGCATGCTTAGGCTAGAGATTTTCGTTATTTTAAAACGAGTTTAACGTCAATTATCAAATATTTTTTAACAAATTTTTATGATTAAATCACCCTCTTTTTTTTATGCAAAGATTTCTATCATTACAATAACTTTATATTTATGAGAGAATGCTACTTATTGTATAATTATATCATTGTAATTTTTTTCATTAACCAGTCAATCTGTTAATTAATTAGTTAATTATGTAATTAATTAACTGAATATAAAAACAAGATGAGTTAATTTTTGATTTTTGACGTAAACTATAATCATTTCAACATCTTGCACGTTTCTTTACCATTTATTTTTACACATATCTCTTCGCTTAATGATCATTTATCACTTATATGCTTGGAACCAATGGTGAAATTTCTATTTTGTCTTTTTCAGTTGTATACGAAAGACCGGACGTTACAATGAATACTTTTTCGGATTCTGGTAGCGAAGACAACATAGTTCATAGTACGGCAAATGATGAACTAGCCCACGGATCACCTGTTCGAGTTGCTGTTGACGAAAAAGAAATTGAACGAGAAATGGAATTAGCAAAAATGTCCTCAGAAGCTCCTGAAGTTGAAGAGGAAGAATTCGAAAAGTTTGAAGAAGAATCACCGCAAGTCGAGATTGTTGGAGAATTCAAAGCAGAAGACTATTCAAAGAGTGGTAATTCCATTACACCTCAGCCACCTGTTACGACTGAAAGGAAAACGAGTCTGGCAAAGACATGCTGTTTGGCAAGTGCTATGGCATTTGTAACAGCAATTATAATTGTTCTCATTTTGATTTTCATGGTTCTCGAACCGGGTGTACCCGATTGGCCCGGTATTAAGCAGGTTCGAACTTGGCCGGAAGTAAAGAAATTTCAGTCAAGCAGCTACGAGCCTGTTCGATTGCAAGTAGTCGAAGCTGTAGAAAGTCTTATGCATAAGCTCAGAAAGTCCTAAATGTTCAAATATAGGCTTATTTAAAAACATGCAAAAAAGAAACATAAAGGCATCATTCCATGGGCTCTTTTTAGTCATATTTTTCAATTTCACTTTTGATGCTTTTAAAAAAGGAAACCCCCCCTTAAGTGCCTCCTCCTCTTTTACTTATCAGCATTATACTCTTGGCTGGTCCTAATTTGGTTATCGTGTGTAGTTATGTTTAGTTTTCTTTATAATTTTTACTTTAAATATTCTTTTAAATTTCTTTATATATATATAAATTTATATATATATATATATATATATATATATTAGGTGTTGGTGCTATTTGTGTATGATTACGCTATTTACCTCGCCTCGCTATGCGATTTGGACAAAATTTTTCAGAACATAAACACTATTAAATTCTTGCACAAAATCCAGTTATTTAATACTGATATTGCTTCTTTTGCATGGCTACTCATACTTAAGATTTCTGCAAGCGGTTTGTATTTCCCAATAGACTGCTTTCGTTTTCTTAGGTTGATGAAAGAATATGGTTTTGCATCATTTTAGCAAAGAATTTAAAAGAGCTCTTAATTAGAGAAAAAGAAAATTTTCACACGGTATTTCGAGGTTCTTTCGAAAAGAGGAAAAAAATTTATTTCGTATAACGAGGAGAGGGCGAGTAGGGAGGGAATGTTTTTTTTTTCAATTCGTTTTTATTGTGAATTTGATTATTTATAATCTATGAAAAAAAATCAGTCTTTCGAATTTTTCCAGATAAAATATCTAATATCACCTTTTACATAACATATATTTTTATCTTGATTTCAATTTCTTGTTTTCGTTTTTTTCCTTTTTTTGCATTTAAAAAAAAGGAAAGGAAACAAAAAAAATGTTCTCTTTTATCTTTTTCAAATTATATTTTTAGGGAAAGAGATCCAGAGAAATAGAGGGAGAAGGCCAATATAGAATTATAAAAAAAAGAGAATGGAATTATCTTCTATTCCTTCTCTAACTTTTATTCCCATATCACTCTCCCAAGCTATCTATCTATCCATCTCTCTCTCTCACATACACACACACTGTCTATCTCTCTCCAGAGAGAGAAATATATATTTATATAATTTTTAATATTTTGATCTTTGATTCTTTGGTAAAAGAAAAAATAATTGATTATGTTCGTCAATGTCTCCTTATTTTTTCTAGTTACTCCTAGTCCAAAAGTTTTAATAAATTACATGTTTGTTTGTTTCCTACACTATTCTTTGTATAGGTGATTGGTATTTAAAAAAATATGAAAAAAAAACAACAACAACAAACAAAATTACTAAACGCAGATTAAATGTTTTTCAAGTCTAATAAAATTTCTATAAATAACATTATAAAAACTTATATTTTATGATAAATCTATACAAATGTTTATAAATCCGTATGTAATACAGAAAATACCTGTATTCTAAAGCTATTCCTTTAATAATTGATAATTCAAGTTTACATTAAAGCGAGAAAACTATATACAGATTACAATATTATTAACTTAATTAGCAGACGAAATAAATATATATTCCGAGAAGAAATAATAGAAAGGAAAGAAACGTATAACATATACTTAAATATAAATACAAAATACAATATATAAATTTGTTTAGACATTTGTTAGACGTGGTCCTCTAATTGTTTTTTAACCTTCTCCAATAAAAGTCGATTCAACTTATTCTCTTTCATATGAACTATGACAAATGATATAATTCCTAAAATGGCAATTGATCCATCAAATAGCCAAAAATGCTTTTCTTCTTCGCTTGGAAGCTTTGGGCAGCTAGAATGTAGATTTAAAGACAGTTTAGAATTTTCATTATGCCATCATGTTGAATTTTTGTTTGTTTTTTCCGTACTTATTATCGTTTTAAATTAATAACAAACCTTAGTCTAATTTGCCTAGTTTGCTTTGTTGCATTCATTGTACATGTTATTTCTTCAAAGTAACCAGTTTTCCCGCATTCTTTTAATGCTTTCTGTAATATGTAATAGCAATTAGACTTGAAAATGAGTCAAACAGTTGACATTAATTAAACGACAATACCTTGTCAAAATTTGAACACTTTTTACACTTTGCAACGACCGTCTTACTCTCGCCATCTTTGCAAACTGTTTCTACACTTTGTTGCTTTAACATAGTCCTATTTTTTGCTTGAGATGAAAGCTCGTTTTCTATGACTAATACTATGATGGATAATCTGTAAGCAAACACATTATGACTAATCGCGCAGGTAATTTTTCTAACGGGCATAGAGAAATTTTGCTTTAGAAAGTATATAAATAGAGTAAGTATTATTTAAGGTGGAAAATTTTAAATTATAATGCTTTGATGTTAGAAACAATTTAGGACAAAGCTTAAGAAAAGAACGATAAATGATAATCAATGATTAATAATAAACTCACACTATGAGTACACATATGGCTATGGCCATTCGTTTCTTTGTGCAAAATTCTATCATATTTATTGAATTTACATTAACGTCATCGTACGAAGAGAGAGAAAAAAAATATATCTTGTTTAGCCAACTTGCCACCGGAAGTTTAAAACAAAGCCCATTTTCTAAGAAAAATAAAAAATTTTAAAATTTATCTTAATTATTAGAAATATACTAATTCTGTATCTGTAAACATTTTTAAGAAATATAAAAAAATACGAACATAACGGCGGAAAGTCTGAAACGCATGCGCAGTCAGCCAGTCATTATCAAAGAAGAAATTTCTGGTGAAGATTATGAACATTTTTACGTTCAGGAAGGCTTAGTGGAACATTTATGACCGTAAAATGAGGCAATGGCGTGTCTAGAAAAGTTGAAGAACGACATAAGGCGGTTAGAATGCGCATTCCCGGCAGATCATGCCAGGTTCCGCGTAGTGTCAGCTTCCGTTGATGAACTTTCTTGCTGTTTAATCGGCAAAAATGACACCATTTATATTATAAATGGAAATATTCCAGTAAGAAAATATTTTTTCTTTATTGCTTCTTTAACAGAATTTATTTAACCTGCTTCAATATATTTTTCATCTATGAATAATATATTGTCTACAGCTGTTAGGCATCTCACCTTTTGACCCCATTACCTTCTAATTATTTATTTATTTTTTTAATTTTTTTACTAATCTGTGGAGACTTGTAATTTTTCAAAGTTATACAAGACAGTTATTAACTTTAAATCAAAACTAACGGCTAGAAAACGAAATAAGGAAACACGGAGGAAATTGTAAAGAATTTCAAAAGTTACCCTTCTTTCCCGCTTCTTCTTGACAGTAAAAATCGAAATATCGCATTTCTTAACAATTCAAATGGATATTTTACAAGATTTATACTCCTAATTCGTTTATTTTCGAGCCAAAATGAGATAGATTAATTATAAACGTCTAACTACTAGTTGAAGATGCCTAATCATAAGAAAACCGCAATAAGTTGATAAATTTTTCTATTTTAACGGTTTTATCAATACTAATTGTATTAAATTAACAAAAGAATTAAATACATTTTAATCTTTTCTATTTGCAGGAAGATTATCCTAATTCACCGCCCGTCTGGTATGTCGATACAGAAGATAGCAGTATTGCTGCTGCTATTAAAGAAATAATGTCAATGGGGGATTCCAAATATTTTCCAGTACGTGTCAAGTTTATTTACAATATATTTTTATCATTCTTATGGAACATTTTTTTTATCTTATTTACAGCTTCTGCATCAAATTGAATTAATTTTGAAAAAGCTGTGCCACGTACTCAATGTACCTGTTCCTAGGGAGTTGCAAATGGTGGCATCAAACCATATTAAAGAGGTATGACAAGTTTCCAGATATGTTTTTTTTAAGTACTTGATTAAAGTTACCAAGTTTGAAAAGTACAAATAAATAACTGTACAAAACTCTCTAGTTTAATAATCTTAAGAGATTTATCAGCGAACTCGTATCTTTTGTTGTGAACTTGAATTGATTATACATTAAATAACCTCACTCTTCTATAGAAATGTCTCGTTGAGTATATATATAATACTTGTCATTAGGCTGTTTGTTGAAAGAAATATACGACATTTTAATTGTGTCGTAAAATTCATTAATTATTAGCATTTAGGCTCTTTTAAATGACATAGCAGTATTTTTGAAGAACATTACTCTAATTTAGCAACAATTCACGTTGCTAATAATCATTATATTCTTTTGATGACCGTTATTAAGAATATATAACACATTCAAACAGCCTGAAAGCTCAGATTCTGAAATGGAAGTAGATGATGATTATTACGATATGGAGGAGGATATTTCGTAAGTGTTCCTTGTATATCTATGACATTTTAGTAATGGTTTTTTTTTTCATGTATTTTGCTTGTAGTGAAGGAAAGAGTAAACAGGAATTTGACGGTATATCCGCTAGAAATCTCGCAACGTTAGAAAAATTAAAACATAATCAACGACAAGATTACTTAAAAGTATACTATTTTATAAAACATTTTTCCATAAAGTCCGTATTGAAACTATTAATTACGATCAGGGTTCCGTATCCGGTTCTGTGCAATCTACTGATAGGCTAATGAAAGAACTGCGGGAGATATATAAATCTGAAAGTTATAAAAAGAGTAAGTACATTCGTTTTTTAGACGTTTCTTAAATTTTCTGTCAGGCGAAACACCAAAGCGAATAGTAGTAGTACAATTTAACATTTGCATATATTTTCATCCTACTAAGTAACTTAATTTGGTTGGATAAAAATGACTTTAAAAAGATATGCATAAAAATAAAATAAAAGAATTTTTTTTGCGGGGGATGCACACTTAAAGATTAGTTAATTCTCTTGGTGAAATTCTACAAAATGTAATTATATTTGTTTATCACTGTACAGGCATATATGCCGTTGAACTCTTGAACGACAGTTTATACGAGTGGCACGTCAAATTATATAAGTAAGTTAAAATCTTTTTCTAATAGTTTCCTTTTAAAACCCCGGAAGAAATGCATGTACTTTTTTTTTTAATTTTTAAACGTATCCTTATCTCTTCTATAGAGTCGATCCAGATTCGGCACTTTATGGAGACCTTTCCGCCTTCAAGGAAAAAGAGGGCAAAGACCATATTCTCTTGTCTTTTACTTTTAAAGATACATTTCCTTTCGATCCACCTTTTGTTCGAGTCATAGCCCCCATTATTAATGGAGGATATGTATTAGGGGGTGGTGCAATATGTATGGAATTGCTAACAAAACAAGGTTGGAGTTCAGCATATAGTATGGAAAGTGTAATCATGCAAATAGCCGCCACATTGGTCAAAGGAAAAGCAAGAATCCAGTTTGGAGCTTCGAAAAGTCAATATAGTTTGGCCAGGGCGCAACAGAGCTTTAAAAGTTTGGTACAAATTCACGAAAAGAATGGTATGAAGAATAGCTATAGCATTATATTTTATTTTCTAATGGAGGTATAATTGTTTATTTTCTTGTTTTAGGTTGGTTTACCCCCCCAAAAGAAGACGGTTAACCAATGCATTTTTTAGCAAATTTGAAACTCAACTGCTAAAACTCTAAAATTCTACTAAAAAATACTGATGCATGTATATGTTTTTGTATAGTACGTACTTATCCTTCGACATGTGGTACGGTGGACCGATTCAAAATGGATAAACTGTTAAATTTCGTCAGTTATTCAGCCATCTTACTGCTCATTTTTTATGTCGTAAATGAAAAAAAAAAATACATGTTGGCCTTTTATATTTCCTAAAATCCATACATATATAAGCGGTACCTTATTTACATTTTCTCATATACTGTATATATATATATATATATATATATATATTTAAACTTGAAACAAAGCATTCAACGACGATGATGATGATATTTATGTAAAATAGGATATTTTATTATATATGTATGATTAAAAGTATTCAAGAGAAAAAACCCTTTTTAAGTATATATAAATATTTATATATACATTGTATATCAACAAATGTACAGCAATAAACGAAACGAAAGTCGTATTTACATTTTTCTTTCTTATAAATTTATTACTCAAACGTCACTTTTTCCATTAAATAAGTCTAACCTTTACACTTTGTAATCGGTTTATGTAGAATAAATATTTTTACATTATATAGATATAATAAGTGGATTAGGCTCATTCAGTCAGAGCATATCTTATTATTCACAATATGACCTTTCTTTCTTTCCGATTCAATTCATAAGACTATCTACTCATATATAAATATTAGTATTAATATGTATATATATCATTATGACTAACTTAATTTGATAACGAATTATAGGTTCTCGTTGAAAATTGGAAAATGTTTAACATCAAACCTGAATCTATTGAATATAGCTCAAAAGATAATAAAACTTTCTATTTAAAAGCAGAAGAGAATTTAAAATTTCATATTTCTAATAATTCACCAATATCTATGGCTGAAAGTCAACAATTTCTTTTAAAAACTCTATGATGATTACATTGTTTCGCAATGTTATTATTGTCGACTGTTACTAAGGATATACATTACAGAGGGAGAACGGGGAATAAAAAATAAAGATGGCGGGAGGGGAGGGAGTAAGAGAGAAAGAGAGCGAGAGAATAGAAGAGTAATATTTAAAATATACAACAGATGTCGCCTTGATGCAAATGCTAGGATATAAAGTAGCTAAATCGTACCTTTTAAAGCCGATAATAATAAAGAAAAAGAATAAATGAATGAATGAAACAGTTAATTAATTAATTACAGCTAAGTTTCAATATCCATAGAAAATATAAAATTGATTGCAATAGATCAGTGAAGTATAAACTAATATAAATGGATTAACCATTTAGGAACTAATACAGTAGCTTCTTAAACCTAAAATCACATCAAAGAGAGGCGTGTTTAGTAGGAAATTATATAGAAAATGTTCGAATAAAGGAGTGTATATAGAATTAGATCGCCGAATGTTGTGCATCATACCATGAAAGCGTTTAAAATTCAACAAATTATAATTATGCAACACCTAGATAATGGCTGAAGTTTAATCGTTGACATTTAAAATCTACGAGTTGTTTATAATTTCCAACTGTTTATTAGATATTTAAATATAGAGAGAATCTTTTTTCTAGTGAAAAAACACAAATCTCACTATTTGAAATGAAAGAAAAATAGAGCAATAAGATAGAGAGATTGGTATGGGGAATAGATTCTATTTTGAAATGGGCTTTCAAAATCACGAGAAAAACCAAAGTGGAGAAGGGTAAAAGGGCGGTATAAAATGTTAAGAATGTTCTTTCTAACCTATTAATTTCTAAATTGGCAACAACAGGTGATACCATTTACGCAAAAATGTATTGATATGTCTAAAAAAAAATAAAAGGAACCCTAAGCCAGAAAACACACATTAAAGCTTAATGAGCAACAGTTTACAGTGAGATTCATAAAAAACTGCTTTACAAAATACAAGAATAATCTCTTGACGTTTTAATATCATCTGAAAAAGATAGGGAACAATATAAATACTGGTAAACAATATGCTAACTGAGACAATCTCACAAAAAAAAACAAACACATGTGTTGAGCAACAAAAACATGTAAAAAAAAAAAAAAAGAAAAAAAAACTACTTTATACAACTAACAGGTAAATGCGGAATGTTACATTGTGTAATGATCATTAATCAAGGAAGGATAAAAAAAAAACAAAAAAAAACGCATGAGCATAAATGATGGCAAAAAATAAATATATATGTATACATATATACATATATACATACATATATATATATATATATCATAGTCATATGCATACGTATGATTATTAGTTATACATGTAAAGATTTGAAGAGAGAGAGATAAGGATGAAAAAACGAACACAGCAAAAAAAGCTTTTAAAGGAGAATTTGAGCTTTCAAAAAGGATGACAAAAATGTGTTTAGCCAGATTTCAGCATATTGGATGTGAAGTAGGGATTTGGACTTTTTAGGATAATGGCATTATTACGTAATTGGCTTTAAGGATTATAGACGTGTGTCTTCTCCTAGCAAAACTCTTAGGATTTTTTAACAAACTTGAGAAAACAACCTTGTAAAACACATGGTCGATTAATAAGAATATCGGTACATCCAGTGAGTGAATACCAACCACGACAAGCTTTGTCTTTTTTTATAAGTGTTTTACGAGAGTTTGCATTATGTGTACATTATGTATGTATGTGTGTATGTGTGCAGAAAAACAGCTAGAGAGGTAAAAATTGTAGGAATGCAACAACATCGTTAAAGGAAGAATGCGCCCGGAAAAAGTCAAACGCACTCCTGATCCGAATCTTCCTGCGTCGTACTGGGTGCAAGTGTTAGCGGAGATAAGGCCGATCCTTCCATCGGCTGATCGATCGTTTGAGGAGAACCGCCGTCTGTATCTGACTGACGCATAGCCAGTTCTTTGGCCCGTCTTCTACGAGAGTGTATAGTGTCCTTGACCATTGTCAGAGGCCTTTTTACCTGTTTGAATACAAATCAAGAATAAGCGGTGAAAGAGAGAACCATATGAAATAGAAAACAGAGAGAATTCGATTTAACTCTATATAACACGGAATATAAAATAATTAAGAAAAAATAGTAAAGCAATTAAAAGTAAGTATAAGAAAAAAATGCCAACTCTGTGTAGCTTATAGTATAATCCACAAGCATTACAAACGGTTTGTCCATCATCATCTCTTCTCCACAGTGTAGTCTTACTCGTATTACAGTTCGTGCACCTCATTCCAGGCCTTTGCTCCCCCTTCTTACAAATTTGACCTCCTCCTCCGAAATTTGAACTTTTACTAACGGAATTGTAAAGCTTATCCCTAATTGCTGAACTGACTTCTTGGGTATTAGCTTTCGGCATGATCGGCGCCGCCAAAAGATTGGTAATAAATGGGCTTGTTGTCGGTAGAGGAGGTCTTATCTGATTCATCTGATTCATATTCATTGAGAGAACAATATTTTGTATAGCAGATACTGATGGAGGCAAACTAGGTACTGGTTGAGGGAATGTTGAAGAAACCGTATCGGGAACTGCTACTTGTGGTACTTTTAATAATGAAGTATTTTCTTCCTCAATACGTTTTTGCATGACATCTTCGGCAAATTTGTCAATATTTACTTTGTTGTTCCTTCTAGGTTGTTGAGATTTTCTTAGCATACTATGTTTTACTCTTCCAATTTTTGGACTCTTTCTCTCCTCTTCTTCCTGCCTTCTGAGGTCCATCACTAATTTATCCGACTGATCGGAATCAGATGAGAATTCTTGGTCTTCGTCCCAATTCCTTCGACAGTCTTCCTCATTAAGCTCTGGCTGAATGACTATAGTTCCATCAGATCTGCATTGATATTTTTCGACATCGGACGAAGACGTTATTCGTTCGTCTGGAGCAGCCTCTATTACATCTTTTATATCAACTAGTAAAACCTCATTCTTATCTATAGTTATAGCGAGAAGGCCTTGTATGGAGAGTTCACTTGAAAATTCCAAACTGGTTTTACAAAGCAAGTTTATAGCTTCTTTTAAACCGATTACTGTTCTCTCTTGTTCTCCTTTAACTTTCATATTTTGCGGCTGTGATTTAAAAATATAAATCAATTTTTGTTATTCACGAATACAAGAAGAAAAACGCAACTCTTTCATTCAATTATTCATTCGTTCAGACAAGAAACAATATGCTCCTATCAACGTACCAAACAGTAGTAAAACTCTTGTTTAAACCAAGTCGTGAGCCAAAAGCTACTCTCTTTACCTTACGTAATATTATGTAAAAATCCGCCTATCAGAGAGTAACTTACCTATAATCTATCTGATGAGTTCCTTTGAAAAGAAACTCCCTCCTTCTGCGTATTCACGTAAAACAGCGGCTAAACCTATCTATGCTCAGAATGACGACGAGAAAATAGACAGTCTTAGAGTAACAATTGTTAAAAAGTCAATCGGAAACAATCGATAAAAGTGAAGAGCAAAGTCTTCTACCTTGGATATATATATATATGAATATACAAATTGCCGCTACGTCAATTGGAAGATGGAAAACACTTATTAACAGCAACTACACGAATATTTCACTTAAATAGGAATTTGTTATGCACATCTAGCATCTTTGTTAGACACGCCAAAAGTATAATAATGCAGGCACATACCTGTACTGATCTATGTCTACATGCATATCAAGGTAAGCGTATACGTACAGATAGAATATGCAATCCTATCCATCTCTTTATTAATATATATTTATAACTAGAATCTACAATACGCTGGCTATGCAAGAAACAAACATTTAGTAAATGAATTTTGCTGCTATTGAAATTTCTTGATAAAAATAAATAAAAAATGTAAACAATCATTATTAATTGTATATGTATAGCTTAAATATAGATACACATCGCAAGATCTATACATTACATTGTATAAGGCAGTGCAAAGCACATAAAATAGTCTCTTATCTTCTGTCTGCTTTACACTTATTACCCATACACATGGCACCATTACACTACTTGTTAATAAATTTTATATCCTTATATACAGTATATATATATGTTTGATATTTAATAATTGCACATTTATTCAAGTGTTTGAACGTGTTCTTCTTTCTCATAAGTTAAATTGAATATATACAAAATATCCATTTATATATGCATATATATACAAGTTATGGTATACATTTACACCTATATACGTATCATATACGATTAAATAAATTAGTCGTCGTTCTATATAGTGTATATACCGAGTACATATCCTTTATTACAGATACTTATATATTGAGCATGCAAGATATATCCAATATATATCTACACATATTTGTTCACGATATATATCAGTGCATGCGTATCTGCAATATACACAACAGGCAAGATTATAGTTATATAGTCTTATATGCGTACAGATAACGTTTACCTCATCTAGAAAACATTTACATATCTTGTCGCTAAATTAATCAAGACTAGTGCACGAAAAAACAACCAGTTTTCGCGGTGCATATGTATACAGATAAGGTAATATTGAATAGATTAGATAAATTAAAAGGCTCGCTAAAGAGAGTTGGCTATTGTTCTTACTTTAATTAGCTGGATAACCAATGAAGATACTTAACATTTAGACAGAATATTAATAACAATATTTATCTACCATTCGTAACACGGATCACATAAAAATACATTCGAACGCACCTGCTTCGGAACGAAATTTATAAAATCAATATTGTATCGGATGGCACGAAGCCAGTGCCCGGATGGTAAATAACCGGTTTTTCGTTTCTCTTATACGAAAGATTTCTGTATCCGGTAAATGCGAAACAAATATTTCTTTCCTATATATATATATATATATATATAAAGGATATACAAGTATTTATATATATATATGTATAAATATATATATTCTTTTTATTTAAAGAATGTATGTTTATTTATACACAAATTTACAGTTGAAAACTTTTCTCCTTACTTACAAAGAATGAATATCTCAATTATTAACACTTAATATAGTTAATGCATAATCTTAAGGGATTACGTATAAAATTCTATTTAAACAACAATTACTAAACAACTTTAAGAAAATGTAATACACATTTTTACAACATAAACCAAGTTGTAGAAATTAATGACGCGTTTAAAAATGTGTAAAAGTTTATAGTAAATGAGTTGTTTACTAGAATTGGCAGATTTTATTGACTGCTGGTTTATCGTGAGATGACAGGGTTAGGTTTAAAAGGTGTCTACATTTCCATTTACATTTAATAAGGTTATTAGAAAGGATTAGCTTAGGAACAGTAATAAGACGAAAAAATTGGAGAAAAGAAGTTTGTAACAAGGGTAATATCTTTAGGGATTGAAAGGGATTATGTAGATTTTATCTAAGGCTTTTCTGGATGATTCTTGCTGATATTTAATTGACGAACACGAATTTTCTCTCTCTCTCTCTCTCTCTCTCTCTCTTTCTTCCTATCTTTATCATTATCTTTCTAAGTTTAATGCGCTTAACAATTCCTCCTCTTCTAATAAAATTAGCTTGGTTCGTTAGATTATTGTACAAACATCATACTGTCAATTAAGGAGATACTCGACTGAGTCGGCTAATAAACATAATGTGTTAGATAATTGACTACGATTAGTGGCGGTAAAGACCTTTAATTTACGTACCGAAAGGTTAATTTGCTGATAAGATAGAGAAAACAGGGCACAGCAGCAAACTAAGTTTAAAAAAAGAGCAGATGATAAGAAGATCCAGCTCACGTTCCTTATCCGAATCTTGGCAACAGCTGCAAATAACGCAGTGAGAAAAAGTTTGTAGAGTAAAAGAGAGAGTCTATATAAAACAGGGACTCACCTGGATGTTGCACCAAAAGTATGCGCGTGCACCTGCGCCAAACGGTGAAAAAGAGAGAGAAGGATAAGACTTATTGTAGAAAATCAGTCATGCGAATATATCATATCAGTTAACCGAACAATGGCTTCTATCTGTTCGTGCACCGACACCACCACTACCAACCTTATATCTACTTTTTCTAATACCTTCTATTTGCATACAGATCATATTCATCTCTTGCCCATTTTCTTATTTCACTCTTTTTTAATCCTCTAGAATTTCCGTAACCTAATTAACCTCTTTTTAATTATTCCCTCTGACTTCCTGTATTTTTCTCACTCTCCTTTCCCTCCCCCTTTCCCTTTCTCTTTCTTTTTGTCTATTTCGTAACTAAATCAAATATTTCATTGATGTTAAAATGAGAGAAAGAGAGAATAAATAAACCCTTCCCTAACTTTGCCGCCTTTTTTTCCTTTCTAATTTCTCCCTTTTTTTCTAACCAATCCTCAGTTATTGATTCACTTCTTTTCAATAATAGGAACTAAATATTAACCCGGATTAATCTTAATGAAGTAATCCTTTTGTAGACATATATATATACAGTTTGGGAAAAATAATCAGTCTATTGTCGTATCACAACACTTTTAATTCGCTCCTTACTGTTTAATTCTCTAACTGGTAAAGGGAAAGTTTTCTTCACACCTACTCTAACCAAATCATTAACCGTTAAGAATTTGACCCTGTACGAATTTCTTTGATGAAATTCTTAACCCCTTCGATTACGCAATCCTATATCGGTCAACAGGCTGGTGTGTGTTAAATATAAGTAGGACTAAGTTTTCAAAAAATATTCTCTTATAGACGGTAGATGTCGTCCTCGTACAGAAATTATAACCAGTTTATTTTTGTGAAACATTCTCAAATATATTTATCTCAAAAATACAGAGTCTCTACATACCTTATCACTATTATTGAAGCAAATGCGATATTTTTGGTTAATACTTTGTATTGACATATCCTTGAAGGTAACGAAAAAATTTAATAAACCCTACCCGAATACACAATTTTTTAAATTGTACTGTTATATCCTCTTATTATAATATCGCTCTTTATTTAGAAATAAATGTCAAGTTTTTTCGTATTTCTTAACAGCATATAAACACGAATTGCAATTAATGGAACTGGAAGAAATTGTAAAAATTAAACATATTTGGCCACATATTAACGCGGCAACCGAAATTGTTGAAACAACGAAATTTTCAACTACTCAAGCAAAGGTATTCAAGTACCAATGTTTTTTCCATTAATGAAATAAGAATTTTGAACAAAATTGTTCCATTTATTAATTCTCTTAACAATTTATAGTAATTTTTCTATATTTGTACGATTAAAGGAGGAAGATGGTTGTGAATATAAATCAAAAATAATATATCATTGCCCTTTTGAATCTTGTCGATATAATGTGAGAGAAATAGAAAATGGGTTCTTCTACGAAACAGATCTTTTAATGGTTTGTTTGTTTAATTAAAAATTATTGATTGATTGATATCATTAATATTTGATGTATAGCATCTCAGGATGATACATTCTAAAGAGGATAAAAAACCAACAATATCGATTATGCAACAAAAAAGAGCTAGGGATGATACGAAGGAAGATTTACAATCGTGCAAGAAAAATATATCAACTCCGTCGTCTACTTTAACCGTTGGCTGTACAACTGCAATATTAGCGTCTCCTAATAGAAATATTTCAAAGAAAAAGCGTGGAAGGCCTGCAACGAAATCATCGAAAGAATTTAAAAGTTATTCTATTTTGCCTAAACCAGCCATTCAACTAGCACCAACAGCAAAGATCGATATGCCCTTGGGTATGAGGAAAAAGAGTACAAAAAGAAATATTACGATTGAAACAACAACAGCTTGTTCGCCTCTTTCACTTGAGCAGCTATTGGAAGCTTCCACTCAAACAAACGTTCCTTACCAAGCCTCAACGCAAACAAATACAACATTTCAAGATTCAAAGCAAACTAATACTGTTTGTACATCTATTCTCAATACATCTCAAACAACTCAAACACAATTACAAAAAGATTTCAATTCGAATTCCACGCAAACAGCCGATTTATTAAACGATCTGGTTAACGAAGATATATTTATCAATTATCTTGATACAGGCAGACGACAATCAAATTGCTCTGAGAAATACGTTCAAACAAGTACTAATAAAGGAACAATAGTACTAGGAGCACAAGAAACTGACACAAATGATTCGTTTCAATTAGAATTAGAAAGTTTGGTTTTCGAAGGTGGAAAGGAGGACTCTCTGAGGGAAATTGGAAATGCGAATAATGTGCAAGATATTGCGTTATCACCAATACCTCAGCATTTCTTTGATGAATTTTTCACCAACTAAATTTCATTGATATTAAACCAAAAACATTTAAATAAGAGGACAATAAAAGAAAGAGATGAAAGGGAGGGAGAAGATGACGGAGGAAGTTAATTTATATCTTTTTTGCAGTGTCATTTTTTTTTTGCAGTAAAACAGAATTTCTTTTTCTTTAATAATAAAAGAAAGAAGAGAAAAGATTATTTTCTATTTCTCCTTCAATTATTATTTAAATTAAGTAAATTTTGTATCAATAAGTCTCTTATATACATAAAATATTATTAAATATATACATTAAATATTTGTATATTGACATACGAAGAATTATTCCCCTATATATAAAGTTGGTTATCTTACATGTGTATTTAGATTGGAATAACTGCAAATCGTAATTTTTGCTGCCTAATTTATTTTGTCTTTATTTCACTTTTTATTTATTGATAAAATTGGGCAATTGAAAAGAACTTTTGAATTGTTAGGTTATTGATATACTATATAATTTTATTGTATTAATAGTAAAAGTTAAAAAAATTAACTTTATATGTGAATTTAATGGAATTGTCAATTGGTTGTCGAATGAGAAATTTTTTGAATTCTAGAAGCTCGAAAATTAAGTAGCCAGATTACGGAGTCCGTAATATATTGAGGGACAACAAAATTGCAATGGGTCAGAAACCATATATTTGCTTAAACAGATATCCTGCTCCTAAGCAGAATGTCGTACGTGAAACATTAAGAGTGAACTCGGAACTGGAATTGCGGAAGTAACCGGTAAACAACCGGTCGAATTAAAAATGGCGGATTGCGTACAAGATAGAATCGATCACTATCAAAATGTAGAAAACACTATGGATCCGTCTAATTTAGATATAAACGACGATTTCGATCCGTTTCCGGATAAAAATGAAACAACTGAAGATGAAGGTGATGGCTCGATAGCTCCTCCCATGAATTCGTAAGTCTATATTGATTCTTTTGTTTACATTGCGGAGTAATATTCCGAGTTCTAAGGGTTAGGGCTCAGGAAAACACCGGAAGTTCTTGATTACCTAACATTTTAATGTGTCCTAGTTGGTGAATTTGTTGAAAAGAGTAAAAAGTGTAAAGCAAAGATATTCTACTTATTTAAGAGTTTTAAAAATGTTAATTAGTTTCTTTGTTTAAATTAATTTATTAATGAAAAAAATTGAAAATTCTAGAGAACAAAAAACTTAAAAATTTTAATTAAGTTTTCTTGTTAATTCAATCAATTAATAACGAACAGCTGGTACCATGGACGTCTCGAAAGACGATTGGCAGAAGAGAGATTAAGAACTGCCGGATGTTACGGCAGCTATCTAGTAAGAGAAAGCGACAGAAAGCCTGGCTCATACGTCCTCTCTTTCTTAGGCCGGACAGGAATTAATCATTTCAGAGTGACAGCTTTGTGCGGGGATTACTATATCGGTGGCAGGGAGTTTTACAGTTTGGGTGACCTAATCGGTTATTATACTCATAGATCTGATTTATTGAAGCAGGAAAGACTTACAAATCCTGCAGCACCACCAGAGGTAAGTTAAATCTCCATCTATTTTAGACTATAATCAAATATTTGCCAATCCTGTACATACATAAGTAAAGAATTTTTTTTTGCGGGTGAATCATACCCTGAGAAGTCCACGCATAGACAATTTTTAATCAAAGTAAAAAGTAAAGAGTACAAATACATAGGAGCTTTGTATGACTATAGTCGTTATATATAAATATGTATTTGTTTTTATTTCCTATCTACAAACTGCACTGAATGGGAATTAATTAACTCTGTTTTTTTTTTCTCTCTCTCTCTCTCTCCTCTCCTTTCATCGTCGATTTTTAGCCAGTGAACGACCAAGTTAAAGTTGTTGCTATCTTGCCATATAATCAAATACCAGAGACTGATGAATTAAGCTTTGAAAAAGGTGAAGTATTTTTGGTACACAACGATTTGGGAGACGGATGGTTGTGGGTAACATCCCAATCTACGGGCCTTAGCGGTATTGTAAATAAAGGATTAGTTCAGGAGATTGTAAGTGCTTATTTTATTTGTTACAATAGTAAATTGTGTAAATTGTTACAGTTTTTGCTAATTTCTATTCAATATATTATCCATTTAGAAAGGACAATCAGATCCTATTGAATCTTTTGACTGGTTTCATCCCAATATATCTAAATCAAAGGCAGCTGAAAAATTAAAAGAATGTAAGTAATTTTCAATAGAAATCTACTTATTTTATTTAATTAATACCCTAATTAAATAATATATCTTGTATATAAATATATAACCCTATTTACATACTTTTAAAAACAAACATTGATAGATAGTGAGAATAATAAGCTTATATCAGATTCCAGTTGGAAAATTAACCAAACAAAGCAAACTAAGCGTAAAACTTTATCAAATTATATCAGATATTTGTTTTTCTGGTTTGTTTTGCTTGTTATTGACATTTTTAACCTTTCGCCAAACTGGAAATGGATTGTAATCTTATTTATTATGGTCTTATAATTAAATTGTTAAGCTTCTGAGGAACAAAACAATATTAGTTTTCCACCATATTTCGCGCCATTTACAAAGGAATTAAAGGCCTGCATAAATAATGAAAATAAAAAATTTACTATTAAACATAATAATAACTAGGTCAATGAATAGTATAATGGTAGTATACACCAATACTATATAATAGTACACTAAAAACTTATTCAAAGTAGGCTTAAAAATATAAGCTGGTATTAAGCATGTTAACTCTGAGTAAAGTATTGAGTAAAGTGTGTCAGCGATGTAAATTAATAATGACTTTAAATAATTAAAAGGTAATTTTTTTGGTTTCAGCTGGTTCTAATAGTTTTCTAGTCAGACCAAGTGAATCAAAAATTGGCCATTATTCTTTATTTTTCTACTGCAATCATACTGTTCAACGTTTTAGAATTGAAAAAATTAACGGAAAATATTACATGGGTGGACGCTATTTTGAATGGTAAGAGCTCCTTTAACTATTATTCTCTTCCCTTCCTCTCTTTTCTTAGCTTTCTATTCTTCACTCTCTCTCTCTCTCTCTCTCTTTCTTTTTCTCTTATATATATATACATTTACTAACTTTACTTTTTTCTTTTGCTTTATTTTTTGCAAACAGCGTTTCTGATGTTATAGAACGTTATAAAAAAGAACAAATTCTTCTTGGACATTGTCTAGAGCACGCTGTTTTGCGGGTAAGTTGATAGGTCAAGATCTTTATATTTAAAAGCTTCTAATCCTACCTATTTTTCCCCCTCTCTTTCTCTCTCTCTCGACGCCTATGATTCCTTCTCTTCTTGTTCTTGCTCCCCTTATTCTCCTCTTCCCCTCTATCTTCGGCGCGAATAGACAAGAGACGAAGAAAGTGATAATCTATCACGATGTTCTTTTACAAGAAGTTCCGGTTCAAATTTCTTTTTGAATCGAAAGGACCACATTGTCATAAATGGCTACCTGCAGAAGAAGAGCGCTAAAGACTCGAAAAAATGGAAAACTTATTATTTTGTATTAAACGGAACTGAACGCCATTTGTATTTTTTTGAAAACGATAAGAGATCAAAGCCAAAAGGCCTAATAGATGGCAACTACTCTAATTTGTATCCGGTTCACGAGAGCCTGTTTGGTAGACCAAATTGCTTTCAAATTATTCAAAAAAGTTTCAATCATCAGGCTGTTTTTTATTTATGCGCCGAAAGCTCGGATATTTGCCAGCAGTGGATCCTTTCCTTGAAGGCCTATTGCCAGAATACAGTAACAAGAATTTTGAAGAATAGTTCTGTTGTTGTACTTACACAGTTGCGTAGTTTGAATATTTCTATAAAAGACGCAAAGAAACTTGGACCGAAAACGCAGGCTTATTGCGTTCTTAATTTAAACGACGTTAAAGTTGCAAGAACTTCTGTAAAAGGGGGACCAGATGCTGTTTGGGATGAAGACTTCCTTATAGAAGACTTACCGAAAGATATAGAAAGTTTAACAATAAACGTCTATTGTAAGGGTAGAATGAAAGATTCTCTAATGTTTAGCGTTCACGAAAATCTATATAATTTAACATCAGTCGCTAAGCATGATTGGTACGACTCGTGTGATTGCGGTTCCATAAGACTTATTCTCACTTATCTCCAAGAAACTATTATGCCCTCAAAGGAATATAGCGCTATTAAGCAAATTATTTTGGAGTTTGAAAATGTGAAAATTCTCTCCGAACTAATGCAATCCGATACGGAACGAAAATCTTTTGCCAACGCCATTCTACAAGTTTTTAGGCAGGAGAAAAAGGAGGAGAAACTCTTAGAATACTTTACGAGCGATGTCATAAAGGCAGAACAGTACGTCACAACACTGTTCAGGGCCGATTCCATGGCAACGACGCTCATGTGTCAATATATGAAAATGACTGCCATGCAATTTGTAAAATCAGCCTTGACCAATACAATTGAAAAGGCCACTGACGGAAAAACCGACCAAGTCGAACTGTTAAAAGAGACTCTTAACTCTATTTTTCAGACGGTTGAAAAGTGTCCTCCTGTTATCAGGTTTATTTGCTATAAAATGAGGCATAAAGCTGGTCAAAAATGGCCCGAAGACGATCGAGTTCGAACTTGTGTAGTTACAGCTTTTATTTTTTTAAGATTACTATGCCCCGCCCTTCATAATCCGAAGGCGTTCAATCTGGTCACAGAAGCACCTCATGCAGAAGCTAGGAATACTTTACTAGCCGTAACGAAGAGCCTACAAAAGTTATCTAATCTCAGTCAAAATGTTGATTCTCTACCGTTCGGAGCATCGTTCGTAAGAAACAATCAGGAAACTATGAAGCAGTTGGCTGAGGCCATTTGTGTTAAGGAATTAGACAGGGAAAATGACAGAAACGTGTCAATAGACGTCGCCAGAAATCTAGCCAAAATACATCAATGTTGTTCCGCCAGATATGAACAATTAAAGGAGATGTCAAAAAATTCGGACGAGGTGAAAAAAATACTGATTGTAGTCGATATGCTGAATAAGCATAAGGATCATTATATAAATGAATGTAATAATTCTTATGCCCGGTGAATTTTTGTTTGTTTTTGCTATGCAGCCGTGTGCCATTCAAAGAACAAAAAGTATTTTTCTGGATTTTTTATTATTCTTTGTCATTGTGATTCTTTTATTTTCTTTTTTTCATGTTTTTTCCTCTTTATTTGTGAAATTTAATACAGTAAGCATTCTTACTGATGGACTTATTTTCTTTCGTTCATTCCTCTTACCCAGCTCTTTCTGTCTGTCTGTCTGGCGGCTCTCTACCTCTCGCACAGACAGCACTACAGCTCTTTTATCAATTACATACTGGTACTCAACTATTAGTTAGTAAAGGCAGGCAAATACTCATTTCCTTCCCTTTACTCTTGCTAAGGTTGAAATGAGAAAAATTGACATTGAATTAGCCATCATCGTCAGTCTTTCAATGAACTGAATGGCTAAAAGATCTTGTTCGGTCTATATTTTCCCATTCTCAGAACTAAGCAAAGAGTAACTTGATACATGTATGCGTGTATGTACTTATATTACGTGTGTATGTGTGGGTGTGTATTTAGTTGTTTCGATTATTCGGTAGATGGCGCCACAAGTTTTGAAAATAAAAAACCAACTGTATAATGTTATCCGAAAACGTGAGGGAGAAAGGCACTTAACAAGACACCCTATTGGGCTTGTTTTTAGGCTAAAAATGGAAATAAAAAATTTTCATATTGATTTAATCTGCAATTTATTCGTGGCCTTCGAATAAACAATAGTATTGGAGGAAATAGGACGGATAAATTAATCAGCGATCAAATAAAAAGGAAGGCGTTCAATTCTTGTCCGATATTAGAGAATAAAAAGAGATAAAGGGCAGGAAAATGGGTTAAGGGATGTTATGAAAGAGAGAAAAGAATAAAAGAGGATGTCAGGGAAGGAGGGAGAGAGAAAGAGAGACATATAGATATATGGATATATAGAAATGGAAAACGATACAATAAAATGAATAGAATATAAGGAAAAAAAGGAAGCATATATACAGAAGTAATATTTATTACAATGAGATATACATTTGGACGTTGTATTGTCTATAACATGAAAAGTGTTCAACATATTCAAAAACAAAAAAATTCAGATGCATGAACGATCAGCGCTAATGGAGCTTCTCGTATAAATCATTGGAATTTAAGTAAATGGGAAATAGACATAGACAAGCCTAGAGTAAATGTCTTGTTGTACTGTACATAGTATAATAGTATATAACATGTATATATATATATATAAATTTATATATACTGTATATGTATAAATTTTATATATACAGTATATACTGTATAATTATTGCAGTTGGCAGTAAAATATTTCGTCCTATATATGAGCAGCAGCAACATTAGCACCACACTTATTTGATAGTTTTTAGACGAACCATTCTTTAACATCTTTCTTACTTTTTGTGGCTGTTGGTGCGACTACAACTTGAGCATTTGGAGCAGTGCTTAGAACTGCTGTCTCTGTCGGCGGAGGTTTTGTGGCCGCTTGTTGGTAGGCTATATAATTTTTACTTTCATCGACTTTATATGAACCGTCGTCTCTCGCTCGGTACTTGTAAAGTACATAAGTAACGATGAGCAAAAGAACCAAGACACCGCATGCTACTCCTATAATTAGTCCGAGATTTAAAGAAAACTTCCCCGTTGATATCTCATTAGGCGGAGGTTCGGATGCTGGGTTAACAGAAACTGTAGTTTTGCGATTAAAAGGTTCATCATCTGTCGGTTCAACTGATAATATAGATGGTTCGTCTGAAGTGCGTGAATTTGTTGCCAAGTCAATGCCTTCCTTAGTTGTTGTACTCTTCCTGACCGGTGATACAGTCTTTGAGGTTGTTCTTGTTCTCTTTGTCGTCGGCACTGTAGAGTATACTTTTCCTATTGTTGTTCTTTTAGATACCGGCATTGAGGTTGAACTAACGGTTGCTGTCGTTGTGTATTTTGGTCGGTTAGTCGACTTTATAGAGGCGCTGCCCTCGTAATCCTCATCATCCGTTTCAATTGTTTCTGTAAGCGTTTTTGGCGTCGAAACTGGTCTGCTACTTGGCAAATGAGGAATAATAAAGGAAAAATGTAAAATAAATGCAACGTTGCTTTTATCTATAATGCAATCTTCTCTTTTTCATCTTACCTGCTAGGAATGACGACCTTGGTAATCGGTTTAGGGCGGAAGACGGGCGTTATAAGGGCGTCTCTGGGAGTGGGCGTAACATTCGAACAGTCGTCCTCATCATCGCTTTGACAGCCAGAACCAGCGCCAGCCCCGGATGTAATTAGTTCTTCGGAGGGACTAGAGCCGGACTGCAAAATAATTGCTTATATTACGATTGCCATCAGCATTAATATAAACACTGCAATAATATTAACAGCAGCATCAGATATGAATATAATTACACCGAGGACTTATTGCTACGATTATTAGAAATTTTTCTCGTCAATTTACTTCTACAATATGTTGTCGATAGACGGAGCAATAGGCAGAGACAAGCGATTGAGGCCTACTCCTTAAAAATAGAAGGAGGAGCAAAAAGTGAGGCTAACAAATGCGTACAACTGCAAAAATCGATATATTAAGTGCAGGTTATGGAATACGATTGACACTAATTATGTCTTGGAACAAATTCTCCCGCACGTAATTAGCTTTGCACCGTGTCTCCATTCAACTTATTGATCAAAAGTATCGCACAAGGGAGGAGATAGTACATATACCTGATAAATCAGGATAGGTTCCATTAAAGGAAACGCTAGAGGGCACCAAAAAGCAACGGCATGCAATTACTGATTAACATGGAGATGAGAAGATAGAGACGATTTTCTAATTGATAGTAAGCGATTAAAGATTTAACATCCTATATTTCTGTCAACCGTATTGGATTTATGCGGTAGTTCTTTCATTATGCAACTGCAAAATTATATACCCAACCTTAAGCTTATTGGGCCATAACTCTCGCAACAGAACTACAGAGGGCGCACAGTTATTATACTTAATTCCACCCCCTTTCTCCTCTCTTTCTAAGACGTATTAAAGAATGACAGATGAGTTACCACACGAGAACCTATACCTATATCGATTACAAAACTGTAAACTGATAGCACATATACATATTAGTATATAATTCTACATATAAGCATCTATATCGGCTAAGCTAAAATAGGTGGCGCGCAAATAAACTAACATATTCTCTGTTCAATTCATCAATTAAATTAAGAATATAAGCCCGAACTGGCTTTTAATTGATTAAGGGGTCGAAAGAGCAAACGAAAACATTCGCTTTACAAACAAGAATAAACAAGACAACCGACATTTCTCCATACAAAAGCAGGATCGAAGGAGAATGAGAAAACGATAGAGAGAGAAAACAAGGGTGAGAGGAGGATATTCATGACCAATAGGTGGCACTCGTCTTTAAACGATGCTATGTTACTCACGGAAAATAATAAGCAAGGAGATTGTTTCAATAGTAGAATATAGAAAATTATGAGATAGGATGAAAAGATATTCATAATTCGTTCATAATTTTCTCCTTCCGTAAGGCTACGAGTCAATCTTTTTATCCAAGGAGCGTTACTCGAGTGACGGCAGGCAAAGTGACGCTTTTTTTTCTAAATGCAACGCCACCAAGTGGTGAAGATTGGTATTGCTTGGCCTAATGCATATGGCTTTTTCGATTTTAGCATTTAATGTCACGAAAGGGTCGGATTTCCAGTTTTTCTAGATTTGTCCTTGAAAAGCAAAAAAAGGTAGCCAAGGGAAAAAACGTGCATAAAAAAATTGGAGCAACGTTGGCTGACGAAGGAGTAATTCATAGTTCCCAAAAAAAGACGATCTGTACGTGGAGAGGGAGTGAAACAATCCATATTCTCGGCGTGAAACGGATTTTCTATTTCACGCCTGGAAAATTCAGTGGCAAACAAATTTCTTTCTTTGTACTTAAAAAGTGACGCAGCTCTTTTTGGGTCGGGCGTAAAACAAAGTCCAATTATTGAAATCAATAAATAAATAATTGAACATAATTCCATAAGTTCCCAATGTGTCTTCTAGTTTGTCGAAGAACGTGCGTAAGTGTTTGTAGTTGCTATTACCACTTTGCCCTTTTCATTTCATCTCTAATACTGTTTGTAAATAATGAATGAGGATACCTACAACCTATAACATGAAATATTTAAAAAGCCTTCAAGTTTTAAACTCTCAATAGACTGGCTAATAATGCTCGCAATAGTCATTCAACAGCCACCCCTCCCTGAAAAGTGGAAAATATGATGCAAATTTTCCGCCCATTCAACACGACAAACCGCAAACGTGACAAGCACGGATAAATAGTTCGAAAATTGACCGTATCAACGGAATACATACATACGCCTACTGAACTGGGCCAAACTATATTTAAAGTATGAGAAATGAAATAAAGATTTTTTCCAATTCCCTTTACACAAACATGACAAACGCCAAACGGAAATTAGGATATAAAACATGGCAATAGGTGGCCCTAGTAGCATTGCCTACAGTATAATCGATTGACGAGAAAATTTTTTTTTCAAAGTAATCAATAAGGATCTACTCACCTTGACTTTGCCGGTGCTTTATACATAATATATATATGAAAAAGAGAGAAAAAAAAAACAATTAACTAGAATACTTTAATTATCATTAATACAAAAGGTTCAATTCTTCGAAAGTGTACCTTGTTAAAGGAGATTTGTACTCTGTAACATTGCCGTGTATTTTAATTTTGTTGCTCCCATCTTTCGCAAGCGAAAATATATGGACTTTGTTAATAACTAGACCTATTTTGGTGAAAAACAATAACTCGTTAATATTAAAACGTAACGTGGGGTGCATATGACTGCTAACCGGATAAAATCCCCGTAAATAATTGATTTTTGGCCTCCATTGCGCCGGTTCCGATCAGAACTCTTTTGGCCCCTTTGAAGTGCCTACTGCTGGAATCTGTTGCAAAAAAAATGAATATAATTTAATCATATATCCAAATATACTATCATTTCTGTTATTAGAGTATAGATGGCGACAGGTGACAATAACGTTCGAAAAAGGTAAAAATTTTGGTGCTGAACGCCATCTATAGGGTATTTGTATCACAATTCGTTTGTCAAAATTGATTTGTTGATTAGTTAATTATACGGAGTTATTGACAGGAAAAATTGAAAACAAACAAGTTAAACAAAAAAAAATTCGAAAAAATAGAATATTTCTTTTAAAAAGAAAATGAAAGATATGTAAGGAAAAGGTTTTAGTAATTACTTGATTTTGATTGGTTGGCAAACTTTTTGAAATTATTTGGTATGATTTAGTACCAGTGAATTGGTGTGAAAAGTTAGTTTGGGTTATGCAAATCAGCCCCGCTTAAGCAAATATTATGATTTGAAGAGAATCTTAGTTGTTTGTACAACTAGTACTCTTTTACAAACTTTTCTATATGTAATAAATATAGAATACACCGTTAAAATGTTCCAAACAGGTGAGAGTATTTTTTTTGTATCCTTTACCTGAATAATTTTCGATATAATCCTCTCCAAGTAATTCTTTTAATAAAGAGGCTGCGTATTTTACAGAAGCATATAATAGAAAAGAAAAAGAAAGGCAAAAAAAACGGAAGAGAGATAAAATAAAGAAATAACAAAAAAATGAATAAATTAAAAAGAGACAATTAATTCCGAGAAATCCATAAAAACAGGAAGTAGGCCGGTTATTTTGTATGAAAAAAAGAAGAACCAATAGGCTTTATATATATTATCATTCAAAAGAGATGAGATCGGTCAGGAAATGAGATATATAATGAGGCTCGTGGTTATATAAAAGGAAGAAAGGACGTTTGAAGGCTGCCTATTCCTTTTTGCCTTCTATCAGCATTAAAGCCGTATCTCCATAGATATGGACAGTATTATATTTATATATATATACTGTATATATACAGTAAATATATATAAAATACAGTATGTGTATTTATAGTGTATATATAAAATCTATCATCTCTTTTTACGTTGAAAGGGAGGAGAGCAAAAGCATAGGCTTAGGTAAAAAGAGAAGAGAAGAGGGAACGTGTGTGGAAATATACCATTAGGTGATGGAAATGTGGGTGGGAGGATTTGTATCAGATATTATATAATACATTAATGGCTTAATGTCCAATAATATTTGGTCGGCTATATTTTCATGCTACTTTTAGTAGGATAGGAGTTGTTTACCCTCCCTATGTAACCTAAGTGGCACCTCATTAATATTCCCCATTTCCTGAAGATATAAATTTAGACCAAACTTCTTTTTCATATCTTTTTTAATGACTTTACCTCTTTTCTTGGTTATCTCAATATTCTCATTCCTATCTACTTGAAGCCATGCCTTCTGGGCTTCACGCCGAAATCTGACAACATGATATTGACCATCAGAAACGTGCGAAAGAAGATATAAACGAGATGCCGGTTTCTCTCCTCCAAGATTAAAAGATGCCAAAATGTTTCCCTGAGTCTGAAAATGAAAGGATATAATTGATATGCATTGAAATATACAGGGTATAGTATGTGAAATGGGATACAGATGGCGTTTCTCCATTCCGATAGATAAGTATTATAGTTTTAGTAGGTTGAAAACTTACTAGTTCTATTTTTATAAAGAAATTATGATGAGAACTTTGCAATTTTATAATGTCGCCACTTAAATCTGTAGTTTTGATGCCGAACGAAATTGTATCATTTAGGTTTGAGGCTGGATGCTCAAGGTCGATATCGTAAACCATAAAGCTAGATTCAGAATCGGCCTTGGTCTCTTCATTGTGAAAGGCATAGGAAATTGCATCTGGATGAAAAAGAAACGATATCACGTTCACGGTCAAACCCCGTCCGACGGATAGCACTAATTCGGCACTCTCGGGAGGATGGGCAAGTAAGAAACAGAAGACATTATCGATTATTACGATTATTTCTTTCTGTTGTTATTGTAAGGCTTGCACCCACCTCACCTCATTTCAGACTAATGAATAATTAAGAATTTAATCCAACAACTTACGTTGATCGCATTGATTACCAACGAAAGAAGTCATTTCACAATCGCAACTAACTCTCGTAGGATGGAGTATGCATACACCTTGATTTTTGCACGTAGAATCGCCGCATTTATTTTCGGGAGCTGAGAAAAGAGTCAAACTAGTAATAAAAGAATATGAAATTTTTTTTTTACTTTTTTTTTCCATCTATTAATAAAGGAGAGTAAAAGTGAATTGTTAGTGATATTCTATAGGAATTTTCTTCCTTCTACTACTTTGATCCGGCTTAATGATGGAAATTCAAGTCTTACCAGAGCATCCGCTCTCAACGTTGCCATGCACATTAACGTCTTTCAGCGTGAGAATATTTGCGTAAGGCTTCAAATTGAAGATTCCGTTGAGATTCGCCAAACAACCCTGATAGCCCCTTCTCGATTTAACGTTTTTCGATGGTAAATCCCTGAAGACCAAATAACGTCTTGTTCTTTATCAGACAGAATTTAACACCAAGTCTAGAAACTATTCTCTATTGCATTAAGCATACACCGTAAAATATCTATTACGTATAACATTTCAAGAAGTTAACTAGTATTTTGTATACACAATGTTCTCTTCATTAATTGAATTCCTTTAAGAGCAACTGCTCGTTATTTTACTAGAAATCTAATTATGACACTTGTACGACGCCTATCTGTTCTATTTATCAGCTTACCGCAAATCCTCCACTCCGCCGACCCATACTTTACCGCTCGTCTTGAATTTTGTATTCTCGTTCATTCCCTTTATTGCGTACTTTTCGTCCACTCGTAGGATAAGCGATAACTTTACACCTTCGGATTTGTATATAGCTATTTGGACACTGTGCCACTTATTATCATCGACTCTCATCGGATTTCTTAAGCTAGAGTGGTTTCCTTCAAAATTATAGACTAATTCCAGTCTAGAATTATGAATTTCAGCCATTAAATAATTTTTCGAATTGGCTCCGGGCATATACAAAACAACTCCTTCCGATTGAGTTGTTCGAAGTTTTAATGATATACCAAATGGTCCGTCTACCCTACTACCGTCAATGACGAAGTAATCTTCTCTACTTGGAAAATTAAAGGCGTAATCCTGTCAATCAATATCTTAATGTTATCATAGGATTTAATAATTGTCATTATCATCCGTTCAACTGCTTTTACGTACCGTTGAAATTACAGGATCGATATTTGTTCTGTATGACAAACCGCTGGCAGTTAAATCCCTATTATTATAATACAACTGTTGCATGCCGCCCTTGAACTTTCCAGCGCCAAAATTCAACGATCGAACATTTAAGATGTTCGCATTACGTTTAGTTCGACCTGAGAGAATCAAAAAACCATAAATAATGTATAAGAAAAGGGAGAATAAGTAGGAAAAAGTTTAATTAAAACGAGAAAAATAAATAACAGTAAAAAAATTAAAGGGGGGGAGGGGGAGGAGTAGTTGTTGGGTGGAGGGGGTGGTTCAATAAAGTCATTGATTTACGTGTCAGAGTTCACTTAAAATAAATAATAAATTATACATTTTTCTGAACATAGAAAATCATTAATATCTATATTATCAACCTCTTACATCGAAACTACTTGATAATAACAATAATGCTATTAACATTAAAATAAAAAATCATGCTAATTTATCCTATTGTTTCAGCAATCATTTCTTTATTTGCGGATCAATTACCCAGTTCATATAAGAATAAATAAGAATGGATTATCCACTATTTATAAAAAAAACAATGCTGAAAAAAAAGGCCGAAAAGACCCTGGAAAAGCGTGCGCGCAGTTTTAATTAAAAGAGAAGTAACGCAGGCATTTTTTTTTCAACGAAAGCATTGATCTGTAAATTGATGAATCGGTAATTATTGTCTTAGCAACTGGTGTTTAATGAGCTGAAAAAAAATTGCTGTTCAGCGGACCGTCTAATCGGTTTGTCAATTGTTTGGTAAATGGAGGCGTTTGTAGCCAAAATAGGTAAACTTTATAGGTAAGCTGTATGTTACATCGCTTATTAATCAATACTTCTACATTGATTTAAAAATGACAAAACTATTTGCATTATCTCAACTCTGTATCTATCGATGTTCGCCTCTACTGCAACTTTTTTCAGTTCACTTGATAGATTCGAAAAAAAATATTAACTAAATGCTTGTACGAACTAAATAATAATAAAAATAAAAAAGTTCGACAATCGGCTTACTCTTTTTGATATTAATATCTAATAAGCCGATTCTGTGATCTCGCAAGCTTCAACAAATAGACAATAGGGTTTAAGGGTCATATTTTATAATCAACAACATCGAAATCAACAACAGAAAAACCCTACCGGAAGCGGAAGCCAAACCTCCTCCAAAGTCGTGAAAATCATCTGCAAGAGAATTTTTAGGAATTTGAAGCAATGGAAAAGCAAGAAAGAGGAAGGGGAAAGCTTAGTTTTTCTGGTAGTAATGAAATCGATAAAGAGAGGAATTTTCGCAGCTGTAACCGGCTTACCTCTAACTGTGTTCCTTTCGTCAACGCTTAAGGTGAGGCGGCGAGACGCCCTTTGCACTTTGGCCGTATGCCAATCGTCGTCATTCAAATTCGATCCGACGTAGAGTGTCTTAAGTCAAAGAAAAAGGCAAAAAATGAGAAAATTTGTTCTGGAAACTGTATGAGGAGCGTGATCATTAGATTTACGTTGGCGCCTGTTTAATCAATCGAACGTTTTTGAAGGAAGGTCAAAGCCAACCCCTAGACAATGAGCATATATATGTGAATATATATATATATGGTATATATCTAAATATATATTCGCATACTGTCTATTGTAGTCGTGTTAATAAGAGACGCCCCAAAGCGTCGGCGAAACCTTAGAGGGTATAGGCGGTAGTTTATAGACTCTAAGAGTAAGTCGTAATTGGACGAGGTTTGTTGCTGCTGTTTTTCCACCAATATTCCATAGAGCATTGCAATTTTTTTCTTTAATTCTCTATCTTCTACTCATTACTAGCTCCCTTCCCACACCCTCTCTAATCCTTTTTGTCTATGCTGAAAGTTAAGAATGACGGATAGAGCTTGTGTAAGATTTACTTAATCTCGAATAGAATTACACGTAGACGGCTTTTCTTTTCGCGTCCGCCTTTTTCCCTTTGTTGTCCGGAATAGCCGTATACTGGAATGCGGAGATTGCGGTGGATTATAATAGGCAAGCGTCGAGATATATATACTCTTTGATGCCCCTCCTCTACACTTTTTTGCCGCCTTTGATTACATGGATGGCGAAAGACAGCCTCAGTTCTTATCATCCTCCTCGAATACACTTGTGCCTAAAATATTCCGGAAAAAGCGCGTCTCGCTCGTCGATTTCATTGATCTCATTAATATTTATGCTGTCATTACGATCAACAATGACAACATGTGTATATTTTGTATTCGAAATCACGAGTCAATCGTGCAATGTGCACCTGATTGTTCGATATTGGTCTTCGATTGTTGAGAGGAGTTTCTTCAGTCATGTCGCATGATGTACGTTCCCTCCCCCTCATCTCTTTTCTACATCTGCTCTTTCTTAATTACACGGATAAGTGAAACGTCGCTACACTACTTTTAATTAATTGCACTCGAGTTAATCTAGACCTATAGGCCTAAGGTCTAACGTCCTGTCACGAGCTAATCTCGGAAAAAGTATATATGTAAGTGTTTTCAATCAATGACTAGTTTTAAAGCCAATTTAAGTACTTAACAGTGTAAATGTGATACCAGCTATTAATTATTATAATATTTGCATATATAAATAGAGTAATAAAAGGGATTATTAAACCTTAAGATTTCAATACCAATTTTATGATTCTATTGATATATAATAAATTATTTATATCTTCAAGCTCATTCACTAAGGCGCATATAATATTTGAGTTACAAGTTTATTACACACCGAATACACACATCTGTCTACAGACGTATACCTTCTAAATTCTACATTTTTTAATAAGCCTACTTATATCAAACTGGCTTCTCCACCGCCGATTGCTTTTTTTTTCAATTACGAAAATCTAGTTTTTTTAGCGGTTTTTCTCTGGACGAGTGTCACAATCATAAATATTCATAAATCACTTTTCCAAGCCGCGCTCCACCATCGTTTGCGGTTCGCATTGCTTGATTCTTTTATACATATATATGTATATATAGATATATATTTAATATATATCTATATACATATATTTATATCTAGCCTTGATTATATTCCGATTTAATGACAGAATATATCTAAAAAAAAAAGAGAGAGAGAGACTAGGCCTATTGAATGTCAACAATTGCCTTGTATTATTTCATAGTTTGCTACTGTTTTACTGCTAGAGTTACATTTACTCATATTCTATTCAATATTTTTACAACAAACATATTTCTTTTCATACTTGAACACATCAGTCGGGATTTTGAATTACTTCATTTAGCTGGTACCTTATAAGCTTGATGCCTTTCTATTTTACGGTTCTATTTCGTTCTTGGAATATAAATTTTATGGAGAGAAAGGAACGAAGGGAGAATTACGAGTAATTTGTTTAATTAGATTTAAAAGAAAATTAAAGGCAATAATCAATGAAGAACTCTTCTCGTGAATTGAATCTTTTGAGAGGCGGATAAACTATTCAGTTTTTCTTATTTTTTTTTGTTTTTCTCTCCTTCCTCCCTATTTTAGGGGAGAAAAGCAAATATTCTCTTTCTAGACATTCTTCCCACTTGGAACAATTGCCAAGTACACTCACCTAATATTTCGCGCATAACACAGGTATCATTCACTAGACCATACTTGTCTTTCGTAAAATTCAAGTCACGTGACCTCTTGCAGAGAGGTCACGCTCCATACGCAAAACTTATTTGCATAAATAGATCAATCTCGGAACAGATAATCAGTTTATCTTCCGTTAACAGTATGATTAATGGATTTAACCTAAAACACAACGAATAGCAAAGGAAAAATATTAATGTTACTGATATAAAAAGACATCGTTAGAGAGATGAAAAAATTCTGTTTGCACTTATGGAGATTGAACACGAAATTTGAGTAAAAGGTATATCCGTGCTTGAATTATTAGAGAAGTAGAAATATATCACACATATATGTATGACAATATATATATATATATGGAACATGGAAACAAAATGATATCAAAATATAGAAATTGTTTATAAAGCTTGTTCTGTATGCAAACTCTCTTCGGGGAGAGTGAAAAGAGCCTAAGGAAAACTGGGGAAAGAAATATACCTTGGGATCTGTCTACAATTTAAAAAGCGAATATTCCTACTTATTTTCGCATGTTTTTGCCTAAGGTATTCTACTATTCTTCTAGAAAGGTGAACGTGTTCGTTATTCCGTTCCTCTTCTCTTTTCACTCCTTTTTACTTCTCCGGACGTTAATTAGCTTCAATGACCTAGCATTAGCATTCTACTTTGACGTTTAACTGTAGTCAACTCAACTAACGGCTATTGTTCTTTACTAAATATCAATCGACATTTGCGTAACAAACATTTATTCGCCGAATCGCCTGTCCGATCAGGCGTCTGGGGCGTCGGCAGCGAAATTCACGATTAAAAAACCGCAATAACTGTTTGAGTAGTTAATTAAAAAGTTATTAAAATTAACACTCACCTTCTTACCAGCTCCCAAGTTTACGGACAATTTAAGAACTCCTTCTTCAAGTTCTAGCAACATCTTATCGGCGCTAGCCGAATCCGTTCGAAAGATTATAGTGTTGCTCTGTTTTGTCTTGAACCTTAAAGATACTTCATCTATTTCTGAATTTTCTACTCCTTCCACAATCCAAAATTTGGTACTGCCGTCGAATAAAAGAATCGAAACGGCTAAAAGGGAATATATAAACATGGTCATTTGGTAACGCCCATCGCCAATAATATAATGAAAAGTCTGCTAAACTACTGCAAAGGATGGGGAACTCAAACGCCACCTGTCGGATGTTTAAAAAATTCCCCCTATTTTTGAATTGATTCCTAGTTATTTTTCTCGGTCCGCTACTTCTAAAAAGGACTCACCAACTGCAACGTTTGCTATCCAAACGAAAGCGAGTTGTTTGTCACTTTGTCATAATTCTTTTTCAAATCATTTGAAAACAAACGCTTTTTTGGTAGTTTGTCACTGTCAGGTGAAGGCCGGAAGGAGCTTTCTAATGTTTTGATAGTGTAACTAATTGCTTATAGTTTTTAACGGAAATTGTTTCAGTTATTAGCCTATAATTGTAGTCAAAAAGACTGACGGTGAATAGTAGACGAAATAGGAAAACGACAGAAATTTTTTTTTATTCTAAAATTTGCTGATTGCTGCGACAGCCGCGCCTGAAAAGGTCTCGGGGATGAGTTTTGGGAATTAGATGGGCTGTCCCTAGTGCGGGAATTTCCACCTTCCGGTAGACGACACACACAGAACGACCGAGTTAAACAAGTTCTAACTTCCCCCGGAAACGGAGATAAACGTCGTCGACAAGCAAAACTAAAGTCTTCGGGGAGCCCAGGTGCATTCAGTCAGACTAACGTCTTTTCACAATTTCCGCTCTTGTCACCGCCCAAGCAAGAGCGTCGTTCGAACGTTGATAACGTGCTTGGCATGTTTTTTTCTCCTTCTCTTATTCCTCTTTACCAACTATTTCTTGTCGAGAAAAATGCCACTATAGATAACTTTAATTGGATTGGGGGGTCAAAGAAAATCAAAAGAGGAGAAGAGGAATTCAGGCCAGTAAGAACGCCTAGGCTAGACGGTCTTGATTACTAAGGGATTAAACGCAGATCCCTTAGATAATAGAAAAAGTACAGTTTGCGGGACGCCACAAAAAAATTATTCGATATAGAATTCCATACTTCAGGCCATTGTCTGTCAGATAAGACGTTTCAGGCAGCAACCAGTCAAACGCGTTTATCATATTAGTGACGCCCAGCAAACGTTAAATGATTGAACAAAGTTAAGTGGCGGCACACTCGTTTTCGTTTTTCCTACAAACTAGTCAGTTGGTTTGTCAATACTACTTTTATCTTACTTCATTGGCTTACGCTCTAACACCAGATGGCGATTGAGCTGAGAGTACTTACGTTTATCGCAGTTTTTTCCTTTGAATGACGTGGCCCGACAATCACAGGTGTAACTGTCCCAGCTTCTTTTACAAATACCACCATTCCAGCACGGGGAAGAAGCACACGAACTGGCAGTGATACTTTCACAGCCTCTCCTAACATCTATAAAGAGTAAAGTAACGTAATAAGAAGATAAATTTACATAAGAAACTAACCGTAAAGTGTTTGTTTTTTCTGACTGTTCCATAAATCAACAACCCTGTCGTTTAACTCAACTCTTCGAATACAACCCTGAAAGCCGAATCCTAATTTTCCGGACCAGAATTCTTTTGGGTAATCAGAACTCTGATTTAAAGCACCTAAATACAAACTACCGGAAGCTAAATTTAATTCTGCACTCTTTCGATCTGAAGAATATCTAATAAATTCGTCTTGGTCCAAGTAAACTTTACCAGTTTCTCCATTATGCTCCAAACGAACGTCATGCCATAATCCATCATTTACCGGTTTCTCGCTGATCTTTGCCTTTATCAATAATAATACGCAATTAAGATTCTACTAAGAGAAGGTTGTTAAATATTTATTCTCTATTTACTTTCAACGTGCCCCCTCCGTAATTAATAATTAGATATAATTGGCTCTCAAAGACCTCGAGACCAAAAAAATCCTTCCTCCCTCGACCCATCACTAATTGACTGCTGTTTTGTACAGTTCGAAACTCCAAGTGTAATTTACTGCCTGGAATTGCCAGCCAAGGTTCTAGAATAACCGAGCTAGACTGGGAGGCGAAGAAAATGGCTTGTGAACAACCCTTAAAGCTAACTCCTCCTTCAATGTGAAAAAGCTGGTTCTCTTTTTTAGCCCATCGTAAAATATCTATTTTCATCGAATCTGCCTGATAGCCGACCTTTTTCAAGCACCCAGTAAAATTCTTAATACTTTTCCCGCTGCCGTCCCAAATAGCGTCATCTCCAGCGCCTCCTAGATAGAGAAGAGAACTTCGAAGGCTGCTAAAGTTTCCAGTTATTGAGGTAGATGGCGTAGTGTGTTCTTTATCGACAGTCACTTTTACCTAGGGAAGAAGGCTAATTACTTACAATTGAATCTGTAAGTAGAAGATGCTTTTAAAAGGAAGAGTGTTTTTTTTTGTATGAGAAAAAATGGGTAAAAAATAACAAGCAAACAATAAAGGAATGGAGCACATGCAAAAAGATTGCCCTGTACGATAATGATGACTCTTATTCCGCATGCTTAGGAACCTTACCTCACAGATAGCTCGATTTATTAGCTGTAACATAATGGTGGATTTCGTGTTACACAATAAAATTGATATTACGCAAGATGAATTTTTTAATATAATTATAGATATATATTAAAGTACACTTATACGCATTTATTCAAATTTCACCTTCAAATTTCAAATATTTTCTTTCAGTGAGTATCACTCGTATACAAACTAACCTGCCTTGTTTTCCGCGCTACAAACACACGATGCCACTTGTTATCGTGGAAGTGGGCGGAAGGGGATGCGCGAATGGATTTTCTTGGAGAGGCCACCAATTTGACGTCGACGATAATTTTACCTCGTCGCAAATATATCGTCAAGTGTTCGTTTTCAGCTCCTGTAGAAGAGCGTGTAAGAAAAAATATAAGATAATTATGTTAGCTGCTACCAATTAGCGAAAGATTTCGTTTCTCTCGTTTTAATTAGTAATATGCTATACGTGGATATTATTTTATTAATAACTTTTGATTTTCTTCTCTTTTTTCGGAGCTTTAGTACATTACTCGTATCTTACCGGTGTAAAGTAGAAGGCCGTTTCCGTTTAGAGTCCTAAAATAGAACGTCACTTGGTCGTTCCAGGAGGAGATGGAGTGCTTCTTGCGTGCAGACAAATCGTAGCTAATAAACTGTCGACCGTCGAAGGTCGCTTCCAGTTTCTCGTCCAGTTGCTCTACAAAGCCCACAAGTAAGAAAAAGGGTAAAGCTAAATTGGCGAAAGGAAAGTGGATTGGTCAAGATTTTTATCGCCTTGGGAGCAATTCTACGGTCTTTGTTATGTGAAAAGCGCTTTGCATTGATCACGTGGACAATATGTCCTGAAGGTTTCTTTATAAGATTACACAAATTAGAGCACATTTTTTGCTTTTGTGTTACCTGGCAGAATTTCACTTATGTTTAATTGCGTAAGTACTTTGATATCTCCCCTTACAAATGCTTACATATTTAATGTAATTTGAAGAAATTCTAACAAAACAGGTGAAAATTGTCGACTTTATTATATTAGCTACTTAAATTAAGCAATTAAAGACTGATGTGCTTATTATACAAGCTACTTTGAGAATTTTTAATGGAATTGTTTGCTCAAAGGCAAAGTAATTTTAATGATTTGTTTAATTATTGATCTATCTTTTTATGTCTCTTGACCATTTTACAATTTGGTTCCGTGAAATAAAACTCCAAGTGCTTTCAAATCCCGCCTACTACCGACAGCCTTTGTCTTCCCATGCCTCCTTTCTCTTCTGTTTGTTCTATTCTTATTCGGTGTTCATCTCTATAGGCTGCCATTGTTGATGGAGAAAAGACTTTTTAAATGAAGAAAAGGTAGAGCGAGTGAGAAAGAAATTCTATTTAAAAACATACACGGGTGTAGATTGGCTGGTGAAATAATAGAGAAGGAGAAAGAATACAAAAGAAACAAAAACAGCTCTTGGCAGGCATCAATTTTCTACAATTTTTTCTACCAGATTATGAACAATGATGGATTTTCACCAAATGTCTCCTCACCATCCATAAAGAAAGGCGCAAATTAAACGACAAATGGTAGAAATTCGCAAAGAAGCTGACGACAAACGAATAACAAACAACCTCGTGTCAAGAATTTGTGTATTTCCAAACCAATCCGATATATATTGGGGTTAGACTATGAAGGAAACTGTATAGGGCCAATCAATGCCTTTCGGTCGATGTATAGAATCGATTCTGTAATAGTAGGAGCGTTAAAGAGCTCGGGGAAAAGACGGTTTGGTAAAAAAAAAAAGGGGGGCCGTTCGATTTGGACGCCCAGTTGCGTGTTGGGGGTGGCGTTAATTGGTATAGTGGGACAAGGCGATTCGAGTCACGAATTTGACTGAGAAGCACCTGCTGGATGTTAAACTGACACTCTGACACTTTTCATCCGAATTATTCGTCATTTTGTATCGATCTAATGAAGCTAAGTACATTGGAAGGAGGGTGGACTCCCTTTAGATTGTAAATCCTATTATTTATGGTAAGGAAAGATACTTGGGAATATGAAACAGTTGGTTGGACGTACATAAAAATTGATAGATGCCAGAAAGTGTTTTTTGAGTAGAGGAGGTTGCAAATGCTCTTGATAATTCCCCTAATCCCTTTACAAGTTTGCCTATTAATCGCACAACGTTGCTTTGTTGCGAAGAGGCTAATACAGTGTATAAATATATTATGTACGTTTAAATTAGCCCTCTTGACACCTCTCGCTTTCTCGCTTAAATAGACAACTCAATTGGATTATCGCTTCTCACTAAGGCACTTGCAAGACTCTTTCAATTCTGTTTCCTACTCGCGAACCAACGTCTCAATATCACCCTTAGCCCCTCCCCAAAGACGCTTATAAGATTTTGTCGAACGATCGAGCTACCGGCAATTAAAAAGAGAACTCTTTGACGCTTAGCGATTGCCCTATTATGCGACTCTATTGTTTAGTCTCAATTGGAAATTTCGAGGGTTCTTCAACCTCAACTAATTGCAACGACTCCTGGCAGAAGATCGAAATTTTGTTGATTTTCGTCTCTCGAAATACAACAAAACTGTACTAGAATCGTCGTTATCGTCCTTTAGTTTCCTTTTTCAATCGATTCTTCTCTTCGACTTTCCTCACGAGGAGCGGAGAAAGAAAAGCTGGTCGGCGTTATTAAGTTACGATACTTGGCCTCACGACCCGTTTGCTCTACGTTAACGTTAATCTTATCAACAAAAAGAAATACTTGGACATTTTTCTCACCACAAATACAACCACAAAATCTTCTTTTCCCCATTAATCCCCCCGCAATTTTGTAGGCCTACCTATTCCTATTCCTTATACGGAAAGTAATCGTGTTAAGCGTCTAGCGATATTATTGGATTTAATGGAGCAGAAAGGAGAGCTGAGAGTTTATATTATCGCCTACCTATTTCGCAAGATTTTCCTGTATATCGAGTTGATTTGCATTCGCAAAGTGATGAATTATCCATTGAATAGCATCTTCCCCCGTTTTTGCAGGGATTGTGTACAAGACAGAAATCTTTCTCATCTTCTTTCGCTGCGTGTTTTCCAGTTATCTTCGGAGCTCGTTTCAATCTGAGATTTAATAAAATGGAAATCGATTTTTGATTAATTAATTCTCTGTCTTACCTGCCACACTGGGAAAAGAATATATTCTTAATAGTTCCTTTTAACTTGTCCGCAAAGAAGGAGGCAATGTTGGCTAATTTGTACAATTTTAATTCGAAGCTGCTCGGTAAGCCACCAAAGTAGACTCTATTGAATTTGGAAGAAGGATGAACTTCAGATGGCGATTCAACTTTCAGCACCTGAATTGATCTATCATCCACTTTGAAAAGAAGATGATTTCGAGCGAAGAGAATATTGATCTTATGAAATCGGTTATCGGTTATCGTACGATCATCTTTAACAGTATACGGAAAGCTAAAAGGAGGGAAAAGAAGGGAAAAATTATGCTTTTATTTAGGGCAATTGGCCACTGGAGGATAATATTCCAAACCTGGTAAATGATTCTAGAAAAATTTTGAAAACAAGTTTGCCATCTTGTATTGTTAATTCGATAAAATCTCTTCCAGAAGTCTGGGTGTACATAAGCAGACCTATCTTCTC
Organism: Dimorphilus gyrociliatus; assembly: GCA_904063045.1. Lineage (NCBI taxonomy): Eukaryota > Metazoa > Annelida > Polychaeta > Dinophilidae > Dimorphilus > Dimorphilus gyrociliatus. The sequence continues at coordinate 472,658 of CAJFCJ010000003.1, forward strand.
TGTAGTCTTAAATTCGAATTCCAACGATCCATTTGAGCATGGATTCCATGTTTGAAATGCTACATAGGCCCCGGTCACGTCCTCAAGAAACAGTGTTCTGGCCTGTGCGATAGCAATAACAAGCGTGAAATGCAGCAAGGAAAGAAAATTCAAGGCCATAATTTAAATGTTGAGAGAATAATCCCCCTAATCCGTCATATGGAGAGAGAAAATTATAAACGAAAGCGCTTCTTCTTGATTGAATTATCCCAATTCTGGACGGGAATGTTCCAAAGTGACATTTATGATTGAATTAGCATTTGATTGCGGTCCTTATCAACTTCTTATCTCGTTTTTATTTAGTGACCGCTTTGACCTGAAGGAGAAATCAATTGATACAACATTACGTTAATTGTAGATTATAATAATAAACGATATAAAAGTATAGGCTTGTACGTATGTGAAAGATGAGACGGTGGAAGGAGATTGATGCGTTTATCGGGCGCGTAATTGACGCTTGATGGGATAAATATAATCTGCGTTTCTTCATCTAAATTATGAAAAAGCTGTCTAATGCCTAGTTATCAATTTATTGCAATAACACACCTTTTACTTATTATTCACCCACTTTACGTAATGAATAAGTAACAGAGTTATTATAAGTTTATACGTAGATAATTAAGTATTTAATAAATTATTAAGTAATAATTAAATTAACTATAGCGTTCGAACAACGGTAAAGCGTTATTTCCGTTTAAGGTAGTATAGATTATGAATACTTCCGATACAACAAGACAAATGTTCGATTTTTTAATCTTGCAACTGACAATTAGTAATTAGGTCTATACAGGGAACATTCGATTTTCTGCCCTTACCAAAGTTCCCTTTGTAAGAATTGGCGTGTAAAAATTTTATCCGCCTAATAATCTATTGATCCCGACGAAATCCAGTAAATTTCCTTCGAAAGAACGAGAACCATAAAGATTTCGCTGCCGCGTCTTTTTTTTTATCTCTACTGTATACTTTCTCACACCCCTTCTTCGTTCCCCCTTCTCTCTCTCTCTCTCTCTCTCACTCTCTCACTCTCTCACTCTCTCTGTCTGCTCGTCTCTGTCTCTCTTCCATCTCTCATTCCTCTTCCGACTATTGATTGTCTCCATTTATCTTATCGCCTTGACTGCATTTAAAATCTATATCCTCCTACTCGTAGCCGTCTCTCTCGTCAGACTCGAGTATCTATAAATATTGCTAGCCCGAGTGTATCTAAACTAAGAAGCGTCACGTGGCTTTAGTATCACTGAGTAGCCCCCGAATTTTTCGATTATTAAACAGAAAATTGATGTACGACTAATCGATGCAAAATTAAGGTGGATCATTAACATTTGCTTGCTCACGCTCAACGGATGTCTTGTTATTTACCACACATTTCGCTTCATTACCCTCCAATACTTGAACAAATATCCATTACTAATTGCTAACCTTCAATTACCCAGACTTGAATAATTAATATCTCTTTATACTACAACACATCATAAATAACGCTGGAATTCGTATCACAGCAGTGGATTACTCAAATTCACGCCCAGGTCAAAAGGTTCAGTCTATATTCTCAGTTAGACGATCATCATTTCTCAGAGATCGTCTATGACGTGCTCAAATAATCCCTTCCCTATCTAATCAAACATTGAAATCCCGATTTTCTCTCGTCTTCATATCCATAATAGTGTCGAGAGAGGACGGTTGCTTTTTGCAGTCTAAAAAGGATTAACTGTGACTGTTACTGTTTATCCGCTTTTCTCGGGGACCAATAGGCCCATCAGCTAACCTTTAAGTAAAATTCCCCAAGTGCTATTCTTTTTGTTTGTTAACCGAAAACTTCAATTGTTATTTCTTTTCCTTCAGTAATACTAATATTTTATTCATCCATTAATTGGGGCCTTCATTAAAGCGTATATTTTTGTTAGTTAGTTTGCGTTTTTATCTGTTATTTTAACACACCTATTTCGTCTTTTACACGCCTATATTCTATTTTTTAATTCGCACTCGAAAGTTCCTTTATTCTACAGTAATTAAATATTAAAAGATTGTGAAAAGAAAAATACACAAATATATCGCTTTTTTGTATTTTGATACTATTAAATAAATGATAACGAAGAAGATCGACGTCCAATTTATCTTATCGTCGTCTCTTAGTATTTAATCGAGTACGTATAAATATTACTAGTTTAATACAAACACAAGGCACTCGAAAGAATATTATATCTAGAGTGATGATTAGCATACACACAAACTACCCAAGGCGACAATATTTTGTACTCACTACAGCGAAAAAAACCGCTATGACTAAATGGAGAGGCGACAATATGGCCATTGTTATTGAAAAGAGGAAAAAAAATCCAAAATGGACAGATACCAGCTGTCATTCTTGAGCTTTCGATTTTATACATAAAAAAAGAATGTCTCTTTTACTAGGCTTATAAATAAATAATAAATAAAATAAATCAAAAACGTTTTACACACATCTAAATTTAATAAACTTATATATTATGTTTATTTAAATATATCAAATATTAAAGTTAGAGATAATTGTATATTTGCTAACTATAGTATGCGAATATGCCAATGTCTTTAGTTGTATATACTGTATAACTACGAACTTATACATCTTTAAAGATGGCTTAAATACGTACACAAATACATAGAATACAATTATACTTGGATACATACAGTATTTTCTAATAAATATATATTTATGTATATTTAAATGAATGTAATTCACCAACTAACATTGTATGCATTTCCTTTTTGTTCTACGGATAGATCTGTAGACTTAGGGTTATAAAAAGGTTTCTACTAATATCTATTATTTATAGCTGGTAGAGTTACATTTAAATATGCTGAACATTCAATATTAATGTGAATACTATAGCGAACAGATATTTTTAAACATTGACTATGCACACACAGACAGTATAAATTTATATATATATATATAAATTTTTACTTCATATAAAAGAAGATATCACTTATTTATTATATGTATATTACATATTCTTTATTCAACAAATTAGATACAGTGGTAAAAAGAGCCCCTTTGCCAAACTATGCTATTATCATCTTTAGACAACTTGATAAATTCAAGAAAGTATAAGAGTGGTCACGTATAACTGGAATATCATCCTCATATTCAAATAGTCCTATCTATGTATATATGTATATGAACGCATATTAGATATAAATATATATTTATATACAAGCATATTCACTTATATAAACAATATAACATATGCAATTAAAGATATAGAGAATTTTTTCCAGAGGATGAATTAAAAGATTATATATAATGTATATATATATATACTGTATATATATCGTTTCTATTTAATTAAAAATATATTCAAATACTCCAGAAATTACATAAAATTCAATTCATATGAATATAATAATATTTATATATTCTGTATTCCATATATGATATGTATACTATATAGCTATGAAATAACTCTAGGCCTACGTCGCAGAAGCAATTTATTAAGCAACAGACGTTTTATATAAGGTAGAAAGACGAGACTATTATCTTATCAATAATTTATAAGCCTATTACTTTATTTTCAAAAATTTGTTATACATACCTCCACCAGCAGAAATATATTCATAAATATATACAAGACAAATATATAAGTGACAGTATATATTTTGTATAGCCACTTGAAAACCGGAAGTAAGAGTGAGACGTTTCTCCAAGTCTATTAGGCTTGTTTGTCTCCGCTGTTTGTAAGTATTTGTCTGGTGAGAAGGAAAGTAATTTTCTAGGCGTTTGCGTTCTAGATGGAGCATCTCATTTCGACACTGGCGTCATCTATTGAGAAGAATATACTTAATAAGCCTCGTTAATCCATATTACGCGAAATATCTTTTTCAGCTTATTTACATGTGGTCATGACAAACGCCATTTGCAGCGTATCTTTTTTTTTAGAACATAGATATTTTCTGTCAACTTTTCACGCCTACTGACAATGCCGAATCCCCCAAGTACCCTACATATTTTCTATATAATTTCCAATTATACCTTTTCAATCCTTTTTAAACGAAAATATGCTAACACCTCATTCTTAAAATAGTAATATAAAGCTGTAAAATAAGTGGATGAACTTCAAGTACTATTGTTCCTTTCCATTCACTGCACCAAATTAGCTGACGTAAATACTTTTCGTCTTTATTGCCTTGTAATTACGAAGAGGATTCTGTAATCTGGGTTCAACTAGTAAGACTCGCTTAAGGTTTTGGTATTGCCAAATCACCGGATCTTGTAGAATCTGAACTAAAAAAGTAAGTAATGGAGTTTTTCTTTTCAATTATACATGCCGGTATTACATTCCCGGACACTGCAATTCTTTATTAGAAATTCTACCAAATATAGACCAATCACTCAAGGTTACTACGTGACAAAAAAAGCGAATTATACCCTTGTTATATTTTTATTCGCTGGTGTTTCTGTCTATATCTGACAATTATACCTTTTAAGCTTCCTCTACAATACAAAAACCTCTAAATGCGAGTAAAAAGAGAAAGAGGTAAAAAAAGAGCGACTTTTTCATTGGGATATTATGTAATTGCTATCTGCTCTCTTATTACTTTTTTTCTTTTTTGTTAAGTCTTTCAATTTCACTTTTTCCTCTTAGAAGTTTGCTTTTTTATGTTCCATTCATGGAAAAATTAATAATTTTTCTTTTCAACTATTTCATTACTTAAGGACATTTCCTTTGCAATGTTCTTTATATGACAAGAACTTCTTCAAAGAACCGTTCGGCTTTGAACAAAACTATGTCCAAATTTATGGACACCGTATTATACCTTACTGTTTTTTTTTTCGGATTGTCGTTTTCTTATCGTCTATATTTATATAGTTTAAAATTATATTCACAGTTTAATCTATGATTTTATAAATTATTAACAAATGGCCGATTATCAGCTACTTAAACGTGGTAAATTAAATTTGAAAAATGATTCGACTTCCAAGTAATATTGATATTTAAATTGAAAAATTCGGTTACATTAATCCTTTATTACCTATTATCGTTCTAGAAAGAAACATAAGCGTAAAAAGAAGAGAAAGAATGATGATTCTGACAAAGATAATGTATTAACTTCAACCGATACGCTGAGACACGGAGGATGGTGGATTATAGACGAATTCGAACAGATTGTTGGCAACGTTGCTTTAGAATTTCATGTCAAGAGTATGTCGTACGCCGAAGCACAAGATAATGGTTTATTTAAACTGGGATATCAAACTGATTCGGGAGAAGAGCCTAAAGAAGAGGGTATCCTTACAGCAATGAAAATTGGCGAAACGAAAATCGCATTAAAATCTGGATTTGGAAAATATTTAGGTTTAGAAAAGTACGTATACGTAGAATTCTATTTCAAGCAATTAAATTGAATGATAGACTATTTACGAAATGTTTAAAGACTGGAAAACTAAAAAAATATTAACATTGTGTCTTATTTCAGAACTGGTATAGTTTCCGCTAGAGCCGACGCAATCGGAAGAAACGAGCAATGGGAACCTGTATTTCAAGAGGGAAAAACCGCTCTAATTGGACCTAATGGCTGTTTTTTAGGAGTCGATGAAGTAGGTACGCTTCAATGTCTTAGCAGATCGGCTGGTGAAGATGAATATTTGTCAATAAGAACAAATAACACTCGTGTTAAAAAATCGAAAAAGGACTTACCTATCGAGGAAATGTCTGCCTCTCTCAAAGACACAGAAGTGAATTATGTGAAAAAGTTTCAAAGTTTTCAAGATCGTAGGCTAAAGATTAACAAGGAAGATACATCAGCTTTAGATCAAGCTAGCGAAAAAGGAAATCTACACGAAGTCCTATTGGACAGAAGAGAAAAAATGAAATCGGATAAGTTTTGTAAATAACCATAAAAATTTCGTAATATGTCTGTTTTTACTAAAAATAATACAACATATATTAGCTGTATATTTAGGTTTAGTGTAAACTATTATATAACTACTATTTACAATATCGTTAACTAACTTGTCAACATACTACATACTATACATGACATCATTTGGACTTTATCTTCTCTTTAGTAATGGATATCTAATAAAGAGTTATAGAGTAAAAATAATATCAAGAATTCCATTTATAGCAAAACTCTTTTCATATTTTTAATAAGTGGATCAAAATAGAGTATCTAGGCGTTCCTGTTGGACATAATACGTACTTATTAAAGTGCGCGTAACCTTCTTTTCAGCAGAATAAAAAAGAATTGTCTTTTGATGAATCTTCGTTAGTCATTACAAAAAGAATTTTTTGTTATTATAGAGATAATTCAAATTAACTAAATTTGCTATAATCTTAAATAGAGATCAAACAGGAATATGATCGATGAAAATCGACTTTTCTTTTTTTAATAGCGAATTACTTTTTGATACTTTAGGGTTGCAATTATTCGTACAATTTTTAATAAACACTTGAAACAATTTAAAGAATTATTACGTTTCGTTCTAATTTAACTATTGTTCTTTGTCACGTTAAACGTGATAGTCTATTGAGCTGCTAGATGCTTATTTTTAGATTGCTGTTCTATTATAAAATATTGTATACATCCTTTTCTCTTCCCGTTTACTCACAAATCTCTTCCTCCCTTTCTCTTTCGCTCTGGCTCTCTCTTTCTCTCTCTCCCGCTCTCTTTGTATCCGTCAACAAAATTAATAATTTAATATATAATAAAAATTCTCATTTGTTTTCTCTGAAGCCAACGAAAAGTTCAGGTTCCTGAAAGATCCTTCAATTAAGGGATGACACCTATGAGAACCGTTACATTTCAGTATATTAGATGTCAGTTTTACGCCGATTAAGAGTATTTAAAGCAGATGGGACTCCTTCATTGGAAATTAAATTGATATTAGAACAAACCTAAAGAGGCCAATCGTTCTCATCACTTAAGTCACGATTGTATCTATAGAATTTTTACACAAGTAATTACATTTATCTCTTATCTAAGTTTACAATCGAAAAGCTATTGAATAGATTTCAATTAGGTAAAAAGGTATATTTTGAGGGAGAAAAACAGGCCACATATTTATTACCCTTTCCCTCTGAATTTGTGCAAATATTTATAATATACTGCGCCACCTATATTACAATTTGATTGTTAAAGAAATTTGAGAAATTAAGTTAACCGACTACAGATAAGAATAGTTCTTTTGCTTATCTGACTGATAATCGAATAAGGAAATAATGGTACATAAACAATTTCAGTAAAAAATATATAAAACTACATATAAAGAGAGAGCAAACAACTCACAAAAGCTTATATAGTATTAGTTCATTTGTTATGCATAACGAAGTTAGAAGAAAAATGACAGTCTCGATATTCCTTTATACTTCAATTAATTTAACAAGACTACTTACTGTTGTGGAGACTAAGCATCTATTTCTCATATAATCTTTTTCTATAACTATGTAAGATCCTCTCTTCAGTAGATATCTAACAAATAAGAGTCTTTACCTACTCCCCTCCTTCATTTATATACAGTTAATGTAAGACAGCCTTAATTATCATATATGATAATAAAAGTAGACTCCATAGAGAAACAGTAACAAATGATGTAAGAGGAATGTAATATTCCATCGGTTACTTACCAGTGAAGAAAGTAACCTTCTAATCACCATTTCTTAAGTTTTTGTTTAAAAATTTGTATTATACAAAAGAAATTCCATATAAATAGAAGAAAAAGCTACATCTCTTCGTCACTTTTTCAATCAATTTTTTCAGTAATGGAATGAAAGTAGAATAAAAAGTTAGTAAAAAAAAAAAAGAAACAAAACAATAGAAAAAATAAAACAGTTTTGAACAAAAAATTACAAATACGTTATTAACTTTTTGTATAGTTTTTTTACGTTATAATCACAAGATATCCAATTTTTTTCGTTTTTTACAATGTTTATTATAATAAATCAATTTTTCATTATTATTTTAGATTTTCTTTCTCCTCTTTTCTTCTCTCTATCTTTATTTTTTGATTTCTTAATTTTTTTCAATTAGCAAAATAAGGAAATTAATATTTTAGTTGTTTTCCTGCTCTTTTTTTTAATTAGTGTTACTAAAAAGAAATTATAAATTGTGATCATTCATTCAATCATTCCCTCTCTCTCTCTCTCTCCCATTCAGGACACTACCCTATATCCCCCTCCCCTTGCATACCTCTCCCTCTCATTCAAAATTCTTGTCATTATTATGTATCTGTTTTAGCATTCTCCTGTATAAGATTTCTAACGAGTGGTTCCAGTTTGTTCCATGCAGAGGCCAACTGAAAATAAATATATACTTTGCTTAACTATGTATTTGATAATATTCTTTATTTATAATATGAGAATAGTAATTACCTCGCTATATGCTCTTATTTCACATTTAACAAGAGATTTTACAACTGTATAAAGATAACTCAAGAAAACGTGAACCAATTGAGTTTCCCTTTTTATACAATGCAAAGCGAAAAAACTTCGATTTTCCAGGTTTGCGATAGCTTCCTCTTGCTCTAATATACGACTTTCAAAATTACCACTTCTATCCTCTACTATTCGACCATTCGTTGACCCACTATTCTTTCTCTTCTTATACTGACTTAATTTACTCAGAGCCCTCTGGTGGTCCTGAATGACGCCCTTCTCGTGACGATCGCATAGGTCTCTGTACCCATAGAGGACATCAAGAAGTAAGGATATATTTTCGAGCACTTCCTCGTCTTCCTCTTTCGCCTGAAACGAGGGAAATGAAAAACTTTCAGGAAGCTTACAATATAAAGCTTTACTTGACTTCCGGAGACTTGAGCAACCGTACAAAATTCTGCAGCTATTTTTTGAAATCCAGGCTTCAAGAATTTCCAAATTTTTGATTCACCTGTCGACCAGTTACTGACCGGCGTAGTTATCGTACCGATAGCTCTGTGCAATTTTCAACAATATGAATAAATAGATAATGGGAAAGAATATTTACGTTAACTCTTTATTCATTTGAAACATATCTCTTGCGTAGGAGGAAGACCTGTAAACTTGTCTTTCAGCAATTTCTTTAAGTCGACAGCAGGCAATTTCTAACTGACGAGCAAACTCCCTACTAGACATAAATTGAAGATTAGCATCTTCAGTGACTAAATTTCTCACTAAAGTCGCATTTTTATCAGTCATAAATTCGTCAGGTAATCCTTTGAAGTGCTCTTTCATTTTGTGACAAGTATCCTGCGATAAATGTTCAAGTTATATTCATATTTATAGTTTAAATTACATTAATACATCCTGATACAAAATATAAATAATAAATAAGATGGTAAGCAACAATAATCAACTATCACAAGTCAAATCTTCTATACTAACCGTTCCGGTAAATGTAAGAAAATACTTTATGACATCATCTTGCCCCACAACAGGATGTCGAACACAGATAGTTAAAAATCTTGCTAACCATTTACGTCGACATTCAATAAATTCTCTGCTAGCTATTTACAAGAAACAACAATAGTGATTTTAATCAGTTAAATGTTTTTATTGATTTATTTATGACAGTTGTTCTAATATTATAAAATACATCATACTAACCACCTAAAAGTTTTTTAGGAGGCAATCTTGCTATAATTCTATAAGGATATCTCTGCAGTAATAGTTCATGAAGGGCTAGAAAGTCGTTATACCTTCTTTCAACAGCTTTATTATATTTCTGTTTGATATTTTTATTTATTTAACTTTCGTTAAACTGGCAAAAAAAAAGGAAAATAATTAATTAATACTCACATTGCTATAAACTTCGTACTCAACGTGTTTTAATATAATTCCTTTCTTCTCTGGAACTAATTTTACTGTAACCTGATCAATTTGTTCCAACTCTGTTATTGAATAGTTTAAATCACTTGAGAATTTCTCTCGTTTTATTTTGGCTAAGTCTTTTTGCAGTTCTTTCATATCGCCCATAGATGGAATTGGTAGTTCTATAAGACATAAATAGGCTTTAGTATATATGTATCAGCATACTTTGAACAAGTAGCCTAACTCTAAATTAAAGAGAAATAAAAATAGAGAAAAGGATAGGTAAAATTAATTTGGTTTAGTTGATATCATATTGGTTTTAAATGAAATTGATAAAACTCTCTCGCTTTATTTCGCTTATACCTCCCACCATACCGCCCTCTCTCTCTCTTTCATGCTGGCTTCAAAGTGCCATTGTTTATAACTCTGCTTGAACGCAAAAACTTACATACCTTGTCCCTGATAACTCTCAAGAATTTTTTCGTTAAATGATTTACCAGCCTGAGCAAGGGATATATAAGCGAGAGCTTTATATAAACCATTTCTGGATATCTTTTCATGTTTCGTTTCCAAACTCTCCCAAATCTAGGTTTAAAAGTTATACAGTTATCAAATTATTGTTTTTATACTGTAATATTATAATTTTTATCTGACCTGAGTTAAGACCGGTCTAGACAGTCCAGACTTTGCACAAAATTTAACGAATGTCTCATAATCGACGAAATCGTCGTATGTTGACAACAATGAATGTATCTCTCGATAATATGCAGGTATCGACCCTAAATTAAAGTTACATGTTTAAAATAACTTTTATAAATAGTCTTTGCATTTTCGTAACGTGACAATAACATTTAATGATAAAAAAACTAAAACTTACGTACCAAACTTTAAATCGTTTGCCATTTGGGTCAGGGGCGTTTGATCACGTGACACTTGACGACAGAGAACCCTTAGGCTTTTTATCGTAAAGTTAATTATTTATGATTAATGTTTATAATTAATAAAAGCAATAAAAAATTATTTTTAATTAATATTTTTTAACAAATACTTCTTTAATTATTTTTTTCTACGATAATATGCGTTTTATTTGAAATCGCTCAATGGAACATTTAGCAGACGAGAAGTAAATAAAAATAACGGAAGCAACTTTACTTTTAGTTTCTCTACTATCACTTTTACGTCTTGTATTCCTTGGTAAAATATAGATTATACTACATATAAAATATAATCCAAATATTAATATCAGTTATTGTTTTATATAAGTTTAAAACTTTTTAAATATCCCCTTTTCAGTTGTAGACGATCCTGACTTAAGGAATAACTACTGTCATAAATAGATATTGCGCAATATCTGGTAAAAATGTATAATAAAGTCGATTCAGTATTTTTTAGATCTATTTTTTACAAGCTTAATCGTAAAGGAAAACAGCTTTAGCAATATTATCGACTGTAGATGGCCCATAAACAATATGATATAGAAAAGACAACTTTCCATAAGACCTATTTATCGACTTTGTTCTTTTTTAGATAAAGCTGTGAAAGCCTTAAAAGAGTTGTTATATTAAAAAAAAGACTATTGAAATCAATAAATGGAGGGAAGAGAAAAGAGCACACAATAAGCATTAGAGAGGAAAAATATAATTGTCTCCAAAGGTTAAGAGTAATTAAGGAAGGTATTATAAGGATATCTTTAAGAATTTTCACTATTTTTTTGAAAGAGAAATGATGGGATAATATTCCTACTGCGTTATTTTCATTTATTGCAAATTTAAGAAATCTTATAAAATCTTCCCATTAATTTTATTCATATTACCACATACGTCAGTTTGTTAAGAGGTATTGATCGCTCATATTGACCACTTTTTAGGCAGTATTTCATACAAATATATATATATATATATTTATAAATTTATATATATGATATTATTATTTATTAATATATTCAAATATATTAATATAACGCTCTCATTGGCTCATTTTGGAGGTAACAAAGTAGAAATCTATTACCAGTTATCAGCAAAGATAAAGATCTTCATTTCATATCTTTCAATAGAAAAGATCATTTTAAGTAACGTTTATTTACTTTCAAAAGAAAACATATATTTAATATTGTGTTTATATAGATTTAACTTGTTGAAATGAAAATATACAATGAACATTATAGGAAGCCTTTTTCACAAACTATACAAAATATTAATATACGGTTCATAGGAGAAAATAGTCTTCCTAACAAGAACAATTTCATCGACCGTTAATTTTCTTTTAGCTCCGTAGAAACTAGCAATCATTGGGTTCATCGGAGAGGCCTATTTTTATGATATATATATATATATATATATATATATATAAATTTATATATAGATTTATAAATAGTAATATAAGCAAATACATAAATTATTAAGTTAAAGAATGATAAATACTTACAATAAGTTGGTGATATAGTACCATCTTTATAGGGACTACATGGGGGCGTTTTTCGCCGTCTTTTTATTTCTGCTACACTTGGAGATGAAGATACGAAAGGACTTTTACTAGAATTGTGACGAGTCCACTTGTTTTGCTCAGATAAAAAATTTGCCATTGTGTAACCAGGACACTAAAAAGAGCAAAATATTAAATTATTAAATGGCATCCATTATGGAATTTAAGCACTAAACATGTATAATTTCCGGTTCTTCTGTCAATTTAATAGTAATAGCGAACTAACCCTAGTTTGAAACAACCTTTTGCCACACTTAAACTTTCTTCCCTTTCCGATAAGTCTGGCTAAGCAGCTTTTAGCATTTAAAACGTGATCTAAATCCGAATCGGGCGCATTCTGTTCAACGTTTGTTCTTCTGGACGAAGTATTTTCCCACCAAGGAATGACGCCACATGTTGTTCCACCTTCGTGAAAAAAGTCCGAATGTTCATCATCAGCCTCACGACCTTCATCGTTGGAACAACTAAAAGTAGCGTCACTATCGCCTTCACTGTTTGATATTGAGGTTGAACTTTCTCTAGACATTTGATGGAGGAAGCGACTAAGCCTATTCTCTCCCATTTCTTCAACATCTAAAGATTCACTATTATTTTCTCTATAGCCCCTTTTCCTTTTACCCGGTTGAATTGATATATGATTTTCTACGTCCATTTTAGAGTCTTCTTTTTTAGACGATTTTTTGTTTCTTTTCCCTTTAATATGACTTTGAACAGTAGCTTGATCCCGGGACGGTGATGGATCTACAGCCATTCGTTTATGCCTATTATTATACGAAATAAATATTAATTAAAAGTAAAAAATACATAATGACACGTGAAAAATAAAAAACTTGTTTAATTTAGAATTTTAACCTTCTTCTTCGCCTACAGATTCTTATAGGAATGCTTTCTGTTACACTATCACTCTCCACCAAAGATGAAAAAAAGTGTCGACTATGATGCATGCTCTGTTCGGTGTCTGAGTGTGTCATTGCTGATGATTTGGTGACCGCTTCATCTGGACTACTCTCTGAATGAACGTAACTAGTCGAATGTCTGTGCCGCCTTGCTGATCTACGCTTCTTTGAAACCCTCTTCGAAACTACGTTTAACAACCTGTAGTCAATTAAACTCTGATAGTAAAAATACAAACCACACCAATCATAACAAACCTTCCACTTCTCTCCTTTCCTATGCTCTCCTCTAGAGCATTCATTAAAGAATCCATGTTATGAAAGTCTTTGTTTAAAACATGGAGATTCTCAAGCTCACGAATCATATCAGCGTCTTCCATCCTAGATGATTCTAATACCAAGTATAATAAACAAAAGCCCGCCCCCAGCTGATGTAAACAAATCTTTCCAAAGTAATTTTTTCTTTAAATGGTAATCCTGCTTGTTGTTTTGAATAAATATCGTAAAAGATCATTTAAGAAATAGATGCACAAGACAATTACATTCTAATTAAGCAATATCGTTGGGGAAAATGTTGTTGTAATCCCCGTGCAACACGCTTGTATACGCCATTTTGATATGACGCATTGGTACGACTAAATCAAAGTATGAACAATTCACAAGTATGTCATTTAAAAAAAAAACATCTCCAGGTTTTAGCTTTTACAGGTTGTTAAAATGTAATTTTTTTGAAAAGTATGGTTAAGACTGATAAATTATATAATAGATAAGTTTTAAACTTGAACATTAAAATTGTCATGTATTGAGAGACTATTTCCAAAATTTATCATTTTCAGGTACCAGCAGCGCACAGTTTAGCATTATCCAAAATAAGATTCTCTCCGTCAATATCACGTTTTTAAATATAAGAAATGCCTACAATTGCTATTCGTTATGCTTTTGGAAGACCTCAGGTTTTAGAAAAAATATGTTTAGATGAACAGGATATGACCATATCGAGGCTTCTCTCAAAAACGTCTATTTGTTCGGTATGTTTAATCATATTGCCCTATTTTCGTGCAGTTCTCAAATTTCGTTTCTTTCCAGACTTTTTCATCAAACAACTTTTACGTAACTCATAATGGTAAAAGATTGGAATCTAACACTAGATTAGACGAAAATAATATATATACAATTGTTGGAAAGCTAAATGGCGGCAAAGGTGGTTTTGGTTCTTTATTGAGATCCATCGGAGCTCAGATCGAAAAGACGACAAATAAGGAAGCATGTAGAGATCTAAGTGGTAGACGAATGCGAGATTTAAAAAATGAACAGAGGTTTGTTCCTTTTATGTTTAAAACAACTTTAAAATAAATAACAACTACTAGTACTGCTGTAGAATAGTAAATATATATAATTATTTCAGCATTAAAGAATGGATGAGTAAGGCAAAAGAGAGAGATGAGGAAGCCCAACAGAAGAAAGCGGAGAGAAAGGAACGTTTACGACGCGATTTTAAACATAAATTTGAAGATCCAAAATATTTCGAACAAAAGGATTTGGCAGTTGAAAGAATGGATGAAGCATTAAAATCTGGTACGATAATTGAATTGCTAGTTAAAATTAGTAGTTTGAATGTCAATTTCATTTAAAGGATTAGAGAAGGTCTCATCAACAACTGAGCCGGGTACATCAGGTTTAAAGAGAAAATCGACAGATCAGCAAAAATCTTCTAAAAAGCTATGTGCTATGTAAGATATTTTGTAAAATTCATCTAGCAAAGTAAATTGCAGACTAACGTTGTGTTTTCTAAACAAAAAGGTTCGACGATTCTGACTTGAGTGAGAGTAATGATGAAATGGATGATGAAAAACCGGAAGAAATATCTGAAGATTCATCTGGGGCTAGTTCTAGTGATAAACCTCAAGATAATGCAGAAGCCAGTCCTGAGCGTAAAATCGAAGATTGTTCGGATAATTCGAGAGTTAATAATGAATGCAAACCCGATAATAGCTCAGAAGTCAGTTCTCAAGATAAAACCGAGAATAATTTCGAGAAACAAAGTGAGAGCATTCCATCATCCAGCCAAAGTAAATAAGTATAGTTATTTTAAGAAAACGCCATGTAATCATTCAAAATTATCCTTGTAGCGCCTGAAAATGACTGTCATTTGTTGACGAAAGAGGCCATCGTTGAGCCTGATTCTTCTACAGAGGCCCAACAAGTTAGTTCTACTAATACTGATGAAAACAAGATTGATGGACAAAACAAAGTTAAAGATAATGAAGATAAAGCAGTTGAAAAGAAACTTGAAGACAAGGACACAAGACTATCGTCGTCAGTGGAAATCAATAAAAATGAACCTTCGAAGGAAACAGTTAGTTTTTCTAAACACTCTATTTCTTTATTTTTTTAGAGCAACTTTAATGTCGTTTTTATTTGTAGATAAAAGATATAGATTTATTATCGTATTCTAACGTAAAGGAACTTGAAGAACTAGGCTTGGATGTGTTGAAATTTGCTTTACAAAGTAGAGGATTAAAATGCGGTGGAACGCTTCAACAGAGAGCAGAACGACTCTTCTCAGTGAAAAACTTGAAACCTCATCAAATCGATAAATCTCTATTAGCAAAATCGAAGAATGCTAAGAAATAACCCATTTATTTAAAGTTTTTTTTATGTATATATATATATATATATATACTGCATACAGTATATATATATAATTAATTAATCATGTTGAACTATTATATAGATCTTTACTCTATAAACAAATATATTAAAAGATTAATACATAAACCTTTTCTTTTCTTATACCCGCCATTATTGAGAATTATTAGAATGAGTGAAGTAGTTATTGTTCATGTATAAAAGTAAATATACTTATTAACTTAAATACACTGCTATAACCAGATTAATGCTTCTTCGTTCATATTTCATTACACAATTGTGTCACCTTTAATATATTTTCTCTTTTAAACTCGTTTCAAATACTTCACGTGTTCAATACATAAGTACACCACGTGCTTCTCTCTATAGGCCTAATCTCTACATTTGTACGTTTCAGTCCAAAAAGACTATTTCCACATATGTAGGTATCATTAGCGAAATTTTTAAGTGTTACCATTCTTTTTTTGCCTCGTTTCAATTAGATCAAATACTTGAATTACATATAATCTAACTCTATTCAGTTCATTTTCTGCTCGACCTCTAAACAAGGCAAAGAAAAATTCAACCAACTTTCAATGGGTTCTCTCAAGCTCTATTTTGCTGGGAGTATTCGAGGAGGCAGAAATGATGCCGAACTATATGCAAGATTGATTGAAAAATTGCAAAAATACGGAACTGTACTAACTGAACACGTTGGAAGCGACTCAAAAACGGAAGAACTACGAAAAGAATTAGAATACAATGACGAATATATTCATAAAAGAGATATGGAATGGTTAGAAAGTTGCGATGCACTTATTGCCGAAGTTACTCAACCGTCAATTGGTGTTGGTTACGAAGTTGGTAGGGCGTACGCAATGAAAAAGTTGATTTTATGCCTTTATAGGCCTCACGAAGGAGCAAAAAGTACGTACAATTCTCAAATATATCTACTATTATTTGTAAATATTATTAAATGTGTCTATATTCAACTGATTGTTATTCATTTTAAAGGAATAAGTGCAATGATTTCTGGAGCTGTAAACGGTGAGAATTTCTTTGTAAAAAATTATCAAGAATCCGAAATTGACGGTATCTTTGAAGAATTTTTGTCGAAAATCAAGTAGAGAGAGAAACTTCATCAGTTAAGGAATCTTATACTCATCTTTTGTTCAACATCTACCTTTTGCATAACCTATATGTTTTAAACATAGAAAATGATGAATAAGTTGAATAAAATTTGAATAAATTTGATAAAATAGAAATAGAAATATGTAATAACCTTTTCAAAATCATCCCATCCTATTTTATCGTCATGATCAAAGTCCGCTTCAGCTAGTGTTCTATCAACTATACTGGCTAATTGTTCCTCAGATATATTTGTTCCGACCATCATATGGAGAACCGCCAAAAGTTCTTCACGTGTTATTTCGTTATCATTACCGATGTCGTACATGTTAAACGCAAATCTTAATTTTGCCTGTCTATTATTCAGTTCATCAGCAGCGGTTGTCTTTTCTCTAGAGATTGGTCGGAATGTGGCAAGAACTTTCATAAAATTCTTAAAATTAACTCCTTCGGTATTCTCGGCGAAAAATGACTAAAATAAAGGAAAATATTATATATATGACCATATAAATACAATATATAAGGATAGTATATAAAGATGTATACTAACTTGAATTATACGTTCACCCAAGGGATTAATTGCTAATTCTGGAATTCTTAGGAAATCTTCTCTACTTAAATATCCCTTACTTCCTTTGTCCAGACAAGTGAATCTGCTATATAATCTGTTAATTTGATTTCCGCTAAATCCTGTTTTGTTTTCTATGTCAATTAATTCTTCATCTTGAAGAAGAACGGATGCTTTTGAACCCATATGTGGCTATGTTATTTTATGAATACCGTTTTACGTATTTGGTGCAATAGTGTGTGGGTAAGTCTAAATTCCGTGCGGAAGCTACCCTTATTTTTTATTTATTTGTTTTTGACTTTTTCTTATTGCATCATCGTAAACAGAAGAATTAAAACGAATCTATAAGTTTTTTTCAACAAGGAGATTTCTACTTGAAATTTTTTTTATCTATTATCATAAGTCTTAATTTAAGATAGCAATACTCCATTTTTAAGAGCCTTTTGTTACTAATTCACCTTATCAGCCTACCGGTATCGAGATTACTAATGACGTGGTTAGTGAGATTCTATAGGTCTATCCTGTTTTAAACAGTACCGTTCCGTTGTAGGACGTTTATGCCATAACCAACGTCTTATAATGGGTAATTTATTCACTTTTTTCAAAGTAAGCTTTATTGTGATTTTCTTCTACAAAATTTATCTTTTCCTTTACGATATTTCATGAAATAATTCCACTTTACAATGTATTCCTAATTTCGTGTTCTACCTTTCAGCACAAGTATTCTACTTTGGAAAAATTAGAAAGTCTCGAAAAGGTAACAAAATAAAACAACCTTTAAAGAAATATAATAATTGACTTTTTAATATTTTCATAAAATTTACCTTTTAGGAAATTCAATATTTAGAAAAGAACCATGAAAAATATATAAGGAGGGAGAGAGCCATAGTGTTCTACTTAATTGCCTATTCCGTTGTTATATATGTTACAACAGCATCACTATTATGTATTTTCTACTTTCCAAAAGAGTGGAAGAAACGTTTAACATACTTGGCTCCATTCGTAATCTTTCCTGTATTGTATGTAAAACTTTAATAGAGTTTCCTTTAATAATAATAATAATTGTAAATTCGTCTATCTGTAGGATATGGTTTATAAAACGTTTCCTAAACTGGTATTTCATTCGTCGAGTAACGTTTACGGATAGATCCCTTAAAAAGCGAAAAGAAGAGAAGCAGAAAATTGTAAGTATCTATTACGTATCTATCACAGCAAAGAAAGAAGTTCATCGATATATTATTTATGGATTATCTGATAATAAAATAATCAATTTAAAAACAAAATATACCTTTTCTTATATCTCTATTTAGCTAGAAGAAGTTAAAGAAAAGGAAACCTATAAAAGGGCGAAAGAGATTTTGGAAAAATACGATCCAGACTCTGTTCCATCTATTGAATTACCTGCATCAACTCCAGTTAAGAAATTGATAGATTATGACGGTCAAGGTAAAGTTTTTTATATTCTCTAACCAAATATGATGAATACATTTGTTTATATATAGAATTAAGAAAGAGGAGTAAAAGCGTTGATCAATCTACACCTTCAAAACCGTCTCCTAATGAAACACCACAGTTACATTCGAGTGAAGAAAGTGAAGTGGAAAAATCAAATGTCGGCGATGCTCAATCAAAACCTCCTCTGCCTCCAAACTGTACTACGCCAATTAAAGCCAAACCTATACCTGCTGCATTTTGCCCCCCACCACACCAAGTACCACTTCCAAGACCAATACTTCCAAGAGAAAGATCAAGTATAGAAAGAGTTATGGAGTGGATAGTTGGTGACGGCCCTCAAAATCGATATGCTTTAATTTGTAAAAAGTGCATTTCTCATAATGGAATGGCTTTAAAAGAAGAATTTGAATATATATCTTTCAGATGTTGCTACTGTTTTTATATGAATGAAGCAAGAAAAAAGCAAATGCACATTCCTAGGAAACTAGAACCTACCGAAGCCAGCGTTCACGGTAAGTGAAGAATAAAGAATATCTTATTTACATATTAAAATATATCTTAATTCTTTTCAGATAAAAACACTAATATAAAAGAAAAGAAAGAAGATCAAATTGAAAAGAAATCAAGCGCTATAGAAACTTGAAATAATATTTTATAGCACTTTTTACTTTGCTTATTTATTAAGTCAATATTATGTGCTGCATGTTAATAATATAATAATCCGATTCGTCTTTCCGTCAATTATATTTTAAAAATTATAAAAAATGAAACAAATTATGAATATTATTAACGCAATTTGTGTTTTAATATTAAAAAAGAAGAAAAGAGAGAGAATGAAAATCATTTTTTCTTTTTATTATTATTATTATTACGTTTGCAACTTTAAATCAATTAGAATTGTATTCAAGTCTCCACAAATGTTTTTAGATTCTTCATCTTCGCATATTTTCCTTAATCGACATATTTCCATTGTTTTTAGACCAATCGATCTACAACCTTTTAATTCGATCTTTCTAAGGGTTTTGTTATATTGTAGTAGAGTTCTGTGTTGAAAACAATTAATAAGAAGAAGAATTTGGGTTTGTTTTCTATTTTAAAAGAATGAAAATATGACTAATAAACCTTAGAGATTGGTCACTTATCCTAAAACAATTCGTGATATTTAAATACTGTAGATATCTGCATTTTTTACCAATTAATTCCAAGTTTGAATCGCTCAGCCAATAAGAATTTGACAAATTTAAATACTTCATTCTAAGTAATGAATTAGAAATGCTTAAATAGGCAAAACAATTATTATTTAGCCTTTACCTTTGACAGTTGTTCAAGAAGAATGAAAAGGATTTATCATTTAGATTATTGCAATTTGCTATATCTAGATATTCAAATTTCCAAGCAACTTTTTGAATTAATTCCAAACTAGTAGAGGATATCCAATCCGAATTATTTATACTTAGTTTCTAATCATTTGAGAATGTTATGATCTATTTATAACCTTCTTTTCAAATAAATTGTACATTTACCTTTAATTTTTGACAATTCTTTATCAGGTTTTCAATGCAATTATCAGTCAGCTGATTGCACGAGCTAATATCAATACATTGCAATAATTTACATCTTCTTAAAAGGGGTGAAAGTAGATTATCGTTCAACCAACTTGAACAATTCCTCAATATAAGAACAGTCAGAACTGAATTATTACTAGTTATCAGATAAAAACTCGATTCTGTTACTTTATTATAAACAATGCTCAAATCCAAACTTTTACTTCTTCTGAAATACTCATCAATGCAAGCTCTAAAACTTTTGTTCAAACCTCTTAGATGAATATGATCCCTAATATCCAAATGAGGAAAAATGTGTTGAAATATAACGTCGTTCCATGGTAAACGATCAACAAAACTCATAACCCTCGATTTAGCGAACAAAAAGAATTGTTCAAAAATGAGAGAATTCTCCAAATTATGCTTTCTTACTGGATAATAAAAGGCTTTTCACAATTGAAAATAGTAAATTACTATTACAAGAAGTTTATTTCATGTGAAATCTATTAAAATTGTTAAAAATTACCAAAAAGACAAAAGTATATTTAATAAAAAGGTTAATAAAAATTAAGAATAGAAAGATATAAACAATCGATGAAAGAGGATAAGCTTGAATGTTCAAATGCGAAATGCTCGAAAAAAATATTATACCAGAAAGCAATAAATATAGTAATAATCAATTATGAAAAGTGAGATTTTCAATCATCAAGTATTATCAAAATAAAGTTTAATTTCAATACTAAAACAATACAATGTACAATGTATATTTATACAGTGTATACAGTATATATTAGATAAGAGATGTAGGTGTTTTAACGAGTTTTTCCCTTCTTATTTTTAATTAAAAAAAAAGGAGGCGGTAAAGAAGAGAGGATATAGTTTATTTAATAAAGATTTAAGAGACCCCTAGTGTTAAACTATCAAAAATTGAAGTGTATTTTAAATGATGGCTTCCCAACTTGTAGTACCTCCATCAAAGCATACTCTATTCATTCGAGGTTTTGCCTCAAGTGTTGAAGTGGACGATGTTAGGTAATAAACAATATTTTGAAATATATTATAAACTGAAATACTAATAGTTTTGTAAATTTTAGAAAATATTTTGAAAAAGAAACTGGTTTTTTACCAACAGTAGAATTCTTTAGGGAATCAGAAAATAGAGAATACTTATTCTTAGCTTTACGATTTGAAAGTAAAAGTTTGGCTAAAGAAGTTTTAGAAAGGTAAAAAAAAAGAAAAAGGTGTTTTTTCATGAAAAAGGAAAGTGTTTCTTAATGTAAACCTATGTAACAAAGATGCAAATTACGAAGATATATATATATATATATATATATTAATACAGTATATACTAATATATACATATATATATGTGTGTAGATTTCAGACATACATTGAAAAAGAACAATGTAAAGAAAGGAGAAAGATTATCTCATTCACCCGATTTTAATTAATCATGACAAAAGTATCAAATTCTCTAACAAAGAATAATACAAGTCATGAACTGCACGATCTGGAATGAACGTTGATACTTTAGTTGTGACAATTTTTTAATATAAAATCAAATAACAGCTAAAAATTTATGATAAAAAGACTTTTATTGAATGGTTCAACGTCTATTTTTACTTTAAAAAAACAAGTGTAATATGGTTAACAAATACTGAGATATTTCTTATTGCTATTATAGACACGAATGTATGAAGATGCATGATATAAATATTAATATTTTTCTGGTTTAGATATGATCAGGGAGAGATACTCGGCTATAGAGTATCTATCAAGTACTTTCGAGACATGCGAAAAGCCAGACAAAAGGCTAAGGAAATGTTTGAAAAAGGTCTAGGACCAAATCCAAAAGAAATGACCAATTTTGATTTAGCTGGAAATGCTAGAGGTAGAACTTGCGGTGGAATTTTCTATAGAGGAAGAGGACGAAGCAATCAAAATGAAAGTCTGTATATATGTAACTATAACAGTTAATTTATTATGTTATATAGATGCTGGGGAGACAGGTACTTATGGTCGTAATATGGTGACTAATTCGAACTATAGACGAAGTCATTATGACTATTCGTCAAGTAGGTCAAAATCATCATCTTATTCTAGTCCTTCCTCCTCTTCCGATTCAGAAAAGTCTAAATCTACAATGGAGAAAAAGATTAAAAAAAAGTAAATACAGCTTAAACTTAAAAATATAATATAAACAGTATCTAACATAAAAACAATAAACCAAAAGGAAAAGTAAAAGAAAGCATTCAAGATCGAAATTTTCAGATAAATCATCGGATGGATGCGAAACAAGTAAGAGTATTTCAATTATCCCTTATGTTTTATTCTTTTCAATGAAATACATATAATCATTTAACATTGCAGAAAAAGATAAATCCGACTTTTTTAGCATTGAACAAGGACAAGGCGTTAATAAACATTCAACAGAAAATAACTTTTATCGTGGTTACTCTTCAAATGATCATGTAAAACTTTTACATAAAGAAGATAAAGATAAAGTAACATTCTCTAATATTGATCAGTAAGAGATGAATACTATTGTATATACATATGCATATATCTTTCTATATTGATAATTTTAATTGAAAACTTAGACTTAACCTTCAAAAAACCAATACAATTAGAACAAAGCAAGACGTTGCAGCAATGGTAAAACAGATATATAATTTATTCATTTCTATATACATATATACATTTATACATATATATGTATATGTGCCTGGAAATATAATTAGAGATTGATAGGCTTATCAATTTTTATTGAAAAATTACAGGATATTGAACAGACTCTTAATGAAGAAGGTGAAACATTTGGTATGAGTTCGACTAAATTAGCTATGGTTAAACAGAAGAAAGAAGAAATTGAACAGAGTTACAAACAGGATTGTGAAACATTTGCGGCCGTTGTCAAAATGCTTATAAGGTTTGTACATATCTATATATGTATATGTATATAGACATGAGTATACAGATATTTATTGAAATAATAATGCACATATAGTAAAGATCATTCACTAGAAGATAAACTTCAACAATCTTTAAGAGATAATCTTAAGGATATTGGTCAGAGATGTATTCATGAATTGAAGGAGTATATTGAAAATTTAAAACCAGAATGAATTGCATTTCCATACTCAAATAGTAACAATAATAATCACGAAAAAAGAAAAAAGGGATCATGATAAAGATACTGAATTACAAAGATAAATGATCATGTTTTAATTCAAATACCTTCTCTATATATTTGTCTTTTTCTTATTCAAATCACAGTTGTGTGTATGTTCTATATAAATATTAACACTTGGCAATTATAATACTTATTCTCTCTACTAATTATAGCCTTCTAATTACGTAAATTTATTCAAATTAAATATTCAATATTTCAAGATAAAGAAATAATAAAACAAGCAAAAAATACTTTTTTTCTTTATTTCAAAAATTTGGCACAACAAATTATTACAATTGACATCATTTCATCATCATTTTATCCTTGTTTCTTCATTCATTTTCATCCTTCTCTTCCTCTATCTTCTTCTTCTTTTTCTTTTTCTTCTAGAATAGAATGCTTGCTGATGAAAAAACAAAAAACAAATGTGTTTATATGGCTTTTTTTTGTCTCTTTTGTCTTCCTTTATCTACTCGTCCGTCTACTCATCCTCCTTCTCCTCCTCCTCTTCTTCTCCTTGTCTATAAAGCTAAAGGATTCGAACTTCCAACTGAAGACATGCTATCTATTTCATCGGCTGTTATTCGACCCTTTTAATAAACGAATTATTTAAGTTTTTTAAGTAGAAACAAGTATATTTCATTAATTTTACTTGTCGAAGCATGGCAAATACATCTGATTCATTTTTCTTTCTCTGAGCCATAATTTTCTTTGGTTTCTTCCACGAATTCCACAATCTCATTGAACAATCCCATGCTACTGTTATATACTGATCTCTCTCTGGTACATGTATCACATCGCGAATGTTCATAATATGACCATAATTCGTTTGCATTAGACGATATTTTTCAACTTCGTATACTCTATTTAGGGGAAAATTATATTGAAATGTTGGATGTTTTAATATCAATATTAACAATGATATTAATAATAATTTACTTCATAACTTCCTCAACTCCTGCAATAATCGCACCAGTGATTTTATCTATACAGATGGCGTGAACGCTCCCACCTGCGGCCAAAATCACTTCCTGATTCATACCATCATCGGACTAATGGAAAATTTATATCAAATATGTAATTGAAAGTAATAATTTAAAGAGAAATCCTTTACCCATATTCGAATGGTTCCATCTTCCGAAGCCGTAACCCATTTTTCTGTTTGGGGGCTCCATCTAATACATGTTACATCCAATGTATGACCTTGCAGTGTATTTTCTAATTTCATTTTAGAACCATCAAGACTAAATTGCCTTATATAAACTAGTTTATCAGTTGAAGAGTATGCGAATAAATTCCTTTAGAAGAGTATTTCAAAAAATAAAACAAAATTAATGAAGACAAAGCTTAATCGTGGCTAATCCTTCTTACTTACTTGGATGGGCAATAGTCTAGATCTGTAATCTCTCCATCGCTAGCAATTTCTGCCGAGTCACCTTTCTCTGCGGCAGGATCTCTAAATACTGTTTGTAGTCTATGGGGTTGATTTTTGCATTGTGTATGTTTTATTGTGATAAGGGAAAAGTGTTATATGTTGATTGGCACTTACTCTCCTTCGTTCAGATCCCAAACGCAGATTCTCTTATCCCAGCCGGCCGTAATCTAAAAAAAGAAGTAATGAATGAATAAATGAATGAATGAATGGTTAAAAGAATTGGAAAAGATTTCCTATTGTGTGTGTGTGTGTGTGTATTAGTTTGTGTGGGTATTGGTGTTTTCCTTTTCTAATAGAATTCTATCAAATGAGACCTACGGCAAACATATGTTCTACAGTCTTTTCAATTTCCTTATATCCTTCTTCATTCTCCGTTGTTGGTACTGTCTCTTTTATTATTTTGGAATGGAGAAGTATGGACAATGATGTAACAATACTGTAAAGCAAAATAGATGCATACGCACTATACATAGGACGAAATGGTACTCTACTTACCTCTTATGTTCTGATAAGATGTGCTGACAGACAAATCCAGCAACTCTATTAGTTACGGAATCCTCTTCCATTCGATCCTATATATAATACGTATTCGTGGAAATTATGAAGAATATTTATATACCAACTCTCTTCTGCGCTTTAAGAGCTTCCAGATCAACTTCTGTCTCTTCATCCTTAGTTAAGAGAATATGATATTTTTCTCTTGTTTCAGCATCAACACCATCCGATTCACTATCGGATTTCATATTTTTCAAGACGGAAACGGCGTTGAGATCAAATCCCCAAACGTCTTTTTAAACGAATAAAATGAATTTTGAATACAATTATTATATAATTATTGTTTGTACAAACAAATATTTCCATCTTCGCAAGTACCAACAAGAAAATCTAATTCCTCAACAAACTTCATCCTCAAAATGGACGTATGAGGATGAGAAGCATTCTTGTTTTTACCTATTAGAGGTTTATTAAATGAATATTGACTCGATATTTGTCTTCTATTTTTGGTTTTCTCTGGAATTTTATTCTTTTCCCTAAGTTCTCTATCAAACTGTATGATGAGGAAGAGAATCATGGATTCTTTAATATTGTTTAAAACTGAAATATTTACTGTTCTAGCATATTTATCTGCATATTTCTTCTTTGTTTTCATTAATTTATGAGCTTCCAAAATACTCAAGTATTCTTTCCTATTGTTTATTTATTAATAGTGAACTAATTTAATTAACTCATAATGAATATTCATTCTTATACTTACGTATACATAAAATGATTTGATTCTTTTCGTTCCCATTTTGTGACTGTACCAGTTTGATCTGCACTAAATAGAAGCATTGGAACTTTACTAGCTGCAGGGAAAAATCATTTATTAGGTCGAATTAACCAAAGCATAAAGCTATTATATTCTTACTATAAGTTAAACATTCCATTTCGGATGATGTTCGTAATGTGGTTATGCAACCTGACGTATTATACTTCCATACAATTAAACAACGACGACTGGTAGAACCAACAACTATGTTCGGTTCGTTAAACCATTGTATTAATTGTAGAGAATACTTGTTCATGCCCTCTTCAGCATCATTTTCGAAATTACCTAGGAATTCTGTAACATTTTCACCACTTTTTGGATCAAAGATAAGTGGATAAGTTCCACCTGCAACTACCCAAATAGTCCTTGTTCTATTAATATAACATAGACCAGTAACATTTGCGTGAAAAGCGGCATCCTCAACAGTATGTATTCTCTTTCCATCAGCTGTCCATATTTTAACAGTTCTATCGAATGAACCAGTTACGATCCTATTATTTGCAATGATTAAGACGTGAGGAATGAATAAGAGAAAAGAAGAAATTGATACATTTAAATATATACAAGATGTAATAAATCATCATTTACCAAACGTTATTTTCGCTATCTTTAAACAATGATAAACTTGTAATACCAGCAGCGTGGGCTGAAGATTTTCTGTAAGGAAATAGCAAAGTTAAGATAAAGAAGGAAGAGAAAGAAAGATAATAAATAGTAACAAAGTTTAGAAATTTACTAATACTAACACTACTATGGGTTTAAGAAAATTTTCTCTTGTATAGGATGAATCATAAACTACCAATTTACCATCGTAACCCGCCGAATAGACCCTAGATTCCGAGCCAACTACACACTTGACAACATCATTATGTGCGGTAGATTCACTAAATGAGGCAACGTTTATGTAATGGCCGCTTTTCCTTTCTATATTGAAGCATGGGGAAAATCGGAAATAGAGGAGAAAAAAAAACGATGATAAATGATTGTGGTAAAGGAACAAATGATATGTAAATTTTCTCTTTGACCTACCAGGATCTAGATCATAACAATGAATAGCTCCATTCAAACCACATAGTAGTTGTTTTTTACGATTATTAATCAATAAGGATAATTTATAAACAGGGCGTTTAATCTGTTGAATAACGAAACAGGGTGTTTTCAATTCTATACAATTGTTAAGTGTTTAAAAGTTTACATGTATATGATCGACAGCTGTACCACCGGAACCCCAAATAATTAACCAACCATCGTTAGATGCGGAGATGAGCATTTTAACTTCAGGCCAATAGAGAAAGTCGGTAACCCAGCCGTTATGCTCTTGATAAGATACCGTACTCTTTCCCTCGTCAACGTCCCAAACCTTGATGAAGCCATCTTAGATTGAAGGAAAGAATAGATAAGTAGTTGTAGGAAAGATTCTAGTAAATTTCTATTCAGATCGATTAAATATACTTGAAGGAGAAGAAAAACAATACCTTCGCATCCGGCGAGAATTTCCCTCCTTGCTGGATTATATCCTAACGCTGTAATGGCCCGAGTATGTATATGGGCAAAATAAAATTGTTGTTCAATCGACATTCTCCTTATTTGTTTGAAAAAAATTAGTTAAATTTGTTCGCATACAAAGTGGCGACGGCATTCTTGTTTGGACTAGCAACGGCCTTACAAACACAGCATAGCGCAGCCTTCTCTATCAATAAAGACTTATTGAACACTTCAAACAATAAATTATAGGCCTCAAATTTTATCGATACGGTGCCCCTTATCAAACATTGTGCGTGTTTACGATATCATGTCTAATATCATTAATAGACGATTATAATTATTATTTTAAGTAACAAATGACAAGATATCAATTGTCTACACGATATATTCAACCATTTTAAATTAACTATTTAAATGGCACCTGTTTGAGTGTATTAAGATATTTATACCTTCCTTTAAACTTAACCATACAAGCATGAATTTTTTTCCCCCAAAATAGGTTATCAACCCTCTTTTCTAAAAAGGAAAGATAGTCAAACACAAACAGGCATTATTTACAAAGGCCTATATGCTACCTTTTTAGATATATTTATAGAGCTGAAGAAAATGACAACTCGACAGAATTTTTTCAATAAAACGTCATATTCTCACCCTATAGATGGCGTTGACTATATCATAGTAATATTAGCAAGAGAAGTGTTAAAATGTCCCACAATTGAGACTAAGCAATATTAATAAAGAAATAGATAAGGAGAGCGCCAAAACACGTTTACATTCTCAGTCAAAATATGTTCTGTTACACAGCCTTCTATCATACTATACAATTTCGTTTATCAGCGGAAGAAGTTGGTTTGAACGGGGAAACAATTCGAGAGAGTACTTATCAGTAACATTGATATAATACTTGTTATATATACAGTTTATATACTAATATATATATATATATATATATATATATAAGGAAATTTCCATACTGTTTCCCCTTCATAAATGTTTTACGGGGTTTTCCTTACTCTATACCAAGTTCATTTAATCAAATAGGAATTCGCCAAAGACCTTTTTTTCCATATAAAAGATACAAAATTTACCATATCCCCTATGATCTTAACAAAAAATATCAATTATCGTCATACTTTTCCGAGAATTATTTGGGAATAGAATGTGGCGTAATTTTCTATTTATAATTGTGGCGCAATATTTTATTGAGTTATGTAATGAAGCTTTTTCATTACTTAGAGTTTATTTAATTACGTTCTTGTATAATTGGTGTTTTGTTCTTTGATGAATTATTTATTGTTTATTGAAGTACTAGAAACTTAGACACTTTCGAGTGTAGCACAATTCTGTATATCATCTGACCGCTTTTCTGATCACCACATGCATCACGCGGTGGTTGCCGTGGAATCCAAACAGGTGACTGACCGGTAAATAAATTATCGCGAAAAACATTGTAATATATTTTATAAATATTCAAATAATATTCTGGGAAAAATCAGTAAATTAGTAGTAATTTTTTCTAGAAAACCGGTTTCGAACCGGTCAATGATTAAAAATTTCCACGATTCAGCGGGATTGATCGCAAAACCGCTCATTCCGACAGAAGATGCCTGGTAAAAAGAATCAAGACGATAACATATCAACTTCTTCCAGCTCAGGCCCAAATGATATCTACTCTGCAAGAAGGTAAGAAATTATTGTTTATAAAATTGCTTTTTATCAATATCGACCTTGTCCTTTCTCAAACGCGCATTGGAGTATATAAATACAAAATATATATAAATACATCTAGTTGTATATATCCCTATCGCTATCTGACTGATAACAGGCAAAGCCAATGAAATATATTTGTGATAAAAAGGCAAAGCTCTCTAGTCTTCGGTATGACAGCTAAAAAGCAACGTCCTGTGTCTCTGTGTGTGGAGAACCCAAGTTCCCGCGAACTTCGAGAGTAATAATCAGAAATCAGATTAAGTAGCTATCACATACTAATTGAATTCATTTGTAATGATATAGATCGAAGTCTGAATCGCATTTTGAGGGTCTTAAAAGACTGTCGGATTCTTCAAACGGCGATGTTAATTCCGCAATAGTACCTAATACCAATACAAAGACAAAGGGAAAAAGGTAAGATAAATTTATAATATTACGATGAACTCTTCCTTAATCTCTGTCAATTGATATAAACACGATACAATGTGACATTTGTTCAGATGTAGACAGGCATGTAAAAGTATTTGATATATATAAATGTTATCCAAGATTATACAATCATCCTGTAAATCCTGTTTTATATACTGTATTAGGAGGATAATCTAATTAAACGGCTAATAAAAGTATAATTAATTTGCAAAGGTTAAAATAGAATAAATTATTCGATACTTTATAAATTCCGAAAGTAAGAAAAATGAATCATTTACCATAGAAATGATTTTTTTTTACTTGTGTTCGAATTACAAAACTATAATATTTCCTTTCCCTTTAGCTTCTACTACCACTTTTTGCTTCCTTGTCTGCTAAATGTTAGGGCGTTTATCTTATTTCGTATTCAATACGATAATATATTTTATAAAGCGTTTCGCATGTAAGAATAGAGAGCAACCAATGTATAATAACAGATATACAATTCTTAATTTGGGACAATGAGTCAGATTTGATAACAGACACGGTATAGATTAGGGAAAGATAGTTTTATCTCGTATATGGTTTGATATATGTATATATATATATATATCCATTTAATATGAATTCGGTTAGCAGCTATTATTTGTAGTATAGAATAGAATTTCGATTTTCGATCACGTGATTCCCTATATCTAGAACATACAGGGTACGTTTATGGTTAAATCTTTATATAGAGTGGTAAGGTATTCTGAATTAAATTTTAACTTCTAGTGAAGTCACGTGGTACGTTATAACTGGTACATCTAGGGCGATATCGCCTTAACATAAAAACAAGGACAGGTCGGTCACTCGTACGCTTGGGGGCAAAATTCAACTTACATTCATAAAAGTTCAACCCAAGTCACGTGATATTATGTAGAACAAATAGGGTAAAATAGAAAATGCCGCTTTGCCTTAATTTTTATTTGAATTCCAAGAATCATGAAGCTACTTTGTTTCAGCCCCGAGTCATTAATACCAGAAGTGCAATATAGAAAGGTAATATATTGAAAATAATATTTATTTAATATTATATTTATTCTATTGCTTAGATGTAAATATAAACATCAACAAATAATAATAATATTTATAGTTTTCGTTGTTTTGTCCTCGTAGGATTCCAAAGTTCACAGGAGTAAAAATGAAAAATTCCATAAACTCTTTCCCAATGTTCCATCAGACGAATTGGTCATCAATACCTTTTCTTGTGCATATTTCGGAGATATACTTTTCCAGGGATTCCTTTATATATCGTCTTCGTATTTTTGCTTTTATTCTAAAATTTTGGGTCACGAAACAAGATTGGAAATACCATTGGAAAGTGTCATCAATATAACAAGAGAAAGAACTGCTTTTGTTATACCTAATGCTATTGGAATATTATCAACTCAGGACAAGTATGTTTTCGGATCATTAATGGCAAGAGATAAGACTTACAGATTAATGATCAACGTTTGGAAAACATTCTTACCAAATAAGAAAGGATTAGAAGAAATCGAACAGGAAGAATCATCTGTCGGAACGCAATCAGTAAGTCATTTTTTATTCTTAACAAGATTTTATTATTGTTATTATTTCTTATCTTTTTCTTATTAGGATGACGAGAGCAAGCAAAATCTGATCGAATTGAGTGTCGACTCGTCAGACGATTCGTCAAATCAGTGTCCAAATTGTGGTATTTTACAAACTGAGAGTGTATCAAAACTTCAAGTAAAAGAAAAATCAGGTACATATATACATTAAATACATTTTATTAATGATTAATAATGTTAATTAATACAACTTTATTAAATAAATTAGATTGTGAAACCTCCCACAAACCCGGTGCTTTACATAATGAAGAAAAATCAAATAACTTCGTAATAAATAGGACCAATTTAACTTTAATTGTATGTTCACTGTTGGTTGTTATTCTTTCTGTCTCTGCTTTCTTCCTAACCGTGCGACTTTTCAACCTTCAAAACCAAATCGAACACGGATTTGGTGTGGACGAAATAACTGCAGCTCATTCAAGAAACCCTTATATACTTAACTATAATTTGAAACAAATAGAACATTCTGCAAATATTCATCACTTGCATTCCGTCTTAAGGGCAAACATCGATGCTCTAAAAGAAGTTGGAGACTCTCTCAGTCACCTGGCAACGTCTTCTAAACATTCAAAACCGACTGATTAATTGTTTCGGAAAGCCTTTAATTAAGTTTTTACAGCCTGCATTTTTTGTG
Organism: Dimorphilus gyrociliatus; assembly: GCA_904063045.1. NCBI lineage: Eukaryota > Metazoa > Annelida > Polychaeta > Dinophilidae > Dimorphilus > Dimorphilus gyrociliatus. The sequence continues at coordinate 504,942 of CAJFCJ010000003.1, forward strand.
ATTATCTTCTCAACATTTTTATTTATAAAGACAGATTTTTATACTCAATTATTAACATGTTTACGTTAAAAACAGTTGATAGTAATGTTATTAAAGATTGCAGAATGATCTCCAACTATATTATCTGTTTTCTTGTCATCAAAATGAAAGAGAAACGGAAAAGAAGAAACACAAATAAAACACACAAATTCTACAATAAACCATGTGTGATATTGCTATGTATACGCATACAAATATGTTAATGTGAGTGTATATAGCAATATTATTTAGCCAAAGTGTTAACTAAAGTGGAAATGCACTCTTTCAGTGTTTTTATATGTATATTTATCAAAATGAACGAAATGAAATCTTTCTTTCACCATTGTTGATTGGAAATAATAAAATAAGTAATTACAGCGAAAAAAATGCAAAAATCACGAATTTTATCTAATTCATCCCTATTTTTATATAATATCTGTTTAAGAGTTCGGAAGAATTTTCGCTGGAAAATCATAGCCGAATAATTTCTGTCGTTTATAGCTCGCTCTTTCTCACCCCCTTTCTCTATGAGAGAGGATAGTTTTCGTCAGTCTTCACACTTGAATATTCAGAATTGCAGGAACGTTTTCTATGGTAAATAATCACTCCAACGGCAGCAATACACATTAGTGCTCCTATGCAAATAAGAAGAACTAAAAAAGTCTTTAGTTGGAATACTCTTTCGACTTTCAGAACATTAGTCGCTAGAAAATGTGTACTACTAGATTTCACACAGGTTAAACCAGTTAATGAACATAAAAGTTGATAAATTTCAACATTACGAAACGGTTCTAGTTGGATATTTTTTCGTATCGATGGACCAAACGCATAGAATATACCATTCATAGCACGATTTGATGTTACATAAGGATCGAAGCCATGATCTCCTTTATTGTATTTATCCTATGAAATGAATACAAGTAAGTAAAAAGGTGAAATTAAGAAGTTTTAAAAATAAACTCATTTAAAGTGAAACCACACGACAACCTTACTCTTAAAACAGCAACCAAGGTCAATCGTTGCAATGACTGGAGCAATTCGTGAATTTTTTCTATAATGATAGTTATTTTTAGATTCATCCTTTTTCAGCAACACAGTAATATTGTCAACTTTTTCTAATTCTTTCACAATCTTGGGAAAGTAAATGAAAATTTATAGGATTATGAACAAATAGAAATTTTTAAAGTTCCTCTTTACTTACTTCCTCTTTGTAATTCTCCATTGGCCAGATATGATAAAGAGTAGAAGATTTTTGCACGTGACGTACTAAGGTTTGGTTATTAATTATATGCTCCAAATCAACCAAACAATCTTTGTCAAAAGTCGCCATCCCGTGATCTGAGAATATTACAGTATCAACCATATCTTTTAGTTTACAACTGCCATTTTTATAATGAAAATTTTCCAATTGATTAATTAGATGGCCAACAACATCCTTATCTATTTGCTTAACTTTATCGGCCAACTCTTTAGAATTTGGTCCATATTTGTGTCCAAAATCGTCACCATCGGGCAGGTATAACACTACGAGAATAACAGTAACATATTGATTTTAACTGATTAATATATGATGCAATATACTTACAAGCAATATCAAGTTGGTTAAGTGAAAAATTTCCAAGTGCGTAATTAAGATTTAATTGAAAATTTGGTATTCCCGAAGATGAATTATCGTAGATAATATCTTTAAAATCGCTGCAGCATTCTGGCTTTACTCCATTAAAGTTAGTGTAATAACCCAGCCAATCCCACATCTTCACTCTTCGTTTCTAGATATTCATTGTAAAGGGTAAAAATCAATTAAAATAATGTAATTATTAATAGAAAATTATAATTTATTAGAACTTGTCTGATAGCTGATATCCAGAATGGTTCTGTTTCATTCCACCAATAGGTATTATATCTTTCGTTAGACGTTTGTTTAGAAAAGCCTATAAAGGTCCTATTACGTTTCGGATCCCACATATTATTAGAAACCATTCCATTATCCTCTGGATATTTACCTATGACATATGTATGCAAATAAATAAGTTTATAGAAATTCCTTCTTTTATATAATAGTATATATATAGCGTGTAAATTTTCAAATGAAATATTTTTAATCAAAGACTTGAAGGGGAAATATCATCAAGTTATTTTTATCTCAAATACATAAAAAGAGGAGGATGAAAGCTAAAGAAAATCTCAATAAAAGGAGGACAGGTGAGAGAAAGTTACGATTAGGTGACATTGATGAAATATTTCGTTTTGGCATAAAAAATAGCTGATTCATGAAAATTGTCATACTGATTTCACAACTCTCCAAGTGCAACGTAAGTGAATTTTAGTACAAGGAACCATGCAATATTATTTTAATGCATACAATTCACTATTTATGAATTTGCCATAATAATAAACTATATATAAACATTATATTAGTAAACTTATACACACATTTATATGAATGTCAGTGTATAATATATATTTATATATATACCTGTTAATGGACTATAGTAATTGGGTGCCGACATTGATGGAAAAACTGGCTGTAATTCACCAACAGCGCCATTTAAACCCAATTTATTAAAGTTCTCAAGTTTGTGTATTTTGGCATAATCGTGTCTAAAGCCATCAAATAGAAATACTAAGAGTTTCTTCTCTTTAACATCACAAGATAATGTTAATTTAATATTGAATAGCTGTGTGATTCCGTATAAAATCCATAGCCTTTGTATTATATTTAAATAAAGCATTTCTCATGTATAGTTTCTTAGAAATGTATGTACATTATCTGAGCGATATTAGAGAAGAATAAAATTCTATGTGGCGGGTGCAACCATGAATTGAAAAAACTCCAAGATTAGCCATTAATGAATTAAATAATTATTTTTAATTTATCTATTAGGAGTCGAAAAAAAAGTTTTTTATTTAAATTCTCCCCGCTGTTGACAAAACATCTGCCTCAATCGGTTTCTTTCGTAGCCATTTGTTCTATTATTATTCACTAGAAATGAACGTTGAACCATGAAATGTGCTATATTGATATCCATCTGCTTACAGTTATAGCTATATACATATCGATAAACTATTAGAAAAATTTATTAAAATGTTCATTTCGAAATTCCCGCCTTTTTTTCATTTTTTATAAGGATTACGTAGCCAGATTCATACTTGAAGGTAGCAAGAGTAACTATCCAAAAGATCGTCGCTATGTCTCTACTGCAAAATATTAGCCGTTTGTCCTTAAGAACAGTTCACGTTCGACACTTCTCGGGTTTGTATCCATGCTCTAGGAGTCCCTTATGATGAAATTATGCAAAAAATCAACACCAATTTTGTATAAATGCTTAATAGAACCTTCAGGGTCATGCATGACGAGTATAAACATTTCATATAGTATATGCTCAAAGAATGTCTTTTTTCTATCTTTAGTAACAAATGCATCGAAAAGTAACATTGGTTTCATTGGTCTTGGCAATATGGGCAATCATATGGCCAAGAATCTCATGAAAAAGGGCGAATCTATTGTTGTATTTGATATTTCCAAAGAATCTGTCAATTCTCTTACTACTGATGGTGAGAAAATTAATAATTTATTAAGTAATTTAATGGTTTTAGCATTTAAATAATGCATAGCATATATTTATGTATTAACTAGGAGCCCAAGCAGCTTCGTCACCCTCCGAGGTCGCCGCTAATTGCGAGAAAATTATCACCATGTTGCCATCGAATCCTCACGTTAAAGAAGTATACACCGGAAATAACGGAATATTATCTGGTGTAAAGAAGGGGTCACTTTTACTTGACAGTAGCACTATTGACCCTGCCGTTAGTCGTCATGTAGGAGAACAATGTCAAGCAAAGGGTGCATCCTATATGGATTGCCCAGTTTCCGGAGGTCACTATACTTATAGAGAGAATTAAAAGCCTTAAAAGTTTGTTTATTGAATTCTCTTATATTATTAGGAGTTAATGCTGCAAGGGATGGAATTCTTACTTTTATGGTTGGTGGGGATTCTGCGAAATTCGAAGAGGCAAAATCTATTCTAGAGAAGATGGGAAAGAATATTATACAATGCGGTGAACTCGGTACTGGAAATTCTGCAAAAATATGCAACAACATGCTTCTAGCAATCTCAATGATAGGCACTAGCGAAACTATGAATTTGGGAGTAAAGTACGAGGAGAAAATTTGTTTACTATCTGTTTTATTTAATCATTTTTATTTTCCATCCAGACTTGGCTTGAAACCTGAACTATTAGCACAAATCTTGAACATGTCAACTGGAAGATGTTGGAGTAGTGAACTATATAACCCCTATCCCGGCATTTTACCAAACGTTCCGTCATCAAATGATTATCAAGGCGGATTTGGCTCAGCCTTAATGCGAAAAGTATTAGAGATTTTAATCTTCTCTATTGAATCTTTTATTGACAATGTTGTTAATTTTATTAGGATTTAGGCTTATCTCAAGATGCTGCAAGTGCAACAAAATCTGCAACACCCTTGGGTAAAAAAGCCTTTGAAATTTACAGGTGAAACAAGTTTAATTAAATAATTAATAATTTATCAAGAATAACTCTATATCAATTATGATTATAGCGAAATGTCGGACAAAGGATTTGGACAAAAGGATTTCTCATCAGCTCTAAAATTCATTCAAGATGTACTTGAAAAGCAGTGAAAGCGAATAGAACAACATTAGAAATAACAATATATTTGAATAAATGGTAATAGAGATTTGTATTGTTAACTGCGAATAATAAATGGCTTTAAATAATAGAAATTCCTGGTATACTATTGAATCCGTAGGTGTTATAATAGAGATTCATTAAAGGTTATTGAACTTGTAGAGAGAAGTGGGCGATAGTACTAACTTGATCGTAACTATTAGACCATTCAAAAGAGAAATAATATTGTTCAAATAGAACTAGCTAATAACAGGCAATTTAATAAGATATACAGTGTATGTCAGTAAACTGGTACAGATAGAATATTTAGCTATTATTGATGCGGCTTCCTAGAAAGTACGTTGCCGGTGGATATCAATAAATATTACTAATGTGTAAACTATTTGCAAAGTGAAAAACGTTAATCAACGTAAATCATACGCTTAATCGAACTCGATTATTGATTAAAGCTTGAATTGTTTGAAATAGTATATGTAATTTCGTGTGTGAATAGAAAATAAATCCAATTGTTCTATCAATCCCTCATCTCTCCCTCTTATTCTATTTCTGCTTCTTCCTCCTCCTCATCATTTAACGAACATGTCTGAGAGTGATGATTCTGAATCTGAAACTGAGACGACGGTAAGGTTAAGAAGATCGTATGCACTGTATATAAATAGCTATCTATATACAATATATAATGTATACATTCGCAATGTTACTATTTTTAATATCTTTCTATTAGAAATGCGAATTAGTGTTAAAAAAGAAAAAGAGACCTGTAAATACTTCAACTATATCGCCCTATTCGGCGAAGTTGACAAATCCCGTCCGGAAAAGGGATATAAGGAGACGAGAATTTGATAAGGATTTAAATGAGAGTAGTTTGGCGAAAGAGATTAGAAATGTTCCTGGAAGACCCAGCTTTAAATCTCCTGAAGATTATTACGATGATATAATAGCCTTGAAAAAGGTTCTCTATTTAAAATATAGTATAAAATTCTGTCTATGTTATTATTAGTGCTAAAAAAAGGAAAACAATCTCTTTCTTCCATAGAAAATTAAAAATCTAAATGAAGAAAATTCGATTTATAAATTAAAACTAAGGAGATTAGAAGAAGAGAATAATAAGAAAGAAAAGGAAATTGATCAATTACTTAATCCAAATAAAAATCAAAATTTAAGAAGAACGCTTGGAGATAGGAAATCCGAATTGTCTTCCTTAGTTTACAGTCTTAAACAGAAGATATTTAAACTGGAAACGAAATTGAAGGAAAAAGAAACATTGTTAAAGTAAAATTATATACTTTTAATATAATAAAAATTATAGTAATAGGAGAAGATTATTATCACTTTTTTTTAATAAATAAGACAATCTCCATTTTTATATTCTATTTATTGTTCGTTTTTTTATTATATAGCCAATTACACAATCATCTTAAAACAACAACAGTAGAGGAACTACAAATTGAAAGAAAGGTATTTTTAGAAGAAATACAACGTCTAAGAGCCCTCATAGAGTAATTTTTCTTATAAAATTATACTCGTTTCCTTCCTTTTATTTCCTTTTTCCATCAATATTTAGCTTTTCCAACCAAGACAAGAATAACATGAAACAAATCTCGTTAGCAAAAAAGACGGCTAAGCTCACTGTCAATCAAAATTTACGACTAAGGGAAGAGAATCTACATTTAGGAAAAGAAATAGGAAAGCTATTATCTGGGGAGGAGATTGACCAAGAGGAAGATGAGAAAATAATTCATCAAAGAATAACTGATGGCCCCTTCAGATATCATCAAAATGTTATCAAAAGACTCTTCGAAGAAAAGGAGCATTTTAAAAGAAAATATGAACAAAAAAGGTTTTTTGCTTCTCTTCTCTTCCTTCTATATCGTATATATGTCTTATTGTTTATTGTTTTGTAGAAAAGACTACAAACTCCTCAAACGAGAAAATGAATCTCTTATAAAGAAACTTGGCACTTCTGACTCAGCTTTTAACGACAATACGGTCGAACTGTTACAATCAACTATGAGAGGTCACGTGTTCAGAAAGACAGAGATGAGCAGGAAGGATTATGATGACCAGATTGCATGTCTAGATAGAAGTGATAATGACGATATTATGGGAGCAGACAGCGAAAAAGAATCTACTTAAATCTGCTATTCGTTTGTGCTATTGTTCTCCCTTTTATTTTAGAACAATAATAATGGAGAATCTAAGATTTCGTTCTAGAATTTATTCGACCTTGAAATTAGAACAAATCAACTATTGAGCGAATACTCTTTCCCGCGTGCATTACTGCGAAAGATTCATTAATTTCTTTCAAAGGAAAGGTGTGCGTAACGAACTCATCAACCATTAGCTCCTTTTTCAGATATTGTTCAACTAGCTTGGGAACACTATCTCTACTCTTCCAACCTCCGAATGCACTACCTTTCCAAACCCTTCCAGTAACCAATTGAAACGGCCTTGTAGAAATTTCTTTTCCTGCAGGGGCAACTCCAATAATGACGGAAACTCCCCAACCCTTATGACAGGCTTCCAAAGCCGAACGCATTACGTTGACGTTTCCGATGCATTCAAAAGTATAATCACATCCGCCATCAGTTTCGTCAACCAAAACTTGTTGAATAGGCTTGTCGAACTTAGAAGGATTAATGAATTCTGTTGCTCCAAATGCTTTAGCAGTTTCAAATTTGCTTTCATTTAGGTCGATTCCGATTATACGTTTAGCTTTGGCTTGTTTACAACCCATTACAGCAGCCAATCCAACGGCACCTAAGCCAAAGATGGCGCAAGTTGATCCCTCTTCAACCCCTGCAGTATTTAAAGCAGCCCCATAACCAGTAGAAATACCGCAACCTAGAAGGCAAACCCTGTTCAAAGCTGCCTCTGGGTTGACCTTAGCCAAACTAATTTCGGCAACGACAGTATATTGGGCGAATGAACTTACGCCCATAAAATGAAATATAGCCTTTCCATTGCAGGTAAATCTGGATGTACCGTCGGGCATAACACCTTTACCCTGGGTACCCCTTATTTTCGAGCATAGATTGGTTTTGGAACTCTTGCAAAATTTACAATCATAGCATTGAGGAATGTACAGCGGGATAACGTAATCACCAGCTTTGAAAGAAGTTACATTATCACCAACACTTTCCACAATACCGGCCCCTTCGTGGCCAAGAATAACAGGGAAAATCCCTTCGGGATCGTGCCCGTCTAGAGTATAAGCATCTGTATGACAGACTCCAGTATGCAGAATCTTAATACGAACTTCTCCCGCCTTTGGAGGTTGAACTTGAACAGTTTCAATAGTTAATTCTTGTTTAGGACCCCACGCGATTGCTGCTTGGCATTCAATAACCTATTGAAAAGTCAAAATCATATATGGGTGCATTGATCAATAAACCTACTTTTTACAAAATGCTTAGCTATATTTAGAGCCAACTTATTGGCAAAAACACTTAATTAAGTACTACAGAGAAAACTGGGAAAAATCGATGTATAATTTAATTGGGAAAGAACAAAAACGGCTATAAAAGGAAAAATATAAAACAAGGTTCCATATAACCAAAAAGATTTTCCACTGTTCGTATAACAATACAATCCACTTTAAGTTGCCTTCTAAAGTACTTTCCTTTCTCTTCCTTTATAAGAAGACTTGCTACTTTATCATTGTTCAAGTGAAAAACTAGGTCAATTATTCTATGATTTTATTTTTTTTATCGCACAATCTTAATTTTATTTTTTAAGTAACAAAATTGTATCCATTTTCTTCCATTAAAATAACTGTTTATCTAACCTTTCTAACCTTGTGTTTCCTCTTGTTATAAATAATAAGATTTCTATTTTTAAATTGATAATTACTTCCACGAATGTTCTCTGGTTTAACCAAAAGAGAGAAGAAAAAGTATAGAGGATAAAAATAAATTACCATTTAAAGCTTCTTATATTGAAGTTATATCTTTATTATGTAAGAAGCATATTTCCTATAGAATTACTCCTTCTATTACTATCTGTTTTATATAGATAGACAGACAGCTGATATTTTAAAATAATCATTTAAAGCAATTATCACGACCGGCTATATATTTTTTATTCAATTAGAAAGCATTGGGTGTTGAATATTTTTGATAACAAGCGTTATTATGCAATAGCAAGTTGCATTGAATACACTAATTATTGGGTATTTAAATAACCTTTCCAATATGTTCCGACATAATTTCTATTAGTATCAATTAGAGCGATAAATTCTAGTAATAGTATTCGCACAAAACGAAGCCGAATAGTTTCAACCGGAAGCGGAAAGTGAAAAATGGAGGTTGGGACACTGGAGACTTCTTTCACGTTTTCTTTTAATATCCACAAGACGTCGGCTAGTTTGTAATGACAGTAGAGACATCTGTATTTCAGACCTGTCACAAATTCGTCTGTATTATAAGATGGCTACTATGGAGCTAAATGGAAAACTTTGCGAAACCACTGGTTGCGAAAAACCAGCTAGTTTACAATGTCCAACATGTATAAAATTAAAACTAGATTCATCTTTTTTTTGCTCTCAGGTAAGTTAAATATAAAACATTTATTACAAAAATGTATACATTATATAAAAACATGTAGCGATAATACGTTGATTTTGTTTCAGGAATGCTTCAAAGGATGTTGGAACGAACATAAGAAACTTCATAAGAAAGCTAGTGAGTACAAAAGATACATCTTTAGATACCTATGAATATATTCTAGTTCGTTTTGAGTATAATTTATCCATTAAATCTATATTAATATGTTAGATTTTATAATTTAAATAGCATGTACCAAGTTGTTCTGCCCATTAGGCGATGTCATGATTTTCTATTTATTTTCTGTAGGCCTAATCCTTTTTCCATATTTTAGATTATTTGATGATTTAACATTATTAAAAAAATTATGTTTTCTTTCTTTATAAAAGAAGAGATAACCACAACGAATGGTACTTCGGCTTATAATCCTTGGCCTGGATTCAAATTTACCGGCGAACTAAGACCTTACCCTCAAACACCTATAAGAACGGTTCCTAAACATATCAACCGCCCCGATTACGCCGACCATCCAGAAGGTTTCCCAACTAGCGAACGAGCCATTAGGGGATCCACAAACATTGTTCAATTAAACGACGAAGATCAAGAGTCAATGAGAACAGCTTGTAAATTGGCCAGAGAAGTTTTAGATATAGGCTCTCAGGCTGTCGAAGTAGGAGTTACTGCAGACGAAATAGATAGATTGGTTCACGAAGCTTGCATTGAAAGAGATTGTTATCCTTCACCACTGAATTATTATAATTTTCCAAAGTCTTGCTGTACATCAATCAATGAAGTCATTTGCCATGGTATACCAGATACCAGACCCTTAAAAGATGGAGATATTGTAAACAGTATGTTTGCTATATGTATATTTGTTCAAATTGTTCAATTATGTTTTATTCTTCTCCCCCACTTCTCTAGTTGATGTTACTGTGTATTACAATGATTTCCATGGTGATTTAAACGAAACGCTATTCGTTGGGAATGTACCCGAATCGAGCAAAAATTTGGTTAAAGTAACGCACGAATGCCTATCAAAAGCTATAGAAGAAGGTAAGATAATTACTTACAAAGATAGTTTTACTCTTTTAAACCCTGTACTGAAGAAAAAAATCAATTAAAAATCTCTTTAATTAGTTCGACCCGGCGTAAGATATCGTGATATGGGAAATATTATTCAAAAACACGCTCAACAACACGGTTATTCAGTTGTTCGCACTTATTGCGGACACGGAATACATAGACTCTTTCATACCTCTCCTAATGTTCCCCATTATGCTAGTAAGTATTCTTACCATTCTGTTTTTCTATCGTTTTTTCATTTATTCTCTTACTTTTTCTTTTAGAAAATAAAGCTGTTGGTGTAATGAAACCTGGACATGCTTTCACAATAGAGCCAATGATTTCAGAGGGTACTTGGCGTGATGAGACTTGGCCAGATAATTGGACTGCCGTAACACAGGATGGAAAAAGATCGGCTCAGTTTGAACATACCCTATTAGTAACCGACACTGGATGCGATATCTTAACGGAAAGACCAAAAGGTCAACCGTGGTTCATGGACAAACTCTGAAAGGCTCTTCAAGTAGAAATATAAACTAATTCTAGAAAATGTCTTTTTTCTTCTTCTCTTTTTCTCTTTTAAGAATTTTATTAGGAATATAGAGACCAAAAACACAAACAGGAAGAAAGCAGCAACAAATGTAACCTCCTACACGCATTAAGATATCCCAAACTTTTATTAAGAATAGATAAATTTTTAGACTAAAATAAAACCGAAATTAAGTGTTGCTTATTGTTTTTGTACTTGAAAATTATCTACAAGGCAAGCTAATTGATTAAAAATGCCTATAATTAATAATTGATAATCTAAACGGCAGATGACGCTTTACCTACTACATATGGTGTCTAAATTCATTTCGTTGCTGACGTTTCGCTATTCTCAGGGGTAACACATTTTTACTGTACAATTTTTTTTTCTTATAAACTAACATTTCACAAAAAGGAACATTTAATCACTATCCCATAACTCAACAAAATAATTTCCTCGTCAATAGATAGGGCCTGTGGCAAGGTCATCTTTAGGAGTTGGTAGTCATGACTAAAGTATTAAAGAATATTAAATATATATGCAGTGATGATAAAATTGATGAATATTGCAGTCATCTTAATTCGGATAAGACATTTCATGATTTTGGTAACGAACACTTTGAAAAGACAGTTTTTGATTTATATTTACCGAAGGACAAGGGTAAAGATAAGAGAAAACTCATCGTGTTCGTTCATGGAGGAGGTAGGCGTACTCTCTATTATGATTATTTAAATTTATAGCTTATGCTAGTTATCAAGTCATTTATTATCTATATATACTAATATATATATACTGTATATAAATATATATGTATATTTCTCATACAATCCCATAGGATGGAGAGCTGGCCATACCGATCCTTGGAGACATTTCGTCTCCCACTACGACACTAATCTCTTTGCTTTCCTCCTTCTTTATTTGACTAATTACGTTTCCCGAATGGCTCATTGGTTTACTAGTCAAGGCTATGCTCTAGCTGTTGTTACTTATCCATTATCCGCACCAAGTTTTCCCTTCAACTTAGTTGAAATGTTTGTCATCAGGCCTATAGTGTCGAGTTTAGTTGTATTTTTGCCGATTTCAGTTGCCAATTATATTCTCCACTACATAATTGGCTTCGCAATAAACATCCGTTCGCTTTGGTGTCTCTCTCAACTAAGCATTTGGATTGTTATCGGAGTTTTTAAAGCCCAATATAGGATCAATATTCTTCAATACCTTTGTCCTCTGATAATATGGATTTCATTAAATTATTTCCTCTTTTATCCCACTCTATCAAGTAGTTTTCTTCTATGGGGTTTCATAGCTGTTGTTCACTTTTATAGGACGAATAGACTAATCTCGCATCCAGTCCACGTTCAACACATTGTCAAAGCTCTAAGGACGATAGATGAGATTCGAAAAAAATCTAATCTATATGACTCGCTCGTACTGTCTGGACACTCGGCAGGTGGCCATTTATGCTCGTTAATTGCTTTCCAAGAAAATATCCTACCCGATTATCACTTAGATTTAAAGGCTTTAAAAGTTGATGGAATAATCTACATAAGCGGCGTTTACGATCTAATAAAGTTAAGCAAGAGTTTCCTGGCTAATCAAATATATGTAAAGAACCAATTCACTCAAATAGCAACTACCCTTTCAAAGGCTTCTCCTATAAATTATATTAAGGACAAAAAGAATAAACACATACCTATGCTATTTCTAAATGCAAACTATGAAAAGATTCTATTAAATCAAACTGAGGAGATGCTCCAGTTACTCAGGAAAAACAATTATCAAGTAGATTTTCATTTATTTAAAGATTTCAATCATTTCGATATCGTTCAAGGATTTAGCGATAGTCAGACTTTTCAATCGATTGTATTCGATTTTATTTCAATTGGAACATGTCTTCATAACGAACTGGAAAGAGACGAGAAGAGTCAATTGAAAGGAGAGAAAGTATAAAGAGATGAGATTAACCTGTATACTTGATAAGAAATCCTCTCCTCCTTGTTCCTCCTTGATAATCAACTCTTAAATGTTTGAAGATACCGTCGGTTTGCTCATCCGTTCGATTACACGATGGAACGCTTAATCTCCTATCGTTGTTGTCAATATCCTCTATAACAAGAGTGCTGCATTGATTGGCATTCGCCTCATCTGGCATATGTAAAATCTAAAGAAATCATAAAGAAAAGACAAAAAAAATGGACTAGTTCCGGAAAGACAATTTTGTGGAAAAAAAAAAAAAATTGCTATTTATAATTATACTTGAACTTGTAAATGTTGTCCAGGGTTTGTCCTTAAATCTAATTTGCACGAGGATCTAGGGGGCATTCCCTTTGGATAATTAAATGTTGTTATGTAACCAGTTTTGGGTTCATCTATTCGTACGACCTTGTCTTTTCCACTACACATATAGATAAAATCTGAAACTATTTAATAAAATAGAATAAAGACAAAGCATCTAATGGAAAGTGTTTGAAATTTTACCGTCAGCGCATTGATGTTCAGTTTCTAAGTACTTTTCAATGTCCGGTAGGCAGGGATTGGAAAATTCCCTATCGTTTACCGGAACTTCGCAATAGGTTGTTCCAAAGCATAATCTTTGAACAGATGCTATTGCATTAGGATCGTAGCATGTTTGGAATTTTTGAGGATTACATATTTCTTCTTTCCTCCTCCCATAGACGGCGCTTTCAATTACCATAAAATTTCCCTCATCTGGATAACACTTGATTTTGAGAGTAGACTCTTGACAAGTGAAACGATGATAATCATCCAATTGAAGTTTTAAGGGTTCTTCATCAGGAAGGCTCCCATGAGAAGTTGAGCGCTTAACGTAATCACAGATAAGAACTATTTGGACTAGATAGTATAATAAATTAACTAAACGAAGCATTCTCGTTTTCCCCTTGACAAAAGGGTGTAATACAGATCTTAGCCCTATTTTCAATACATATTAATCAAAAGTTGTTGGTTCAAGAATTAATAATACACCGGCAGCCACCCCCATTATCGCCATCTGTCGGAAGGACGACTGGGCAAACAGTTTTGCGTTGTATAGGAAGAGGTTAATTAGAATGAAAGAGTGCTGCAGGCAGTGGAGGAAATGATGAAGAAAAAGATGATTAATGAATAGAGTAATATTATATAAAGTAGAAAGAATTAATAATAGATAATTGGACAGAGTGAAGGCTATTTACGGAAGAGAGGGTTGAGTCTGGGCGGAAAGTAGACTGAAGGGTTGGGTTTTAGATGTTATGACGAGCAAGAATAGGTTAATATTAATTAGCAAACTGTGTATATAATCGAGTGAGAGCCACGCATACATTTTACAGTAATTCTATAACTCGCCCAGTGTAATATTATCATAATATAAAGGATATAATCAAGTGAACGATCTGGCGAGCGACACTTTCTTATTAAGTCAGTTAATGACACGTTTTTTACGCCTACCCGTTGCTATTTTTACACCAAATATTATAATATTACTACTACTTATAGAGGAGAATCACTATTGTCGTCCGTAGTACGGAACGTACAACAAGGATAGTTCTACGGAGGCAAGTAATTCATTAAAAAAAAACCCCCAGATAAACAATAACAATTTTTTTCAACAATTAATGAAACATTTCTTTATTAATAAATTAAATAATTGTAATAATAATAATAATAAATAATAATAATAATAAAGAACGGTATAAAGAATTCGATAGAAGGTTATAAACCTTATAAATTAAGAAGGATAATAGAAGAACATAAATTCAACTGGACGATTTATTTACAGTATATACAATATACTACCTCGGAGCTATTAGAGTCTGTTTCTTTATCAGAGTCTGGCAATTTGAAAACTGTTTCCCCCGATAAAATCGGCGTCAGTTACAGAATTAATTACCGCGGAAGAGACAACGTTGTCTGAAGATATTCTTATAAATTCTACGTCTTTTCCATTATCAATACAGTAGTTGGTCGTACCCTGAGCTCGGCTCATTTGTTCGATATGAAATACAGGTATAAATCAAACTCTATTCTCTATTTATTCTATCTAAATTACTGTTTTATTATTTATTATGTAATTTTAATAATTTATACTTTGTTTTCTTTTTTATACGTAATCATTATCAGGTGGTTCTTTTTCACCTGCCTTATTGTCGTCTTCTTCTCGTCGAGTCTTGAAAAACCGGTCAGAAGCGACAGTTTAATTGCCAGGCTAGACAAATGTGTAGCGTCGATAGTTCTTACTGAGGAGGAGAATGATAATTGGAATGATTTGAAATCTAAACATTTAGCTTCAAGTTTCAACGCATGTGATGATGAAATATGGCGGCAGTTTGGAAAAGGAACGTTTACTTGTAATGAACTTTGGAGCATATTTCAAATAGAGTTTCTTGAATGTTTTATTAGAAAGAATAAGATGGTTATGGAATCAGGATAAGAAAATTTCTCCTTTTCGCAACCTAACTCCATATCTCCAATCCAGTAGTTCTACTAAAACTGCCGCCGCATCTGCTTTCTTCAGAACCTCATCTCCCTGATATTCCCGTTATCTATTTCTCACAGACATTCTCTGTCTCTGGTTCCCTACCTCAACCTTCTCACAAAAAGCAAGCGTCTCTCTCATGGTCTCTCAATCTCACTCAATTCTCCCTTTCTCACCCCCTTTCACACTCTCTCTCTTTTCCATGTAGGCCCACTCAATATCTCTTGCACTTTCTAGCTCAACCTGTTCCTGCTCCTCCTGCTCCTCTTGCTCCTGCTCCTCCTCCTCACAAAATATTTAACAGCCGCCTACTTTACTCCTCTCCGCCCATCTCAATCCTCATACATTAAAAAAAAAAAGAAATAAAAGAAAGAAAATGGAAGTATACAAGTGATTTATCCATTAATCCCATAATGGATAAGCTTATGTAATCGATCTATTTTTTTGATGTGTTGAACAAAATCAAAAAAAAAATAACTAAAAAAAAATTCCTGTGCAGTAAAAATTTACTGTATTAATAAAAAAAAGTAGAGAGCACAATATGGAAAAAATGTACATTTTTAAAGACTTTTTTGACTTTAAACTTGTTTTTTCTCTTATTATTTTATTCCTCTTTTTTGCTATTCTTTATTTTTATCTATCTATCTATAAATGTTTAACCAATTGATATAAGTAACAAAAACTTTGTAAGGCTGTAATATACGAAGATAAAACTTTTCTAAGATGATATTTTCTTAAATTGGTACTTTCCTTAAATCATATCCCTTCTTCAGACACTACAATGCCACCTATAGGCGATCGGTGTAAGCTTATATGTGCGTGTGCATGTGTGTGCGTGTGTTTAAAAGCATAAAAGTATGTATGTAACTAGATGTACAGTGTATATTCTTACAATTATAAAAGCGTAAATCGGTATATTAGATTTTTACTACTACAGTATTGCATTGTTCTTTGAGAGGGAGAGAGAGAAAGGGAAAAGAGAAAGAGTGAATGAAAGGGTTAAAGAGGACTTTTCGAAAAAAATATAGATTTTGAAATAAATTATATGTCACTAACAACGGTCGGATAGATAAAGATAAATTTGGATGAATAGCTAGACGGAACACACGAAGAAAGTAGAAAAAGAGACAGGCATACTGAGTGCGTAGTATAACAGTATATAAAATGATGTATGAATGCCTTAAGTGTAATCAGTGTTTATGATCGTGTAACTAGATACTTGCGCAGATTGAAAATTAGTAAACAATTACAGAAAATGGCGACAAAGACGAGACCTTACTATCTATAATCTGTTAATACGTTATTCGCCCCCCTTTCGCTCACTCTCTCTCTCTCTCTCGCTTCTCTCTCTTCGCTCTCAAACTAGCTTGCTCTTTTTCTTCTCGACACCCCTTCACCCCACCGCCTTCCCTCGTCGGTTTACAAACTGCGGATCTATCCGAATAGACCTATAGAGTATAGGTTAAGAAAAGATCTAGGGTGAAGGTCATTTATAATAGATTCGACTAGTTAGCTTCTGATGTTTATCGGGCTTGTGCAGGTTTTTTTGGCACAGTTACTACAATCGCGATAATGACTCTGATAGAAAACATGCTGTTGGGAAAAAAATCCGATTAAAACACAACTCTAGCTCGGCAAGTAAACGAGGCAGAAAATGGATAACAAAGCTACCAGTTTGAACAGCACCCAATACAAAATCCAGGAGAGCTTTTACCGCAATTTTACTGATATGGGCAACTTTTACGACAATAGAACAAGTGGTGCAAACCTTGGTGACATCTTTAAACAACTCTTAAAGACTGTTACTTTTCGCAGATCCTTAACAACTTGGTAATAATTTTTCTTAAAACTTCATCCATTCATTCTTCTCTTTCTCTTTCTCTCTCTCTCTCTTTCACACACACACACACATACACACACACACACACACAAACAAACACACACACAAACACACATGTATATACACCTATGCACACATATACACACATATATATATATCTATACTGTATATATATATATATATACAACACTATATACATGTCTCATCCATTTCTATTTTATATGTATTTCTTAATTTAATAGGGAAGAGATTATTATAATCGTCTTTTATGTTATCGTCGCCGCTGTAGCGGCAATTGGCAATGTTCTAATAATGATCGCTTTCAAGAGGAACACAAGATTACGGAACGTAACCAATTCCTTCCTGCTATCTTTAGCGACGAGTGATCTTTTCATAGCCATATTTACGATGCCCTTTCAGGTAAGTTTAACATTGGCCTGTATATTAACTATACAAACAATTTGAAATCATTCTAGTTGTGCCAGAATTTATACATTGGATGGAGTTTGGGGAAAGCTAGTTGCCAGTTTGCCAAATATTCGCACGCTGTCTTTATGCTGGTTAGCTCCTTAACTCTAACAGCTATAGCCTTGGATAGATGTCTCCTCTTTCACAATCCGTGGAGGACCAGAAGTCTTCTTACAATGAGGAGGGCATACGTCGTTATTAGTTTACTCTGGCTAAGCGCCGGAGTGATGATGATTCCTCGCATAATATTTTCCGGACTGCAGCCGAAGTATATTAATGGAGAAACTAAGCATATTTGTGTCTTTTTCGTTCCGCAACACATACCGAATTTTGCTGAAATTTGGATTACAGTAGAGACGTCTAGTTTCTTTATAATTCCTTTCGTAATCATATGCGTGAGTTATACCCTTATCGGTATCAGATTAAGCAGGAGAGAAATTACCGGAGGTGACGAAACTACACACAGAATTATCAAGCAGAACAAGAGGATAAACATTATGATTATTTGCGTTATGTTAGCATTTGGTCTTACTTGGACGCCGTATTATATGTTCAAACTTTATCTTAATTGGACAGGCCACCATCTGGGAGATATGAATAAGACAAGAATGATTCTATCTCACTCCTTTGAGCTTCTCGGCTATAGTAACGCTGCAATGAATCCGTTCATCTATTGTTTATTGAATCAAGTTTATCGGTCGGAAATGAAGAGTATCTTTTCATCTTGCCCTTTGAAAAAGTATTGGATGACAGTCATTTCCTATTCCTCTCAAACCGAATCGAGGAGTGAACCGTCAACTAGAAACGTGAATAGCATGTCGTGCCTTCAAACGACAGCAGTCACGGAGGCTGACGAAACGAAAGTGTAAAGGGGAGGAAGAGATGGATGAGGAAACAAAACAACAAAGAGTAAACAAACAAATAAAAATATGAACATTTTTTTCCTTCTTTTTATTTTTAATTTCTTTTATCACTTTTTAAATTATTTTGTTTAATTTTTAATTTTGCGGTGATTTATCTGTTTTTATTTCAATGTGCATAATAAGAATTACTCGATTATAACGTATATTTAGACATATCTCTGATGAATCTCTCTCTCTCTCCTTGAGAAGATAAAAAGTTAGGATTAAGTGATTACAAAAATATTTCTTTTTTACATATTAGATATACGATAAAAACTGTTTTTATCAATTGATCAAACTCTCTATTCGTTTAAATTTCTTATCTTACTCTCTCCCACTCTCTCTCTCTCTCTCTCTCTCGTACGTGCGCACACGCGCTGTCCTACTATCTAAAAAATACACTTCTCAATGATCATAAAAACTACTCTTCTTCTACTTAAAGAGTCGATTGTTATCATCTTTTCTGTTCGACTTCTTTTCCAATTGTACTGACAAATATCGAGCAAAAAAAAGATTTAAAGTGTTATTGTCACGTTTTTTGTTTAGAAGATTTATCTAATTTCTTAACTATATACCATTCATTTCCTTCTCTCTTCGGACTTTTAAACTCTGACCAATTTGAGTTCAAACAGACTCAAGATATATGTATACATTTACTCTAACAAAGTTAAATTGCACTCCAACCAATTCCCATTAATATTTGTTACCAAGATATGAAAGTACTTTAGTATCGTATCTCTTGGCTCGTGGCGCCAAACGTTTTCCAAACTTAATTCGATCTGTTTGTCAATTAATTACTTACTAAAAGGCCTATAATTATGGAAAAAACATACAAAATTCAGGCTTTTTCCAACCTTGAAAAAACAAAAAAGGCTCCCGCTAAAAAAACAATTCATACTAGACATTTTGTTATTCTTTTACTTGTTTATAAACATTATTTTTACTATTTAATTAATCAGCTTTTTACCTATAAGTACGTGTTTTTTCCTAATTCGACACACCCCTTCATAAACTACGAAAAATCTGCCATTATGTTACACTTGTAGACAAATACAATAATTAGGTTTGTTTACGCATCGTTTCCAAAGATCTACGCACTATAAATATATTCAAACGAAATTAATGCTTATTACGTTATTTAGAGGTGCATATCGCTATAAAACATTTAGAAATGTTTCTAAAGATCGCTAGCTCCATCTACGTTAATTTAAAATAGGTGTATAAATAGCTACAACCTTAATTGAAGATAGCGATTTGCCCATTAATATATATTAATTAACAAAGTAATTTTATTATTTTTCGTTTTTCGCTACATATCAACTTCTTAAGAGTTTAATAGTTTATCGACATATTCTTGAACGAATCTCTTCCTATCATTGTCATCTTTGAACTTGAATAGGCAACAGTTTTGATTAAAATTAACCATATTCTCTTCTGTCATATTTTCATCATCTTTTTCATGCTCTTCCTCTATTATCTTATCATCATCCGTCTCATCATCGTCATCTTCTTCCTCCTCGCCACCTCCTTCACACTTCTCATCAGCATTTTCGTCCTCATTCTCCTCTTCTTCCACCCCCTTGTCTGTCTCCATAATATTTCTCTTATTATAATTACATTTTTCCTTCTCGACATAGTCATTATCTTCGTCATTATTGTCATTGTCACCAATGTCGTGAAAATCATAGACTATTTTTTGCTTACTTCGCATATATTTCTTAAATATAGAGAAATCGGTATTATCAAGTTTAACTATAGGTTTAATTATTGTAGGTTTCACTAGTTTCACAAATGCTTCTAGTTCTTCCAGAGAACTATGGTCAGAATAGGGAATGATAGCACAATGCTCACGCACTTTGGGCTCGGCTTGACCGGAAGGTAATAGAGTAAAATGCTCAGTCTCATCACAGGCTTTATTCTAAATAGACGAGAGGGAAAGAAAATAGAAATTATAGGAACGCTTTCTTTTATATTATAGTTGGTTATTTATATATATAAAAGATAAAATTTCGTTCGTTATTACTTTAAGTTTGTAAGGTAAAGCTATTATTTTACCACCATCTCTATCTGTTGTAAACATGGAAATATCAACATCCTCCAGCTGCTGTATAATATTCATATGAGAATGATCAACAACAACTTTAGTATTATTTGCAGCAGCAACAGTTATTAGAATGTTTTCTTTTCCTATTTTAGGTGTGATTATTCTAATTTTATTCTTTACTAGGCAAAGTTCAATAATCTTCTCTAAAGCATCGATTCTGGACGGAAATGTTCGATATTTTTCTGAACAATAAGTATTATCTAGGTATAACACATCAACTTCTTTCGGCAAGCACGAAATACTTTTAAAACACCTCTCAAAACGAAAGTCTCCGGTATAAAGAATAGAACCAAAGTCACCTTGAAAAAAAAAAAGAATAAAGCGTATTAAAAAAATGTTCTTTTTTTTGTTCTTTATAGAATTTATACATTTCTATAAATAAAAAATAACTTTACCTAAACTTTTATTTTCTATTTAACACTAAAAATTAATTAAATCAATTATGTTTTTTGTTACTCTTTCCATTTTTTAATATAATAAAAATAGAATATAATCCACGCTTAATTGACGCTAAAATGAATGTAATAAAAAAACAGCTCTTTATTAAAAATAATAAATAAGAGGACGATGGTAAGATGGACAGGAAGTAATTTAATTTCGATTATTTAATGAAAAGTTCTTGTTTCACAGCAGTAATTACTCATTAAATTTCATTTAAATATAAATATACATTATATATATATATGTATATACGTGTTGTTTTTTTTGATTCTTTATATAAATAGAATATTAAAATCTACTAAATAGTGTTTCTATATATGTACTGTATATGTACTGTACGCACATATCTGCTTTCTTACTTTTGTCACTTAAGCTATTGATTATTTATGAAACCATTATCTTATTTTCTATATTACGAGTATTCTGAAAGGGAATAATTATGAATACCTTCAAAAAGAAACATTACAGCTCCTGGGCAATGTTCGGCATCAATTAGTCTAACGTTTACAACCTTTCCTGTAGATGTCTCTAGCTTATGTTTTACGTTGACACTTAATATTCTTATATATTTTTCATTCACCCCCAAAACGTTTTTTGCAATTGCTGCGCTGATTTCTGATGCATAGAAAACTTGATTCCACTTTTTATTGAGGCCTTTTGTATGATCTGAGTGACAATGGCTTAAAAATAATAATCGACCTTGTAAGCAGTTATTTTTATTCGTCCAAAAATCAACCGCTACAGGAGCTTCTGTTAAGAGATGACCATTCGACATCGTAGATTTTATTCCAAACAAGTTTTTACTGCATTCAAATATGAAAAACTTATACCCGTTTATGTAAAGACGGGTTAGTCATCGAATCTATTAAAGCTTCGCACTAAATACCCCATTTGGCGCGTTTAAATGAAACAAAAAAAGCCAAAAACTCCTTTAAAAGTAACAAAACTCGGCTAAAAACAAAAGATTTACGGTCATAATTTTTAAGTTTTTATTCGTTTCTAAAAAAGAAAAAACAACAGCTAGTCTTCAATGCTCGGCTAATACTTAATCTTTTTATCTTTAGTTAGAAAGTAAGGGAATATGGAAAGGGAAGCGTTGAAAGGTAAAAGGAGTGAAGGAGAGTGTGAAAGAAAATCCAATATTCGTGAAATTTTCAATAAGTCCATTCTCTCAATTTTAATAATAGACTTAACTTAGTCAAATGGCCTTAGGAATACATTATACTTTTCAACAGAATGCTCAGTTTGCTCAACAGCAGTGGCAAAATGACTTTCATTAATTCCCTCAATTAACTGATCTGTTAAAAGAACACAATAATCCTCTTTCGTAACCAAGAAAGCGTCACTCATTTTATCACAATCTAACCCGTAGAGGGGACTTATATTCTTCATGAGAGAAGATAATGAAAAATCATAGAGCAATATTCCATGAAAGACTTTTTTTTCAAGCATTTCTATCCATTTTTTCTTGTGCTTATCATAATAGCTTTCGTCCTCGTCGCTGGAGACTTCCTTCATTGTTCTTTTGCAGTGTGTAGGTTTAGGTGAACTTGATAGAATTTCTTCCCTACTCCTAAGATAATAGAAAATAATAGAGGGAAATTTTACAAAACATTTAAAATAGTAGTTCTTGATTTTTTTGAATGTTTCTTGATTTTTTTAATATATACAAAGATGGCGTAAAAAAAAGAACCTATTTAAATTAGAGAATAGATATCAATTATAATTTATAAAGCTTTGTAAAACAACCCTCTAGTTGCGATTTCGAAAAAATTAAACTTTTTCCTTCTTCTAGATGCCATTGAAGGTGATTCTTGGCAGAGATATAGGCTTAATTTAGCTTTAACTTTCTTGGAATGAAGAGCATTTTCAAGTCGAATTCCATCAATTAAACCGCATATTTGAATAAAATCCTCTCTGCTTAGACGCAGAATATCGATACCAGAAAAGTCACGAAATGTGTTGATGAATTGTTCAAACCGATTTTCTTTTAGCCATTGACAAACTTGGTTTGTTGTTGACGACTCATGCAATTTCGTCAGTTGATTAATTTTACGATTTTGTTTAATTAACCTATATTCCTAACAAAATTGTTGAATGGGTATATTAATTATTGTTTGTTTTGAATACTATAAATAAAAAAATTAATTAAAAAAGGGGGAGAAAATAGGGTTAGGAGAGAAAAGAAAATAGATGGAGGAGAGGAGGCGGAGGAGGAAGAGCAGGAAGAGGAGAAAATTTACTCTATTTCGTTTCCCTTTTAATTAAATCTTAATTTCGAATAAATTAAATTAATGTAAATTAAAGATAGATAAATTTTTATACCATATCGTTTGAATAATTAAGCTCTTTTGTCGATTTTAATTCCAAATCCATAAGGATTGTTGTAGACGTTTCAGGTCTAAAAGCAATTCTTTCATTTCTGAACTTTTTCTCTATCTTTTCTCTATCTGTTCTTTGTTTTCGATCAGCTCCCTTTGACTTGAACGTCTTTACTTGACAACAAGCTGCGTGTATGATTCGACCATCTTGATAAGTTTCCACTTGAATTCGAAATGGTACTCCTAAAATATTAAACAAAAATGCTAATCGTTTAATAGAGCATTATTCATTCTTAACCTTTTTCTCCACCCTGCTTTCTCGGACTAAACTCCGAACTGGTACACTGGATAATAAAGAAGATAGATGCTTCGACATCTTTCCATAAGAATTTTATTGAATTGACGCTTGGAAACGTAACATCAAAGAAACCAAATGAAAGAGATGTCTCCAGATCCAATAGTCTTTCACCGGGATGATGATTTTGCCACGATTCTATTAATTCCTTTTCGTGATGCTGAAATCTCTTATCATGAAAAGTTAAAATGATTTGACTTTCTAAAATCTTCAAGTCTTCTCCGCTTCTTTGTAATCTTAATTCGTAGGGTTGCGATTGGTTAAGATACGTCAATGTCTCATCTTCCAATTTCGTAGCCGCCGAAATGGGAGCGCACAGCTCATAAGTAAACAAACTATTACCGTTTGGAAGAGTCAAAAGGGCTTGGCTGAACAATGGCGAAAGAAAGGCTTTAGATAAATATAGTATGTATGATACATGTAACAAGTTGCAACTGAATCTAAATCAATTAAAGCAACAAAATTGTCCTAATTTCCGAGATGTTTTAGGTCGAACCTCATATCGAATATTGTCGAATTGACGTCCAATCCAAGGCCCGACAATGAATCATCAAAATCATCGATCAAAATCTCATTTATCTCCTGATTTTTAGGTTCTGCCATTTTCTCAAGAGAAAGTTTAAATATGGTTCGTGTTGATTTCGAATTGTTATCTTCGCTTATCTTATAAACTGATGCAATAGGGGGCGCTTTACTAGCTTGTCAAAAATATAAACATTACGATACTGAGAAAAAGGTCAAAATTAAGCCTATCGATCCAACGAATTAATTAGTATAATTTTTTTTGTAGAAGTCTTTATTATAAAAGGTTTTACGTTTAATAACTTGCTTTCAATATCTTTTTCTCCTTAAACTTTAATCCTCCTTCAAGATAGGCCTATAGGAGAAAGAGTAAGTAATTATTGATAAATTTTTTCGTCTAGCTAAGCTAACTATGCAGGTAGTTAGTCAGGTAAGGAGAGGATTTTGGTAGAAATGAAAAGAAGGGTATAAAAGATATACGAATGTAAATAAATAAGGTAAAATGAGTAGCGGATCTAGTTTGGGTTTTAACAAGCGCAATTTTTTTGTATACAAGTATTTTTCTCAATTGTCATAATTTCTAATTTATTATATTCAAATTAAAAAAATTAGGTCAAAAAATAAATAAAAACAATCAATAAAGTACAATTTTTTGTTTGGTCAGTTGCAAGTCTGATCACATTTAAATATATTTTTAAAGTTATATCAATTCATGATTAGTTTCGTATTAAAGCAGTTAAAAACGAAAGAGGATCTTTTGTAAGACTTAAAATATGACTATCTAAAACATGTAAATAACAAGATAAACCAAGTACACCGACACTTGATAAAAATTAGGGAGAAGATAATAGTTGGAGTAGTAGGCGAGGGAACGGACTTATCAGGAAAGAGTAATCAAATGTAGAATTCCATTCACACCTCTCTTAGTAAAAAGAAACGGCTTAAAAATAACTAAAAAGACAGAAAGACAAAGAAATAAGCAAATTGACAAAATAGAAATAGCATAAGTTCCTAAAATTATATATATATATATATATAACTGTAATGAATTAAATAGAGAGATCATCATTATAATGGTTTTATCAATAATAAAAGTCTTATATAAGCAATAATTCTTCAAAATGAATTGAGAACAATAAAGGTGAAACAAGAATAAAATCAAACAATATGGCAAAATCAATCAGTTTTAAATGGAATATGCTTTTAAAAGAAAGCCTCATAAGATTTATCCCTTCTTTTCACAAAAGGGAAGATTTTCTTATAGATAACGAATGAATGAGAGAGAGAGAGAGAGAGAGAGACAGAGAGAGAGAGAGAGAGATAATGAATACAATAAACATAATTTCAAGCATTTGTTTTTTTTTGGAATCTAATTTGCCTTGTTTTTTACTTTTCTTTTAAATGAAAATAATTTGAGCAGCTAATTTTTTGAGATACAATAATGCTTTTTTTCTCCTTCTTCTTCTTTTTGTTAAATGAATTGATTTAACTAACTTAAAAGGTTAATATTTAGGATTTTTTAATGTTTTCTCTGTTTTTTTTTCTTTTTTTTTTAGGCACTTGTATCGTAACACAGTAAGAGTTTGACTTCTCTCCTTCTCTATTTGAGATAGATGTCATCATCGTTGTCGTTGTCATCGTCGTCTTCTACCTCGAGTAGAAAATCATCGTCGTAATCTTCTTCGGATATCAGGTCGCTGTCCTCCCTGTCATCTAGGTCACCGAGACTATAAAGTTGGTAAAAGAGAATTATATTACGTAGAGGTGTTAAACTAATATTGATTATGAATATAGGCACAAACCCATTAGGAGGAGCGTTGTTCTCTTCTTCCGGATCCAGTGGAGAGCTAGCAAATTTCTCTTTGTCTTGTAACTTCAACAGACATTCAGCAAATATCCTTCCCATAAAGGCCAAATGACTGGTATTAACTTGTTTATTCTTCATCGAACCTATATTTAAGGATCTATATTTATATACTGGTAGACTTACAGTAGATTTAGTAATCTATTATTAATAATAATCTTTCACCTTGATCAAATCCACAATAAGTCGATTCCATTGTATATGATCTAACAATGCCAAACTGTCTCCACACGGCTACTCTTGCGCTTCCTTCCTTTGGTCTTTCAACGGTAAAAGCGCAATTTGATAATGAAAATGCAGGGGAATAATAGTCTAATAGATTAGGCAAGGTTTTCCAGCCTTGATCTTTTAAAGCTGGATTAAATACGTCTGGGCTAATCCAGCTTTCTTTCGGATTGCAACCGAATAGGAAGACATTTTTCCTTCTAGAATGGCCGTGAAGATCGCAAAAGACAAGAGGTTTCTTATTTACAGCTACCAGATAATGTATTAGGGATTTTGTCGCTTTAATTGTTGGTTGAAGATTTGTAGGATTAATCCAATGTCTATTTAGGTCTTCACCTCCTAAACCACATCTATAGTTACCGTTTATAACACCATCCGGATTCAGCATCGGAACAATCTTAAAAATGAAGCTCTCACGTACAAGTTGAGCTACATCGGATAGCAAATAATCTATTAGGCCATGCATGACCCAACTAGCGTTACTCTCTCCAGGATGTACTCTACCCGATAGAAATATGTATGGACGGGAAAGAAATTCTTCAAGACCAAGGCTATCTTTTGTTCTAGGCGGGGCAGTTATGGTAACAACTGGGCAGTCATTTCCACCAAGAGTTTCGCAAAGTTTATTAATTCTAAAGTAAATATTATCATTCTTGCAAGATCTCTCTCTCCAATACTCTAAATTAGTGCGAAGGTAGGTATAAGTGTAAGGGTAGTGGTAAGCTAAATAGCAGACATCGTTCTCGAATGGAAATTCTATTTGAAAAGATGCCGTAAAATAGTTTCTCGAATCCGAACCAACTTGATATTCGTAATGATTCTGGAAGAAAATGAATACAAACCGTGAAAAAGACTAATCTAAAAGCTGAAATTACTATATATTTACCTTATAATAGAAAATATTTGTACCGCATCTCTTCCACATAGGTTTCCCATCCTTTAAACTCTCCTTTACGGAGAAAAGAACTGGTTGCATACCAAAGTTAAATTGACTATTTAACTTTTCGAAATTAACTAAATTAAATGTATAAGTTGTTTTAGCTGACATGTTTCTAACTTCAAAATAGAACCATTGATGATGAGAATTGGTATTTACATCAGAATTTAGGAACAAATCATATTCATAGTCTCTAATTTTAATAACTTTCTTTAAATTACCACTTTCGAATCTTGAATTAAATTCTAATTCGTTTGAACCAAAACCATGATTACGTTCGGATAGAATTCGTTGAATATCATTATTACCCAATTCACTAGCAGAAGATGAAGACAGTGTTGTTGTTGTCTATTTAGAAAAGAGAAAAAGTTGAGTACTATATTGTTAATCTTTATTTTAATTTGATAATTTCTTTTTAATTAAATAAGGATATAAATATAAAATAATTTGGTTTTTAATTAATTCATTTCCCTCGTTAAACTTATTTAAAATTACTTACTAATTCTTCTACATTATAAATCAATTTATTCATCAATTCTTCGTCAAAAACCCTTTTAACATCCGATAAAATACGTCGTTTAAAGGCACTTTCTTTTCTATTTAATAGATTTTCATCGTTTGAACGTAAATGACCATACATATCGGGATAAGCCAGTTTATTAAATTCGTCAACTGATTTTGCATATTTAGATATTCTAGAGTAATCTTCAGGATCAACGCGAAAATCATATTTGGCTGTTGAAAATGCGGATGTAGATACTTCGAAATCATCATCCGATGTACTAGTATTTGGACCAGGACTGAAATTAAAACGTAAACTTTAGTTCTTTCTTACTCCTAATACTTGACAATATTTATATATATAGTATATATAAATATAAGTTAATATACGGATACATATACATATATAGACATGTGTATATATATGTATTTCTGACTAATTTTTCTCTCTCAATCTTTCGCCCTTCATCAGCTTCTTTCCCCCACCCCAACCCCCCTTCCTTCCTCTCTCTCTCTCTCTCTCTTTGTCTGTTTTAAATATTTACTCTAATATTTCATTCAGTGAGTAATAAAGAATGGTATCTACGCTATGTTATATATTAGTTATGAAATGCATTCTCATGTCTATTTCATTCAATGCTAATATTCAATATCTAAATAACTGATTTAATCTGATATAAATAAAGAAAATATTGGAAAAAATAATGCAAAATAATTATTATGTCACTATCCCACATCAAAATACTGGAATATCCTTTACCATTCTCTTTAAATACGTTGGTAATTGAACATTATTTATATATAAATATGT
The DNA here is from genome assembly GCA_904063045.1 of Dimorphilus gyrociliatus. Lineage (NCBI taxonomy): Eukaryota > Metazoa > Annelida > Polychaeta > Dinophilidae > Dimorphilus > Dimorphilus gyrociliatus. The sequence continues at coordinate 533,528 of CAJFCJ010000003.1, forward strand.
TCTCAAAAATCATCATAGGGCATCGTCTCATTCTTAGTATAGTGAGTTTGGTTTTTTTTATTGTTTGTTTTTGTTTGTTTGATTTTTTTAGAGGTAGAAAATTCATTCGAACTCTGAAAAGAACATTAGAAAATCGAAGAAAAAAACAAAAATATGAGATAAGATGAACAGGTTGGTTGGTTGTTTGATAGTTTTTTATTTTTGACCTACATCTAATCTTTAAGATATAAGGAACCCCAAAAAAAAAAACAAAACTGTGTTAACTATTGTTGACACAATTGACAAAAAAAGAAACTTAATTAATTCATAAAACTGTTACTATTTCGATACTCTTTTCAATTAAAAAAATGAAGTAATATGTAAATGTATAGTATCTAGGTTAAATAATACGAGAAATTCGAATAAGTTCAATACTACGATAAAATATAAAAAAAAGAATAATAGTATAGATTAAAGAGTTTTAGATAGATATAGTTGTCCTTGTTGTTTAAATTATTATACAGTATATATATATATATATATATATTAATATTAATGTGTACTAACCCAGATATATCGGCAAAACATTCAAAATCAGTAAGTTCAGGGAAGAATACACTATAATTTTTAACATCATTCCAATTAAGAGATATATTATATAAAGGTGTTTCGACTTCAGGATCATCTTCGTCATTATTCTCGGGAAGGTTATAACGTTGTACCGGATAAGAGCAAACTTTAATTCTAGGTATTAATCGGCGAAGAATTAAAGATAAAAGCATCCCGTTTGAATCGGAAGTTTCGTAAATGTCCGAGAGGATTTCTAATGGGAGGGGGTTATATACGTTATATAATTTTGTGTTAATAATAATTTATGTATGTTTTTATATAGATTAATAAATAAATAAAGTTTTAAATATTAAAATATTTCTAACCCAAAGCTCCACAACTATTTAAAATACATCGGGCTTGTTTTAGCATAGCAACACGTTTAAATATTCTCAATAGACCTTTTCGAATAGCATTAAATCTTGGTTTAGTATTTTCGTACTTTTGCCAAAAAACAAACAAGTTTAACAGAGTGGGTAGGGCGTCACCGCCAACTAATCTAGCAGCATTATTCTTATTCTTAACCAAGACTGATATAGTTTCTAAAGTGAACTTGAGAAGCATAGTATACTTTTGTCCGCAGCCATTTACAATTTTCATTAACGTAACTAGGATATTCTCTTTTCCCATATAAGACGAATTTAGTGCGCTGGCCGAACAAAGTTTTAGAACATGAACAATTGGTATAATACTTCTATAGTACGTTGAACGTTCCCGTACCAAATTAATTAAAACCTGTAGAATAGATAATTAAATACTCAACAATACTCGTAAACTTTTTATTCTGTTGTTTAACGTGTAACAACACGAAAAACGAAGCGGAAAAAGTCAATAGATCCTTCAATATATAGTATAATTAATTGACTATTGTAAACTTTTAAAACAAAAAAACCACTCTAAAGGGTTTTTTATATATGTCTGTATGTTTATAAATACCCATAAATAAAAAATAGAGTTTTTTTAGTCAATAAATTAATTAACTAAGTGAAGAAAATAAATTGTTTGTAATTTAGAGAAAATTGAAATTTTACCTGTAAAGCGCCAGTTAATCGTGCCTTAGTGGCAACTTTCTTATCTCTCACTGCTAGCTTTGTTATTATTGTAAAACAATTTAAAAGTATTTCTAAGAATCCGCTACGGTTTTCAAATCTCACAACATATGTAAAAACTGTTTGGGTAACTCCTTGTTGAACTAAGGCAACTAGCCTTGAAGAGCCGGATGATGAAATTAAATCTCCTAAAATGTCCACAGTTAACTTTGTTATTTTTTCATCCTCGCTCAACTTTGGTGTTCTCAGTAGAATGTTTAACGAGTTATTACAATTTTTTGCCAGAAAATCCCTATTAGCCTTATCTTGCGATCGAATATATTGAAGAGTTTTCGTTAAACAGTTTCTAACTTGAATAGTTTCATCTTCGTTCCATTGATCATTGGAATTTTGTAACTTGTCAAGATTTTGAATAACGGCGGCCAATCTCATATTTACTTCGAGCCGTTCTGCTGTATTATAGCTTCTGCATGATGCTTAACAGTGAAAAGAATTTATAAATAGAGATGACCTTGACCTCTATCTTGAAATAACCAGTTTATTTTGAGAACCAAAATAGACTGGTCATGAATTTTTGGATTCCAATGCCAACGAAAAATTACCAGTATTTAGTGCACGCGCATTTGGCATACTAAAGTTTATGATTTTTACGGTTGTTTTGCTGCCTGCAGTTATTTATACAGTCAATAATGCAGTGTGCATCACCTACCAGATATCTAGACGATGACCCAGATCTTTGTGTGACACCTTTACGTGAATTGAAGAATTTGGACGAGAGGAAACCTGTCAGAGTTCGATTCGATAAAACGGTTAAAATACAAGAAGTGTCCCCAAATCAATCATCTTCTCTAGATCTTTCTATGTCAGACAACGAGAATAATAGTTTAGAAATTATAGACATTCAACCGAAAACATTAGTTTCTCATGATTTTACATTATCGTCGAAAATCGATTTATCCGAACCAGTAGAAAATGTTCTTTTCCGTCCAGAACTCAATTCCACGCTCAGAACTAAACAAAAAATGAAATTGATCGAGCAAGAGGAAGTTGACCTATGTTCAGCTGTTGAAAAGAAGCTCAAAACCCCGTCCGTAAGGGAGTTTGTTAAGGGAAAGGTTTGTATTTTTTTATTTTGATGAAATCCTAAGTCAAATAAAATAAACTTTTTTTAGATAACATCCAAAGTAAACGCAAATGAAGATTTTTACAGGAATTTGCAAAGTGTAGATACGATGGAAAATGAATCTCTCTTTATTAAACCTGTAAAAACAACCAAGCAGAGAGAAGTAAGTAAAGTAAGCATTTATTCTAAATACTCCTTAATAAATTTTCGAAATGATGCTAATAGGCCAAAGAAGCCCTTGTTGATTCACCGATGTTAGACGAATTCGATAGGGGAAATATTCAAAAGGAATCTTTGTCTTTAACTTTACATAGTCAACCTCGTTTCGAAGTTGGTTTAGTAAGAGTTCCACCTTCAGCTGGATTTATTGTTTACGAACATTCAAGAACATACGACGGTTTAGCTTAGCATATCAAACTAAAGAGATTCTGCTATTGAGTTTTTTTATTTTTAAATTCTTTTATAATTCTCTTCTTAAAATAAATTCTTGTTAGGATCAAATTCCTTTTCAATTTGCATCCAACTTTCGCCCGCTGATAATAAGAAATCATTCTAATACTATCCTATAACGTAAAATACTAGGTCTAATGGATACATCTTCCAAGAAAATAGGATTTATTTGATTTAGAAAAATTGTTGAGCTAACTAAAATTAGATGTAGAGAAATAAACGTAGGAATTTTCCATTTTTTTTCTTATTTTCTTCGTTTTCTTTATTATTCTTAATAAAGGAAGGAAAGGAAGAATGCATTTTGGCAATATGTTAAAAAAATTGATAGATATTTAAACTTTATCACCATCATATTTACAGATCATTATAAAAATATTTGTATCCTAATTAAACATTATATTATATTATACTATGTATTTATATACATATATAAATATATATTTTACCTGAATAAAACAAATTAGTGACGTTAAAATTCAAACATACACTTATATAACCTTTGTCCTAACTTAACATATTCGTCTCTTTCTCTATCGGTCATTGTTTCAACAAGTTGCTCGTCTATTGAACTATAAAGTACAGGTTTACCACCGACGTATATAACTGGATCTTCTTCTGGCCGACCTATATCCATTTTATCTTCATTATCAATTTGAACTGTAGAAACTATTTGAACTTTGGGTTTGGATTTTCTTTCGGCTTGTTTTGCAGCTTGTTTTAAGGAATTTTTCTCGTTAGCTTCATCTTCTGAACTTGTACTGTCGTCTGAATCACTACTTTCGCTTGTCTTTTTAACAACTGATGACACAAGATTATTCTGTTTGCCTTTCCTCTCATAGATTAGTAAAGTGTTAATAATTTCATCATTTTCACTTTTAGCTTTTGAAACGTTTGTCACACTTGAAGGTGGCGCCATAATGGTGGTTTCGTCGTGCTAAATAATAAATGATAAATAGTAAAAGAAAGAAATCAGTAGAATATACTTTGGCAGGGAATTAAATTAAAATATATATCTATATTTATTACATAAGCTTCTGCTCCATCGATTGTTGATTCCTGCATCCATATTGGCTGCTCTTTCTTTTCTGCTTTTTCGTCATTATCATCCATATTAATAATAATTTGTGGATCAGCAGGATCGTATATTGAATGATTTTTCTCTTTCCACCTTTCTTCTTTTGGAGATTTGGCTGAGTTTCTTGCCTTACCAATGCTATATTCGTGGGGAGCTGGTTCGTTCAGCTCTCTACTTAATTTCATATCTTCTACTTGTTTCAAAAGTTGATATATAGGCTCTATTTGTTCATTAAATTTAACCATTAACGCTCGAGCATCTTCAGCAGGAGTTGTTGTTTCTTCTTCTTCCAACTCGGTTTGACAGTATGTGCACCTAAATAAATTTTCAAAATACTTAGCAAGGATTCATTTTTAACCGAAAATTCGCAACAAACCTAAATTGTTTAGCTATGGGATCAAACAATTGATCCGCTTCTAAATCAGTGAATTGTTTCTGACAGCATGGACATTTGAATGAAGCCCTATTTGTCGAATCTCTTTCTTCAGTTTCGATTTTCCTTCTCATGTGTTCCAATTTATATTTAACAACGTTCACAAACGTTGTATAATGAATAGAATAATAATTATGCCTAGTTGCTTTTCCCTCACTATCAGTCTCAACCTTCATTTGTACTCTGACGAACTTGTCCAATTTCAAACTGCTAAGATAAGACCGCAATTGTTTTCTAGATGAGGAAAGGAAAAAGCCAATCACTTTTAATCGTTTTTCATTAAGTAAAACATTTATTAATTCTAAATATATTCTACCATTGGTAATGCTAGAAGTTTTGAAAAACATTTTCTAATTGAATGATAATCAATATAGTTCTAATAGATAATAAAACTATATTAGTTTTATTGCAATAAAAAACAATTAACAAAGTTTTCTGAAGTTTAGTTTACTGCATTTATTTTACCAATATTCTAATTCAAAAAACAAGATTTTACAAATAGTATTAAACCGGCGTAACATTTGAAATAATTTAGTACCTTTCAAACTGCAAAAGTAAAGCAATATCATCCTCCTTGATCCCTGGTTTTCTAATAAGCACATCCACCACTAAGGAATATTCTATTCCGTAGAAAGCTCTTATAATATAACGGACTAGCCTCGTTAGGATTTGGGGAACTTCGGTTAAAACACCCGGATCATGAGGATCAGCCATTATCGCTCAGAGATCTGAGTGTTGTTCGTAAACATTCGATGAACATTTAAATTGAATAGGTGGTTCTCTACTTCGTAATTCGCTTCTATTATTGATCCCAAATATTTCATCATAAAATTATACAAAAAAGCTTTTCCGAAAATTTTTGACTGGAATACGAAGACAACCTTCATGACGTCATAAACAAAAAAAATGAAGGAAGAACGGTCGCAAGTTGAAAATAAAGCATAGTTATTCATTCAATGTGATTCACAACCGCTATAAGACGATAAAGACATGAACGGATTATCTTTTAGCGAACTATGCTGTTTATTCTGCTGCCCGCCCTGCCCATCGAGGATTGCAGCTAAATTGGCATTTCTTCCCCCAGATCCTACTTATTCTATCATATCGGACGAATCTGGCTCCAGATTTAGCTTACACCTGACAGAAAGAGCTGAATGGCAATACGGGCAGAGAGAATTAGATTGGATTGAGGTTAGTGCTTTTGACTCATCGTTATGACACAAAAATTGATGGAGTGGTATAAAAGCCTACGCTTCACGCCTTAAGCTTTCATATGTACTTCTTTATAGAAGGATGTCTTTATAACTTATTTTAATATTACTAGAAAATCAAAGAATGTCTTTGTACAAGATGTATATTGGCATATATATACATATAGGAGAGGTATGTCACATCGGTATTATATACCTATCTAAATGGTAGATGGTCTACTAAAATACCACTAAACCTGCCCACTGTGATTCTATACAATTAAACTTGATACTTGTTGATTAGTTACTTCATTACGCTTTTTTTTTAAACATTAGTTTTATAATGACAAAAATAGTAATAAATATAATAAGGAATATTTGCACTAAAACTAATCAATTTGCTAAAATCAATTACAAGAACTAAAATTATGTTTGATATATAAATAAACGCTCTTTTTCTTGGAGCGTATCAGAAAGATGATCAACTTAATTTATGTTGGAGAAGAGAATATTGATATTTTACTTATACATAATATATTTTTTATTACTTTTTAATTTAAAAAAAAGCAAAGTGTTATAGGCGTTTAAAAATGATTAACAATTAATAGGCGTTATTATAATTTGATTCTCTCTAGTCAGAAGAATAGAAAAACTTGACTTATTTTTTCTTCTCTTTTCTATCGGCTTTATATTTAGTTTAATAAATAAATATACTGTATATCAATAAGTTTTTTTTCCAATTTATAGATCCTTGCTCCTCCTTTTATTATTATATCTTAATGATTTGGTGCGTTTCCGTAAATATAGTTTGTCCTAGATGTTTGACGCTTGAAATATTAAGTACAATATAATCGATAAGAAAGATTGTTAATTATTATCATTTTTTTAGGTAAATTAGTAGTTTCTATATAAACATATATATGTATATTTAAATATACAGTGTATAATATATAGATGAACTAGTTCGTATTTAAGAATATATTAAATTATTGCAAGGTACACTCTCCACTGTTGTTTTACAAGGTATATAATCAATTACTTTCTATGATTCTCTCTAAGTGTTAACAGTACTTGTTCCGCATGCATAAAGGGCAGAGAGATATTATGAGCTTAATTCAGTACATTTTTTTCCCATTAAATAACGCTTTTATTTTTTTCGCCCCTTGTTATTTTATACAAAAGATTGTGTTTTTTTTTACAGGTTTTTAAAATTAGAACGTCGAGGAATAACCGGATAGCATGCGCCTATATTCGATGTTGTCCAAAAGCAAAATATACTGTTCTCTTTAGCCATGGAAATGCCGTAGATTTGGGCCAAATGACCAGCTTTTATATAGGATTAGGAACGAGAATCAACTGTAATATACTGTCCTATGACTACAGTGGTTATGGAGTAAGCACAGGAAGACCGTCTGAGAAGAATTTGTATGCTGATATAGACGCTGCCTGGGCTGCATTAAGAAACAGATATGGTATTAGTCCTCAAAATGTGATATTGTATGGTCAAAGTATAGGAACGGTTCCTACAATTGATCTGGCTTCCAGATATGAGGTTGGAGCTGTTGTACTTCACTCACCATTAACGTCGGGAATGAGAGTTGCATTCCCAGAAACAAGGAGATCCTGGTTTTTTGACGCTTTTCCAAGGTTAAATTATATAGAGATTAATTAAAGTTGATTCAATTGTCATTAACGTAAATCGTGTTCTATTTAAATTTACAGTATTGATAAAGTGCCGAAAATTACTGCCCCCGTCCTAGTCATTCACGGAATGGAAGACGAAGTAATTGACTTTTCGCATGGAATGGCAATACATGAGAGATGTCCTCGAGCAGTTGAACCACTTTGGGTCGAAGGAGCCGGTCATAACGACATCGAAATTTTCCCCCAGTATCTGGAAAGGTTAAAAGCTTTCTTGAACAATGACCTTCTGCACGATTGACAATTAGCGGCGGCGACGACAACGATGGTGACGGCGACGACGACTAATCTTACACCTATGCTTACCGACGATGACAGACCAACAACTGAAGACCGTCTCGAAGTTATCAGCAATCCTGTAGCAGTTGATGGTGATCAAGCTTCTAGAAATACGTCATCTCCTATTTTTACAGACGGTGGGGTAGGGGCTATGTTCAAATATGAGCAACCGAAAAGTCTCAACTTTCGGGTTATTGAAGGCGCCGAGGGACACACCGTCACCTCAACTTATTATACAACAATACCGCCATCGTCACCATCACAGGTTCAAAGATTAGCGAATGGAAAGTCTAATTCGAAAGGTTTATATGTTCATAATCCAGGGAATGGTCGATCGTCGCCGCCGCATTCGGATCCGGGCAGCTCACCGCGTTTTCTTGGTGGGCGAAAAAGTCCGGCGCCTAGTTCGCATTCGAACTAGATATTTTTATGAGAATTATTTCGTTTCATTTTTTTTCTTTTTTTTTTAAACAATCATTTATTAAATTGATTCTGTTAAAATACAAATTATAGCCGGTGTATCAACAAAAGCATAGCGGTATCAACAATAAAATCTACAGAACTGCAAGGATCCTAAACAATAGTCATGCCTACCAACCCAGTTGCTTATTTTGCATTTTTGTGCATGACTAGCATAATTTTGTGTCTTATGAATATGTATTGGAGAGTAAAAGTTGAAATGAAACATTATAATCTAAAACACGTTCCAAATAGCTCAGTTAAAAGAGAAAAAAGCAGGCATCTCTTAATCAAAGCTTTTACCTCACCCAAATAAATATTTTTTTATTTAATAAGAAGAATCGGTTTACGTCATATAAGAATCCTTTTAATACTTGTTTATTTCACTACTAATGATATTTCTAGATGTAAGGCTTTTGACGCTCCTTTAATTTCTTTCATTTGCCTATTCACGAAAGAGTCCATTAAGAAATCACATTTTTCATTTTGTATATATATTAATATAAATATATATATAGACAAGTACACATATTTCATAGGAAAATTTCATAAGTCTTCTATTACATAAGTAGCTGATTGAGTTGATAAATGATAGACACACAACCTAATAAATAATGATCAACTTCCTTTAAAGCAAGGTCCTAAAACCCTAAATTGGAATCTAAATAATGCGTTGACTAAATTACCTTAAAAAATGAGCAACCAACAGAAAAAAAAATATTTTAGAAGCAAGTCAACCGATGAGAACTCCATCTTCCATAATAAGCTTAGTTCTTTCCGGTAAAGAAAAACTAATTTCAGAAAAAAAAATACCTTTGACCTTTTAAACGGGTCGATCATTTCCTTTGACCAATCAGCCTGTTTGACCTATTCGAAAGGGCCACAAATATAAAAACTAGATAACATACAGTGTCTATTGAGAAAGAGAATAAGTAAAACGGTCAAAGTTGAGGTAAGGGCAAAAAAAAAAAGAGTAAATAGAATTAGTGAGGAAACTAGTTTATACAAGACACAATTAGAGAAAATAATGTTTGGGATTTTCGTAAGTTATCTTTACGCAGCAATGAACTAAACTAATATGAGTAAGTTATAAATTGACTAAAATAACTAAAATAGATTGTAGAGAGAATTTCATTTGTCCTAAAAACACTTTATAATTATAACCAGGGGAAAACCACTAGTCACTACATGTAAAGACTTTATTCTGTCCTTTTACTCTCTATATCTTTCTATCTCTTTCGTTTCAAGTATTTTATGCTTAAAATTCCATGTGGAGAGACAAACCGCATAAGTAGAGGCTTACAACTATTAAGCTACTACTAAAATAGCTACTTAATAAGTTGTCACTTTTCCATCTATATTCGACATCGTACAATATTGAAAGATTATTTAGACATTTTTAATATATTTAAAGAATTATAGTAACAATTAGAATTAATACATTGCGTCTATGAATAATAACTTGAAGTTTTTCAATCCCTCATGCCATCTCATATTTTCCTCATTCTTCTCCTTTTCCCACTCTCCCTCGCTCTCTCTCACGCACAACTTCTTAGGAGGTGACTATCTTTTGTAATGGTTCTTCCAAATATTCGGCTAAAGCTTTTGCTTTTGCTTTGAGCATTCCAAATCCAACCTCTCTATCAGAGTATATGCATAAAAGAAGATTGGCAACCCTCTTAATGGCAACATTTCCATCCTGTAAAGTAACACATGATTAATGCTCTTTCGCCTCTAGCTTTATTACTAGTATTTGTGTTAAGTGCTATATATTATTCTTTCATAATTTAGCCTTTATTAGAGGTTTTTTCCCTCTTTATTTAAAAGTATTGTGTGTTGATTTTTTCTTTCACAATGGATTTATTTAAGAATTCTTCACTGTTCGAAACTTACCTCGCATTCAATAAGAATAACATTCAAGTTGTCTGACTGTGTAGCTTGTCTTCCACTCTTTTCGAAGCACGACCATATACTGCTAGCTAATGCTGCTGTTGTCCTCCCATCATTCTTTCTATCTTCAAAGCCAGCATATGCCAATAATGCTCCCTCAGAATTTATTAATCTAATAGTGTATTTTAATAACTTGTTAAGATGATAATGTAAAATTTAAATATAATCTTTATCGGTAAGTTGAAACTTACAAAGTGCATCTAACCCCTCCGCTATTTGCCTGATTCAAGACTTGAGTTAAAACCTTAGGTTTTAACATATTTGAACATAAATATTACCAAAAGGAAAAATGGGCAGTGATGATTAAAAGTCCGCAGAAACGAAATGGGGTATTACTAAAATACGTAACAAAAGGTATATAAGACACTACAAATTGAAAACTATAGACTGGGTGAACCTAAACTATGCGTGCTATTTGAATCATTCCATATTATTCTAATCTGTATTGTTATCTATGAGCTTAAAAGCAATCTAAAAGTTTCTTTGAAAACCAATGCAATGTTATCGATTAACAATCTGTAAGTACAGAATGATTTGAAAAAAAAAAACAAAACTATAAACAAAAGTTTCATTTGAAATTGATAAAAATTTTAAGTAAACAAGTTTTTTGCCTATTAAATAGTTTATAGTTTATATTTTATATACTGTATTGTATATTTAAATTCCTTCAACGAGTATAAACAAAAAATAAACAAAATCAAGTATATATATACTAATATATCTAGAAAAACTCCCATCCTTTCATTGATTCTCTATCATTTCTTCTAGCTTTCGTTTGCAAGGATGCTTCACCACTCTTTCTCAATCGTCTAGCTTGCAATTTCTTTCTCTCTTTATTCAATTGACGTTTTACTCTAGTTTTTACAAATTCACGTTTTCTTTCTTCTGTGCCCTCTTCACCTTCGCTTTCTTCTTTTGCTTCCTCGTCTACTTCCTCTTCATCTGATTTATTAACATTTTCATTGTCTTCCTTAACAGCTTTATTCAATATTTCAACAGTTTCAGATAAATTTTTCTCCTTGTTAAATGACACTTTAGATTCTTCAGTTTCGCTATGTGCCGTTACATTTTCATGTTCATTTAACTCTTCAGAGTCTTCTTCGCTACCTGAATCTTCCTGATTTTCTTTATTGAATACCTATAAGATATGGTTTGAGAAGAAGCAAAAAAAAAACCCGAATGAATGTAACTAAAAACAATAGCTAATAGATTACAAAACCACTAACGCCTTGTAAGGATTCATCCATTTCTTTTGTAAAACCGCTTACGCTTATCTCAACGTCAAGACTTGTGAGCTTACTATAGAGATTATTTAAAGATGAGACGAAAAATGTATAATATATTTAACTTTACCTTATGTCATCGAAATTTGGATATAATTCACTTTCAAAATGGAACCTTTTAGCAAAAAATGATCGGATACATTCTACATCTCTATCAAAGTAAAACTTAGCATTTTCGTGTGATGTAGAAACCATTTGCGGAAAATCTATCATGATCACTTTTAAACTATCTTCTTCAAGTAGTAAGTTGAATTCGTTAAAATCACCATGAATGAGACCGTGCTCCGCCAAACTAACAATGAGACGCATACATTCATCGTAAACAGTACCTGGATCTTCCAAATTTCGAACTTGTATAAGGGGACAACAGTTACTTAATAATTCCATAACTACTGCGTGTCTATTAAAATCGATTGGACGAGGAACAGATAATCCTCTATCATGCAAGGCTTTCATGTAGGCATACTCTTTCATTGCAGCAATTCGAGATAGATATAGCCAAGATGCTAAAATGAAATATACAATATAGTAAAAATTTGCCGATTATCTTGCTATCTATTAATTATTTTACCAGATTGTCTGTGCTTATGATAATCTCGTTTATTCTTCAATTGTCTGAATGACGTTCTACCAAGTCGGTGGAGTTTAAGAGCATACTCTTTTTCTTCATCACCACCAGCAACGTATACATCTGACTCTTTTCCAACACCAATTTGATTTCCTACCGAATTTAATACATCTCTAGTGGCTAATGCCTTTAAGGCAAGATAATCATAGCCTGAATAAGTTAACCGGTATCCCTCACCTAGAAATGGGATAATATAATTAAAGCTAAGTGGACTACTGAAAAACAGACTAGTAATTTAAACATGTAGGTACCTTTTTTATGATTATGAACGTAAGCTAACAATTTATGCTTGATCAGATCCTTAATTATCTTGTGAGCTCCTCCATGCTTAAGAGCAGCTATAGATGCGATCAGAGGACCTGGTACAACTTCGTGATTCTTCATGCCCATCTCAACCTACGAGCGATAATGTAGTTATTTTATAAAAAATCGTGATATTTTTTAGAATTAAGTAAGTATAGTATTTTATTTTAAAATATACCGCAGTTAAAACTCTGAAATGTTCTCTCGTCAAATATCTAAGCATGGTAACATCTAATTTAACCATTTTGATGGATTTCGTCGTTCACAGAATCACGTTTTAAAATAAGTCCTATAGTTTATCTCGTGGTAGTTTTGCAATATGAAAAATATGTGTGGGATTACTAACCATATAAATTTAAATTATATTGAATAATATAATAAATAAAAAATAAACATCTTTTAAAGAATAAAAAAATATAAAACTTAATAAAATTGTTTATTTTTCGCACACACTTCCGGTCAACCATTTTCAAAATGGCGTCGATTTTCATCTTTCAAATTTCTGGATAAAGAATCAGTTCTTCTTTCGATCATCGAACTAGTTTGGAGAAATCGAATATTGAACAATTTAAAATTGATATTGAATCTTCTATTTTCTGCTGTTTTATTTGGATAATTCACGAGATTTCTCTTCTTGATAACATCGCTAGTTAACCAAACTTGAACGGACACGCCTCGCCGAAAAATCGGCGAATTTTATAACGTTACACGATTGGAATATTTTACTGGAATTTATTTCATAGTCTAGTGTTTAATTTTGAATTTGCTTGTCAAAATTAGAAGAGGTCTGAGCAATATCAACTTTAGCAAATTCCCTCTTTTTGATTTCCTCCAAGATATGTAGGAGAACATTTTTACATAAAAATCAGATATAGAGATTAGGAAACTTTTTTTTTTAAAAAATGTCATCAGCAAGTGGAGGAGAAGGATCAGAGTCTTCCCATAGTTGGAACGAATGGCAGGTAAGAAAATCAATCGCAATCAAGAAAGTAGTAATTACTTTTGGTAATTATCTACAATTTCCCTGTCAAAGGGAACACTTGTGTGAATATTCCAGCTTTGTTCTTTGATTTGTTAGGGGATTTGACATTTGCGTTGGAAGAAATCTTGAGTTTTTATCGGTTTTCTTTTGTTAGAGAAGTGATTAATCTCTTTTAAGCGAAGGGAATGCATCTGTTTTTGGTAACAATAGGAAAAAAATGAGCATGTATCTGTAGATGTAGATATATGTTCGTTTTTTATATAAATATACATATATATATATATATATGACAATTTTAAGGGAATAGAATAAAGAATAATCACTTAAAAATTAATAATTTCTTTTTTTCTTTGTCCTTTGAGAAGTAAAAAAATAATGACAAGAGGTTTCTCTATATTTTATATTTAAAAATACTTATTTTGTACTATATAACACAGAAACTCAAAAGTGTTATTTATCCAATAAACAACAAGACTTTGTCATAACTTTAAAAAGGCGTAAAAGTAAATTGATTATAGGATTTATACTTTATAAATCGAATTCGCTTAATCCATTATTGATTATCCTAATCAATAAGTTAAAATGAGATGATATACTCTTAAAGATTGACAATGATCGTATATGTGTAAAAAATAGAATATTTTATATTATTTATGTATTTATATAGGTTCTTTTTTTATAAAACAGCAACAATTACAAGCTTATGTGGCCTGGGTTAATTCTCAATTAAAAAAAAGAGCTGGCACAAAACTTGTTAAAGATCTCAGCTTGGATATGATTGACGGAACTGCTTTTGCTCATTTAATCAGTATAGTTGGTTAGTTTTGTAGTTTCATTAATTTTATTTATTAACCTTATTCAATTTATTTTAATATTTTCAGGAGGAGAGGAAGTTGCCGGTATACATTCATATCCAACAACTATTATTGAAATGAAGGAGAATAACGATCGTATTATACATTTTATGCGTTCGAAAAGAATTCGAATGCATCAAACAACTTCTAAAGGTGATTTATATTTAATAAATAATAAATACAAATTTTACGTATATATATAGTATAGAGTATATTTGCATAAATGATTATTTTCTCATCTTTATCACAATTTCTAAAACAATGAAACCATTTTCTCTTATAGATATTGTTGAAGGTAATTTTAAAGTCATTATGAGGCTTATTTTGGCTTTGGCAGCTCATTATAAACCTACAAGTGTCAAGCATACGCCAACAAAACGACGAAATATGGTTGAAATGGCACAGGTAAAAGAATCGAGGTAAAACGAGACGAAATATTTTAATTATAGGTTTTTAACAAAGGGAGCGGTTACGGCGTTGGCTCACGCCAAACAGAGAGCGTCATTTACCAGCGTGAAACCTTGTAAACCCCGATTACCTGAAGGAAAATTTTCTGGTGCTAGGTATTCAATTTATTCATTTTATTCACTTTATCCGCCACTTCAAACCTATTTAACATTGTTACGCGATAACAGATTATTGGGCAGTGGCAGTGACCTTTCTGATCAGGCGAAAAGGTCAGATCGAGAGGACGATAGGGCAAGTTCCGAGGATAGTCATTATGCCAGTACTTTTGCGAGGTATGTACAAATTAGCATATTAGGAATGTATGCGATATCAAAAATTCACACTAACAGTCCACTTTCTAGTTCGACGGGATCTCCGCTAGGATATCGAAGAGGAAGTTTCCCGAAGAGCAAAAGCGAACAAGTACTATCAGGTATGTATTTAGTTATCCTTATCTCTGCAAAACATTTATTTTCTCAATACAACTCGCATTAGGCGGTGGAACTGAAAGCGCTATCGTTGCCGATGCTCCAACATCTAGCGGAAGTGTTATATCATTAGAACCAGCCTGGCAGTCCCTTTTAGAAGATCATGAACATATTGGAGAAGATTTAGCCTCTACTCGACAAGTTTTATTATCTCTTCAAAACCTAGTCAGTTTAGATAACTTGGTATTTTTTTAGAGTTAATTTTTTTTATATTTTATTTTTTTCTTTTAGTTATTAACCGGCCATTACGAAAAACTCCACAAGTCCGATCCAGATGGTCTATCGAGCGGTGACGAAAGTGACAATTGCCTACCAGCCGAAGGTTCGAATGCGGAGGAGCGTTTAGATGTGATGAAAAGTCGATTGCAATTATCGGAAGAGAATAGTAGAGATCTAAGAGCTGAAGTTTTAAAAATGAGAGCAGAGATATTCGAGTTACAAGGTCAGAAGAGAGGTTTACAAGCAAGATTAGAGCATCATGAAGATGCAATGTTAAAAATGAAAGCTGAATTATTAAGAGTAGGATTCGCATCTCAAGGTTTACAGAATGAAAAGGTAAAATAATAATTCTATCTTTTATTAATAAATGAAATCAATTGAACGCTATTTTATTATATTTTATAGCAAGAGTTGGAAGATAAAGTAACTGATAAACAAAGGGAAATCGATGATCTAAGGGTAAATATTTTTCTATTTTTATAATATTCTTCCTATATTCATCATTAATCTATTTGCAGAAAGAGTTAATTAACAGAGATAGAAATTTGGATGAACTCTTAGCTAGCGTACAGGTTTGTACTTCTGCTTTTTGTTTAATGTCTTTGTATTTTCTCTGTTCATAAATATTTAATCATCTATTGCTATTTATAGCTGGAACAACACGAGAAAGCCGCTACAACACGAAGCTTACGTAGTCAAATACAAGAGTTGCACGAACGTTTGAGGAGAGTGTCTGAAAAAGAAGCTTCTTTAACAAATCACGTTGGCCAACAAGATAAACAAATGACAAAGTTAGAGGCAAGAATACTGCAATCTGTAGGCCATCAGCGTTCTGGTCCCTCATCCATTCTCTCTAATCATGTATGTTCACAATTAATTGAAAGAGATATGTTGTCTTATTTTTTATTAAATTTATCTATTTAGAGTGCTGAATCCGATGAATTACAATTAGTACGAAAGTCATTGCAATCTCTTAAAACGTCCTTTGCCGGTGACGACCCTTCGCATAGGACTATTGATACACTGGAACAAAGTATTACATCTCTAATGGAACGACTTGATTTAAATAATGAAAGATTTAGAAATTCCCACAGTTTAAGAATTGAGGTTTGTTTTCACAACAAAATTCGTAGTTTATGATAAAAACAATCAATGTATTTTATACAGGATCAACCTCCTCTTAGACGAAATTATACTTCATCACCAAGCTCTTCTTATCCATCTGTAGACGATGAAATGCCATGTACAAAAGTCTTATATTTTACCGATCGAACTGTAACTCCATATATGTGCACCATTCCAAAACGGTGAGCGCTTTTCGTCTTATAGATGAAATCGTATTTATTTTATAAACATGCACATTGTTTTTACAAATTATAGCTTAGGAGACATCACCTTGGGCGATTTAAGACAAGCTTTGGATAAGCATGGCCGTTGTAGATTTCATTTTAAAGCCTTAGACCCTGAATTTGGTACTGTTAAAGAGGAACTATGCAACGACGAAGATATTGTACCCGGTTGGGAGGGAAGAATTGTCGCTTGGCTCGAGGAAGACGGCCTATAACAATTCAAATTGATGAGAAAGAAAATATTCATATTTTTTTTTGTGCTTAAAAAGAAAAATTATCAACGACTAAAGGAAGAAAATGAGACGGCGAAGAGAGGAAGAAAATGAAAAAGAAAAGAAAAAAACAACCGATTTAAAATACTTGAATCAGAAAGAAAACATAAAGAAATCTGACGGGGAGATAAAAGAAGGAAAAAAGTCTCTGTTTTGATAATCTTATCTGAATCTGTTCAGTATTGAATTCTTTGAGTTTTATAGATGTCTTCTTCCTCTTTGCTTTTTTTTTTCTTAATTTTTCTACTAATTTTTTCTCTTTAAAATAATTCGACTCCATCCCTCCTCTCCCCTTTCGAACTATGTTTAACAACGTTTGAATGTGGTTAAGAATGTACTAGTCAGTTGGATTATTAACTCAGTGTATTTTTTTGTCTCAATATATTGCATGTAATACATTTAGAGTTAAACATTTTCTTTATTTCAAAAGAAATATATCTCCTGTTTATACAAGTCATTTCCTTTTATATCCTTTGTACTATTAACAAATTCTTACTATCTTTTCACTCTCACTCATTCACTCACTCATACATACTTTCTCTCTGTCTCCCCCCTGCTCTCGCCTTCTCTTTCTCTCTCGTTGTAGCCCTTTGTAAATAATTAGTTGAAAATTTGAATAAAATTTCAGTTATAAATTTAATCATTTCTCTTCCTATCGCCAATACTCTATCTAGTCTATGCTCATTAAGATAAGACCGAACATTTGTCAATTTGATCCTGAGGCGAGATAAATTTATTAACTACTTTTAAAGGGAAATAATATGTATTTTGGCATCAATAATTGCTTTAATTAGGCCTTAGAAATTGGCAGTTTGTTAGTACTCAGTATTTTCGGCCATTTTCAGATACAAAACAGAGCCTTCTTACTCATTGAAAAATAACCTCCACCCCTCTCCTTAAAAAAACAAAAAAAAGCATAAAAAACGAGAAATTATGGAGACGTTAAGTAGGATTATTAGACCATATAGAAGAAGACCAAGTGTTAGTAAATGCTTAAAATATTTTCTATTTTCGGTAAACTTAATTATTTGGTTTATATCTTGTTTTGTTATGGCTGTTGGAGTTTGGGCTTATTCGGAAAAATTACGGAACCATCCAAAAAATGCTAATCTTATCAATCCTCTGTTTGATGCTGCCATAATATTAGTAATTGTTGGAGCTTTTGCTTTAATAATATCTTCGGCTGGGTGTTTAGGAGCTTTAAGGGAGAATTGTTGTCTATTAAAATTTTTTGCGGTAGCTGTTTCGATTCTAATAATATTGCAGATCACTGCAGCATTGTTAGTCATGATTCTTTCAAATAAAATTAAAAAATTTTCGGAAGAGAAGATTGGTATGGAAGCTATAAAACGTTATAGGGCCGATTCCGATCTGAAGAATATGATTGATTGGATTCAAGTAATTATTTGAAACAGAGTGCTTTAATATAAATATTATGTATAATTTAAAACAAAATCATCCCTCTTATTTCATTATCAGGAAGAATTCTACTGTTGTGGAACATACGTTCATACGGATTGGTCAAAGAATATGTATTACAATTGTACGGAAAATCCAATAACCATCGAAGCCTGTTCCGTTCCCTCTTCTTGCTGTCGGGAGGAATTCCGAAATAATATATTCTGCGGTCATGATATGCAAAGGAGAACAATGGTAGAAGCCAGTAAAGAAATATACACTAACGGTTGTGTTAATAGCGTTTATAATAAAATCAAAAAGAACGCTATTATTATCGCAATATCGGCATTAAGCTTATTACTATTTCAAATATTTGCGGCATTTGCGGCACTGTACTTAAACCTTCAAGTAAAAGCTGTAATAAGATTCTGTAGTCATTAAATGATGATATAAAAACAAAGAATTAAGTTTTCATCTTGTAAATGTAGTATAATAGGCAAACATAACATATTAGTGCATGTATAAATACTTGAAGTATTTTACTTCGTTCGCTAACCCATTAAAGTGCTCATGTTACTATCCTAAAATAGGTAAAGAAAAGAGAAAGATGTTATCTAATTTCAGACCCAAATTAGTTTCTATTGTAAAGTGAATTCGCCTGATTAACCATGAAAAAAAACGAGATTAGATAGTTTGGTTCCTATTTGTAAAATTGAATGATGTCAACTTTAAAAAGAAAATGGAGAAGAAAACTTTAATTATACCGTGTCGCTTTTGTGTGAATTGCGTGGATAATGTATTGTTAAAATTAGTCGTATGGTGTTAATACGTAATACTATAATTAAATGTTAACATTTCCTTTATTCATCTGTTTTAAAAGTACCATCGACACCGAAATATAGCGAGAATATATTCTCTAAACCTTTGCTTTTTAATAAAGGTAATAAATGACTTCGTCCCATTTCTTGAAAATCGCCAAACTTTCTCATTTTATTCATTTCTTCATATGATGAACATTTAACATCAGTTCTCTCCTTTTGCATTAATCTTTGCCATTGCATTCTTCTTAATCTTTTCCAAAACTCGTCTACTGAATCCCGTGAGCCTTCTATACAAATTATACCTGGCTTACCTGGCATAGAGAAGCCTTTTGAATAAGAAAATAGAATTACATAATTTAAATTCTCTGCTAAATTAATGAAATAGAGTTTTACCTGTCAAGTTCAATTCATCGGAAAAAGCAAGAATGTCACGACGCTTGAATTTGCTATAAATATGATGACTGTACATCCATAGTGTTGAAAATTCACATTCGGTAACTTTACTTTTAGGAGATTGCGGGGTCGGATTTTCTTCCTCAATTGATGAACATTTTTGCCGACACCAGTCTATGATATCCATTAACTTTAGTTCCCCCTCTTCTAATTGATTTATATATGACTGTAAATTCTTATTGAATTTCTCATGTATAGATCTACTGATATTCGGAAGTCTAACAGAACAACTCGGACAAGTCTTCGGATAGTGATGTGGCAAATTTATAGATAATTCGACACGTTTATCAGCTGAATCTTCCGAGGACAGTTTAAGTGTAAAGCCTAATCTTTCTCTAAGTATATCGTAGTCTATGTGATTTTTCAGGAATAGTTCAATATTTTGTTTGCAGCTTGGATTATCCCACTAAATAGAAAACTCGATAATAGCTTATTCTTTTTTACACACTAATCAATAATTAGAAACCTCGAATTCTTCATCCAGAAACATGGAACTTACAGCTTCTACCTCCTCTAACTGCAACTTTAAATTCTTCTTTATTTCGTCTAAATCTTCCATATTAATTATAAAAGTATTCAGAAGATATAATTTAACAAATATTCGAATAAAGCTTGATTAATTGTGAATTTTAACTAGTTTTTACATGAAAAACTCGTTTTAAAGAAATTATATTAATAGCAGACGATATAAGTATTTTTTTTTAATACATAGTAGCGACACCTTGCGTTCGTGACTTTTAGTAAAATAGAACATTATGTATCCCATAAATAATTGACAAATACTATAAATAGACATTTGTTTGATGTAAATCGTTTTCTTTATTTAAAAGTAAGAAATCAGTCTAAAAAGTAAAAATAAAGTCTTAAAAATTTAGCTTACAAGCATTGTAAGTAAAGAAGAGACGTTCTAAAAATAATGCAGATATTTCCTCTTTCCAATAGGGAAAATATAAAAGAAAACAAAAATCAGTCTATAAAACTGAATGTTGACTTGGAAAGATATTTGGTGCACAATAATTAGTAACGCGGTCGTCTATGACGTCCTTTAGAGATTCCCGAATTTTGATGAATTGCCTCTTAAAATGTATTCCGTCACCCTAAAAAGAAAAGAATAAAAGGAGAAAGCTTTTAGAATTTTAATAAAAGGATAGAAATTATACAACGAACTTGTGATAAGCGAAAATCAACTAGCAAGTGATCTCCAGCCGTAATAAGGAAAGCTTTGAAGGTAGTATGAATTCCTCTTCGACTTGTCGTTTCAAAAGTAACTTGATCGTTCTGCTGATTCTTAATGGAATAGCCAAATCTTACTAATAGCAACAGATTGTGGGCCATGGCTTGTTTAGAAATTTTTACAAAGAATCTTGTCATTCTTTTCACTAAACTCTGGAATAGTCCCTAAAGGAAAGAAGCAAGTAGTAATAAGACTAAACCGCCAAGGACAATTCAAATAGATTACTTGAGACGCTCCTGAACCAGTCGGTTGGCTTTCTACAAACATATCTTTACTCTTTGTCGGTTGAGAAAAGCACGTAACTTTTGCAGAGCCATCCTCTTCCATATCGTTAGAGTAACGGTTTGGATCCGGTTGAGAGACGCTCATTAGACTTCTGAAAAAGTTATTATTAAAAGCTATCGTAATCCTTATGAAAAGTGAAAAACATACTCTACATCATTTGAGGATCCTTCCCCCTCAGCGCAAACTCTCTTCAAAGGATGTTTGGCAGACTTAATAATGGGTGGGCTAGTTGTTGGATCTATTTTAGATTATAACAAAGTCAGCAGCTATCACTCGATGAGAGCAATACTCACTTGCCGATATAACTTCAACACTTGAATTATACCATGCGTGTCTTTTAATAAAGTCGATAGTGGCTCTTTGTTGAACGTTCTCTTGGAGCATATTCTTTAAAAGAGCTATTAAAGTCTATAATCAGATCATATTTAATCGAAATTAGAATTTTTCTAATTACACAAAGCTAAATTATTTATTTTACTCCACGGCGTAATTGTAAATTCGAACGCTTTCCATTGGACATAATCTCTACACTTGTCTGTTGGTTCGTCCCAAGGAAGTTCACCCGCCAACAACGTCACCAAAACAACACCACAAGAGAATATATCAACAGGAGTTGCATGATATGGCTTGCTCTTTTTTTTGGAAAAGAAAGGAAAATTTTATTGGAGGATAGACAACTTGTTTACTTCTAACGAAACCTGTAAAATTTCTGGTGCTACATAGGGTCGAGTTCCACAACAGGTGTCTAACATTCTCTCTTTACCTTGGTATCTAAACACTGTTGCCATTCCAAAATCAGATATCTTTACTTCGTCTAAATTAAAAGAAAATAAAGACTAAGAATAAATGTAAAAAATAAATTAGAGTATTTCGAAGAATAACACAAAAAACGCACTTTGGTCAGTCAATAAGATATTTTCTGGCTTCAGATCCCTATGAACTATTCCTTTTGAATGTAAATACTCCTACAATATCGATACTTATATTATAAACGATTATTAGTCTTTTATCAGTGACTTACAACGCCATTAATTACTTGCTTAAAGTAACGCTGGCCTTCTAGGGCGGAAGTGCCGACATCCGGCTCGATACGATCGAATAATTCGCCTCCCCCAGCGTATTCTAAGAAAATATAATGTATACCTCCATCTAAACGCTGTCCGTATAGTTTTATGATGTTGTCATGCTTCAGCATTCGGTGAATAATAAACTAGCAAAAGAAATTTAGACGAACAAAATAACTATTTAGACCTTAAATAATATTTAATTACACCTCTTTTCGAGTATTTTTCTCGGCATTCTCATGAGAGGCCAAATTAATTATCTTAACGGCAATAGATTCATTTGTCTTTTTGTTTAAGGCAAGTTTCACTCTGTCGTGAGAAATGAACTACTAATAAGAAAAGCTCGACTCAATAAACGTTAACTTACTCTCCATATGCACCTTCACCCAAAACTCCAACAAACACCCAATCGTTTATAGAATCGCAATCCATTAAGCAACGATTTTAAAGAACTGTCAAAATGAGATATAAACTTATATTTTTTATGGTTTCAAGATAATATTAATGATATAAAAATTTACAATAATTTTTTAAATAATGTAATCAGCATTTTTGAAATATTTCAGTAAATATTTACTTTCTTTGTCTTGCAAGGAAAAAGTTTTATTATTGAATTCTAAGTTCACATGCGCGCCTTTTTCCAAAATTTAAGGTCAGCTATAAGGAAATCTTATGTAAAGTCTTTTACGATTTAGCTTTTTCGCAACTTCCGTTTCTACGGGTAGCGGAACCGGAAATACGTCACAGGTCTAAAAGATTGAAGATATTCAGACAAAATTGGTAAAGCACGGATTTGTCCTTATTCTTTGAAATTGGTTAGTTATTAAGCATTCTATTTATTAATGGATAGACAATAAAGCCTCTGTTGTAAAACCAAGTATAAAAATTGGTTGTAAACCTTCTCGATTTCGAGCTTTAAACACGCTTGGTATACAGGCGTCTGCACGATTTTTGCGCGGTTCTTAGTCATTCGTCGATCTACCTTCCCTCTTAACTTAAATGTGATCGGCAAGTTTTTGAAGTTCATGGTAATATTCAAAGTGATCAGTTGTAGATAATTATTCTCTGAATAACTCGATTTTGTGTGTTGAACTAACATTAAAGGTGAAATTTTCACGAAATTCAAGAGATAAAGTCGCAGCATGATTAATTAGCTTTCCTAGTTTGTGTTCCTAATAGTTAAGAAATTGAAGTTTGATTTGGAAAAAGTGTAAAGTTGATGGCGTTTATCACGAAAACGGGGATTTTATGATTAAGAATAAATTTTTAATATTTAATACTCAGTTTTTTTAATTCCCTCTTAAAAAAAACCAACCGTTATAAATATTTTATACAAGAATTTTCTATTATCACAGCGTTTAGTAAAGAATGAGCAAAGAAAACTTTTCGTCTGTTACAAGAGATGAACAACAATAGACCGCGAACGGTATCAATGGTCGACGCGGGAAACAAGCAGTCCTCTTCGACTAACATGATAACCGGAAGTATGAGAACAGTTCAACGAGATGGAAGCCGGGTGACAACTGTCGTAGCTACACCCGGTTTAGGAAGCGATAGAGCTTCAGAAATTTCATACACGGACACTAAAGTTATTGGAAATGGTTCATTTGGTGTTGTATATCAAGCGAGGTTGGCAGAGACCAACGAATTAATCGCTATAAAGAAAGTTCTGCAGGATAAAAGGTTTAAGAACAGGGAACTGCAGATTATGAGAAAGCTGGAACATCAGAATATAGTACAATTAAAGTACTTTTTTTATTCTAGTGGCGACAAAAAAGACGAGGTAAGTGTTCTCTGAGCTTAAAGTTATTTTCTCATATGGGAGTCGTACCTAGTCGAAAATTTTTTCCCTGAGCCCGATACTAATCGTCATATTTCGTGAGTTGATAAACTCTTTTAGTATGAACAGTATAACACTCTGCATATAAATTTGTCAATAATTTATCTATAAAACTACATATATTGTCTAAATTACCTGGAGATGGAGAACGCAACTATCCCAAAAAAAGTATTTTGTTAACGACTATCAAAGCTTTTCAGGAAAAAGTTCATTGTCCGTAAAGTCACGTTCGCTTTATCATACACAAAATGTTACTACAATTCCCTTAGATAAAAAAAGTATTGTTCCATCCAGGGAATTATTTATTATGAAAGTTAGTTATACCCAATTTATATGCCTGTGATATACTCTTATTATTATTTAAGAATTCATCAAATTATTTTGACTGTAAGAAGTAGACAACCCTCTTAAAATGCTTTAAGTCAATAATACTTAAACTTCAATATTCAATATTTAAATTTTAAAAATGGCAATAGTTCCATAATTAACGGTTTAATAATAACAGTATTAATGATAGCTTAGGAGATATGAATATAGGATTTAAAGAGGTGGATTAGACGGTACAGATAATATAAAAGTAGGGAGCAGGGAGGGAGTTAAAGAGGGAGGTGGAAAGGGAAAGAAGCTATACTAAAATTAAATTATATTTGTATAATTTGATAGAATTATCTTATTAATGTACATTTATTCTCTTTATATTCGTTATTTTTTTTTATTGTGATAAGAAAAGATGAGACGTGTTGGAGAAAAGACTTAAAAAATTTTTTTACTACATTTAAACGGCGTAGATATAATTTGATTTTATCTTATCTATAAGTATCTTATATATTTTTATTAGTCTCTCTAACATTTACTAGCAATCGTAGTCAAAATTTCTACTTTTATTTATTTAAAATTCCTATGGGTATTCTAGAAAACCGGAGGAATAATCAATAGTTGTAATTTAAGTGTCTTGTACGAAGTTGAGAAAGGGAGGGGAGGGAGGAGGGTGAGTGCTGGGCGTGATAAGGAAAAAGTTGAATTGAAAGAGAATGTAGAATAGGAAATATTGATAATAATTAGAAGAATACTTACTGTCATATACATACATATATATGTATCATTTTTGCTGGAAAACTTTTAAACTGACGTTTAGTACCACAGCAAGACCGATAGTTAACTAAATATTAATACAAGCATTACTATTCTAGATTCATTCTCCAGGTAAAGCGACTCATGTTGCGTCGAAGTGTCACAAGCTTTACATCAAAGATTGTTATTGATGAATTTTCCACAGTTTTCTCTTATATATTTTTGTAGGACTTGGTTTGTTATTTAAAAGAATTTATGTAAAATTTATTTATTTATTTATATTTTATTAAATAAGTAGATGAATACGTCTTTTAGCTATTTTGCATACATGGTCATTTTTTGAATAATTTACACGTATTAAGCATATATTTATATACATACTGTATTCATACATATTTATCATAAATTGTGTTCTTATTCTATCTGTCTCTCGATACAGGTGTACCTAAATCTAGTTCTGGAATATGTACCCGAAACCGTTTACCGTATAACGCGACATTATTCAAAGATGAAGCAAACAATCCCAATGTTGTACATAAAAGTATATATGTACCAATTATTCAGGGGCTTAGCGTATATTCACCAGGAGGACGTATGTCACCGCGATATAAAGCCCCAAAACCTTTTATTAGATCCTGAATCGGGTGTTTTAAAACTGTGCGATTTCGGTTCAGCCAAACAACTAGTACGCGGTGAACCTAACGTTTCCTACATTTGTTCGAGATATTATCGTGCACCTGAATTAATCTTTGGCGCTACTGATTATACGCCTCAAATTGATGTCTGGTCTGCCGGCTGCGTCGTTGCCGAGTTATTATTGGGACAACCGATTTTCCCAGGAGATAGTGGCGTTGATCAGTTGGTTGAAATTATCAAAGTTCTTGGTACTCCTACTAGAGAGCAAATTAGGGAAATGAATCCGAATTATACCGAATTTAAATTTCCTCAAATAAAAGCGCATCCTTGGGGTAAAGTGTTCAGACCCCGAACCCCGTCAGAGGCATTGGACCTAGTATCGAAGCTGTTGGAATATACGCCAACGAAGAGGATCATACCATTGGAGGCCTGCGCCCATTCGTTCTTCGATGAACTACGTGGGCAAAATACTAGATTGCCTAATGGACGACCACTTCCACCCTTGTTCAATTTTACGGAGAAAGGTGAACAAAACAAAAAATACTTTTGAATATATTTATATAAAAGTTGAATATTTTCTTTATGTAAATATATTGATATATATATATATATAAATATATATATGTGTGTATATGTTCTAACACTATAGAACTCGCCGTTAGACCTGCTCTACAGGGACGACTCATTCCCTCGACGTCCGAAAATCAGGAACAGCAAGCTTCCGGTGGAGACATGTAAAATAAAAACAAAACAGAAACTAAACTTTAAATCATTAAAAAACAAAAAAAAAACAAAACAAAAAAAATTTATTGAAAGAAAACAAAAGATAATTTAAAAACAAGTGCGTTTTTAACCGACTATTTCATTTCTTTTCTCTTTTTTGTTGTGCGTACGACGTTTACTTTTTGTTCGTTTAGGTAAGACGAGTGTAATATTCGTTGTGTAAAAAAGAAAAAAAAGGAAGAAAAAAAGAAGAAGGAGAAGAAGAAGAAATGGAAAGAATCGTAAAAAAACTGCATTAAAAAAAATTTTAATATGTTTTTTTTTTTTTTTTGCAGTTTTTTTTCTTTTTTTTTTCCTTTTTTATATTTATCTTCACGATACTTATTCAAAATCGGAAAATATATACATTTCATATATATGTATATACATATACATGTTACATACATACTTTTATAAAAAACAAGAAACATTTTATAGATTCGTCGCTCTTCCTTTTCCATTCTTATTTATTCTATACATTTTTTTGTAATGTATAAATGTATGAATGTGTGTAATGCACCGTAGTTATGAATAAACAAAAAATTACTTGTGTTTAAGTGAATATTTAAGACTATAATCATATCCGAGAAAAAACGATTAAATAAATACAATAGAGTTTGTTTTATGACTATTTCTCTTTTATTATTATATATTGTACATACAGCATATATATATATATATATATATATATATATATATATAGTTTGTCCTCCTTTGTACTGAAATGCTGATGTCAGCTGACGATAGTGATTTTTTTTTCTCTTTATATTTGTTGAAAATCTATATTTTTTTAATTATTTAGACCCTTTGCACCTGTAGATAAAAAAAATAGTGAAATTGATGATTATATTACACTCAGTAATTTATAGAGATAAATGTTTAGTGGGTAAATTCAAAAGAAAAGTACTTGAAAATTGGCGCCTTGTTTCAAAACCGGAATCGGAAAATATCTGCTGAACAGGCCACCAGACTATTTTCGTTTCCAAGGACAACTTTGAATAGATTGATTTGCCAAAATAGTATTAAATTGTTCAATTAGTTGATTATAAATGGTAAAACATCATTTAAAGTTATGTCTCAGAATCGATATGCCTTATTGTTAAGGCCCGATGCCTATGTAGATGAGCTAGGAGAAGGATCACAAGAATATGCTGCCTTTCTCAGGTATTCATTCACTTTTTCTCATAATTATTTAGAGATAGTCCTCGGGATAACTCTTAATCAAAATAACGTTGTAATAAACATAGGGACAAAGAAAGAAAATGCGGAGCATCTGGTTTCGTTGATTCGAAAAGTGCTCAGCAGAGTTACCAACTAAGAAAGAAAAGTAAAACAGCTGAACCTGCAAAGAGCAAAACTAGAGAGAAAGAGCCGAAAGAGCCGAGATCTGCATCTGTTATCGATGTTAGAAATCAATTCCTAAAGGACCAAAAGCAATTCGATAAACAAATAAAAGTGATCGAGGTAAGTAATTAAACTATTACAACTTGCTTTAGATAGTAAAGATAAAGATATACTGTATACAGTATATACTTGTTGTATATTGCATCTTTCTCCACCTTGTAATACTGCAATAAAACTATGCAGAGGAAACTGACAAAACAGATACAACCAGGGAGAGATAGTATTCGCTATCTGTCTTCCTTAATTGAATATAAAAATATAAGAAATAGTTGACAGGCTACTCTTTACCAACAAAGAACTAATTGATTTAACAACCTCTTCTCTTCACTTTATTATTAATAACATGTTTGCTTGTTTGTTTGTTCTATAGGATCATATGTGGCAGCATAAGCAAGAAGAAAGAGAATTAAAGAGATCGGAAGGAGATATAATAAAAAACCAGAGACAAGTTCGCAAAAGTTTAAGGGATTTTGAAATGGGTTTGTATTAAAAGCTCTAAATGAATATCGTATTTCTTTAATCCTTGTTAATTGGAGCAATTTAATCCTTCTCTCTTATGAAGTAGCGACATCTGTAAGACTTTCAGTAGCACTAATTCCTTTCGATTGATTTGATCGATTGATCAAAAGAAAGCCTACGCAAAGTATATTAAGTTAAAAAGGGTTTGGCGACACAACCTTTTTGTCCAATCAAATCAATATAGCTTCTTCCTTACAATCATTTTTCATTTTGCAACCAGTTTTATCTCTCCCGCTCATTCCCAAATCCACAATTCCCTTCTGTTTCGTTCGCTAACCCTTGGCGCGTTTGCGTTTCTCTCTCCTGTTCAAGAGTTTGTTCAATAAAAAGAAGGTTTAAATATATTGAATTTTCTTTACTCTAAATAGATCACATATCCGTCTGTCTCTCTCTCTCTCTCTCTCTCTCTCTTTCTCTCTCTTTCTGTCTTTTTCTATATCTTTGTATCTATTCTGTTAATCTCCTAACGACTTCTGTTGGGAAAGCTGTATACTTTATTAATTGATATATGTCTTTAAAATGACACTTTAATTTATCATTAGTTTTCGTATTTTAAACATAACATTGTCAATATTGACAAGATGACAAATAAGTTGTTTAAATATGTAATTAGAGAAAGAAGAATAAGGTTTTAAAAAAGGGCAAGTAGTTGTTGGGTGTTGGCTCTCTGTGGAAAAGAAAGAGTTGATAGGGAAAGAGAAAGAGAAAGAACGAGAAGAAAATCAATTTAAGCATGATTTCTTAAAGAGGTGATAAGAAGTTATTAGAAAGAGAGAGAATAAAGTCACTTTGAGCCTATAGCACAGACGATTTTGATTTTTTTATATTGATCGATTTGTATAAATTAAATTTTCTACCAATCGAAAAAAATTCCATTAGACCTATTCATTACGAAATTCGCACTCCTTTTCTTTATTCATATGGTATTCTGTGTTTATATTTGAAAGACTATTTACCTTGAATAAAATCGAATAACCGATCAGTCAACGTTGGAGCTTTTTAACGTGAACTTGAAAACGATATATTGAAGAGTAATTAAATAGTTTTGATCGGAATGTATAAAGAATAGAAAATATTAAGTGATAGATAGATTGAAAGATAGGCTAGATAGATAGATAGATAAATAGATACATAGATAGACTATGGCAGAGAAACGTCGCGTAACATTCTCAATACCATCAAAGACTGTTCAGAAAGAGACTACTGAGAACAACCAAAACCTTTTTCTTCGTAGATTACGATTAACTTTGAAAAGTGCTAATCGTAAAACTGTATCCAGGTTTGTATATGCAGCAAATATGTCAATGGATTGTTATATATAAAGTTTATATATAGAGCATATTAATAAGATTTAAAAGTGTTTGTATTACCCTTTAAAACGTTTTTTCCCTTTCGTTTAACTGTTATTATTTATTGTTATTTGTATAACAAATATTGAAGATTTTTTCAAGAGAAAAGCTATTTCCTTTCCTTTGACTATTTAAAGATTAAATATACATCTATATATATATATATATATATTTTACATACAGCAATCAATCGAAAGAAGCTTTCAGAGGAGAAGAAACTCAATCAAGGGCTGGAAAAGTACACAAAATTTCAGAGAGAATACGTACATCAAAAGGAGAATGTAAGCTATTTTAAAACCTATTAATATACTTCTAAAAAAAAGAAATACAGCGTATTGTACTTGATCAACCATCTAATTAAGTTGACGCTTTCGCAATGTATATTGTATTTATACTGCTTTATATATTCAATAATATTAACGATACTATGAAATTTAACAATAGACAAATCGTCAGAGAATTCAACAAACAATCAATATGGACCAGCAAAAGAACGCTTGTCAGAGGAAAATGCTAAACACTTCGTAAGTTAAATATTCTGAAATATTTACAGGGAAAAGATAAGAGATATCTACTTATAGATACAGTATATATTTATATTAATATTCATATATATGTATATATTTACTTTCAGAACTAATTTGGCTAGACAATATAGAACAAAACTAGAGGAATTAGAGGCTAAAAGGATGCAAATTGAACATATCAATGAACAATATACAGACAAATTAAGGCAATCGGAGGAAGAGCAGAATAGATTAAAAAGAGAATTGGGTGAATTGGCAATTTCTCTAAATATGGAAGCTCAGAAAGGGAAAACTAAAGTCCTTGAATACAAATAGTGAGTTCCCAAAAGGTTTAACTAGGAAAAAGAGAGAAATTGTTCTTTTAAATCGATTTTTTCTTTCCCCATCTTAATTCCTTAGTGAGACCGTTAAAGAGAAAACGAAACGTCTAAATGACGACAAAGTTCGTAATGAAGAAATTGAGAACAAATTAGGGTTAATCTAATAAATCTATTAATAACATGTGAACGATAATTAATGTTTTCCATTATTAATTATTAGCAAAAGCGATGTCGACAGTAAAGCAGCCGAACGTAGTAAGAGAAAACTCAGTGCTGAACTTAGCCTGACAAGAGCACATTTGCAATTGAAACAACGCGAGGGTTAGCATGGATAGAGTAGAATTTCATTAATATTTACTAATAGATTTATATGTAATCAATTAGAGGGACGCCATAAGCAAGACACTGAAACGCGTTTAAAGAATAACGCTACTGAGCAAAAACAACTTAGTGAAATGGCTGCTAACGTTGAACTTGAAATGAAATCTAGGCAAATTGATAAGAAAATCATTGACATAAATAATAGAAAAAAGGAAAAATTGGAAAAGGATCTGACGGAGAAAAAGGAAAAATCTCAGAATCACGAAGAAATTTTCAATAGCAAGTTTCAAAAAAGAAACGCCGATCATCGTGTTAAAATTCACGAGGATCATCTTAAGCATTTTCAGGTATGTATCTTAATAGAGTTTCTCCTAGTTTCTTGCAATTTTAATTAATTTCTTACTGTTCCATTTGTATTTACTAGAAATCTGTGAATAAGGGAGAGGAAATTGAGCAGGAACTTTATCAAAGGGTCAGAGACGCTGAATACAAGAGACAAAAGCAAGATCAAGAAGTGAAGAAACTTCAAACGACAATGGCCGATATCAAGAAAAAGAATGCTTTGCGTCTGCAAAGAGCAATGGCGGAAAATGAAAGGGAAGAGAGGGAACTGGAACAAAAATTAATAAGAGAGCAAGCCTTGTTGAATAAACTGCACACTGATAGGGAAGCTAATTACGGTATCTTGATAAGCCATAGAGACAGGCTTAGAGAAGAAAAGTACCTGCTAGAAGAACACGACAGAGAGCATAATAGACTGCTTCGGATTTCTTTGAGAACCGACGCTCTGCAGACGGAATAGCTAAATTTATATATATATATATATATATATAATTATCTCATTCTAACTATTTTGATTATCGCAAATAATGGGGAGAGGGTGGGAGGGGTGGGAAGAATTTTAAAGGGTTATTTGGAAGGGGAAAGGGAGGAGATTTGAAGAATGATAAAAGAGTTAAAGAGAAAGATGAGTAGAGAAGTATGGAGAACGATAAAGAACTCAAATCAATGATATTATTATTTATTAAAAGAAAGAAAAACCGTACACTTTATTTTCTTTGTTTTTTCTCCGATTTTTTTCACTTTTAAAGGAATAAAAAGATAATAAAAAAAAAGAAAACAGAAGTTGAATTTGATGTTTTATTTTTGAATATCTAAGTTTTTCGTCTAGTTGTATGATCGTAAACAACCACTTGCTGATATTTAGGTGTCTCTATTACCGTCCTTGTAGAGTTATCTCCTGGAGACGAGGCTTTAGGATCTACGTTTAGGGTCTTTCTATCCCTTTTATTTTTAAAGAGGAGACCAGAAGCATTTTCGGCCATTACTTGATAATTTGGTGTAGGATTTGAGGTTGAAGTTTGCGTTTCCCAATTGTAAAAGCTAAAGAAGATATTCCCTTAGATAGGGCTTACATGTGAATATATTAGATTATTGATTACCTTAAATCCGATGGGCGGGGTAGTAGCTTCTTCTTGCAGGAGAAATATGGTTCAAAGTCCTCGCTCTTCAGTCGATGAGCATAATCGATATATCCAGATATTTCTTGGCCACGAGAATTTTTATCCCTTATAAAAATGATAGATGTCATTTTTCCACTTCTGTTCTTTTCTTCCCTTTCAGCAAGAGATCTTAGAAAAGGATCTTTAATTTCTTTTCCAGAGCTCGCTAATGTTTTTTGTTGACTTCTCTTAGAAACTCTACTAGCTTCGGCAGCTGCTTTTCTAGCTTCGAATTCTTCTCTTTTTAATACTTCACCACTTCCTCTATAGCCAAGTTCAACTAATTGTCGAGCGAGTTCTTCATCCTTAACAAGAGAGGAGAAAGAGAGAGGGAGAGAAAGATAATTTATTGAATTGTAATTGATAAAAATATATTATTTACCTCCAAGTAATAAAGATCTAAGGAAGTTATTTGAGAATCAAGAAACTCTTCGTATGTTCCATATTCTGTAGCAATATTATCGCTACCTCCCTGAACCTCTTCTTCCATAACGGATGTCTGTGTAAACAACAATAACATATATATATACTGTATATACATATATTTATATATAATAACAGAAACTAATAGATTAGATTATAAAATTAAAGCAAGTTGAAATCTTACATTTTTTTATTCGGTTAAATAAATCAACTTTATAACCAGATTTACTGTTATATGAAAAAAAAAGTGTTATTTTTTTTAAATTAACGTCCTACTTTCTGGTTGCTAAGTGATGACTAACAATTGTATGTTTTTAGTCATAAAAAACATTTTGCACAGAATGCAGAAAGCCGCCAAATAGGAGTGAGATTTAAAAATATGGCATTGGCATCGTATAATAAACATAAAGGTATAACTGGCCTTAAAACAAACGTAAAAAGTAAAAAGAATATAAAATTCGACGATGGAGCAATAAAACGAAATGGAAAATCCTCGGATTCTCTGTTAGTACCGCAAACTGAAGTTAGTTGCGTCATTAAATATTTTGTTTTTGGCTTTAATGTTCTTTTTTGGGTAAGTTTTACTTGTTATTTCTACCATTTTAATTTATGCAGAATTAATATTCATTAGTTTATTATGATTAATATATAATTATAAACTACTTTTACTTTTAAATTACTTTGTTAATAAATTTTTTAAATTTATAAAAACAAAGAAAAGCCAATTGTTCTTTTGTTCTTTGTTCCTTTTGTTTTATATAAAATCAATTAAAATTAAAAGTTTCATAGGCTTCTTGTTTCATTATTAATCTATGTTATTCATCATTTAGCTGTTGGGTGGCATAATTGCTGGTATTGGAATATGGGCGTGGTCAGAGAAGGAGATGTTTCGTAAAATGACTAAAATTACGTCTATTCAGATTGATCCAGCAATAGTGTTTATTGTTGGAGGGTCGGTTATATTTATAATTGGTTTTACAGGTTGTGTTGGAGCTCTGAGGGAGAATAGTTGCCTATTACTTACAGTAAGATAGATAATATCCTTTAAGAGATAGGTTAAATGCTACAGAATTATAATTTCCTATAATTTCCCTTTTAATTATTTATACATATAGTACTGTGTGTTAATTGGTGTAATATTTTGTATCGAATTGACTCTTGCTGCCCTCGGTTTCAGTTTCAAGGACAAAGTATGCCTTTTGAGGACCATCTCATCCAATTAATTGTTTATTCTTTACATATTGAGCTAGATTCAAGACGAAATTCAAAAGAGTCTATTGATTTTTATTAAGAAATA
The DNA here is from genome assembly GCA_904063045.1 of Dimorphilus gyrociliatus. Classification (NCBI taxonomy): domain Eukaryota; kingdom Metazoa; phylum Annelida; class Polychaeta; family Dinophilidae; genus Dimorphilus; species Dimorphilus gyrociliatus. The sequence continues at coordinate 567,876 of CAJFCJ010000003.1, forward strand.
CAGAGATGATCCAGATTTGCAAAATTTAATAGATTGGGTACAAAAAGATTGGCTACATTGTTGCGGAGTCTACGATTACAACGACTGGGAAAGAAATGAATACTTTAATTGTTCTTCTCCTTCTCGAGAGGCTTGCGGAGTTCCTTTCTCATGTTGCAAAGTGGATAAGTTGTCTAAATACTTAATATATAATAGACAGTGCGGATACGATCTCAGAAAGGTTTTTAGTGCCATTTTCTCAATAATAACTCATTTATATTAGAACCTTGTAAGAGAGCCTAAAATATTCATAGAGATAACTTTTAATTAAGCAAAATAAGGTGAATAATGCAGTTGAGATCCTTAATCTAGACGGCTGCTTTTCAAGCGGAATGATCTGGTTTAAAGAGCATTTACAAACGATTCTAGTTATTTTTGTAACTATAATGGCCGTACAGGTCTAACTAGAAAATAAGTAATTTTATAGGTTAAGCAAGTCTAGACGATAATCTAAATTCCGAGAATTCTATAACAGCTTCTTCAAGTAAATTCATCTTTAATCTACGGTGGATGTTACGAAAAGGGTGAAGAATTGCTTGCGAAATACTTTATACCCATGCTTGGAACTTGTATTTCCGTAGCTGTAATGCAGGTGACAAAGCTGAGGTTTTCCGAAAAAAAAACCTATCTCTATCTCTTATTTACTTTTAACCTACTTCTTTTTTCTACACCATTTCAAATAAATCCTGGAAACTATTTGTTTTGATGAGCTATTTTTTCACCCTACAGATTCTAGGCGTATGTTTCGCTTATAATCTAAGAAGTGATATATCCCTACAAAGGAAAAGAATAGAAAAATGCAACTCAGTATAAAAAATTTAAATGATTTTATTTCGCTTTCAAAATTTTTACCATCCCTCCCACCCCTCTCCCTCAACCTACGAAAAACCCCATGATCATAAATTTGCTGCTTGAAACAAAACACAGACATAAACATAAAAAAATATCGCACTCCTTCCGCATGTTATTCAATAATACTTAACTTATGCGAAAAATGGAACAAATATGTACATGAAAGTGAATAAAAATCGTCATACATGAATTTTGGTACAAAATTTCCTATTCTGTATACTTTTTCGATCGTAAATCAAACCACGTATCTATTTTTAGCTGTCGATCCCGTTTTTGACATAGTATCAGCGTGAGCTTGGTATCCCATCGTGCTTCGATTCATGTTTAAGCGTTCCTTCAAGGTTTTCCTGTGTAAATCACTCAATATTAATCATTTTCTCTATCGAATCTTTAATAATAATTCTAGATGTGTTAATGTATGAACAAGTTTCTACTCACCCTATGGACACGATTCCCAATTCGTCAGTGCTGTTTTGCGTCCAAAGACCTAATTTATCTCCTAATGACAAATATCTGACTTAAATTAAGTTCATTAAATCTATTCTAAACACCTTTCGTTCTAATGTTGATGGTAGCACCGCAAATTTGATGTCCGTATTCACCAAAGGCTTCACCTATCATACATAAGAGTGTTTCTAACCAAAACTTATCCAACTCCGTACTTCTTTGATTCTTAACCAAATTTATCAGCCATCGGCCTCCATTTTTATTTTTTTCATCTTCCCACATCGGTTGAACTCCGTCCTAATATGAAAAACCCATTGTATCAAGCTCAAATAATAGAAATTGTTCACAATTTTAAAATTAGCTTACAATATTGATCTACTAAAAAATATTAGTACTTATTCTATACCGTTTTATACATACTCTATCGAACGTATTATTAATTATCAACTGATTCGAATACGAAACTAAGAATTCCTTTTATCAGTTTTGGCCGTTATTTTTTTTTTTAGCTATTTTAGAGAGTGTTATTGAAATAACCTAATTTTAACTTTAATTAACTATATATAAACCATATTGGATATATTACTCTGAAAAAAAATAGACGAAATAAGTTCTTATTTCTGAAATACTCAGCTATATATGACATTCGTACATGTACACATTTCCATATCTACCAATAGTCACGTTCTCACCTTAAACAACGAATAATCACATCCCGGCGCAAGTTTACTGGCTGGCATAATATGGTTAAACAATCTGAAAGACAAACAAACCTTTTGTTAGTTAGGACTACAAAAAGTTTATCCTTGGATAAAAAAAAAACAATTGCAACGTTATTGAAAAATTCTTCATGAAATATTTTCAACAATTCAAATGAATTCATTCTTCAAATTTGAAAAAAACCCTATTTATTTCCCCCGAAAAGATAGCAATAGAAACTTACGCCCAAAAATCTTCAACCGTATCGAAAGCAGCAATCCTCTTTAGATTAGAAGCCCAGTCTTTAGCCTTGTCATTCTTGAAAAACCAAATGGCCCAGCAATTTTCAAGTGGATGTTTAATAACAGGGTCCATGGCTAATTCTTCTTCAGGTTGCTCATTCTGAAAAAACGTTACTATTTTAGTAATGTCACACATGCATACGTTGCAAAACACATGCCGGCATTTCATTACACGTTTATGATCAGTTTCCTTCAATTATTAGCGAATAAAAACTCAGGAAAATCATTTGACTGTGTTTTAAATTCATTTTGACTACTAACATACAACCTAAATTGTTGAATTTGGGTATAAATTAAATAAACTTACATTGCGGTCTTCTCCTTCCGCCATCTTGTTTAAATGAAACCGGAACTGAAAAAAGTGCGCTAAATATATGCGTGTTAGCAGTTATAAAAAGGCGCCAATTTTTGAATATAACGTTAATGTCGAATGATTTTATATAATTTCCGCTTATACTTTTCATAGAATTAATAAATAAAATAAACTATTCAGGATAAAAAAATCTATTTTTATCTTTGATATCTTTTTAAAGCTTCGACGTGTAGGTACTTATTAATTAATTCAAATATAAATCGACGAAAGAAAAAACGGATCAAATAGCCGGAAGGTTAATATGCATATAATAAGAGGATAATCGCTGAAATATTAGGGTCATTTTCTCGTATAGATTACTAAGAACATCAAGGTTAAATCGTTGAAGACTGTTTACTAATTTATGGTAATTAGAATGAATACGCTGATAAAATGCTCAGTAAACTATTGTGACACGTTTTTAATATTTTGACCTTATTTTCAGATAGACAAACAAAAAACTTCTTATATAATATAGATTGTCAAATATTTAGTCACAAAATATATTTGTTTGATATTTGAAACATCTGGAAATTTCCAAGAATAAATCAATAATTTACACCATTCATTTATACTGTCGCCACCTATCGTTGTGTTGTGCCACGTGAGGCTTTTTATCCAACCACTGCCCATGACCGTCGCACATGCGCATTAAACAAAATAATAACAAGATGAAGCCAGAGAACGTAGTCAGTCAAAATACTAACGAAAAACCTCAACATTTTCAGTAAATATTGGCTTTTATTGATTAAATGTAGCAAAACATAGTAGTTAATATATTATAGATTGTGTTCGTCTAATAATTTTTTTCTAAAACCTTCAGCTATTTAAACGATTTTCGGACGCACCAGTGCTCGCTCTTCCTTCAGCATAAATGCACTCAACATCGCCCGTATACGTGTTTTAACTGGCATTTTATGAATCAGAGAAGAAGAAAACCATTACTTAGAAATGATGGAGATTTTAACTATAGTCCTGACATCTATTGCACCAAGTACGATGAAACATCGGGAATTTGTGCCGATGGAGATAAGTAAGTTGATTGTACCTTATTTCGTAGACAATCGTTCAAACACCGAAAACAAGCTTATGTTAGACAGAAGCAGGATTACTAGAGCTTTGCCTTCTGTCGCAGAGTAATCGTTCTTGTAGAGCTTAAGATAATTTTAAAACAATGTCCGTGTTCCGGGAAAGTAGGTCACGTTGCAGAATGTAAACAAATATGGCGTTTTGGCGCGCTCGCGCTTTTTCTGTATCAGCTGATTTTGTTTGCGCTTATTCCAGCTATTTTAAAATAGATTACATAATATCTTATTGTTAAATTATTGTACTTATTACAACCCCATCACCATAATGAAAAGATTTAAATAGATTTTTCTTATTTTATTACGCAGCGTATTTGTTAACGAATTGTAGAATCTAGGGTTTTTTTTTTCAGAATGATATAAAAACTGCTCTATGAATGTTAGTTAATAACTGACGTAATCATCTGTAGAAGTATTAAAAAAATTTATATTAAGAATTAGCCAACATATGATAGTTATTTTGTAGATTTAAATTATCCGATAAGACTGGTTCGTTAATTTTAAAGATAGCTTGAAAATACCAATTGAAATTGCGAAATAATAGATTAATACTATATATTTATTACATATAGAATATGAATAGAGGCATTAATAGTTTTTATTTTGGGCAGGTGCCGCTAAATATATAATATCGTAACGTTGTTTTCAATACGATGTTATTCTAATAAATTGTGTTGTTTTACGTGATCTGAAGGTCATTTAATGCGATAAGAAAGTAGATAAATATTTTATCGATTTTTACATAATACTTTTATAATATTCAAGAAAACCTTGAATTAGTTAATGTAACACCAATAAATTTTTTGGGCTAAAAAACAGCAGTTGGCTATTTAATAGCGAATTTTATGGTGAAGGACTCTGTAGAGGTGCTTTTCTATAGGTCGACAAGAGTTTTTCTTTTGTATTCTCATATTTATAATAAAATTCCTTGGAAAGTCATTCAAAAGCAGCAAATTCAGAACAGGCCAATAAACATATTTTTCAGGGTAAGATCTGTTAACAGTCACGTCATACAGATTAAGGGCTATTATAATAACTATTTTTTAACGTAACTCTGTCGTGTAACATACATTTATGGAATCGTGTGAACTCTAATTAAGATATTCTTTTACCTTTCAGCTGCGCCTTTCTTCATCGAACCGCCGGAGATACTGAAAGAAGATATCATCTCCGATATTACAAGACGAATACGTGTGTCCATCAAACAGATAATAAAGGACATTGCGTAAAGAATGGACAGCATTGCGCGTTTGCCCACGGAGCAACTGATATGCGATCTCCCGTTCATGATAAACGCGAACGAATGTTGGCTTGTGGTCTTGCTGCACAGGGTTTGGGAAAGGATGAAAATGGCATATCCAGAGGTGGTCTCACATCGCTTGAAAGAGATAAGGTATTGAATGAAGATCCCAAATGGAATGAAACGGAATACGTGTTAGCGAATTATAAAACAGAGCTCTGTAAGAGGCCTCCTAGATTATGTAGACAGGGATTTGCCTGTCCTAGTTATCATAATGCTAGAGATAAGAGGCGTTGTCCTCATACACACAAATACAGATCAACCCCTTGTCCTAATGTTAAGCACGGTGACGATTGGGGAGATCCTGCTCAATGTGAAAATGGAGAGCAGTGTCAGTATTGCCATACCAGAACAGAACAGCAATTTCACCCAGAAATTTACAAATCGACCAAATGCAATGATATGCTCCAAACTGGTTACTGTCCAAGAGGACCGTTTTGCGCTTTTGCACACGTCGAACAGGAAATGACCATACAGCGAGAAATAGCTGCAGCATCCGAAAATTCTCTTGCTGCTTACGTTACGAGTGCATTTCCGGAAAAGGCGAATAGTATTGAGGAGAAAGTTAACGATTTAGGTTTATGTAACAGTAACAAAAGCCTTCCTCAACCAATCGGGAAAGAGAGAAGTAGAAGTTTCAGCAATGGTAGTACTACCGGAGGAGCTAATATGAGAAGTCCATTTCCGGTTGGCTCGGCGCCAGCAATGACCTTTGCTGACGTAAGTTGAAGTTTAGATTATTTTTTCGAGGTTATTAAAAAAAAAACTTTAAATGATGAACTGGTAAAAGGGTTGACGCAACGCCGCCTATAATAACAGATTGACTTTTTATAGAGATTGAAAAGTCAACTACTTAAAGGTGGATATTAAAAAACAAAATTAGGATTTATTTCTATTGCGAAATAACTAGAAATGTTACAGTTTTATACATTTTTAGTTGTTACATTAAATCCAACAAACATAATTTCATAAATGTTGCGCTGATAATACTCGCAAACTGATAAAAGAAATATTATATAATTGTATAGGACTAGTATTCCATTTTTATATATTCAATATATTTAAAGGAAAATTATAAAAAATTCAATAGGCGGCGAGGAACAGGAAAACCTATGAAGAGAAACAATCGAATAAGGGGACAACAAGGTCAAATCTTTTTGGAGGCGATACTTTGCAATCTATAATAGGTAGGAGCTTTTAATACATAGTATGTATATATATCTACGGAAAAGATTTAATAATAGGTAATGCATTGGATGAGGACGTCGACGTTGATGATCTCAGTTTATCAACTGCATTTGAAACATCAAACGATCGCGATCAGGACATTGAATCTTTGTCTTCTTCTTTCGGTAATAACTTACAACCTGCTTTTAATAGTCGCTCCGAACCTGTTAGTATTCCTGGAGCTAATCAGCCCCAGAGTCCGTTTAGTCCACTCGTCTCACCTTTGTTGAACGGTAATGGCTTCGGTAGTTATTTTAGCACTTCAGGAAATAGCGAGGTATTTCAGAATCTATCCAAAATTGAAATAATACTAATATTAATTTACCATCTTGACATTCTCAGGTAAATAAATTGAAGGAAGAAGTGGGTAGTTATAAAACTAAATTGAAGCATTGGGAAGAGGGTTATGCCCAAGCTAGAGCAGCTTGCGAAGCGTGGAAAAAGGAAGTAGAAGATTTATCAAGAAAGAAACGCGAATTAGAAGATGAATTAACAACAAGTAAAAAGGAAAAGGAAGAACTAAGAGCACAGTTGAAAGCGGTAAAGACGAATATTATTATTCCATTATGTCAAAGGGAAGAAGTCCCATCAGACATACGCGACCTAATCCAAGCATTCATAGTAGATCAAGTAAGTATATAGAGAGAGAGCGAGCGAAAGTATTTATATACAGTTAATATACCTTTGAGATAATGTATATTGTATATATGCTGTATATATACTAATATATATATAATGTATATATATAAAAAGAAAAAAAAAACAATCGTTTCTTTTCATTTTCAGTCTTTTCAACAAAGTTTCTACAGCAGTCCAACGTAAGATATAAAATTGAGAATTAGTCGCACATATCGGAAGTTTTGGAAAATATAACTTATGAAAACTAGTTGTTGCCTACTTACAAAAATTTTTTTCCAATTTTTTTATTGCTTTATGCTTGTTTAATTTTCAGATTAACGTTTGACGTACATAGTGTTAGCTATAAAGCACAAAGAGGCGGTATACTTGTGAATTACTGCTAGTTTTTTTAGTGTATGTATATGTATGTATATATATATATATACATATATAAAATTATATACATAATATATATATATACATATAAATATATATATATTTATATGTATACAGGATTATATATATATAATATATATATATATATATTTATATATATTTATATCTATATACTCTTTCAGGTATAGGTTATACTTCGTATTTTACATTTACACTTGAAAGAATTTGAATATGGAAATAATTATATACATAAATATTGTACTAACCAATTTTTTGTCAATACTGATTTTCCGTGAATTTATCAAACGTTTTATATACAATACGTTAAAAAATTTCTTTGATATTTTTAAAGAAAACAAATTCTATCCTGCATTTTTCCAGTTTATATTTATTAGTGGCGTTTTTTTTTTAGGATTAATTAAATTGAATTGAAAATGTTTTAAGGGATTGACGTTGTTTTGATTAGAAGTAGAATCTATAGTTGATTTGTTATATCAAAAGTAAGAAAGGCTATGTTTCATATATTTGTGTATATATATATATATATATATACATAATTATGTCTTTAAAATGTACGTATTAAAAATATACATATAATTATATGTATATATAGTTATATGTATAGATGTCTCTTTGAAACTATTAAGAATATGTATATGTAAAAATTCATTGTACTTGCATATACATATAATCATTTTAAATTCTACAATAATATCTATGTCGATATATATTAATATATATATATATATATATATATGTATATATATTCAGAAGCCAAACTGCTGAATTTTTTTCTCTCTGCTTACTTAATAAAATTTTCGAATTTTAAGCAAAAACTTTGAAAATCTTTATTAATGAAAAACAAAAACTGAACAAGACTTTAAACAAATTTTTTTATATCAGCTTTTTTCTTGTGATAGACGAAAACTTTAAAAGAAAAAAAAACAAAATGATTTTATAACAAGAATCTTTCTTCTCTTTGTTCTTTTTTTTCATATTATTCAATAATCTTTTATATATATATATATATATATATATTTAATGCTTTTTTTTTGTTTCTTTATAAGAAGGAATGAAGCTACTTTTTAAAAAAATATATATATGTATTTAATAAGTTAATATTAGAATATATTGAATTATTAATGAAATTTTAACATTATATTAAAATGGATATGTTATAAGAAAAAAAAAGCATTAAGACTTGAAAGCAGAGGAGGAAAATCCCTAAGTTTTATTACTGTTATTTTAATACTTAAAAAAAGAGAGGCTTTTTTTTGTGTTTTTAGACAAAAAGAAGGAAAAGAAATGTTTTTAAAATTTATAGAAAAAAATGAATGAAAATTCGTTTTTTTCACTTTTTTGGTGTCTGTATCTTATGAAAGAAGGATAAAAAATAACAAAAAAAGGCATTTTTTATCTTGATCACTTTCCTCTCTTTTCAATATAGTAAACATCATTCTGGCCATATATATATACATGTATATATAAATATATATGTACATATAAATAGCTCGTGCTTACGAAAACAAAACATAAAAAGAGACTTCTCTATAGAATAAAAAATTTTTAACGGGTTTAGGATATAGAATTATTTAGGTTTTAAGAAAATTTACATTGAATTATGTGGTGTTATATTTGTCAACTTAAAAAGAAATTATTTTTTGTCTCAGTTAGTATATTTACACTTTAAAAAAGTTTAATAAATAATTATATTTAGTCTATTGCTATTACTATTTAAAAAACAATTTCTCTCTCTCATTTTTATTTTTTGCATGTCTGCGTTTACTAAACAAATGTATTCTTATGTTTTAGTTTTTACATCTTTTTTTGTTCTCATCCTTTTCAAATGCGTAAAACTTTTTTTTTATTGACACTATATTTTTGCTTCTGTTTCTCTTCAACACTAAGAATTAATAACATTTAGGTAAAAAATGTCATTTATATATTTAAATTATTATCTATATATAGTTTAAATGATTGAAATTTTTCTTTGTTTGTTTGTTTGTTGTTTATTTTTTTCTTTATTTTTTCGTTACTGATTTCTCGGGTGACTGTTTCGCCAATGCTGCATATATGACGAAAAAAAACAAATGTTTCCAAACATGTTTTAAAAGAGATAAATGAAATTGAAAATAGATAATAACAATATTATTATTATTACTATTATTATTATGATATTTTTTGTTTCTACTTCATCTTCTTCTATTTTGATTGCAGTATTGGTATTTTTTTATTATATTTTTACTATTATTTATAGTTTTGATTGAGTAAAATATAAAAAAAACATTAACAAACAAGCGAAAAGACAATAAATACTTAGTATTTTCTTTCTAACAATATAATTTATCTCTTTTCATTCCCTTCTATTTTGTGAATAGAAAAAGAAATCTTGTTCTCGTATCGTCAATATTTGGTAAAAAGAAAAAGAAAGCACAATATATATATCATTATTTCGTCTGTTTATTTATTCATTTTTATTCATTTTATTAGTATTAAGAAAAAAGAAATACTTATATACTTATATACAGTATATACGTATATATCACTTTTTATTCCATTCACTGTAGGCGAATAAGATCTCTCTTTACGATAGTACAATTCTCTATCATTGCTTTATAATAATTCATTCAACATAAAGAGTCACATGTTTATTTTATTTGAGACAAACGCATTAAATTAGCAATAGTTGCTTGTGGAATATTTAAAGAAAAAATTGGGCTTCAATATAGATAGCAATGTTGAATTTAAAACACTCATATATTGTATTTATACAGTATATTAATTTCTATTACCTTCTTCGTAAGGTGGTGGTGGATCGAAATCAGGGTTAAAAAGTATGTAATCTTCAAAATTTGGAGAAAGTAATGCTGACTCATAGGAAGGCAGTCCAGATAGCGTTCCCACCACTTCTCTACTATCATGTTTAGTTCTATGTATAATCTCCATACAACAATTCACAAATACACCAATGAAAAATAGAGCTAATACAAAAAATACTACCAATAATATAATATATCTGTGATCCTCCAGCAATATCTCCAACGAATTCTTTGTCATTGATGACCTATTTAGATTTAAAATTTATTTTCTGATCAATTCATTTGAAACGTTTAACTATTGAAGAAGAACTATTGTATATTAATTTAAGAGTAAAGTATTATGTGTACTCTTTACTGTTTCATTATAATTTGAACGAAACATCGGACAGTATAAACTGACTACTCCATTCATTCCATGTTAGAAAGAGAGGTGCATATGAGACCTATTCTCTATTCATATTCAAATTATTAGAATGTGATGTTTTCCTCTTTCTAATACTTTAGTATAAAACACATTGATATATCTGTCTAATCTTAGCAATTCTTTTATCCCAGATTCTGCGTATATCTCTCTACTCTGAATTGAAAAAACTTATGAATAGACTCCATAGACTGTCAGACATGAAAAACAGATATATATATATATATACATATATAGTTATATAGTGAATATTTTCCAAACTTCTTTCACAACTACTTCATATTCATGAGAAGCAGCGAAGAAAAACTGGAAAGACTAGTCAACATTATTCAATCATACTACTGTTGTTATTTTTAGCTTTCTTTAGTGGGGAGACAAATCACAGTAGCTCTCTTATTGTAATTAATTGAAGCAAAAGGTAAATACAGTGGTAAAATATGAATAATAGCTAATTTAATTTTCTAATTGAGAAAGATACCATTTCCTATCTCTCTTCTTCGTCTTTTAGAAGAGATTTTCAAAGACAAGATCCATCAGGTAAATATCTTTCGTATTTTATTAATTAATAATATTCCAAGTAAAAGGATAGCCAATTTCTTATTAAATAAATATGAATGTACAGTATATTCAATACTGTTGTTTTTTGCACTTTTACAAATAGATAAACAATGTAATAAAATCATCTAATTAGTATTATCAAAATTCTCATCAAGTTAAAAGTTGAAGGAATATAAACCACTCTATATACATAACAATATACTGTATAGTGCAAGAAATGCAAAAGAAAATTACTAGATATATTGGATTTCAACTTAAAAGTATCCATCTTGTGTGGAATGAGGACCACTAAACAATTATTCTTTTTCTATTCTAAAGTATTTTTGGCCTACAATCACCTTTTATATATTTCTTCCTTGCTCCGTATGCTATTTATGAAACCTGCAACTTATTTCTCCTTCACTTTCTTCTTCCTTATTGTGATCCTATATAAAATAAGCAATAGCGTTTATTGTCCTTCCGTAAAAAGGGTTACGTTCTTTCACCAAATTTCCTCAATGTAAATATAATCAATATAAGTAGAAGAGCTATATATTATATATTATAATAACCTCTTTAAATGTCATAATAAAAAAGGGTATTTAGGTTAATCTGTGCGAATAGCGTATATTCAGTTTATTCTAGTAGCCAACCATTTTTAGTGTAATTTAAAAAGCCAAAGGAAGGAGAAGAAAGAGATTAGTTAATATATGAATAAAACATATTAAACTATCTTTCTAAGGAATACTTAAGCCCTTCCTTTAAAATGTATATATTATTGATTATTCCTATTATTATTAAATTATGCAACGGAAAATAGAATAAAATTGTGTTAATATATTAAATGTTGATTAGCTTGATTTTCCTACGTAGTTTGTTATTTTCTCACGTTCCCATTTTTTCCTTATCATCTACAATTTTTCCAAATTTCGTTGGGATCCACTAATTCGAATAGTAACAAACTGTTGAATTTTCAATTATCTTTTGAGAGGCTGTCACAAGGAATATTTTTTATGTTTATAAAGATATATAAATAAATCTTATTTTATAAAAACTAATCTATTTTCTTATCAATTTAAGTATATTCTAGAACAACGAACAATGTCAACATTTCCTGGAAATTGTTCGGCTATTCAACATATTTATATATATTCATAAAAGATCATCATATATTGCATATGAATTTCGTAATTTTGTGGATTTGTTTAATAAGAATACGTAATCGAGTTGTAAATAGATCGAAATAACCAGAATTCACTACTTAAAATCCATTATCAAAGCTTACACGTCTATAGTAAACACTTTCAATAGAAGAGTGTCACGTGATCAAACGAACGTAAAACAAAAAGATTAACTAGTAAATGTCAGCCTATGTTTGATTCTCAGTGATTTTCTTCGTCTAGTAGTTTAAAATCGCTTTAATTCACATTCAAAATAAGGATTTATTATAAATTATTAAGGGTATATTATGTTGATAATTACTCATATGAATTTTTTTTATCAAATTCCGTTTTTATTTGAGAAATACTATAGAATTTTCTAAAATCTCTCGCGAATAACCAATCAGCAATCGAATGCGGAATATTCTCAACAATTTTAGCGAATGAACGACCGAGAAGTTTAACCAATCGCAATCCAACGCTATGAATAATTAGGGTCATTTTGCATAATGAGGTCAAATTCACATTGCTTACGGCATTCGCAGAGAAAGGAATACGTAAAGCATTTAAACAGGTAAATTTACGAGTATTTCGTCTTATCCGTGGCAAAATTTTATTTTACTTTTTTTTTAAATAAGTGTAGAATGCAGAGAATCATAATTTTATAAGTAAAAACGATTTTTAGTGTGGATTTAAGCGTTTCAAAAATATCTTCTCGAGACAGACGTCGTCCGCCATTTTGAATTTGAAGCGGCGACGTTTTTACACAATACGTAGGCCTAGTAGTGTTTGTTTTCAAGAATTATAACATAAACATTTAAAAATTATTATTATTTAGATGGAATATGTTCACTTGATTTCTAATTCAATTTCATATTCAAGAAAATTCACTTGATTTTTTGTTGCGTAATTGCGAATGTTTCATAATGTTATGAATTACTCAATGCTATTTTTTTTTTACTCAACTTTAAATAGCTTTCACCTGTTAAATATATTGAATTTTATTTCAGTAATGGCTCGTACCAAGCAAACTGCTCGAAAATCCACTGGAGGTAAAGCTCCACGTAAACAGCTGGCTACAAAAGCAGCCCGTAAATCGGCTCCATCAACTGGAGGAGTTAAGAAACCCCATCGTTACCGACCGGGAACAGTAGCTTTGAGAGAAATCCGTCGTTATCAAAAGTCGACTGAATTGCTCATCCGTAAACTTCCGTTCCAGCGTCTCGTAAGAGAAATCGCCCAGGATTTCAAAACGGATTTGAGATTTCAGAGCGCAGCTATAGGCGCCTTACAGGTTAGTTTATTTTTCACGTACATATCAGTTATCATATCTTGAATCCATTGTGCTCAGTAATAGATAACAGATTGAATTAAAAACTTAACCTTTGCAATTAAAATTAGTCATCGATCGATCTGTTACTTGTGAGATAATTGCTACAACTGAAAATCAATGGAAGATAACAAAAGTTCTTTATCTATATTAATATTTCTTTTATTGTTGCTAAACAGGAAGCTTCTGAGGCATATTTGGTCGGTTTATTCGAAGACACCAACTTGTGCGCCATTCACGCCAAGAGAGTAACGATCATGCCGAAAGACATTCAATTGGCGCGAAGAATCCGTGGAGAACGCGCTTAAGTAATAAGCATCAGGGAAACGTCTACACAAAACGCGTTTTTAATGTTGATGAAAAATGTATAGTGAACCATATCTCTTAAATATTTTGTATACGTTGGTAGTCGTATATATTTTACAGAGAAATTGTTTAGGATGCCGTGTTGTGTCGTTTCTCTTGTCAGGTGTATTCTCTGTGTGTGTACGCTCATTTAATCGGTGATTATTTTTTTTTAAGTTAACTTATAAACACGTAGAATAGATGTTATCATTTTTCCATTTTAAGTAAAAAAGAAACGTCGGACAGCATGTTTAAAGCTTTTTCTTGTGTCACGGTGTTTTTTCCATAATAAACATAATAAAAGTGTGCTGCTATTTTCTGCACAAATAAATTTCACAATTATTCACAAATGAAAAATTTAAGAGGCTTTATTTTTTATTTTTAAATTCTGATAATCGTTTCTCGTGCATATCAACGTTCCCACCTTTCTCCTTTTCATAATCTATATAAGTTTTCAACTGACTTTCTTCCATAGAAGGAAAATGTTCGTACAATGATCTTTGAACACGATCGTCGAGGTCGTTCTCTTCTCTCAAAACGAGAAAGTATATTAGGAAGGCGGCAGTTGAAACTAATACGCTGATTGGTTGATACCATGGTCTGTCGTATTTTTGTTGAGGGAAGAAAGTGTCGTAACTCTTATGGCTATGTGCAGGACTCGACGTGTAATTTACTGGATTGTCATTCTCAGCTCCGGCATGCTTTGCTCTCTGCTCTGTCCTATTTAGTCGACACGTGATAATTGGTTAAATCAGATAATTAAAAGATCAATCAATTACCATTATTACCTTCGTATATTAATCGCTTGAGAAAATCTTAAGAGTGGTAAACGTAAATTAACGAGACGGTTAGGCAGCATTTTCGTCTTTTTGCCGAAAATGCTCAAACCAATAGCCTTGAACTTGAGAATTTTTTTAATCATATGTTCGAATTTCATTTTTATTAAAAGAATATTTTATTATCAATTTATTTAATAAATAAAAAATCTATAAGAATGAATGATCGAGAAGATTTCCGTTGTAAACTTCCACTATTTTCCAGATGGCGTTAGTGGTACTAGGTTTTCCTTATTTATTTTGTAATAGTTCTTCTGCTAGATAAAAAATTTGGGTAATCAATTATAAGGCCGGTGGCCCAAAATGAATAGTCAATTGGATGTAGAGGATCTAATTAAGAATTGTGTTAAACATGGATATAATCTACTTAATCTATCGTTTCGCTCGATATTTGTTTTGAATCCAAGCATCATTCAAGCTCAACATATAAATGAATTGTATTTAAACGATAACAAATTAGCAATGCCTCCTGTTGAATTATGTGCATTAACAAATTTGACTGTATTATCTTTAGAAAATAACGGGTTAACTATGCTACCTGGTGAAATTTGTAAACTTCAAAAGTTGAATACTCTAATTCTAAATGGAAATCCCTTAACAATTTTGCCAGAACAAATTGCTTCTTTACTTAATTTATCCGAATTATTTATATCAGAAGTTCAGTTAACCTATTTACCGGACGGAATTTGCGAGTTAGTTAATTTGAAAATTCTATCCGCAAAGAGTAATAACATTAACAGATTTCCTGAAAATTTCATCAAACTGAAATCACTGAGTTGGTTGAACATGTGCGATAATGAATTGTTATATTTACCTACAGATTTTTACAACCTTCAGAATCTATTCTATTTGAATTTGGATAGAAATAAATTAACAAACATTCCAGAATGTTTAACTAAAATGAAGCAATTAAGCAGCATTAGTCTTCAATTCAATGAGATTAGTGAATTGACGGATGATACTTTACTCGGTCTCAGTCATGTTTCTAAATTAGATCTTCGCAATACATCGGTTATTGACGGAGATAATCGTTGGAAGAGTATGGATCATATTTATATTGGAAAATTAGGATTAGATAACGAAGATATTAAAATAATTAATGAAGCCAACGATGGCCTGGTACTGAAAGAAATGTAAACAAACTCTTTGGAGAGTATATCATTGTGTATAGTTTGTTTTTGTTTGGTGCAATAAAAAAAAATGATAAAGACAAACTGATAATTTTTTTATGGACGGAAATTGTCCATTTATTTCAAAATTTCATACTTAGAACAATAATATCATTTAGAATTTTTTGGCAGATAGTGTAAACGCTTTTTATATACGTTGTACGATGTTTCTATCATTAAAAAAATGACAGAGAAAGAGAGATAACAGTTTTGAAAATGTTTCTGGAATGATGCAGAATGTGAGAAAATTTTAAATATATAGGAATACGTTAATTTATAGTCTTTGAATGTAAAATGCTCTATCGGCCTTCTCTAATTCTTGCTCATACATTTTCCATTCGGCGGAAAGTAGTTCTCTAAGGGCTGCTTGCCTTACCTAGAACATATGTGGAAATAATATTATCGTATATATTTAAAGAGGTATAAAAATATCTTAAATTTATACCGCAATATTAGTTTTTGCTGTTAGTAGAATCTCGTTCTGAAGATTTCTCTGCTTGTTGCGGTTTCTTTTGAAATTTACTGTTCCTTCGGATGCTTCCACCCACTGAGATTTTCTTTCTAACAATTCTTGTCTGTTGTTTTTTTTTGTTATAAATGAATCACTCAAATTCACAAGAAAGTAAAGGATAGTATGAATAAAATTTACCTTTTACGCTCACTTTCCTCTTTTGCCAGAGTATCCTCATACTTTTAATATAAGATGAAAAGAAACATTTTTAAACTACAATCATTAAGATAATCATAAATCGTAAATCAAGGTTTTAATATAAATCATTTAAAATCTTTTGGGTTGGGGAAAATAATTGTTTCGTTAGAATTTAAATTCTTGGAATAGCTTTACTATTTGAAAAAATAAATATATTTCATACCAGGACTTTTTCTTGTTGTCTTCTCAAAGCATCTTTTAAACTTTTGTTCTCCTTCATTGTTTCATAGCGATAGCTAGTTGCCGCCAACATTTTGTTAGCTTGGAAAAACAGTAGCGAATAAATATAGAAAGGTGGTTATTGGGTAGTTACCGAGGTAACTAGTATTACTTTCGTATTTTCCCCAGCGATAAAAAATCGCATTTTTGTGCTTTAGAAAAAGAAATTTAATAAAGTATATTTTTTTGTAATTTATTCTCGTATTTACGAAAACAAAGTCAACGGAAGTGCAGAACTGACGGCCATAACGATCGCGTTTTTTCGCCTTCGATATTCTAATAGTTATTAGTTGTTTTCTTTCGTATTGAAAGTAACATTTTCAGAAAGAAAAAATATGGCCGGAACATCATCTACAAATCCGGCCATAAGGGCTCTTCAGTTAGAACTGAAAAAAATACATGAGGAGCCTGTTGAAGGGTTCCGTGTCAGTCTCCCAAATGAGGATAACCTTTTCGAGTGGCAAGTGGCGATATTCGGTCCTCCTGGCACATTGTATGAAGGAGGATATTTTAAGGTTGTAAAATATGTTCTTTCTGTAGTTTATTTATAACGAGTGGATTTTGAAATGTAATAGAGAACTGTTAAGTTGGTCTTTGTTCTCATGAAACTCCATAATGATTTGCAATTTTATTTCGTCAGACACTGTTCCACTTTTGATTTCGAATTTTTTATTGTAAGAATAATTTTTAAAGGTTTAAAGCGCTCTAACTTGGAAAAAAATTAATTGATGTGTTATGGTGACCTGACCGCTCCGGAAAATAGGGCAAAACTCATTAGAAATTCAAAACAGCTTAAAATCTTTTTTTTTTCAGGCCATAATGACTTTTCCCCAAGACTACCCATATAATCCGCCAAAAGTTAAATTCTTGACAAAAATGTGGCATCCTAACGTTTATGAAAATGGCGATGTTTGTATATCTATTTTACATCCTCCCGTTGATGATCCACAATCTGGAGAGTTGCCATCTGAACGTTGGAATCCAACTCAAAATGTTCGAACTATTCTGTTAAGTATAATTTCTCTATTAAACGAACCAAATACGTATTCGCCTGCAAATGTGGATGCGTCAGTAATGTTTCGTAAATGGAGAGATTCGGTGAATGGGGATAAGGACAAGGACTATGAACGAATTATAAAGTAAAGCGATATGAATAGAATCTATGTTTTATCGATATATAAAAATAATTTATTTTGAATATAGGAAGCAAGTTAATCAGACAAAAGAAGAGGCGAAAAAGGACGGGGTTATCGTTCCGACCACACTGGAAGACTACTGCATTTCGGCAGCTCACTTACGAAGACCGAGTGATGATGTACAATTTGATTTGGATGAAGATTTTATTGATGACGTTGGAGACGAAGAGGATGCGATCGAAACGATCGATAGTAACGATGACTCTGGACAAGCGGAATCGTGACGGCGTATTCAGTGTGTGTGTTACGGAACTGATCTCTGCTCAAAAATATTCATGCGCTTTTTAGTCGTTACACACACGAAAAGCATTTTTCGTCATCATATAAATGATTTCGTTTATTGTTCATTCGCCTATGTTGGTAGTAACGCGAAGTTTCATTTCACATGATGAAAAATATTGAACGCATTTAGAGCAAAAATCACTTTTTTCTCTTAAAATAGCAGATTAAAGAGATTTAAAAAAATAATTAGTGGAAATATGATTTAGAAAAGTGAAAACATCCACAAAGGCATTTAATCTAAATATGCAAGCATTTGTGCAAAGAAATTAACCAGTCTAATAAGTGTGGATAATTTTTACTAGGTGCCTGGTACTTGCTTTCCCATACAAAATTCTTGTAATTGAATATCACATGTAGTTACTCTTGTAGGTACATATATTATATTCAATTATAATAATTAAATTGTAAACACATTGTACAGTATATATCGAGTTTCCACTGATTTCAAAACAAAATATATTTACATAATGTATTTGTGATATTTCGTAACAATATAGCGCGATAAAAACAATAAAAATATTTGAAAACAGACGCATCACAGTATTTCAAGTTGCACTAAACAGTCGTCAACTGTTGTGCCAAGATGTAGGTGTTCGTCTCGCCTCTTTTTGGCGGTGATAGCCGGAATTGTTTTGTAGGTGGCGTTTTCTTTCCTTATAATTTGATGAGTGACTGGATCTATGCCATCGTTCTTGAGACGACTTTCCGGACCAGCCTGATGGTTTATGTTTGAATTCAGGAGGTCGCGAGTATGCCGATTTTTGTTGATTATAACTTGGACTCGAAATAGGATTTTCCGCCATCCGACTTTTCTCTGACTTTCCATTGTGTTGCTCTCTCTCTCGCCTCCTTTTAATTGAGTGTTTGTACATTTTATATAACTTCGTTGGATGTTTATCGGTAAATTTTGAAACAAACTTCCACAAGTTGGCTCGTAATCGCTTTATCCTATCGGGATCTGATCTCTTCTTAAGAACTTCATTGATATGATCTCCTATTTCGAGTAATAACTGTTGCGCTCGATAAACTTTCTCTGCAGTTGACAAATCCGATTGATCTTCGCTATTATCTAACCTTTTCAAAGCTTTCTTAACAGGCCTCATCTTCTCTTTACATTCTTTAAATTCCTCCTCAGTTAGTTCGTTAATGCCATCATCTTGACTTTCCTCGGCCTCCTTTATTTTTTCTTTGTTAGTTTCCGGAACAGATTCGTGGGTCTCAACAGGAATAACTTTTTCTTCTTCCTTCTTGACTATTATTTTTAAAGGTTTGTTAATTTTATTAATTTTCTTCTTCTTTTTCGCCTTAGGCTCTGGTTGTCCATGAGCAGCATTTTCCAACATTTTTGTTAAAATTTTACTGAGGTATTCGAATCTAGCCTGAAGATGCTTAGCTTGAGGTTTTTTATCGCCTTCCGGCAATATTTTATTACCTAAACCCAATTCGCTATCATGTTTTATAGCTTCCCAATTTCCTAAACCTTTCTTATAGATTCCTAGCAGTAGTGTAGAATCGTCAGTGACATCCCAATCACATTCCCAATGTGCCGCCTTTGTTTTGGTTTCTAGTTTGAATTTTTTGTGTTCGAGTGGATTGGTAGGTATTACTTTGGCTAAAGGCTCTAATTCATTGATTGCTGTCAATATTTGTTTTGCTTTGACAGATATTGAGCCTAGTGTAATCGTTGGTCCTTTATGAGTTTTTTTATTTTCTGTAGTAGGATCATATTTTATACGTTCGTCATACTGTGTCATGGCATCTCTACATTCTTCTAGAAGACGTTCACCTAACTTCCTCAAATCTCCTATATTTTTTTGTTTTAGATCACCATCAGCTGCAATATCTTCTAATCTCTCCAGCGGTCGAGGAAATTTCTTAAAACTTTTTATGAACTGGCGTACCTCAGACATGGTCATATTTTTGAAATATCCTACCCGACCACGTTTCTTTTTCGGCGTTATGTCATCATCACTGGCTGCGGAAGCGCTATCATCGCGCTTTTTTCCTTCTTTATAACTTATGTTCTTTCTGCTCCTAATAAGAAAAATATGTTTTAATTTTTGACAAATAACTTGTGATTATAATCAGGTACCTTGGTCCTAAATTTAATTTCCTAATCTCTTTCTCTCGTTCTTCTTCATTATATTTCTTTCTTTCTGATTCTGGTATTATTGAATCCCAATGGCGTTGTTCAATTTCTTCGTGTTCCAAATTATCAAAATTAACAACTTTAAATTGAGATAATAAACCGTCCGCATTTGACGAATGATCTTCAGTTGTATGGGTTTCGGCCCTCCGCAAAATATCATCTAATTCTACATCATCTTCATCTTCGTCTTCTTTAAATAGATCCTCAGCTCCAAATTTCAAAATGGCCGATAATTCATCTTTGTTAAACGGATTATTTTCTCTTCTCTGCTTATTATTTAACACAGCCCGACCAGTTGTATCCATACTTTGAATGACTAGATGATCAAGTACCATTTTCTTTTTTGCTCTTTCAAGGATATCTTCCTCAACAGATCCTTTGGTTACCAATCGATAGACGCTAACTTGTTTCTTCTGACCAATACGGTGAGCTCTAGCTTGGGCCTGAAGGTCGTTTTGAGGGTTCCAGTCAGAATCAAAAATTATAACGGTATCAGCAGTAGCAAGGTTAACACCTAGACCACCAGCCCTTGTGGATAACAGAAAGCAGAAATCTGGTGAACCTTCAGCATTGAAATGATCCATCGATTGACGTCTCTGTTCTGATTTAATTGACCCATCTAGCCTTTGAAAAGCAAAACGTCTTCTTTGTAGGTATTCAGCCAAAATATCCAACATCATAACCATTTGCGAAAAAATTAATACCCTATGTCCACCTTCTTTAAGCCGCAATAACAATTTATCAAGAAGAATTAATTTACCAGAACTTTTTATAAACGCTTCTAAACTTTCCCTACTCATGCCCTCATCCGGCTGGCGGACAAGATAAGGATGATTGCAACATTTTTTTAATTCCATAACAATATTAATAAACCCTGTAATTGAACCTTTAACGCCTTTGCTAAGTGCTTCGTAATTTTTTGTTAGAATCCATTTATAGTATTGCTTTTGCTTGCTTGTCATTGCGACACGAAGAATTTGTTCAGTTTTTGAAGGTAAAGATTTTTCAACGTCTTTTTTGACCCTTCTAAGTAGGAAAGGTTCGAGACGGCGATGTAGTGCAAAAAAGTTACTATCATCAGAATATTTTTCTTCAAATTCTCCCCAATCATCAAATTTAACAGGCATAATGAAATGTAATAAAGACCACAATTCGCGAAGAGAGTTTTGTAATGGCGTTCCAGTTATCAAAAGTCTGTGGTCTGTTGAAAAGCTTGAAAGAATTTTATATAACTGACAATCATCATTTTTTAAACGATGAGCTTCATCAACTGCAAGGACCGCCCATTGAACAACTCCAAGTTCTTGTTTATCTTTAGATAAGAGTTCATACGTTGTTATAAGAGCATTAAATTTCCATTTTCGAGTACTGGCGTGTTGCCATTCATAATTTCTAACCGTTTCACGGCTTTTTTGATCGCCAAGGTAAACTAAGACATTCATATCGGGTGCCCAAGTGGCAAACTCTTTTTGCCAGGTCATAATTGTTGACAGAGGTACGACTAGTAAATATGGTCCAGCAACGTTGTATATTTTAAGCAGTACATTGAGGAGGGATATAGTTTGAATGGTTTTACCTAAGCCCATTTCATCAGCAAGAATACAGCCATGTCTTTTGACCCAAGCGTGAATTAACCAATTTAAGCCATCTAATTGGTAATCTCTTAACTTCAAAGAGCTATCTCCACTGGCGATAAAACTTGGTTGTTCTGTGATTCGACGAAACTGCGCTCTAGCATGCCACGTTCTAATTTCTTTAAAGCTAGGAAGAGCAAGATGCTTGCGACTTTCAAATTGAATCACAGCAAGTGGAAACATACGTTTTATTAAATTTGCATCTTCCCAACTACATTCTGAATAGGGTAGATTACACCATTTGACAAAGTATTCGTACTTGCTGGTGTAAGGCTGATCATAATCGTCAGATTTATCTCGAAATCTATCTCCAGTTATAGCTCTCTCGCAAACTATCCGTTCAACCTGAGTGTACTGATCCTGCAGTTCCATCATCATTTCTAGTTGACATTCAAAGTATTCAGCATCTTCTATGCTAGCAATATCTTTCCAAAGTCGGATTTCTTCCTCTTTTTTCTCATATAGCTCCAATCGTTTTAAGTTATTTGCTTTCTGTTCAATTAGGGATTGGCGACTTTCCCAAGTATTATGGATATGGGACCAATTTTTCCATTTTATTAAATACTGTTTTTCTCTTTCTTTATCACTTCCTATCGGATTAAGATCTCTTTCTTCGGAATAAATGACAGTTTTAACGCCTGTAGCACCAAGTTTTCCAAACCGATGGGTCATAACTTTTTCAATTGTGTCATAGCCATTATCAGTTTCTACTTCGTATTGGCATTCAATTAAGTCATCCGATCCAGTTTGGTCATCATCAGATGCTTCCCGATAACTAACAACTTTTCCACCTTTTCTGGCAGGTTTTCTTTTCGCGTCAGAATATCTGAAGTATAATTCTTCAATAGTAACGGAGCTTTTGAATATGCCTTTATAATACAAATAATTACCGGCCTTTCCTGAATGAATTCTGATCGTCACTACCCGAATAATCCGAATCATCTGAACTGGAATAGCGTCGTTTTCTTCTCTGAGGTTGTTGAACAAGTTCATGAGGTTCGCTGTCTCTTTTGGTTCTTGTTGAGCGTCTGATGCCATAAAGATCAGGTTGCTCTAATGCGTACTTGTATACATCTGAACGACTTGGACGATTATTGTTCGCAGGAGTCGGCGAAGGAGAAGGACTACTCTCAGAATCTGATGATGATGAAGAGGAATTTGAAGACGATGCTGAAGAGGAATTTTCACTATTGCTGCTGGAGTCTGATGAATCTGAATCACTATCTGGAAACATGGCTGCTTAATTTACCTGTAGGAATTAATGAAACATACAGAATAGAAAATATGTAATTTCTGAAAACCACATTATCTATTGACAAAGAAAACACGAAGCTATTTGAACTTCCAAAATATGTGATATAATAAATATGACATGCTTATACTATTTCTGTGAAGCTGGTATAAATTCGTTCTAAGCAAAAAAATTTAGTTAAAATAAAAGGTATAAGGCTACTTTTAGTTTAAGGATGCAGCTATGTTATAACTAATTTTTAATTATAAAAAATTACATAAATATGTAAGAGCATTGAAAAATAGCCAAATTATAGCTTTTAATATTCTCGAAAATCGGAATATAAACTATTAACTAAAAATACTCTTAAAAACTTAATTTTACCTATTCAAAATTGATGTCTCAGATTATCTTAAAGATCTTCAAATCTTAAATCAGAACAATTCTGAAGAAATTATAAAATATTTTGTTCAATTAAAGGGTAAATTTCATTATAAATGGGTTCAAAATTAAAATAATGTTGAAGATTACCATTAATATAGAGAATATAGAAGACTTATCCAAGACTTTGTGTATTATTAACTTCCGGTACAGCATCAAATATTTGATTTTTGAGCCCTAAATTGATAAATACTCCTCAAATTTATTGCAATACAAATTGAGGGGATAATTTTTTAAAATATGGATGCACAAAAAGATTTCTTTTCAATTTCTTCAAATGTTTAACATTCTCAATTTTATAAACAGTTGCAAATGAGGTTCAACTTTTACAAACTCCACTGGAAATTTTTTAGGCCTATATGTAAACAAAAGCACGTGGAAAACCGAAAGAACGCTTAAAATTGTTCATAGAAAGCGAAAAGAACTCATAAAACATTTGCATATGTCACGGAATTCAAAAATCTTTATAAAATGAGTTCAAATTCGTAGATTTTAAGGCTGTAAGAACTATTATTTCCTAAGAACTCACTTATTTTCACGAAATGTGTTGATTAAGTCGGCATAAAGGAGCGACGAATTTTCAAGATCAGTAGCAGATTTATAGAATTAACTTCATATTTTCTACATCTACAGTATCCAAGGTTCTGTAAAATATGTAAATGTTTCAGAATCAATGAGAATGTCATAAAAAAGAAGCCAAATATTCTAAAATAGTGAATACACTTCAATCCAAAATGGCGTATTTTTGAGGGCAAAACGACATTTAGAGCATAAGAAGAGGTGATTGCTTACCTTTATAGGTTTAAATATATATATTATATTAACTTTTCATTGGAGGATGCACTTAAGGTTCTATTAACCGGTTGCAATTGGTCAAATAAGTAGAACGTGGTGTATATAAACGCTTATCATTAGAATTCAATATGGCGTCTGTAGAGAATGGGTTCAGAGCTACATTTGACATTGATAGAGGGCGCCTTTATTTACTCAGTGAAAATTTTGTTGAGAAAAATCTAACGATTTTTACAAAATAAATATTAATTTCGCTCATAGTAATAATTTAGAATTTTTTAATTTGATAGTAAGGTTGACTGGTATCAAATACATATATTTATATATATATAATACATATACACATGCATATATATAGAATTTTCAGTATATTATGAATGACTGTCGTCAATTTTCAGTTACTAGGAATATCAGTTGCTGTCTACTGTTTTAGACATTTTTCTACATTTTTATACAGATAAATAGTATATCCATATTATGATTAACGAACAGATTAATCTTATCTTTATCATTTTAAAATAAAAGCTATTTGAATTTCAACCACATTTTTAAAAATTAAACTGGTTCCTTGCATTTATACTATTCAAGGAAATAGATTAATCTTTAAATATAAATTACTTTATTACTTTTATAAAACGGTTTATTTACCACTAACGATTATTCTTTTAGTTTTTAAATATCGAATAACAAAAACTTTCATTTTTGTTATTGCTATATTATTTCGATAGAATATCGAATAAAAAGAATGTTTGCGTTTGTATTTAAAACAGTAGTGCTGGTAAGTAATTAATATTTTTACAGGAGGGAAGGGGAAATGCTTCAAAGATCCTTTCTATTTGACTATTGGCAACTGATAAGTTAATGTTTTTTTTATGACCCCTTTAGCTTTACGCTATTTTTTTTATTGCATCTACATGTGACCTTTTCACTCTGATAGCAGATACTATGTATATATACATATTTAATATTATTTTCATAAGAAATGTACTTATACATGTCTTTTTTATATTCAAAACAAAATTATTAGTACTATATAGTAGTAGTGTTATTATTAGAATTGTAGAATAATCTTATCAACAAGGATAAGAACTACTTTCTTTAAAGTAAGATCGAAAAAATGTAATAAAACACTTAACGTTTAAAAATGACCTCATCCGATGCTCAATTTCCTATTATTCATTTTTAGTGTTACTTTTCTAGAAACTCTCCCCTTTCATTACATACAGCGTGGGCTCTGGAATATCGCTCATTAGGAACTTTTACGTGGATTCCTTAACTATCGATCCCTTAATGCACCTTAATTCTAAACTAATAGCATTTTTTAAATAATAATATAGCTTATTTGTTTGTCTAATATTTTATTGAACAGTGTTTAGTATTTGATAAGAAAACTTTATATATTTTCAATGTTATATTCTAGGATTAGCAATCTACTTGTAAGTTAAGTTTTATCGCATTAGACTTTTCATTAATACGCATAGATCATAAATTGTAAAGGAAACAAATTTATGCTACGCTGTATTAGCAATACAATGATAAAGCTGAAGATTAAAGATAAGCGTAAACTTACGTTATAGCGAAATGATTCCAACTGACCCTGGATGCAGAAATATCCCGCCAATATGCATCAACCTGTCTAAAAGTATCTCTAACAGATGGCGCTAGATATAGTTAAATGGAGAACAATATTTGCGTGCTCTCAGAAATTACTGACAATTTTCTAGATATTGATTGATTGCCTAATTGCAAAACGACTATGATAAATTTTTTTGAGCGATTTGACGTTTTCGTGTGTTTATGATGGTTTTTTATTTAAATATATATTTTATTTAGAACAGAAATAGGCAATCGACTGGCATAAATGATGAAAAAATGGAAGGTAAAGGGAGATGAGGGCAAAAAAAAAGAAGAAAAGAGAATCGGAGAGCTAGAGAAAGATAGATAGAGATAGATAGATAGATAGAGAGAGAGAGAGAGAGAGAGAGAGAGAGGAGAAAGGGTTTAAGTAAGAAAGGCAGGAAGGAAAAAAATTAGATTTTTTTTATAAAATACAATCATTTTATTAAAGAAAGTGTAAATTTACTTTATTACTAGGCACCATTTTTCTATTTTATTCTATCTTATTTATTTATTTTCTCCTTAGGAAAAAAAACCCCTCCCCGCCTTCCCCGTCGTCTCTTAATGACACAATAGAAGGAATAAACCTTTTCTCCTTCAAGATCTAGATTTCAGCCCAATTTTTCGTATTCTGTACGGAAAGGAGAAGGGAAATAAAACACTATTTTGCTTGGTAAAAGCTTGTTAACAAAGCATTTGGTAGAGTATGTATTGAACTAAGATATAAAATAACTTCTGATTGGGTTTCGATAAATAGTTGGACAGCTAGCTTTCCTGGCAATTAAAGTAGTAGTAAGTCTTTTCAAAAGGGCTTTTACGGTTGTAAAATTTTGGGTTTATTGGATTCCCACTAGTCTTTAGAGGACTGAAGAAAGTATGTTCAAAAAGAAAAGGGGCGAGTAAAGCTGTTTGAATAGAAGTTAATAGGATAACAAATATTGGAAAATGCTATAATGATAGAGAGACAAGTAGAGAAAGAGAGAGAGATGGATGGAAAGAGAAAGAGAACGGGAGAATAAAGGAGAGATAATAAAATAAACAGAGATGGACTATTGAGATTTAGCGCTAGTAAGTGAAACTGATATAGTTTACTCATTATCCTTGTTATATAAGAAAACAGAGCCATCTAGGGACCAGTACCTCATACGTCATTATCTCTTGAGCATTGGAGAAAATCCTTATTTCGTTCCTTTTTCTTCAAACATTGAATTTGAGTAAAGACTTTCCGCCAGATCGACAGAAGTTTATAGATAAAACAAAAGAGAAAATTACAAAAAAGAACCAAAATAATAAAAGAAAGAGCAAAAAGGGAATTTAAAGATATAGGAATTTTAGGTGCGGATTAGTTATAATATGTATCTATATAAATAAGTCAAAGTATAATTCCGACGGTGCGCACGACGCGTGAAATGTTAGCATAATGAAAGTCGAACGATAATTATCATCAAGCGTATAACGTCCATAATTGTGTATGCATGTGAAAGTCTGGCAATTTCTCAAGGGCGCCTTAAGCACGAGCATTCAACCGTCTTGGGACGAATTCGTCTATCCACAACTCAAAAAATACGCTTTTTCCCTTCATCTCTCCTACCGCCCGCTTCCTTTTGAAGGCCAACTGAAAAGATGACAAACAAGTCGAATTTTTTCTTAATCTACAGTGTAATACGATAGAACTTATTCAATTAGTGGCTGGTAGAGGAAATAAATGCCTATATAAAGGCTTTTTTCTTTAAAAAATAAAAGGCAATCAACCACTCCATAAAGCACCAGTCAAAAATCGGTAAAAAAATTGCTGAAACCCTCTCCTTTAATGTTCTCGTAAATTTTAACAAGAAAGAGAGCTTGATCATTAATTTTATGCTAGTTTTTAAGTGTAGTTTAGATGGGTCACATGACCACTAGGTAGAAACATTTTAGTTTAAACTAAAGGGCAAACATCTTATCGCCATGGATAGTTCCCTTGAGATTGTTGATAATTACTTATTTTCGCTCTCCTAATTGGCTACTGTTTGGGATATGTACTATCTATAAAATAAAGTAGTAAAGGATGGGGGACATAGATTCTCCTCTCTTTCTCTGCACGCTTTATCCTTCAATGTTACTTTTCCTTCTTCTCTACAGCCTATGAATTTGTTTTCAAATATAACAAGGCGTTTTTTCTCTCTATAGTTAGATAAAAAAAATCTACATCTGACAGGAAACGTTGCCTCGCTCAATTTATAATACTCGTGCGTCTGATTTTTTAGTCGACTTGTTTGTCGGACTTGCGGGACAAGCTATTCTAATGATTCGTGTTTTTTTTTTTTGATGGATACCACATACTTTTCATAAAAATCCCTTTGCCAAGTCGAAATAGGCTTTTTTCCCTGCTCATATCGTGAATCAGGGCATCTGGCCTCTTAAGGTACCGCTCAAGGGGATTCGAGGTCCTAATTACTTTTGAATTTTTGATTGGAAGGGAAGCACTGACCGGATTAAGTTAGAGTACAGTAATTTGTTTGTAAATACCTTTTAATAATTAACTTTAGAACGTGTAAAAAAATATCCAATTCCTATTATAGTATCAGATATAGGTAATATATGAGAAAAGTACCAACGAAAGACAAGAGAAATATGAACCAAAAGAAGAAGGCCGCGGAGGGAACATTAATATCGATTAGGAGAAATTCACGGTTATAGAAGGCAGAGTTGTAGATCACAGGAGAGATTTTTTCCTTTTTTTTCTTGCATAAATATAGTAATCAAAAAGTTCTATTTCTTATTCCGTTTATCGCTTCAAAAACTATGCATAGTAAACGCTTTAAAAAGAAAGTTAACTCGTCCTTTAACTTTTTCTTCTTTACATTTAATATATAATTTTGTTTTTTCCAATTAATTTCTATAATTCGAATCGTATTTTTAATGCAAAAGGGGAAGAGAAAGAGAACTTAAAAGGGGAAAGCGGGAGGGAGAAAGGAAAAATAAAACGCCATCTATGGGTATAGGTAAAAAATTGTATTGTTTACGAAAGGGTAAAGAGTTTCTAGTTCTACATACCAAAGTACTTTAATGGTATTGACAGACCTAAGAATTTTTTTCTTAGAAAAACTTGGTCAAGGTTTCACACCTATCTAATAGGAAGAGAGGAGAGGAAGTTGAGAAAGAAGAGGTAGGGTAGAGACAAGAAAAGGGTGACAAACTGCACCTAACCATAGATATTTTAATATGAAAAGAAAATTAATTCTTCTTAATGACGTTTTCCAAGCATAAGATATTCATTAAAATATACTTAATTGAATCATATAATCGTAATTCTTACTGAGAAATGATTAAATGATGAATAAGAATGAATATTTAATGATTCTTTTTATTAGATTGTTTATTCGAATAAAGGATAGGGATTAAGGTACAGCACTCCATAATCTCTTCTGATTAATAAATGTTAAATAATAATATTTAATGATTTGAAAATAAAACTAATGAATTCAAGTAAAAATGATCTATTAAAACTTTAATTGAGTTCAATTAAAACATAACAACTACTCTGTTTGTGAATGAGAAACCTCTTCACAACCAAGTAGACCTACTAAATTCTTTCGTTATTCACCTATAAATAAAAAACGGGTACTAGCGATAGTTAAATTGCTTTTTTTTTCTTTTTCTTTTTTTTTATCCCCTCCTCTGTTTTTGTCTTTAAGGAATATTAAATTCGATTATTTAACTGATAATTAATGAATTTTTTTCATAATCACTAACGTAATAATCTAATCAGTTTGCTATTGCAATTGTAAAAATTTACGCTTTTTATATTTTTTCCTCAATAAAACATCTTTTATGTTTTGTTTAAATAAATAGAAATTCATTCAATTATTCTCCAATTGAAATAAAGTAGGGAATAGAATTTTCTATTGGAAAATGAAAAAAAATAGATAGATAGATGAATAGAGAAAGAAAGACAGAGAGAGAGAGAGAGAGAGAGAGAGAGAGGTTGAATACTTAATATATGTTTATATATTTATATATTTAGAATCTAAAAATAGCTTAGCTATTATATAAGGCACTTGATAAAAAGTGTTATTTTATTTATGGGGAATGTGACAATTGTTTAATTGTTATTTGAATAGAATGTTTTTAACATTTACGAATGTAATCAAAACTGGGATTTTTTTCCCTTATTTTGTCGTTTTCTCATACTTTCCTATTTGGAAAAAAAAAAGAGGAAGAGGAATTAGTCATGTAAAATATGGCTTTAGGGGACAGACGATTGACGTCAAGACGCATGCGTAAAATACATAATATTTAATATAACTATGATCAGCGATAGTTGCATGATTCTCTAGTATTGCATGCACAAAATAACGTGTTGTCTCCCCCAACTCGCCGTTACACGTGTATAATTTGAGAACCGGAACATGGACTCATACAGCATATTAGGATAATTGAATTGCTCACTCACTCACTCTCTGCCACTCTTACACATACTCTTTCGCTCTTTCTCTCTTTCTCTCTTTCTCTTTCTCACTCTTTCTCTCTTTCACTTCTCCATGTCTTTCTCTACCGCTCTTCTCATCCTTATATAATATATTTTAAACCGCTTCATTGTCTAAGTTTTCCGCCTAAGTGCGTATAATTAGTTAGACAGGTAGCGTTTGGATGATAAGTATTAAACGATTTAGAACTTCTACCGGTAATTATTATCTGGGTTATAATCTGGTAAATTGCTGTATTTATGTTGTCAATTAGAGTACATTATGTATTTTTCGAATGACAATTATAAGGATTCAGCGGTATGGGAGGTCAGAGTGTTTTAAAGAATTTAAGGGCTACATGAGAGATTACAAAATGGAAAAAAGGTAGAAAATTGGCTCTGATATGGGGTAAAAACAGTATAGAGTAGTTATAATTAGAATTTGACTGTATTTAACGTATACATTGGATAGGGCATTACCGAGAGAATTAGCTTAATTATGTCTTACTATTCATTTGCATAATTTAAAGATGAAAGAAAATGACCGCTCATGAATCCAATTGATCATTGGATTATCAAATAGATCCGTCAGAAACAAGTAGTATGTTTACTTGAACTGTTAGTGTTGCCTTAACAACTGTCTATTCAATTAAATAGGATGTAAAATAGATTAGACGATTAATTAAGAGTTTACCTTGATTGCGCAAAGTGGAGACACTTACCACAGCAAAAATACAATCTTTTGATCAATATCACCTGTTCTAATACAATTATTTTGCTAAAGAAATAGAATTCATAGTTCATTTAGACTAATTGCACTTTTAAGGTATAGAAAGTATACTACGTCTATTATAATTGTACTATGTATATTAAATAAGTTTTTATACGAACTTTTATTATAAATTGGCATGACTAAAAGAATGAGGGCTAAAGAAAGAGTGGAGTGAAAAATGATATCTACCTTCTCTTTAAGAATGTAAGGAATTGAGAACGAAAGAAAAAAAATCGCCCTTAATCCTGATATGGATGATAAACCGTTGCACTAACGAAACTAAAGTGGGCAAATAGATAAGGAAAAGACTATAAAGAAAATTATTGTTTACTTTGATGTTTAATTCGGAAAATCGCGTAGAATCTTGTTTCTTTGATAGATAATAAGGGATTTTTTTTGTGCCTCCGGTCGCTTCGGTAAACAAATGGGGAGTGTCAATTCGATAATCTGATAATCTGATAAATCTAATAGGTTGTCAATTGATAAAAAACACCTATTAGGTAATCCTTGAAATTAGTTGGATAGATAGGTCGATAACGAAAGAGAAAGAGAGAGAGAGAGAGTTTTATTTAGAGAAAAAAATTGGAACAGGAAGAGAAAGATAAAGAATAGGCAACAGCGACAAACGTGCACAAGCACAGAGGAAAGATGATAACGATAAACTAATAATGTTTGTCAGACTGCGCTAAAAAAGAGGACAACAGCACTAATGATTGTGTCATATTCGCAATTCACTTGGGAACATTCTTTATTGCGAGGCTTCCATACATTCGTCTATAACCACAAAAAGAGGGGCCATATATTCCTTAGAGTTTTATCGGATGCTAAAAAACATACTGTGAGGCGTCATTGATTAGCGAAGGGTGAAAAAAAGAGAGGGGGCTTTATAACGGGGGGACAAGTTGAAAGAGGATAATAAAAAGAGGATAGGATAAAATTCCTGCTATTCCAAACGGTCAAGTATGATAAGGATAAAGTTATTATTACGCTACAATTAACGAGCAAAGTAATTGGAGAAGATTGGCGATTCGCTAAATTAACCTCCCCTTCCAACTCGTTTAGAATTACCCCTAGAAAGTCGTTTTGTATATATTCCTCTAATTAGTAGCGATGTGCTGAAAATTCAACATCTTCTTTTAATTCTTTTTTTTTTATAGGTTTTTTTTTCCCTTTTCTTTCTCTAATTTATTTTATTGACCTAATTTTGGAATGAGATTATTCTTATCATATTTTTCTATTCTTTTTCTTCTACTTTCCACCCCCTCTTGCGAAAGGATTTAACTGAATAATTTATTACACTATTTATATAATTCGCCGCATGTTCTATATGTCAATCTCGATGGAATTGTTACCGGCAGCAATCTACTGCAATTTAGAGCGATTGTGTGCGATCTTTTCTGACGTACATTGCAAATTTTGTTGAGTACTCGTAAATGAAAACGAAAAAAAGGCGGTCAACTGGTCAGTAATGAGGTGGTC
This sequence comes from Dimorphilus gyrociliatus, assembly GCA_904063045.1. Taxonomy (NCBI): domain Eukaryota; kingdom Metazoa; phylum Annelida; class Polychaeta; family Dinophilidae; genus Dimorphilus; species Dimorphilus gyrociliatus. The sequence goes on from CAJFCJ010000003.1 coordinate 600,778, forward strand.
GTTGCAGGTGTTTTTTGTCGTCGTTTGATGTGTAGTTAGGTTACAAGTTGCCTTGAAAGTTCGTAATGTAAGATTTTGAAAAAGTAACAAAAATGAAAAGTCAATAATTTGCACTTTACTCAAAATACCACATATTCAAAAATAACAGAAAAGCGGTGATAGAAATGAAAACTATTAAGGCGTTTCTTTTTTTTTATGGGGCTTTCGCCGGGCGTTTCTCCCACTAGTTTTAATTTTCGCTTTTTGATTATTTAAGTGTAGATTAATTTATATAGAAACGAAAAGCGAAAACGTAAAATTAAGGCGGATAAAAGTCGATATTTCGCATTTCTACCCAAAGCTTTTAATTGGCTGTCGATGGCCGACAAACTCTTAAGTATAGGCTTAAAAAGCGTTTAAAATTTTTTTATACTTTTATTGAAAAGTTTTGACAGAAATCGGATAAAAAGAATTTGTACCTTACTGACACCGTACGCAAGCTATTTGTTTGCCAGCTGTATTTAATTCCTCACTCTAATAAACAAGGATAAAGATTATTTATTAGCGTACATAACAAACTAGTTGTAAATATTCTCTTCTAATATAGAAATCCAATACTTATTAACTTTTTTTAGAAAAGAAATAGGTTAATTGAACTCAACTGTTCTATCTACGGAGAGAGCGAGACACGCATGAAGACAAAGACTTGGAAAGCATGATTGTTTAGTATGAAATAGCTTTGGCGTATTACCGTATATAGCTTTTGCACGATCATTCTACCGCACACGGCGACTAGTTGTAGGAATTACTTTAAAGACCAAACCAGGTCTTTTGGTTTGAAGTCTGTCTTTTTTTATGCTTGAATTTATGTTATTCGATTAACGACTTCCCTGAAATATAGTTGTTTCTAATAGAAATCTTCGTATAATGTTAGCGAGAAGGAAATCCTCTAGGGGAACATTTGGAGCGTCTATACGGGTTTTTACTTGATATTACGCGTCTATTCTCAGTGGCTATAGGACTACAAAAAATTTTCCGTCTCTCTTTAGGCCTATTACACCCTCTAACATCAGCGTTTTAGCCTGAGACGTTTAAATAAAAAACGTTAGACTGTAAAGTAATTTCCTCTAATTTTTAATAGTTTTTTCTCTTCGCTTCTCTGCCTCTCTGCCTCCCTCTCTCTCTCTCTCCCTCTCTGTGTGTTTTTCAATACAGTAAAGCTGAAGGTAATTAGTGAAAAAGTAATTAAAAAAGTATTAATTTCAATTATGGTACATTCTTAAAACTAGTTTTTTTGCCCTTATTTAATCCTTTTTTAAAAAGGGAAAGAAAGTAGGATTTAATGAAAGAAAACAGGGTTTATAATATACTATGACTAACTGAATGGAAGGAAAATAGTAACAGAGTTATATGTTTTACGTTAAGTTAGCCAATTAACTGTTGATAGACAACAAAACTCTTTCCCTTCTCCCTTTCGTTCCTTTCCTTTTTTCCTAAATAAATCTTAAAGAAACCGTATAATAGACAAACATAAGAAATTTAAGCATATATATTTATAGAGCTTACAGATAAATAAGAATAGGTAATTTATATGAAAAAAATCTCAGGTCAGAGGTCGTTCGACAGTGAGAATGGTGTACGATTAATAGTGGGAAAAAAAACAATGGCGTATTGTATTCTCTCGTATTAAACGTGTATTACTTACATTTGGAGAATTGTAGGATTATTGACGTAACTTATATACATTAGAAGGATGATGATATACGAATGAGATAAGAAGTAAAGATGAAAAATAAGAGTTGGTGGAAGAGGAGAGAAAGAGAAAGATGATGAATGATATAAACAGTACGAAAATTAGAAAACTGTCAAATTAACTTAATTAACAGAAATTGAAGTAAAAAACTTCAGGAACACAAAATGTCAATCTGTATGTAGATTTAGAAGAATTTATTTTAAATTAATTGAGGAAAAGACGCTTGAAATGTACAAGAAAGTATAAAAGAAAACTAAACACCTTTAAAGCAAAATCTTTTCTTGTTAGTTAGGTGTTTGCACACTTGCCGGGGGTTCCGTTTCCTTTTAACTCGACTAAGCGGAAAAAATTAAGGACGTTGAGGATGAAACGAATTTTAAAACGACAATTAACGTTTTAAAAATAACTAGTATGTGACTACAAACAACAAAATTTAGTGTATTTTTATAAAATTAATAAACATTGACAACTACCGCCCCCACTTACACCTACTTACTAGGGCTATATTGGGCCGAAAATGTGGGAACCATTTTAAAAGTATTAAAACGACAATATATCACCCTTAAAGTTGACAAACTGATAAAATTCTCTTTTTGGGGAGCAGAGAGCGAGCCATGTGTAGCATACTTACTAAGAAAGTAAGGGGTTAAAAGGCGTAAAACGATATACAGCTTATCTGAAAGTTAAGTAAAGATTTATAATCGAAGGAGTTTATAGTTTGTTTACAGTTTGTCAATGATCAGGTTAGGTAATAAAAAAAACTGTACGCACATGGTTTTTTTGGTAATCTATACTGTATATATACATAAAAAAAAACACATATAAACGAAATCTTTCGAGCTATGACGAGACGCAGACGGATTGTTTGTAAATTAGGACTTCACCTGCGGAATATCTCTGACAAACGTAACCGATAAGACTCGAAAGGACTCTTTGCCTCTCTTTTCCATTTTTGCTCTCTCCCTCTTTCTTTCTCCTTCGAAAATATCAATGTTGTCTAATGGGAAATTTTACAGTTTTTTTTTGTCCCTACCCATGTTTTACTGATATATAGAGACATATTTATCTAGCAGATGATATTTTACATTTTGTTTCCCCCTTATAAATATGCACGAATAATCGTTAGATTCATGTTTATATCACAAAGATATTTGGAATCTTTTGTTTATAGAAACTGGTTAAATTTAAAATACATATATAAACAAAGATGTATATTGAGTAGGGCAATAGAAAGCCCAGATGTTAAATAAGTTAATTAGGCATTCGCTTTGGTTTGTTTTTGCCAAGAATAACCTCTTTGAAATGCCTGGTTGAATATTAAAAAATTGTAGTTTCTTTCATCTGTCAATGACTTAAAAGAGTAATAAATATGAGAAAGAAAGTTGGTTCCTTAATTAGAATACATTCGAAACTACATTGAATAGCACATATATCATATATTGTAGATGTTTCCCTTAATCTTGAAAAGCTCTTTGTAGAGGGGTTATTGGTCGAGTCAAGTTGCCCTCACCTAAAGGAGTTTTATCAAATATTATCGAATGTATTCTTTTGATATATTCCCTTAAAAAAGATAGTCGAAAAGGTTGAATATTTCGGCACGGTTAACGCATAGTTTTTTTTTTTACCTCTGTCTCTCAGCCCTTCTTGCTTCTTTTTCTTTCGATGTTCTTATTTGCAGTTCGACAGGATAATAATAGCAAATAAGTAGAATAGAATTATAAATAGAATATGATTCCTCGGCTCATCTTATGGCTTTTTTTTCTGGTATCTATAATAAAAAAATTTTTGTGAAGAATGATCTACAAAAGATAATACAAAGATTAAAAGAGAATTATCAAAGACTTTAGCGATGTATTCGTCGGAACTTGAAAGATTTTGGTTCTTCAGAGGGTACTTTTTCCAACTCAGGTCATATGATAAATGATTAGCTTCCTTTTTGTTTACAGTCCATCGCCGTACTGAAGTGTTTAGGAAATGAGAGCATCTGTATGCAATGTATGCTTTTTCTCATTCATTCGATGAGTACAACCTAATCGAGAATAGAAAGAGAAAGAGAGAGTAAGAGTTGGGGCGATAGCGGGGGAAGAAAAGTAGAGAATAAGAGAGCAATATTCTTATTCTCAACTTAACATAATAGAACTTAGTCAAAGAGAAAGAGAGGAGAGAGGAAAACAGTATTGGAGGTATAGAAGAAAGAGAGAAAATCATAAATTGATGATTTAACGTTAGAGAAATTAACGGGTATCTATTGCTTTGTTTCTTGTAGCCTTATTATTTTTATCTGTCTACAAAATTAGTACATTATTTTGAAAGAGTACACTATACGGTTAATTGCATTACACCTTGCGAAGAATATACGTTGAAGAGTCTTCAAAAATTCACTAATGAAGATTAACAGATTTAACATTTATTAACAACAATTACAAGTGACGCCTTATTCGAAATAATATGAGATAATAGTATTTATTCAATTAATTTTAATTTTCAATATAAGCATATATTTTAATAATTTGTTAGATTAGTATCAAAACATAAAAGATGTAAGAAGAAAAATACTGTTATTTCTTTTATTTGATATTATTTATATTAATACTTTATTAAAGGGCGTTACCCTAATTAATTCGGTACCTTTAAATATTATTATCGCTCTTAGTTGTTTGTTTAGAACTATTTTAACATGTTTTACAGTTTATACTTGAATATATCATATATATTTTGATATATAGTATATACTGTTTAACTCTTTGTTTTATTTATTATTACAATTATTAATTATTTTCATCTATTAAACCTATCATATTTCTTTAATTATTTATTAACCTTTAATGATTTTCGAATTGAAAAAGCGGAATTTTACAGTATAAACGACTAGAATCGACCCGAATAGTCAATTGGAAAAGTTAATTACCTGTAATAGAACTATATCATTAGCTTGTTAGCCTGCCTTTAATTAGGAATAAAATGGATAAATAGCGATTCTTTTTAATAAACATATCCTAAGGAAAAATATTTTCTATCAAAAGCGAAAGAGAAGTGTGCAATTCTATTAATTTATTCAAGTTTGATATTTAAAGTTCAAAAGAAATGTTTGATAGGCCTACGCAAAATATATTTGCATTTTGCTAACGAATGCGGTTGTAATCTTCCTTTGTGGTTATATAAATTTTAAAAGGATTCGATATGGTACACAATAGAATTGTTAGGGAATATACAAATGGGCGTGTGGAAACTATTAGAATCCTTCTTGTTTACATTTAAGTTTTGGCGCGAAAATAAAAGTAACGGAATATATGTAAGAGTAGATATTGAAAAGGAAGGAGAGGGGGAAAAAACAGGCAAAGCGGTTACAAATTTCAAACATGGTATCTATTTTTGCCAAACTAAGTTACAAACTGGCCGGACGAGCCGGAGGCTATTGTTTACAAATAAAAAAGTTAGCGTGATGCGGCTGTTGGCTGTAGATTACTCGGTTCGAAATCGATAACGAGAAGGAGTCACGGAACAATGGCGAACTTTGCTTCTTTACTTGGAATGTCTCCTCCCTCCCATAAGACTTTTACGACCTTAAACGACTGAATAAGTGGATTTGAGAGGAGAAAATTGGGATGGACAAGAACCATTCAATTCTTTATTGATTTCCTTCTCTCTTTCTCTTTTTTAGTATGTTAAAAGAACTGCTCACTTTTTCCTTCTATATCTAATTCGAAAGAGTGTAAATAATGGAGAAGAATAGATAGCTTACGTTCGTCTCGATGGAAATCAGACTCTTAGGCCTAGGGAATGTATTACGTAAGCGAGATGAAAGACAATTTGCGTGTGCGTGTAGACTGGAGAAAATTGATTAGCTAACTCTCAGCGACTATGGATTATCAAACGGTTTTGCGTGTGAGGCATATAAGCCTTAATGCTTTATTTTCTCTTTTTTTCCAAATTCTTCTCTTTTTTCCCTTTTCCCTTAATGTTTCACTGATTATATTTCGAACTTTTTTCTTTCTCTCTTATCTCTCAGTTAAGGTTCGTCATCGTCACTCTCTTTACAATTTACATTTATTTATTTCCTTTACTCTTTTCTTTATTTCATCTAAAAATGTTACAATCTCTTCTTCATTCATTCTCCTTTACATAAGAAACCTTCTTTTTAATAAGAATGTCAAGCTTTAAGGCGACAGAAGAATTATCGTTGATCATTGTAAACAAGAAGAGAAATTGACGATCTTTGAAGTTGTCCCTACGTATTTATAGTATCTTTTCACATTTTTAGGTCAAGCTAACGAAATTATGCGTTCCCTAGCAACTAGTCAAAAGTTGGTGAAAGAATGCAAAGACGTCCTTTATTAACCTCTCCAAGTTCCTCATAGGAAACAGTTCAGCTTATGAAAACTAATTTGGAATAGGAACCATACCACATGTATAATAAATGTATAATAGAACCTTATAGGATAAATGTCGCGGGAAATTAATATTCCATTCAATTTCCATAAGTATATGAAGCGTTTTTCTTTGTTTATTAAAACAATTAGATAATCGTATTTGGCCTTTTTTCACTCTTTCCAAACGATTGCTTGACTTTTGTCTATCTTTTCAAGAGTGCATTATACATACAGACATTGCAGTGAGCCCGTATCGCAAAATATCAACATGTATATACTATATATATATCATATATATACAATTTATAGCACATAAGAAATGTGCATACAATGATCAACACATATATAATACGTTCAGTGTATATCTATGCCTTTTTAATCCTATACACCAATAGATCAAGGTAAGAATATACGTGGGAAAATTATATAGATTACCGAATGCTTCTGTATGCAATATAAATACATTATTTCAGTTTTTATAACGTGTCGTCATTATTTGTTTTCTATTATGTCCAAATATTTTGATTGTCTAAGTGAATCAAGTTGATAAATTCGTTAACAGATTCATTAAAAGTACTATTTATTATTATTATTGTATCATCTCTCACCTACAATTTGGTCCTTGACATTCCAATACTTTATTTCTTCGAAATCGTCTCACATAATGATTAAAGGAAGCTTATTGTGTAACGTTCCTTATAATAGCGAATTATTTCGTAAACTGAATGGTTTTTTCTATTTTGCTCCTACTTTTCTTCGTCTTTTTCATTTTTATCTCTATCTTTACCTTTTACATAGATTTGACATTTTTTAGTCTCTTAAATGGCCATTTCATTGAAAGAGAGAAAGATATATGATCACCTTTCGAAGGCCATTGATATTTTTCATTTTCAAAGTGAGAACAGCACATGTACGATGATTGAAATCCTTTAGTAGCGTTAACAATAAGCTTAAATGTCATAATAAGAGTGTACATGACCATTTATATTTCTCTCTTTTATTCATTTTCTTTAATTTATGTCTAATTATTATTGTCTTAACATTTAGTATTGAAGTACTTTTCTATTTAAATATCCTATTTACATTCCATGTAAAATATATAAAGACCTAATTATAATACATCTACGACGTTTATATAAATATGTATAAATGTATTTATGTATGTATGCATCTATGTATATTTATGGAATGTTTAGGCCTATGAAGATATTCTCTTAATAGATCACATCTTATACCTGCTGCATAGCCCTAATTAATTGCAAATGAATTTTTCTTATAGATTGCAGTGATCAAACACTTCGGAAAGATAATGAAGAGAACTCCATAAACTCTGTAGATCCACTGGATTGTATGTTTAATTATCATCAAAGGATTATATGGAATTCCGCACTATAAAAGCCAATTTATTCACTTTCGACAGTGCGACGGTTCATCAAAGGTCTCTATTAATTCTTTTTAATTTTTTCCCCCAAACTTTTTCCGGTGAATAATGCAAAACAAACTAAAAACCGATTTTATTTCTAATTAGTTTTTTAATATAGAGTTTTTTATTTTAATGCTTAATTAAAAGTCCTAAATCATTTAATGTATTAAAATAGGCTAGGGAGAGAGAAATGAGAGGTAAATAGATAGAAATATGAACAATAAATCGTATAGGAGGGTATATTATACGTATGAATGTAGGTGCGTGCAAACGCTGAGGTGTATGTATGTGTGTATGTATGTATGCATGTATGTATGTATATGTGTGTATGTGTGAGAGAGAGAGAGAGAGAGAAAGAGAACGAGAGAGAAAAACAGAGAGACAGACAGAAAGACAGAGAGGAAATAGATAGACAAATAGCTGAAGATATAGGGAAAGAAGGCGAAAGAGATTGAATGAATGAATGTATGAATGGAAGAAAATCAATATGAAATGTTGTATTAAAATTTATTGATTATGATTAAAAAACAAAGAGAGTTTTATTCACTTTTTCTGTTTATTATGTGTCTATTAAACAGAGTATATAATATATAGATATATATATATATTAGTATTATATATATACAGTATATATATATATACACAATATAGAACTTTTTTATTCCTTTATTTAAACTTTCATGGCGTTTTTTTTTAATAAAAAAAACCGTTTATTAAGTCAATTCTTTTAATTCTCTAGTGTCAAGGTTATCGGACTTCACTAAGGATTTAGGCTTGAGGAAAACCCCAACTTGTTTATAGGCTTAAACTTATCAAATATATCCGCATGATAGAATTTGGTAGAAAAAAAAAACATAAAAAAAAGAAAAAAAAAGTCCTCTCTTCCTCTCTTGATGTCTACCCCTCCCTCCATCATTCTTCCACGGCTCTTGCAAGTTCTTTACGTCTTATTATATAGAATAATTTGACATGGAAGGAGAAAAATCTTTAACAGAGCGCAGGTTTCCACTCGACTTTTGATTGTTAATAAGAGTTCAATAATTTAAAGTAAAACATCGTTTCGATCTTCATAAGCTAGGCGTTTTTTATTTAATTATTAAAATATCGACAGGTATAATTTGCCTATTTGTTAAATAGATCTTTTATGCATAATCAAATCCTATGTTTAAGGTAAATTTTAGGGTGATAATATGCCTGTTGGGTATTAAATAAAGTACATATAATACGGTGTTACACTATACAATATACAAATGAATACATATATACAATAGGCTAGATATATAAATAGAAAAGTTTATATATAGATTTTGATATGATTCAATCTCTTCCATAAGTGCAATTCGTAAAATGAAAAGTTTTATCTTTAATAAAATATATAGATGTTATAGTTTACTTGAGCCTTTACTGAATACTCTTTAATAAATGAAATCTGCAATTACCAAGCGTTTCCTTTCAGAACAAATAGAGTTTAAATACTGCATTCAATAGGCCTATTTACTATACTAAAAACAAGCTGAAATGGATAAAAAGAAAAGAAAACTGGGAAAAAACTGCAAGCAATACATTTAATTCTTTATGAATATTTTATGAAAAGCGGTGAAGAACAATCGGTTTCGTAAAAGAGCGTAAGATGAAAAGACGCCGGCGTACCTGGCCGATTCGATATGTTTACATTACGTGCCGACTTGCAATATTCGATCGACTGCAATGAATTTTGCAGTTTGATTCTGACAGCAATATTTTTACGCACTGAAAATTCTTCCTTATTCGTCGAAAACTAGAGGCATTTTTATTGAATATTTTATTGCTGGGCTTTTGTTGTCGAGTGAGCGAGAGAATGATTAAGTTCTGGACAAAATTGTCCGAGATTTATTCCAAGGGCGTTTCTAAAAGGGGCAATTTCACTGCAAATTTTCCACCCGTTTCCTCCTTTCATTTGTTTTTTTTATTGTTTGAAATTGAGTGCGTAAATAGTATAAGAAAAATGGCTAGGGGCGGATTCTTTCTGCTCAACTTTGTTGTTCAAGTGTTTAAGCGTTTCCGTTTAGGGGCTATATTGATTACTGCCTTGTTCAAATATTATTCTTTCACAATTAATAATAATATCGTTTTTAATCAAGTAGCGCCTAATCTTCAATAGAGAACAAAATAATAAAAAGAGAATAACAAATATGCAGTACATTCTACTGCAATTTTTTTTTTGCAATAAAATTACTTTAACCTCTCCTCTTTTTTTATTATAGACTTAATGTATATATATATATATATATATGTCTATATATGTATAAGTATACGTGTGTGTTTGTGTGCGGGAAAGGTGTTTTTCTTAATCTTGACATTTTTGTATTATCAAATTAGTAATTAAATAGAATTAAGAATAGAGGGAAAACTGTAAAATGAATCTTTGATCTGTATATAGATTAGAGAATTAAGAAAGAATTCGGGATTAAGATACTCTAGACTGGTTTCTCGTTCGTTACTCCTTTTAGTTTTTTAATTAACTAAATGGTTGATATCAGACAGAGCGATCTTTTACAAGTAATAGAATTTGAATAGATTTACATAATGGCAATCAGTAAAAATCTCTGAAGAATTCTACGGCCGAGCTAACACATTAGACGCAATTAGACGATTTCGTCTTTTCATACAATTTAAGGGGCCATACACAATCATGAGCGTCACTAAATTATTAATAGTAGACGAATTCGTAAGTAAAAATAATGATAGGAGACTAGGAAAGAAGAAAAGAGAAAATATATAACCTAAAGAAGCATCTGTAAAAAATCCATTAGCACCTTAGAAAACAAATTGAAGAAGAGAAAAAGAAAGGCGAATAAGGATAGTTAAAAGTTTTTGGGTAGAAAAATAAGAATCTCTATCCCTAGATAATTGAGTTGCTCTGTCGAAAAAGTCAAAAGCTGGACCGACGCGATAAAGGAAAGAAAGCACCTGCCTAAACGACTGTTACATAACCGATCTCAGCCAATTAGCGCCAAACTCTCAGTGTTGACTGCGCCACCTACCGACCGTTAGAACCAACAGTCTGTTGTAAGTATCGTTGCCGTGTGGATTATTAAGAGTTGGTGAACTTAAACAAAAAAAAAGAGAGAAAAGAAAAAACGAAGCGAGAAAGCAAAGAGAAGTGAAGAGAATTAGTAATGGGAACTGTAGAAAGATGCATCTACCAAACAAACAAAGGTTTATTTTCATTTCTGTCGACAAACTAAAACATAATGTACGTTTGTTTTATATTTTTATTCTTTCGTTTATTTTCTCGTTGTACAAGAAAATTTCTTGATATTTTTTATCTTTAAATAAAGTAAGGATATAAAAAAAAGTATAGCCTCTCTTGTACAAACTAATATAAAGACAACAACATGTATTAAGTATGTTTGTAATACGAATTGTTAGTATTATTACTATTATAGATAGCGTACGATGGAGAGGCGTATTACAAATGTTCTTGTTATGTATAGGGAACCTATAATATATTAGAATAATTCTATTATAAAAGCATTTAATTAAAATTGATCTATTATTGATTTATATCGATGTTTTTTAAAAAAAAAGTGCAGGAAAAGAAGAAAAAATTATATTTAAAGTCATTAAAGTAAAAAAAAAAAGAGCTATATTGAAATATACAAATAGAATATATATACAAGTTTCTTTATAGGGGAAAATAGACAACAAATGCAATTTTGATCTGTTTCCCTAATTGTCTATCATTTTTTCATGTGTTAAATATATTCGTTAAATATCTTCAAAATGTCACAGACGCCACTTGACCGCTTCGGCCTTCTTCTAAATCACATGATCGATTATGCTCGCGTTAGTTTGTCTACTCCTTACTACTACTGTTTTGGGTGAGAAGATCATCGATTTTGAAATATATGATGCTACCCCGGCTAACTTTAGTGTCGGTCCTCTTTTGAGTTCCGGTGTTAGGGAAAAGAAAATTATCCTACTCAAAACTCATGCTGGTGCCGAAAAGAATTTCACTATTACTCCTTCCGGTATTCTCAAGACCAAAACTACTATTGATAGAGAAGCTATTTGTCCAAATAAAGCGGAATGCAATATGACTTTGGAGGCTGGGATTTTACCTGCTGAAAACTTCCAATCCTTGACAATTAATTTAAAAATTAGGGATGTTAATGACAATACACCACGATTTCCTTTTGGGAGAATAAAAGTAAAGTTTTCCGAAGCCGCTGAACCAGGGGATTACGTGACTATTCCGCCCGCTTCTGATCCAGATTCTCCTAGGTGAATATAACTTCTCTCTCTCTCTCTCTCTGTGTCTCTCTCTCTCTCCGACCGCTTCATATCCTCTCTCACACTCATATTCTCTTATTCTCTCTCTATATCTCTCTCCCTCTCTCTCTGTCTCTCTCTCACTCACTCTATCTGTCTCATCTCTCTCTCTCTCCCTCTCTCGATTTCAGTCACTCGCTAACTCGCTAACTCACTTACTCATTCTCTCATCTGCACGCTCCCTCTCTCCCTCTCTCCCTCACTTGCTCTTCCTATTTTCTTTTCCATATTTCTCAATCTATAATCTATTGTTGTCAGATAAGCAAAAATCGTAATCTATCTTCCATCATTCACAATTCAGCGTAGCTCTTCTCTTAGCAATTTAAAAAAAAAAAAAAACACAGACATGATATTTTATTGACAAAGAAAGTAGTTTTTTCTATTGTTTAGACGCCATTTTTTATTGATGAACGTTCTATAGTAATTATCAGAAATTTTTCGATTGGTCGACCTTGTAGGTTGTTTTTCAACCATAGCAAAACTAGTCATTTATTTAAGTATAGAATAGGATCGAGCAATTAATTCGAAAACGTTTTCTATAGGTGACCACGTGTAGCCTAAAGGCTCAATGTCACTTTTTTGAATGGAATCTTATTCAAGAATTGAAGAGTTTGATTTAAAGATAGGAAGGTAGAAAATTTTAGGCGTCATTTTCTAAAAGTGCCTCGTTAAATATCTATTTTTACGTTTAAAAAGTGCAATAAGCAGACTGGTTGGGATGTGAAAAAAGGCGTCTAATATAGTATAGGGTTATCTCTAAACAAATTGCCTACCGCAAGCCAATATACACATAAAATCCACTTTTTTTAAATATAGATATATAAATAAACGAATATACTGTATTTATATACGAATTTATATATGTATTATCCCTTTTAGGTATTCCGTTCAACGTTATGTTCTCCGAAACGCAGTGGACAGATTCAATAATAAAATATTTATTCATAAACTTATCAAGAACAAAAACGTTGGCTTGGAAAATTTAAGGATTATATTGAATTCACGACTTGACAGAGAGCTAATAGAATCTTATACTCTACAAATTTTGGCCATAGATGGTGGAGATTCTAGGAGAACGGGAACACTTAAAGTTAGCGTTATTGTTGAGGATGCAAATGATCACGAACCAGTCTTTAAACAATCTGTCTATAAGGCAACAGTTCTTGAAAATATTACCAAGAATACTCCTATCGTTCAAGTTTCAGCAAGCGATAAGGATTCAGGTGATAACGGAAAAGTATCTTATTCGTGGAATTCCAGAACCGAACAAAATTACGCAAATACCTTTCGAATAGACTCAAAAAATGGAACAATTTTTCCAATTGTTCCATTAGATTTTGAAGATGTTCAGGAATATGAATTGTATGTTCTTGGCACTGACAGCGGCAGTAGTCCACGTTTCTCTCAAACCAAAGTTATTATAAATCTGGAGGACGTCAACGACAACGTACCCGATGTTCAAATAATAACATTGCACGACGACAGAGGATACGCAAGCGTAGAAGAGAATTCCAAAATTGGTTCATTTGTTGCTCATGTATCTATAACTGATCAGGATTTTGGTGATAATGGTCGAGTTAAATGTGTTATAGATGATAATGTTCCATTCGCAATGGAAAGTGGTCTAGAGAAGCAATATCAAATTGTTACGACTAAACAGTTAAATAGAGAAAAACAGAGTCAATACTTAATAACTTTAAAGTGCAAAGATTTCGGTAAAATACCAAACGTTGCTGATAGATTAATAGACGTTAGAGTATTGGATCTCAATGATAATTCTCCAGCATTTCAAGAAATTAAAGATCACAGAGGAAAAATATTAAAAAAAGGTAAGAAAAGAAATATCTCTATTCTTTCCTTTCACCTTTGTCCGATAGGATAGTATAAAAGAAGTACAGTGCAATAAATAGTATATATTATATATATCTAGGTATTCGATTACATAATATACAACACTATTGCATCACTTTTGGGTCCCAACTGTGTAAAGGTAGAATATTGTATAAAACTCAAAATATATACAGTTTCTTATGATAATATTAGTTGAAACAACAAACAATATGCTATAATAATAAAAATAATAATAACTCAGACTAAGTAGTCTTGTCAAAATCTGTCTTAATTCCCTTTCGTGGCGTGGATGAATATGAAAGGAGGGGAGGATATAAGAGGAAAAAGGAGAGGGATGGGGGGAGAATCTTATTTAGGTAAATAAATTACAGTTGCCTTCGATCTAGTTTATATCCAAGTTTCATTCATTGTTTTCTTTCCCTTTCTTCTTTTTCCCTTGATATTTTCTCGTATTTTTAAGATGAAAGTAGTATCTTTTACTTATTATTCATAAAGTTATTAAATATAGAGAATTATCAACTAATTTCTATCTTTCATAGATCAGTTACAAGTTGCGGAAAATGCCAGTATTGGTCACGTGATTGCAAGAATAAGAGCTACCGATCCTGACGAAGGTAGGAACGGAAGCGTAATTTATACGCTAAAACAAATTGACCGAGTAAGCGAACGGCTGTTGGAAATTGATCGTCGAAGCGGAATTATTCGTGTATCCAAGAATTTGGATAGAGAAAAATACGGAAGAATTCGAATTAGAGTAAAGGCATCGGACGAAGGCTTAGTTAGTAAGCATACGTCGATAAAGTTGACGGTAAAGATACTAGACGTCGACGATAATCTTCCAAAATTTGGCCAAGAAAGCTACGAAAAAAGCGTCTACGAAAACAGACCAATTGGTACATTTGTAGTTCTGGTTAGCGCTAATGATGATGATGTGAAAGATAAAGAGGTTCAGTTACGTTTCTCACGGCCCCAGGATTATCAGATTTTTGATATGGACGAGAGTGGAAGGATTACTACTAAACAAATATTCGACAGGCAAGGGCCTATCTAATACCGTGTCTTGAGGGGATATTCTCAAATTTTACCTTCACCCTATAGTCAATAACCATTGCCACCTTTTTCCCTTTAACATTACAATTTATTATTATTAGTACAAGAGTAAAAAGCATAACAAAGAGAGCAAGATACAGAAAAGAAACGATAGAGTGTATCTAAAGATCATATTTTTCCTTTAAAGATTATAGTTGATAATTGAGTACTTAGAGTTTAACAGACGAAAGTTTTGCCATCTTTTAACAATTCAGTACTCTCTATTCATTAACTATCTTTTTTCTGAAAGAGATTTATATAACGAGTGAATCAAAGATCACTTAACAAATCATCAATCATTTACTTATCATTCTACGCTTTGAATCGAGTGAAGCACACCTGCACCAAATTGGATATCGAGTGCTATAAGAGTTAATTAGTAGTATTATTATGTAAAATTAATAATGTAAAGAAGAGGTCTTTTATTTTCAAGTACTATCCTAGATAGAAACTTTGAGCAAATCTTTTCTAGTCCTTTTCTTTAAAGATCTTTGTATTAAAACCTCACCCCTACCATTGTTTGTGATTGTGTATATGTCTCTCTCTCGCTCTCTTTTCCCTCGGACAGAAAATTAAATAGGCCATTTGCCAATAGAGAAAAACGGGATTCTTATACATTAGTCGTAATAGCTACTAGTGGACCTAGCCACCGCAAAGTTCAGCAATCGGCCAGGGTTACTGTCGATATTGCCGACGAGAATGATAATAAACCTGTGTGTAATATGCCGATGCCTGCGAGGGACGGAACTGTATTTATCGCCAGAAGTTCGGGTATCGGAACAGAAGTTACCAAGTTACATTGCGAAGATGAGGATATTGGAGAAAATGCTGATTTAACTTATATTTTATTATCAGGGGAAACGGACTTGTTCCGGTTGGACCCAAAGAACGGCCTAATTACCGTAACTGGCGATTTAAGGGAGGCGTCTTCGGAATACGTATTAGATATTAAAGTTACAGATAATGGGGAACCAAAAAACTTTACCAACGTACATTTGAAGATAAAGATCAATGATACGCAAATTGGTCAAGTAGATTCGACGCCCTTCTTCTCAAATATAACGCTCAAAGTTGTAATTGGAGTGACTTGCTTGGTTATATTGCTTGTCATCCTTCTAGTCGTAGTCATTCTCTTAAGACGGCGAAGACCGAATGATCCTATTGAAAAAGAGACACCCATCAAACCGGAAACGGAGCGGATGCTTTTTGACAAGCCTTCTAACGGCTTGACTAACACGAAGCAGATGAACTTTAGCGCCGAATTGGTGCATGATCATTGTATGCAACCGAATAGTACAGCAATCGACGGTAGAGGTTGTTATGGAGACGAGGTGAGTTTTTAATTTATATTTTTTCCCCTTAACCTCTTAGGATGGTCGGTTCATTCATTTTAAATAAACAAAACAAAGCAAAAAGTAAAAACAAGAAAAGGAAAGAAAAGAGAGAAAGAACTCCGCAAAACAAATATTTTATAGTTAAAGAAAAGATCATAAGATAGAGAGAAAAAAAGAGGATAAGTAAAAGAGAGAAAACGTTTTTGGTAGTTTTAATGAGACTTTTTTCTTCTTTTTTTTCCTTTTCTTTTAGTAATGCATTGCTAAGGATTCAAGTTTGAATGAGTATATTGAAGTTTTTTTCATGCAATTACCCACAAAGCGTACGTTTGCTAGCTACAAAAAAACTGTACCATGCTACTATTCTCTCTCTCTTTTTTTTATTATTTATTTTGTTCGTACACTGTGAAGGGAAAGAGGAGCGGGAGAGGGTGGGGAAGGGAGGGGGGAGGGGAAGGGCGGGAATTATTAAATATAATGCATTATATAGAGGTGGGGACGAAAAGAGAAAAAAAACCTAATACAAACAAGCCTATAGCATCCAATTAATCATCTAGACTTTTTCCAAATATTCAAAGCCGACTATCTGGGGAACAATACGTCTCTTCTACCAATTTTCGGTGGGTGGAACTGTTTTAATTTGCTTTAAAAAAATGCCTAATTCATCAAATTGACCAACTGCCAGCCTCTCTTTGAAAGGAACGTTTCTCTCGTTTTTTTTCCTTTTTCCATAAGTTGACAAATGTCCGAACTTAATATCGGGCATTTAGAATCGACGCTTTTACTTTTCCTTCAATGTTAACTTTTTTTCAGACGTGTATGCGTGTTAAGGAGACGTCTCTGTAAAAGTGATATTAAGGTAAAAATATAATCGCCAAAAATTTAGATCTCGGGTGGAAATAGAAAGAGCGCTGTATTAGCGGAAGCGTTTTGTCCTTAGCGGAGACGCTTTTAGACGGTCCGAACACATTGCATGAGCAGCACCGTTGTCCTATCAATCAACGTCTAGGCTTCTTTCCTACGCAAAGGCTAAAAGGTTCTGTCACGGTGCAACTGTCTAGGGGCGTTTCCATTCTCCGAGGGGTACGGTAGAGGTGTATACGGGTCATTGAAAAATTAGAAAGAGGTCTATATTCCTAAATTTTATTTCACTGATTCAATTTAGCCAAAAAGAGACGTTTTCGTTTATTGAGAGAAATGTTTATGGCTCGATGACTAAAGAAATTATCTTTAAACACTTTTACGCTCAAGTTCAAAGTCAAAAAAATATATAGGGAATAGAAGAGAAGATATATAGGAAAGAAGAAAATAAAAGAATAAAAAAAGAGAGAGCATATTCTACGATCAGTTATTATAGGCTTAGAGTTACCTAAATGTTAAAAGAAAGGCCAAAGGATAAAAAATAAATTACTTTGTTTTATAGTAAACAAAATTTTGTTTACGTAAGCTTACTATTGAAGTAAACGACCCTCATTTAAACAGACGTCTAACAAGTACCATTGAGTAGATTAGAAATTTATTTGGGAAGGGTCTTACATTAGTAGTGAATTGGGGAAAATAATATTAGTAGAAGGTAAGAAATCCCAATGGTTCTATTTGTGAGAAAGACAAATCATTGAGGGGTGGAAGAAAATTTTCTCCCCCTTTATAGCCAATACCCGAAAGATGCTCAATAGTTGCCATTAGGCATCACCGAAGAAAATTTTCGCCTGGTTTCCCGTTTCGCAATCGAATTTACAAGTAGAAAATCAAAATGGAACTTAACACTAATTTAAAACTAGTAGTTGGTCTGTGAGAAGACTTACGTATTATATACCATCAATTTTGGTGCCAACATCCTAGTATGGCTGGATGAGAAGCATTTGGATCAGGACATAATCCATTATTGGTTAATTCTTGGGTCAATCCTGGCTTAGATATGCACATATTAAAAGATGAAAAAAAGGGGTACAGAGAGGAGGAGATTCCATTATATTTATTCAAATAACTTAAGAGAAAAAGTTCAAGTATAAACAGAACAAAATAACAAGCTGTGTCAACACCAAACCCTCGACCGAGAGGTTAAATCTCAAGCGTCACCTCTATTGCGTAGAGGTCAAAGTTGAAGGTATTAGAAGGAGAGTTCCCGAGATTTTAATTTTCATTTGACAAGCTAGTTGTATCCGCAAGGAATTCGATTCATAGAAATGAATTAAAACACTAGAGGCGTCTATTTTTGCCTAGCGTCTCTTGCAGTAGATTTTATTACTTTACGGTTGGCTTGACTTGAAAAGAACAGTTACACGAAGATATCTAGTCTAAGTAGACGATTATTGGAAAAAACAATTTTCCTCTGTAAAAAATCGAAAAAAAAAGAGAAAAAGAGTTGAAACTATTCAGGTTGTTCATTTACTATAAAACCTATATATATTGTATATTTATATACAAGTTTCCGTTCTCCTATTCCTTTTCTACAACTGTTTTGTATGTAGAAAATATTGGAAAATATAAAGACTAATCGATAATGAACGAATACACTTCGATAACTAATCGATAATCGCCAATTACCAGATGAGACGAGACGAGTGCTTTGAAGTAGCGACAAACTCCCAGAAATAGTACTTTTCGATAAGTTCTAATCGCCGTTTATTTTGGATTAGTTCGACTTTACACATTTCCCCCTCCTTCTTCTCCTATTAGCTTTTCAATATTTAAACCTTTTTCTCCTCCCACCTACCTCCCCCCCACCCATTTTGTCCTTCTCTTCTCCAATTTTCTTTCTTTTAATGTAAATTATTTTGTCCTTAACCATTGTTGTTAGGGAATACACTATCTTGTCACCAGAGCTGAGACCTAAAGTGGTTTTGAATTGTTTGCATAGTAATTTGTCTCTGTTAGAAAGATGAGAGAAGAAGATAGACAGAGGGGAAAAAAATATTGTCAAATACAATTAGTTTTTTTCCCTTATGCGTGCTCGTCGAGAAGTCGTAAAGATGTAATAAAGTACTACTTGACCCATTAATTTTCAATACCGCTGGAGTCAGTTCCTTGTCACGTGATTAGTGGAAAATTTACGACAGTCATCCAACAATAATTTGAAGTTAATGCGTTTTGTGGTTCGAAAACAGTTTACTAATAAGTAATAAGACACCGTTTGGACCGCAATTTTTCATTATCTAATTGTATTTTATAAAGTTTGCAGAGTTTTCCCAAAACGACAAAGACACGACAAGCGTTTGTCCATTTCTGTCTTAAGCCTTTATTCATTTTCTTACTCTTTTCGAAAGATTAATATTACTAGCCATCTGTGCTTTCTATTTCGAAAAGAGGGTAGTCTTAAAAACAGGCCTTTTTTTATTTGCTCTTTTTTAAAGTAAACGAAATATTTTTAGTAAAAAAGGCTAACAAAGGGAACGTGTTTTTCCGTATGAACGAAAGAGAGAATGACTAAGTCTTATTTACATAATTAATTAAAGGAAAAAAGGAGAAAGGAGAGAAAGAGAAAGAGAGAGAGAGGTGTGGCGAGGGAAGTAGAATGTGAATAAGGAGAGGGTAAAGGAAAAGAGATACGAAAGTAAGATAGGGATAAGGAAAATAGTTAAAGAATTTGTCTAATAAGACGCTAAATGAACTCTATGTACACTATATATATATATATACAGTATATATAAATTAGAGAAAACCTTTTGCATAATTAAGAAGATACAAATGTATTAAATTACCTATAAGAAAAAATAGTAAGATTGATTTTTTTCGACCAAAACACTTTTCGTGTTTGATAAGGATAATTATACTCGTTACTTGGATACTGAAAATAATTTTATATATATATGAGTCTTCCTCTCTTTAGTGTCTATCTCGAAGGATTCTTGAAATCATTTAGAGAGAGAGATTGAGTGAGGGAGGAAGGGAAGAGAGGTGTAATGAAGTTATATACAATATATATACTGTATATACTAATATATAAGTACTGCAGAGCTTAATTATAACAATAATACAGAGAGAATTAATGTAATATAATGGATATTTTAAGTAAAAACAAAGCAGAATATCATCTCTTCATTTACATTTTTTCAATAAATATATCAATTATGAGTATATAGATGTATATCCCTTTGATCATTGATTTATACATATTGTATTTCTATAAACTCCAATCTGATTCTATTAAATAAATGTCAATTGGAGGATTTTCTATGATTAATTCATCACTCGAATACCGAAAAGTTTCTTCTCTCATCTTTACCTTTCCTATTACTTAACTCCCCATTCTCTTTATAAAGGTATTTTCATCTTTTAGCCTACGTTTCTTTTTTTTTCTTTATCCTTCATTTTTTTTATCAAAGTGCATAGTACGTTGCCTTAAAACTAAACTTTATACTCCTCTCCTCTCTCAAACGGCGCGTGTTCTGATTCATACAAGCAGAGATATCTTTATAATATATACATATATATATACGTGCACCGATGCTGGAGACATGGCTAGCTTTTGGCAGGTGTTTATCACTACTCTTTATAAATTTAATATGGTATTAGTAAAAGATAGACAAGAATGAATGAACTATCGCTCCTATCGTGAAAGATGACGATTATAAGAGGCGAAAGCTATTAGCATAAAGAAAAAAAAGGAAAGACAGTGTCTACGCCGTTTCGTGATGCAATCTGGAAAAGAAAATATTTGTTGACGTGTTCGATGATAGAAGCTGACGCAGATAATGACGGATTATCTTATGCTATACTATTAGATATTAACTCATATCTTACGGAAGTATGTTGAAAGTAGTCGATAGTAGGTTGTAAAGGGGAGTCCATTAATTATAAAAAATGACAAATTATACTTTTTTGACCACTCTTTTATAAAATTATCTTCTATTAGGCCTACATGGTCCAACGTTTCCTCCCTAATAAGGAATAACTGCATAATAGGATAAAGACGTTGGTAGATTTTTTTCCCTTCCCTCCTTTCTATTTCATCTAAAAAAGTTGCCTTAAAATAATTATCTATTTAGGTGGAATTGTGGCAAACTAGGTAAATTACGTAATAAGGAGAGGTAATACTATCTTGAGTGTACGGTGCCCTATATCATAATAGCTTTTTAATCCAAGAGCTTTTAACGCTTTTTTCATATATATCGTATTGAATTTATATAAAAGAAACAAGATAATGAATAACTGTTCTTCCAGTTGAATAAAAAATTGAGAAGGACGACAGATGCTGACTAAGCATTTAAAAGAGAATGGTAGTTTATGTAAAACGCTAGGCTTGACTGATTTCATCCTTATGCTACTTGTTCCACGAGTATCTCTTTTTTAAAACATAGGCTCTCTGGCCTTTCACAGAGAATATTACTTAGACGGTAAAAGTAAAGTCGTATTTCAAAGAGGGTAGCAACATTTGAGATGCTCAGTCTTCATTTGCAAAGAAAAACACTGTATTATGAATAATACGAATAGAATCCAAATATTCTATGTGATTAATAACGTTTTTCAGTTTTTTTTTTCTACTGGGTAAGAATATAAAAATACCATATACTGCAATATGATATTATCAAATATCATGAATGTTTATTGCACATGCTGTAGCATCACCTTCCACCTAGGAAAGCCTAGTTATCAAACCAACCTTCCGACAAATCTTATCTCTATTTCCACCCACCGACCTTTGACCCCACCAAACTCCTCTACATAAACAATCTATGTCTTTTTTATTTTTCAGAATGGTGCTCAAGGCTCATGGCGCCTACTGGCCAAATGCGGAATAAACGAGGTAATATCAGTAAAAACGATTCGAAAAAGGTCAATAAAATCGGTGAATGATAGTCGTAAATCATTGTCACCGATTCGCATGTTCCTGCCCCAGACACGCGTAAATACACGCCCAAGTTAAGCGTAAAAAACGGAACAAAACGGTTCAGAGAGCGGCTACCATAAAGAATTTTGACTTATAAATACATTTATATATATATATATTATATATAAATATATATATATATATACAGCATATTGAGCATGCATAGATGTCATCCTACTCCGACAAGGGTTTCTTTATAGAATAACTGCAAATAAGGTAAAGAAAATTACCCGAAGCAAGTACCTAATGTTCTCCTGTCGTTAACGATGATCACTTCCGAAGTTCTACCCCTAAGCTTTCTATTCTAGGCCTTTAAATTTTTCATTTACAACTCCTAACCTTTCGGTTCGTCTCCTTCAACGCCATCTATTGGGATATTATACGAATTGCGAACGTTGTAAATACTTTCCTGCTTCGTTAGGAGAGATGCTAATTCAATGTTATCTCTGTTTCTCTTGTTCCTCCTCCTTTTGTTTGTTTTCCATTAAGATTTACAAAAGATTTATCAGTAGCTTGGACCTTTTTAAAGCAAATAAATTTAAGAGACTAATAACGATGCTGATAGCCTAAGAGGGTTCCGCTTTATTGTCGTGCAATTTATAGCCATAAATAATCAACTAAATTGAGTTAATTTCTTTTTTACGCAAATTCTTTTCCGATTGATATTCAATCAATTAAATTCATAAATGTAATAGCTCCTTTTATTCTCCTTTTATCTACTTTCTTAACCTTTAGGGTACACCTGTCAAAGACAATGACGGTTCCTCAAACGACTCAGGTAGAGGAAGCGACGAAGGTACATATTGCAAATGTATTAAATTTTTAATAATCCTTTTCAATATTTTACGTTTTCATCAGGTGATCAACGAACTAAACTTGGTGGCAATCTACAAACTTTCCGCGATTGGTACCCATCTAAATCAAATCACGTTATTTATAAACGTGGTAAAGTTGATGTTCAACTGGAAAGAGACGATGTGCCAGAGTCTAACGTCTAGAGAGATTTTCAATATAAACAATATGCATAAATATATAAGTGTATATACAAAAGCAAAATGTATATACAGAAATATCTCTGTCTACCAATCCATCTCTTTTCATAAATATCTATATATCTCCTCAATCTCCCTTATCTCTCTCTCTCTCTCTCTTTCTTTTCTTTTTATTTTTCAATGTTTGATTTGTACAAAGAGAAAACAATATATATATATACATATATATATATATATATATATTTTACATAGCATTACAAAACTGCACTGGCAGTAAGAAACAAGAATGAACTTTTTACAGGCCTACGTCACTCTTTATATGATGTTAGTCTCAAAAAAAAACAAAAGTAACAAAATTGAAAAACTTGTTTTAGACTGATGGAAATATTTCTTTCTTTTATTTCTTCCTTTTTTTGTTTTTTGAATAATAAAACAATTAATAATGAAATTAATTTGAATTGTTATTCTATTCGATTTTTTATATATTACATTACAATAACATTTTAATAGGTTTGAGGAATATAATGAAGTGTTTACTGATTGTAATATAAGACTGTATCAATGAATATGGTAAACACTTGGTAATAAATAGATTGATCTGGGTCAAATAAATAATTGTTTAAAGAACAAGCTTTCAATTTTTTTTCCCTTTTTTTTTAGGTTCAAGATTATTGGAAATTGTTAAGAGAAGAGGAAATAGGCGAGAAGAGAAATTAAAGGAAAGAGTGAAGATAAAAGGAAAAAGATATACATGCATAGAGTATTTCTGTCTATATATTGTCAAATATATATAAATAAACATACTAAATGAAGATGTTAATATTATATGAAATACCATTGTTTATAATAATTAGTATATTGATATAAAGAAAATAAAAAATTAAGAGTTAGTTGTTTGCCTCAAGATATAAAGTTTGCAAATAAAACTATAGAGTTTATGCAAGAGTTTTTAAAAAAGGATATAGAAAGAATCAATAGAGATCAATAGGAAAACAATTGCGGAAAACAAACTGGACGCAAAGAGAACTGCTAAGAGAAGAAAAGGTATGAAAAGAATAGGAACAATTTTCCCTCTATCCATTCACCCGTATTTATTTAGCACGCAGCCGCTCGATAAATAGGAGCGTGTCAAGCGCATTTCTACCGGCATTAATCGAACTCTTGTATTTACGGATAAAAAGAACCTTAATAAAACTACTTGTCACGCCCAGATACGTGTTCGTTTGTAAAGATGCCATAGTCTTCCTGTCATTCGTAGTCCGAGAGAGGGCCTTACAACCAGCTTCGTCTCTCCTTTTCTTCATACGGCAGTTGATACATTGTCGTCTAGAAGAGAAGAGTGGGAAAAGGGAGATGATCAGAACCATTGAGTAAGTGAGTGAGAGAGTGGGAGAGAGAGAGAGAGAGAGAGAGAGAGAGAGAGAGAGGGAGGGAGAGAGAAAAATAAACAAATACTGAGTAAATATTGCATAAAACATTTTTTTTGCTACTATATGTAAATTAATATCGAGCGCCATCTTTGGTACATAATTAATAATTTATTAAAAGGATAACAAGGAATCGTTTGGCATTCGATAAAGTATAGGCAAAGAAATCGATATAAAGGTTAATAAAAGAGGTTAATTATTGAAGTCTTGGATGTATTTGTTGGCGCAGAACCTTTTAGTCTAGTTCCTTCTTTTCCTATTTCTACCACTTATACTTAAACAAAATAGTAGTAACTGGAAAACACATATCTATCTATGAATATTCATTACCTAATTTCTGAAGTATTTCACGTTCTTCGTATATTCTTCTTGGCTGTGGACAGAATGAAAAGAAAAAATTAGAGATAAGAAAAACAAGCGCAGCTGTCCATTGGTCAACCGCAAAGAGATTTAATTGTTTGCTTAAAGAAATTGGGCATTAGTAAGATGAATGTCCAGCGTGTTGGACGCAGATTAAAAATACCACCGTTTTATTGTTCTAATTAAGTAGTTTTCAGGGATTAAGATGATTAAGTAGTGCTCAGTCACGTTTTGCCTAATAGGCTGAAAAAATTATACGCTTTACCGTCGGCATTGGACGAGAAAATGACCGTTCTGCTCAGTCAACCGGTATGACAAACACTCTCTTGTCAAAAAACTCGAAAATTAATTGTCTTATATCGGATAGATGGCGCTCCGATTGAATGCGCCTCCCTCAAAGTTAATAATCTCTTTAGCCACTCATGAATATAATTGTTTGTAGGATAATCTCAATTAACTTTTCTTTATATGTTTCTTTATATTTTCTAATAAATACTTTATCTTAATTATTATATTATTGTTATTAGCATTAGAAACAATAATGACTAGCTACTCCAAAATTAATTTGTTTGTAATTTACAAACAGATTTGATTGCTTTTTATTAAATTCTCTGTATTTAGTTTATTAAGCCTTTATAGACACTTCCTTTCTCTCTGTCTCCTCCCCTTCAATCCCCCCGTTTTTTCCTCCTCCCCTTCCCCCTCTACTCATATACTTCGATTGCTAACATATATTTTAAATAGTGAAAAGAAAAGTTTGGAAAAAAGAAGGAATAAACAGAACTTAAACATCCGTAAGAAAAAAAAAGAAACTAGATAACGAGCAAATCATCAGTCGGACGCTGATTAGGGAGAAAAAGTCGATTGGAGAGATTGAAAAGGGCAGAAAAAGGATGAAATTTAAGATTGAGATAGAGGCTTTATGGGTGGTAGTAGCTTGTTGGAATAGACAGAGAGAGAGAGAGAGAGGGGGAAAGAGAGATAAAGAAGAGACACAGAAAAAGAAATTGAAAAACAGGAGGTAGGATAGGGCATTCAAATGGAAGGAATTGTTTATTTAGTTAACATACTTTTTATTTGGACTTAGATCTGTATTTATACTAAAAAAAACCCAAATTTTTGTTGTTTGAATCCCATAATCCTTAAATCTCATAACTCGTTCTTAGTAATCAAAAGAGAAAATTCATAACTGGTTATTTTATAAACGATAACTAGAGAAAAAACACAATTTCTCTCTCTCTCTCTCTCTCTCTCTCTCTCTATGTCTTTCTCTCTTTACATATACTTCTCCCTAGTAAACTTTATTCCGTCCTTCCTTACCAAACACGAGACTTTATAAATACATATAAAGTCAAGGTCACTTCTTATCATCTACTATTTACATAATACATCAGTTTATTTATTTAATTGATATTAATATTATATTATATAGAGGAAAAAAGACTCTATATAGATATTTATTTATAAATTGTTTAAGTAATTCGCTCATCTTTCTCGTCCACATCTTGCGATATATAAATTGATTAACGCGGAAGTAGATCGCTATATTATTAATATAGGCCTACATTAAGATAGGGAAGTGTAGAAAAATAAATTACTCTACTTATATATTTCTTTCTCACTCTTTTCCCCCTGTTTCTCTCTCTCTCTCTCTCTCTCTCTTTCTCGACACACATGCTCTTTTACTTCCTTCCTCCCCCTTAAACGCTATTTCTCCACTGCTCATATCTTCTCTCTGCCCTTCTATTTCTTTTTTCAAAACATGCTCAAGTATATTCTTACACATATACAGAGTATACACTTTATATATATACTGTATATATTTATTGTATATATTCTTAATGATAATAATAGATAGGCCTACGCGAAGAACTGATGAATATTAATTATTTGGTAAAATTACCAAGAGAGTTTATATTTTGAAAAATCGAAGAAACATTTTTCTCTTAGCTAAGGCGAAACTTGAGTCTATTTTTTCTTTATTAAATTTACAGAAGATTATCGCGTGATCGACTGTTTGTATTTATATTGTAGATATATTGGAACATGCTTGCGGATGTTTTTATTATTTTTGGCGTTTATTTCATGCCAGATGATGCGCAATTCTCTTCTTATAAATTTATACTTTCCTCTTTCTTCCTTGATTAACTGTAAAAATGTTTATATAAAGGGAATTGTTCTCGCCTCTCACCCTGATCTGAGTTTCTTTATCCCTCTTTCTCCATTTTATTTTCTTTTTAAGAAAAGAAAGAATTGAAGATAAAGAGGCAGAGAAGGAGAAGGAGATAGAGAAAGGAAGAGACGCCTTCTTCTTGGTAAATTAAATGACGTCATGCACTTGTAAAGTCTATTAACGTTTTATTTTTCCGTATGAGTATTTAGTGTTATATTTTTCCCTTTCTTCCTTTCACTTTTATTACTTCCTTTTCTCCTTCTTCCTCTCGATTTTATACCTGAGATTTTGTCTGTTTGAATAGGAAGAAGACGACGAAAGATATTCCATTTTTCCATTAATTAAACACACTGCCAAACCAGTCGCGTGATAAACCGACGTTTCTATATTTGCTCGCAATATAGGCCTAAGAAAGAAAAGTTCCTATTCTTACGGTTTATTGCGCTTTCTCGTCTTCATTGAATACATGGTAAAGCACTTAGACCTATTTTGTTCAATTAATTTTGAAAAAAGTCGCCGGTGTATATTGCGTGATTTTCAGTACGCTGAAGAAGGAAGTAACTCAAGAAAATACTTAGGGTCAATAGAAAGATGATTTAGAGAGCACCTGGCGCTAATATGAGTTTTCCATGAAAAAATTGCGCTTATTAGCGAAAATAATTAGGTTGTTCAATTGGTTACGTAAATGAAAAACTTGTTCATTCTAACCTCGTATATTTTTGGCAATCTCTCGTGACCAGAACACAGTTGACTATGTGATCTAGAATAGGCTATTTCTCTTCCCCTCCACGACGAATTCTTCTCTCCGAACAATCGATGCTAAGGACGGTAAAAGAGGAAAAAATATGAGATGATAATAAGGGAAATACGATAAATTAAGTGAAATTAGTTTTGTACATTCAGCTAATTTTTCAATACTTAAACAAATCAAGTCTATTCTGGCTTCATTTTCTCTTTAGTCATATGGATATAATCATAGGAGAATTTCTATTAAAAACTGTTATTTCCAGTAAAATAAATGATTAGGGACGGAGAGCTTTGCCAAGCAATTTTATGTAATAATTAAAGGCTAGAAGTTCGGTAAGAAAGTACGATAAAATAATACTACCAGCAAGGAAAATTCATTGGTCAACTAAAGAATTATACTCACGTTTGCTACGCGCTCCTCATTATCCGATATGCATGAAACATCATCTTCAAAAGCGTATCTCACAGACCCATTGACCGGTACAACACCGCCATCATCTCCTCTCCTCTGGTGATTTTTCTTTTTCCTACGCCTCTTTCTTATCAGTACGCAGCAAATTATGATAAGGATAGCGAAGAGGATGGAAGAACCTATTCCCAAGCTTGTTACTAGTGTAGTTTTCCCAAATTTATGAAAGAAGCTTGAAGACGATGCATCGACGATGATTTTGAATGATTTTGATTCTGATAATTTGCCATCAGATATTCTTACTTCAAAGTTGAATTCTTCTTCCGAATGATCGTCTATCTGACCCTTTTGATGTTTTTACCAAAACATTGATAAGAAAGGGGAAAAGGGACGGAAAAAAGAAGCAAAAGTAACGATTAAATCATAAATTATTAATAGAAAATATAATAAAAAACTATACATTTAGAAACAATTCTCCATCGGCCGTTATTAGAAAGAGACGTCTATAGCGACGTTGCGTGATTTCGAATGTTAAATTCGTCCCTAAATCCTTATCTGCCGCCCTTATCTTCCCAATTAACGTTCCGTAACCAGCGTTTCTACTAACTGAAAATGTTAGCCCTGCTTCGTCGTAAAAATAAGGCTTTTCGTCATTCTTGTCTAATACTGTAACCAAAATCTCTGCTTTATCGGAAAGGGAAGCGTCCATGACGTCTCTAGCTACGGCATAAAATTTGTATGAACTTTGTAATTCCCTATCGAGATCTCGTAGCAATCGTAACTTCCCCGTCTGTCTTTCAAGACTGAACGCTTCCGGGCCGTCTAATTCGTAGACGGTTTGGTTGAAGGGTGAAAGATCGAGGTCAACAGCTGTTAATTTTCCTAGGAGCCCCCTCCAATTCTCAGTAACGTTGAACTCGTAGGCTTTCTTCTCAAAGATTGGACGTTCGTCGTTGCAATTGTTAATTCTAATAATCACGTGACCAGTTGATTGTCTACTAGGTTTTCCGTGATCTCGGACAGTAACTCTAAAAGAGAAGTTTTGCTGAATTTCAAAGTCCAATTTTTTCTTAAAGTATGGGAAAATTTTCTCGATTTGTTCTCCTTTCAATTGCAGAAAGAAAGGTAATTTATGATTGTATATGTTGAAAAATTTGTACTACTTATGGACATAAATAGGCCTAGAATTTTCTCTTTTACCTTTATCTTCAATAGAGAGCCATAATTGAAAAAATGATCATAATAGGCTTTAAGAGACTTATTCTTCTAATACTTATAACTTAAACATAATAAAAAAAGAAATAGCAACTGAGATCCTTGAATAAGAACCCATACTTTAAGACAAAGAAGCCCACTAGACGGATCCAACTGGAAAAAGTCGACGTCGGAATCAATCAGATAAGAGAGTTCGCCATTCGGACCGATATCGCCGTCATTCGCTCGAATACGCCCGATTACTGAGCCAACTATTGCCGTTTCATTGACGTTCATTTGAAGGGAAGAATTCTGTAGGATAGGGTTGTTGTCATTCACATCCTTGACCTTTACTGTTAAAGACTTCCAAGCGGTCCTTCGTGGATGACCTTTATCCGCACAATTAATCTTTATACTATAAGTATCACGATCTTCTCTGTCCAATTTTCGTGTGGTTACAAGTTGATATGAGTTCACGAAAGGTTTTATTTCAAATGGTTCACTAACTGTCGGAGAATTGGTTATATACTTTCCACTACTATTTGGATATGATACATTAAATATAAATATATGTGTCTTTTATGAACCCTCTCCACCTGTCCAATTAGTTTAATTACCTTGATGATATTTCTTGGATATGGAATATAAACAGCTCTTCCTCCTCTCGGCTCTGTTTGATGCTAATTGCATCTTCTATAGAGTTTTAGGGATTACAGTACAATATTCATGGAGAAATGTCTATACTGGCTCTACTGTACGCTGCTATTTTTCGAATGAGCGATATTCGGTTAAATATAAAAGTTATATACTGGAGTTGAATCTCCTATCCCTAATATCCTAATTTCAGTCATATTACAGAAGTAAGACTGACAACTAATTAGCAAGATAAAGGAACCTGGTAACTTCCTAATTATGTGTTCACCCTATGGATAAATTTGGCTAATGATTAAAGTTGAAGCAAAAGGAATAAATCCGTATGTCATATAGCCGCATTTCATTGCTATCCTCATCATTATTAATGCAGGTTCTTTAAATTACTCCTTCTTTCCAAAATTACTTAAATGACAGATAATCATTGACACAGAACTACATTTTTGATGAGAAACAAATTTCCATGTTGCCACCCCCAATCTCCACCCCCTAACCACCTATTCCCTGTTGATTTATTGACGAAGACTTAATTTTTCAAAAGGGTTTATGAATAACCAATTCTTCGACGAACCTGAACATTCTAATTCGCCATTTCTGCCGTCGTCTTTGTCCTCTAACAGAACTCTTGCTACGAACGCTTTTGTTTCTTGATCTTCGTTAACATAGGCAACTTTTGACGAAGTTAGAGTATCGATAGTAATCTCTGGCGGATTATCGTTAGCGTCTCGTACATTTACAATAACCCTAACAGGAGTGGAGCATTTTTTAGGCGTTCCTCTATCGCACGCCTTTACTGTGAAAAGATACCGGCTCTTTGTTTCATAATCCAATGGAAATCGTGAAAAGATTTCCCCAGTCTTCTCCTTTATCCTAAATTCATTATAAGATGCTAACCAATAAGTTACTTGTCCATTTCTCCCAGCATCTCTGTCTCTTGCAACTACATGACCAATTGGCGTGTTGATATGATTGTTTTCTAAAACACTACAATTCCCAGGGCGATTTTAAAATGTTATTTTAATCAGTAATCATTATAATAAAATAGAAGAAACATTAAAGAAATAAGGAGGATAATGATAAAAAGAAGATAGGAGAGGGGAAAATTAATCAGATTAAATATTAGTAATTTGGTTAAAAAGGGAGAAGGAAAGTAGGGAAGAATGAGTATGGAAAAAACTTGTTTTTAATCTTTTTTTAAGTATATAAAGAAAAGCAAATTTTAAAAACGCCCCTTATGTTGTATGATGATCTTTGAAATTGAGGCTCATTATCGTTATCGTCCTTTATTATTAAAGTCAAGGGTAAGGAAG
Organism: Dimorphilus gyrociliatus; assembly: GCA_904063045.1. NCBI lineage: Eukaryota > Metazoa > Annelida > Polychaeta > Dinophilidae > Dimorphilus > Dimorphilus gyrociliatus. The sequence goes on from CAJFCJ010000003.1 coordinate 631,984, forward strand.
TCGACTTTGGAGGATTTCCTCCGTCAAAGGCTCTAAGTGTAAAGTGGTAGGAATTGATTAATTCTCTATCCAATCTTGAACTCAATACCAAATAAGGTTCGACGAATTGCGCTTTGCGGCGCGTATGAAAGGAGAATGTGGACGAATGTTTATTAATTAGTTTATAGCCTTTTATGGAAAATTGGCCGGAATCGATATCTGTGGCGATTGGTAGGAAGAATTTTGTAGAAATTTGCGAGTTTTCATTGATTTCTAGTTGAGTTTTAGCATTCTTAAAGCGATAAGAAACCGTTTTTTTTTTCTTTTCTCTAGATTCCTTTTTTTTTTAAAAAAAAATTGAATATAGAAAATAGAGGAAGAGAAAAAAAAATTGTATATTATCCATTTTACAAGAAGAGATTACAAGTTCAACAATATTAAGAAAGTTGCATTATAGAATGCGGTAGGTTGAAAAAAAGCAGATTTATATTACAGAAAAGGCAACAAAAGAATGGTTAATGCTTTTCAAGAAGTAAAGAGCTTTAGGAGACGACCACGTTGTGAGAAATATGTCCCTGATTGGCTTACGTTGCGTCTAGTAAAATTCTTACATCTCAGTATACTAATATAATGATAACTGATGCAAAACAGGATGATAGAGACAAAGTGGTAAACAGAGGAGGAAGGAAAGAGAAGGATGGTGAAAGGGTGAGAAAATGATGGACAGGTGTACATATAATAGTATTCGAGAAGGAATATAAAGAAACGGGAGGAAATCTTACAAGTTTTATTCCTCTAACTTAATCAATATTATTGATAAAACGGTTAAGTATCACTTTAAAAATAGGAGCATTATCGTTACGATCCTTTATTAGTAAGGAGACCGGCAAGAGGCGGAAGTTAGAGCCGTCTAATACCGCTATGCCAAAGTTTAAGGGGCATTTCTTAAGCTGGGCGCAAATCGAATCCCTATCTATCCGGTTAATTGCCTCGAGTATGCCATTATTGATTCCAAAAAGTGAGGTAATATTGACTTTAGACGCGCTAGTCGTCACAATTCGAAACTTACTTGACGCCGGAACTCTTACATCCGCCGTCAAATTTGCCACAATTGTTCCGTTTGGTATTTCTTCGTAAATACTATAGTCCAAACTTACGACGTAAGTTATAGTGCTGAGAATAACAAAACAAGTAAGAGAATGCAGCATTTTTTCTTTTCCCGCGTTAGAAGTCTATGCGTCAAGCAGGCGTCTCCTTAACAAATCTTATTCTCCAAAGCCTTGCACGCAACCAAAGAAAAGGAGAAAAGGAAAAAGAATAGCTTTTAACAGTATCCAGAATAGACGCTCACTTTAGACGCCTCTGCGGGCGTCACTCGAAGCCGCTTTACTAATCTCGTCTACTTCGACCATCACTCAATCAAAACCGTTTTATGAGAGAAAATAACGGTTGTTTGCCAATAGACGATTAGAAGTTTTTCGGTTTGTATCGTTCGGCTAGGAAACACCCGATTCGTCTGAGGCATTCACAGTCACGTGATCAGTGCGTCACCGTGTGTTAAATTCGGTTTGACGGGCGGAAAACTCAAAACCGGTGTCCATAGCTGCTTTTAAAAGAAAAAGTATTATTTTTTCACCACTTTAGCTCAATGTCGGAATTCCGCTTGTTTCCACTTCCCTTAGCCTACTGTATATTTTATTCTTTTAACAATTCTGTTTTATACAATCTTAGCAGATTGATTACCGTATGATGGCAGCACTGGGCAATGTTAGTCTTTATCCATTATTCCCTTCCAACTACTATATTATAAAATATATAATATAACAAGTTGCTGCAGCAAAAGTGATTCCCTTATCTCTAATCTAGCAATCTCAATTTTTTCTTCCTGGAAAACCGTTACCATATTTTAGTAAAAAAGAGAAAAAGGACGCGAGACGAGAGACGTTACTTCATCTTGTACTTAAATAAACGGAAATGAGAGCCAAATATAGTAAAGAGAAACAACTTTTTAATCATATTTAAAGAATCCTTTGGGATGCAAACAAAAGAAACGATTTCTACCTTATTAGTATTTACTTTAAACAACTACCCAGCTTCGCTATAATTGTCAAATTGCAAACCTTACTACAGTATATAAAAATAGAGTATCGCCATCTTACGGTAAACACAAAAAGTAATTTTCTCATTAAGCCCTTTGTCTCTCTTATCTATTATCATTTATATTCATACCAAATAAGAAGTTTTGTATTTATATGCATCATAGAACAAAAAGATACAATTAATAACCATAATTATTTATACATAGAGATTAAAAGATATTTACATAGCCTATCGCCTTCCTTTCCTTAAATAAAGATATAAGCGCTACAAGAGTTCTTAAGATAAGCCCCAATTTTTCCTTTATCTCTTATTTGCTTTGCATTGAACCCAAGCAATTAACGACCAAAGTTAAGGCTAAGCAGCATTGGTTTTCGTCTCTACCGCCCTCTTTTTTAATAAACTATGGTAAATCGTTAGCAAAGAAGTTATTTCGACGATAAACAATAATAATGTAGATATTAATATATGTATATGATGATAATTATGTTAATTAGATAGCATTTTTCTACTGGAAAAGAAGTAATAGAGGTTAATGAGAATTGAAAGAGCGTAAGATATGCACTTAACTTATCTTGATCGGAATTCGCAATAGGAAAATTTATACAGTAGGTTATTTTTCATCGGGATTATACCGTTAGGGGAAAAGATTTCAATGTGGATGGAGAAATGAATTTGTCTAATTCCCTTTTTTATCTCTATTCTATTATTCAATTGAAACTATTAAACTAGAATAAAAACTGTATATTCTCTCTTCATTCTCTCCTCTTGATTCTTTAAATTTCTTTTGAAATGTATAAGAAAACTTCTCGTCTAAATTGTTAATCTTAACGTTTTACCCTTTCATTTCATTGAAAACTTCTTAACACGAGTTTATTTGACTGTTTTTGTTCGCAATAAAGTGTTTATAAAGCATTTTAGACTTAAGGCAAACGAGATTTAAACTAAACAGAAAGTAAATAAAATTGAAGTGTTAAAGAAAAAAAAAAAAGAAGGTTAAAAAAAAATACAAACAAAAACCGTCTAATCAAATAATTTAATAGATTGGACGTCAAACTATTTATATATATAGATATATAAAAACTATACAATAGTTCAAAGTTGTCGGCCGACTTAATCGATGGGCGTCAAATAGGATTAAAGAGAAAGGGATATGAAGAAAAATACTATTAGTGCCAGCAGATGTCGCCCTTCTGCGTCGGCGGTTAACAGATAAAAGGGATACAGGGGATGAGCAATCAATGGCACGCAATCTTATTAATATTGACCATAAATGTAATGTACCACTAATTGAACACTTATCTAGTGCGAACCAGCAAATCACAAGAATTATGTAACATTAAAGAAATTTTTAAGACATCAATAGACTTTACCGCCTTAGACGTACCTTTAACATTCCGTGACATTACGTTATAAGAAAATTAAATTGGGGTTAAATTAACACGAATTAACCACACGTGGAGCTTTTTATTAAAAATAAAATAGGGAATAAAATATAAAACATACCTTTCTCCGTCTTTCTTTTTCTATATCTTCTCCTCTCTCTCTCTCTTTCTCTCTCCTTTTTATTTAATTATTATTTTAAAGAGGGCGTTACTATTGCGTCATTTAATTCCCGTGCAAAGCACGAAAGGTGCATATGTCTTTCCTCACGTCTTTTTTTTCTTCTTATAGAAAGTAGGCCTATCAGATAATAAAAGACTTTCTTTCATGAATATATGTATATATCATTGATATTATTAATATAAGCTCACTTAATCTTTTCAATGATCAAACATCAATCGTATCATGTCAATGTATAAAATTGATGTTATCTGCACGTATCAATTGTCTAACATCAACAATTATTTACGTATCCATTCTCAAATCTTTTATTCATCCAATCTTAAACCAATAAACCCTAGATAACGGTTCAAAAATTAGGCCTATATCATTTCAAGTGAGAAAAAAAGGGTTGAAAGAATGATAGAATGAAAGAAATACAGAGATATTCATTATTTCTTGTTTTTATTTTGAGGTGGTACTATATTGGTTTTGTTTAACGATTCGTATTCTATAGTTTTTTTAACCTTGAAATATTTATAAATATAACGTTAATTGTCATCCTCCGTCCTCTCCGTCTCCCCCTTCTCTCCCCTCTTTTCTTTGCCTTGTTTTTCGCGCCGTGCGTACGCAAGCAGCTGTTCTGACCTCTGGTCCTCTTTGTGCTTCAATTAGTCTCTTTTCAATCATCACTAATCACTTTCTTACATTCTCTGACGTAACATTTACGTTTTTTTCTCTACGGTTCTTAAAAATTTTTAAGAAGGCAAAACATTCTATTAATAAAACATTAACTTTTCCAATTAAAACTTTTTTTTTTAAAGAAAAAACTTTCTTAATTATTAAACTTTTTTTAATGTAAGAAGATAAAGTTGTCTACTTCAGCACAAACATATATATATATATATATACAGTATATACATATATATAATTGTTATATGTCCTATATTTAGCTCAATAGAATATATAATTATTTATTTAAATTGTTTTTGAAGGACATTTTTTTGTGAATGAATTTCTGAATGGAAATATAACAACTTTCTATATATACAAGTACTTTATTAAGAATATAGACTACTTTGCTGAATGTACAAGCTGAGGAGACGGGGGAAAAAAAGGTGTTAAATTTGCAGTATTCCTACGAAAATCAAAGAAAGATACTACTCAATTTAATATGTGAGCCATTGAAAAAATAAGGTATATCTATATAGACTATATTGACCTATTTAGTGATATAACTCTCAAAACTAACTTTTTCAAGTTCGACCTTCTAGATGCTTTAAGTATTAGGAACTTTAATTAAAGGAATATATATATATACATATATATATATGTATAAATGTATATAATACATAACAATAAAACACCGCCTTCACCTTAGATTTTTTGACCAATAGAAAGTGGTATGACAATTATTCGACCAATCAGCGCCCGTTTCAATTCCGCCTAGCTACAGGTAACTGAAAATAACTTCTGAAAAGAACTCAAGCTCATCTAGTTCTCGCCACGCGAAGTGTGAACAATATTTAGGAAAGAATCCGCCAAAAATGCTACGAACTGTCGAAGAAAAAAAGGAAAGGCGAGACGATGACGAAGAATATGGAAGAGCAATTGCTACAACTTCGTCCGCATCGTCTTGCTGCTATAATAATGCTCCTTACTGCCAATACGAAGAAGATACCAGATACTCGAATGTATACGGACAATCTCAAAACTATTACGTTAACGTGCCCGAAGATTATCAGCAACGAGTCGTCAATCCACGGATCGTTCAACCGAACTTGCAATCATCCGTTTTCCTCTGTAATAGAGAATTATGGTTAAAGTTCCACCATCATACAACCGAAATGATCATTACCAAACAGGGCAGGTTTGTATCTTTTTTATCTACTCATTTTTTAATTTTGCTGTTCGTTCACTACCTTCGTTAAGTACTGTAGACTACATTTACCGCATATATATATCTTTTACGTTGAGTAACTACTCAATAGTTTTGGGGAAATATTTTTTTTAAGCCTTACCAATTCGGCTATGTAACAGAATAATATAAACGACAACTTTTTTCCCGCATTAAGCTCTCCATAATTCCTACAATGTATGTAAAGTAGGATAAAAGTTTGTTTTCTCTTTTCTTTAATATGTAAGGAAGAAGATAAGTAATGATAAATTAGATGGAAAAAAAGATAGAAAGGTAGGAAAGAGCTGGAGAGGGAAAATAGAGAAACTTTTTAACAAATTACCCACGACTAGATGACTGAGTATATAACAGGCAGGCGTCATAATTGACGTCATAGAGATGACTATCTGTGAGTGGCGAGTTGGAGGGGGTTTTCTCGTCAAAGTGCGATAAGGAAAAAAGTGAAAAGATAAGAACTGCATCTTACAAGTTAATTATTACGTTGCCTATATTGAACATTCAAGTTGGATAAAGAATGCCGTAAAGGCATTAGCAACTCGAATAGATGGTTTGAGTTCATTGTTATGTAAAGTTCCGGTATGTAGAAAAAAGAAAGATTAAGGTAACGATCTAACTCGGCCAAGTCAAATTATCACATTAGAGCGTTTATGGTGAAAAATGATGTCACAAAGATATTTATCAACGACACGCTTATGACGGGACGGTTCGAATTGGAAGATAGTTACGTAACGAGCGCTTCTCTTTTCAAGTGCTCCCAAGCGCAGGTGTTAGCGTATATATTCAACAATCTCTTTTCAAAATGCACTCCGCAAGAATGACACAAGTCGACAAATGGTAGTTAAACAAAAAGAAAAAACAGTCCAAACACTAACGAGGCGGCATTATACTTCACTTTAATCGTTATCTCCTTTCACAGACAACCGCTATTTTACGCACTCCGATATTCTTGTCAACATTATTTATTTGTTTATTGTCTCTCTTTTTTCGTTTTTCTTGTTTTTTTCCCCCTCTAATATATCTTTACTATATTCGACCTACAGGAGAATGTTTCCAACTCTACAATTTAGTCTAACTGGCTTAGACGCTAATAAGTATTATAATGTTTTCGTCGAAATAGTCCTCGCTGATCCTCAACATTGGAAATTTCAAAGCGGTGAATGGAAACCTACTGGTCACGCTGATCCACTTCCTAAAGGTTTGATCATTTAGTTTTGTCACTATTTGTCTTTTCCTCATTGTATTGTGAAGACACACGCGTTACAATAGAAATCAATGATCGTTTAGACTTTCTCCTTTCCTTTCTCCCTTACCGCCCCATGCTACTTTCAAAAAAGGCTAATTTAATCGTTCAAAAATGTCGTAGCGAAGTCTGTATAGGCGTAATTTTAAAAAAAATTAACATTTGTCCAATCGGACGGTAAAAGTTCGCGAAAAACAAGGTAATCAAGTGTAGCTGACCACGTGGGTTGCGGACGACCACCCGTGGTTGATCGGCTCGTGACAGCCGTGTTTTGTTCTATCAACTCTCCAACAAACATAATGATTTTTCTATCCAGTTTGATTTGACACTGGAACGAATTTTTTTCCATCCATCTTTCTTTTCATTTGTCTTTTTTTTTCCCTTATAATCATTTCATTCATTCGAATGTAGTAAAAATAAACAAAGTATTTAGGGTGACAAATTTCTTCAATAGTTACATTTTCTATTTTTCACACTTGGAGAAAAAAAATATTCAATTAGCATTTTGTCCAAAAAAAGAATGAAAAGAAAAGGAAACTGGCCCAATGTCGAATTAATTAGGATTTTTTTTCTACTATTCTTATTTCTTTTCTTTTCGATACTTTTTTATTACTAAAAAAAGAAATGAATAGAGAAAAAGTAAAAGTTACATCATAATATTCTATTTATAAATCGAATAAAAATTTCGATTTTGTAAATGAAGGGAGAAAATGAGCGTTTAATAAGAGATATATATATATACTGTATATATATTGGTGCAGTATGTAAATAGGAGCTCGTATATTCGTTTAAAAAGAATTGGAAGCTAGATAAAGTCATAGGTGATAATAGGTATGACATTATCACTTCGAAACGACTTCCGCAACAGATAACAATAGAGTAACGCTAACGACGCCTTATTACGCTTCTTTTGACCATTGTGAAGAATAACTTGTAATAAGAAAAGTATTTCTATTCATTCTCTATATTTCTATATAGTAGAGAGGATGTACGTGAATGAGTGAGTGAAAAACGGAGGGAGGGAGGAAGGAAGATAGGGAAAGACGTTTTGTATTTTGTTTTAATATAGAAATAATACAGTTTTATGATAGTAATTAGTTATTAAATATTTCTCTTATACTTATAGATGGACGTGTATGTCTCCACCCTGATTCACCAAATACAGGAGCTCATTGGATGAAGCAGGATGTACTATTTTCAAAATTAAAATTAACGAATAATAAATCTTGTAAACAAGCTGGTTATGTAAGTTATACATATAATAATAACAATAATTATAATAATAATAATTTTCGTCTGTACCTACAGATTATCTTAAATTCTATGCACAAATATCAACCAAAACTTCACGTCCTTAACCTAGAGGCGGATCCAAATAGTGAGAGGACATTACAAAGTATAGCCTTTCCTGAAACTCAATTCATAGCTGTAACGGCTTATCAAAATACAGATGTATGTATTTTTTATAGACTTGTATTTGTAATATAGTCGCATTTATTAATATCATTATTACTTTTTTCTCCTTCTTAGATAACGGAATTGAAAGTTAACCACAATCCGTTCGCCAAAGGTTTCCGAGACAATTACGATAGAACACTTACACCTCCCAATGTTATGGAATCAAACTATTATTATCCTCCTGTACAAACACCGCCAAACTATTACGTTCCCAACTCAGTATACGACATGACTCCCCCTCATAATTCTAGTAGTAGTAGCAACGACGATATTCTTACACCGCCTATGACGAAAAGACGGAGGACGGCAGAAGATAATTACGTTGCCACAGCATATTGCGGACAATACGACTACAATCAAGGCTACTACCATTGACTTATTGACTCTATTTAATCATTAACCAAGGGAATAGTGACCAAAAGACATTCAACTTTGGACATAATCTAATGTTAAAGTATAGTTTGTTTTCTCTTTTTTTTTTTTCTTTTTAAGTCTCTGTCAATGTTAGTGCTTTAAAAATGAAAAGGGAGTATGTCAAATAAAGTTGAGAAACGTTTAAATTTAGCTGTATAGATATAAAAATATAAAAAACAAGTTGTTGTTTAGGTGAATAATTAATAACATCATGACTCATCATACATTATTTTTAAAACGAACAAGAAAACAGTCTCTCTCTCTAAAATCATTGTTCAGCAGAAAATGTATTAATAAAAGAACGCGATATATATCTATATTTAAATAAATATTTATATATATAAATTGTAAATAAACGAATTTCTCTTGTATGTATAAAACTATTAACTAGTAGCGCCATCTACCGGTAGACGCTATCCGTTACTTTTCGTAATAAAGATAATAAAATATCGGAAAGAAAAATCAATTAACTTTTGAAGTAAAATTTTATTACAGTAAATAATTTTGTTTTATTAACAAAAAAAAAAAAAAAAAGAAGAAATAAGCAGATTTTTACACTAAGAATAAGGCTATTTCGTGCATCAATTTTTTTTTCTTTCTCTTTTTTTTTTTAATTCCCTGTATAGCACAAACTTTTTTGTCATAATTTATAAAAAAATAAAAACTATTCATTTATATATAAATATATAAACACATAAGTTTTAGACAAAAAGAAAAAACAATGTATAAAACTATACAAACACATATATATATATATAATATGTATTTGCTTAATTATTTATACAATATACAAAAAAAAAAGTGAAAGAAAAAGAAAGAAATTAAAACATTGTTTTGGGGGAAAGGGAAGGAAGAAGGGAAGGGAATATAAAAAATAAAATTTTAATAAACTAAATCAACTACATGACGATTAAATGGCCTTTTTCTTTTTCTCCTCTAAATAAAGGATGAAAAAAAAAACAAACAAAAGAAGAAGAAAAAAAAAACCAAAAAATTCTACAATTTTAAAAAATGGCACGTATAATGCGTATACATGAGCACAATGTAGAAATGAAAACTTTGATTGCATATAATATTTTCGTATTAATAGAAATGGTTCACAAATTTAAAATAAAAAGATAAACAACAAAAGAAAAAAAAAACAATACAAAACAAAAACAAAAAAAAACCTATAAACTAAAAAAAAGTTTTTCTTTCTTTTTGTTTTCTTTCTTTCTTTCTTTTGTTTTTTAACTTTTTGTTTTTGTTTTTTACATAATAAGGCACGTATGAGCCGAATTTTTTTATACAAGTTTTTTTTTAGAGAAGCACGCAAAGAGAGAGTAAAAAATTTTAAAAAGTTAAACAAGATTTGAGATGAAAAAGACTTATGGGTGAACTAACTTTTTACTATTTATACACTTTTTCCTCTCTATCTTTTTTCCTTTATATAAAATATTTAACAACAAAGTTTTGCTTTCATTTTTCGTTTTTTTTCTCCATTGAAATAATAAAATATAATCACAAGTCTCGTAATGTCATAGGTAGATTCATTTTATATCTATCTGGCCCACCCTAACCCGTACTCTTACCCTCCTCCCCCCCTCCACCACATCTTTATTCTCGTCTACCCACGTGAACACAGGCGGTGAAATATATTAAAGAGTTAGGGGAAGAATTGAAAAAACGAAAAATAATCTATTTTTGGTGTAGAGCGAAAAACAAAAATATATTTCTTATCGTTAATTCTCTCCCCTCCCACCTCCGTTGTTTTGCCTTTGAATATTATGAAAGAATAGAAATTTGCCCATAATCCATCTTTTCTCGTTTTATCTTAAATAATATAAAAAAGAAAAGAAGGAAATAAAAACTATTGATCTTTTAAATTTTGATGAGAAAAAAAACCAAAAACAAAGAAGAAAGTAGTTTTAGTAGAGTATTTTCGCTTTTTCCCTATTCTCTCTCTCTCTCTCTCTCTCTCTCTCTCTCTCTCTTTAACTATACATCACCTAGCACAGGTATCACAGTTCGTCCTCTGAATGGCTCAATAATGAAGAAAAACAGTTTATCCAATAGTTAGTCTTTTTGCAAAAAAAAGCATACGTTGTGCTTAGTTGTGTAAAATTTTTATAAAAAAGTAGACGGTAGATGCTATTAATATAATCTCAAGCGTTAGAAATAGAAAATAAAGGAGAGAAGTAATAACTTGGAACGTTAGCGAAAGACTATGTTGTTTGGGATTGGGTCTAAAAATTCTCACTCACTCTCTCTTTCACGCTTTTGTTATCTTTCAGGGGATCTCCACTTCGTGATACCTCTTCATATGATTTCTGAATTCACCTTTAGTGATAAATCCCTTATTGCAATGGGAACAATTATGCGGCCTTGTATCATCATGTGTCCATTTATGGCGTCGAAGATGCGATTTTTCTTTGAACGATTTGTGGCAAATGTCGCATGTAAATGGCTTTTCCCCCGTGTGCGTTCTACAAATATATATATATATATATATATATATATTTATAGATATATATATATATATAAGGTATATCTTATACTCTATATTATGTCATTTAAATAGTAATGAATACCTTATATGATTGTCCAACAGAGCCCTGCAAGTAAACATCTTTGTACATCGGTCACATTGAAAAGATCTTTTCTTTCGGTTCATATCCTTATCTGGCGTTCTAATTGGAGACATGGTAATTTGTTGGGACATCATGGCTTCTTCCTTGGGCGATTTAAGTTCGGTGTATGTCTTGTCTGGTTGAGCGTTCCAATGCGTCGGTGGTCCACCAGGATATTGTATTTGATGCATATTTTGGTTGTGTTGCATCATCATGGTTGTATGTTGTATAACAGGTTGGTATCCCATAGGACCGGAAGATTGGAGTTGTGTCATTTCTACTGAATGACCTAAATCTTGTGGAACGCCCATAATAGGAACAGGAATATTTGAGGGAGGGTGAAACGGAATGGATTCAAGGGTTTGTAAGTCGGGTTTTTTATCTTCTTCCACCATTTCTCCTGCAAGATTAGTTGTATCATTGTTATTTTCTTCCGGTAAAATCCCACTAGCTCGAGCAATAGAGCAAATGTCCAATCGAGATTTAACATGCTGATCGAATTTTATTAAAAAAACCTCACTACCAGCCAGTGTAATTCCTATTAAACCATCAACCTAAACATAAAACAAAAAATATATGAATATAGATAAAAAAAAAGCATAATAAAAAGAACTATAAAGACAATTATTATCTGAATATTCAACAAATCAATATTCAAAACATAAGAATAAGGAGCAGGCTTTTTTTTTATATTATTTTTTGTTTTTATTTTTAATAATTCTTTTTTTATTAATAAATCTACATAATTAAAAAAGACAGTTATACGACAACTTTTCTTTAATTATACCTTTTTAATTAAACGTGTTATATACAATTTTGTTCATTTTTTGTGTTGTAGAATATATATATATATATAGATATTCAGTATCTATATTAAAATTTTCTTTATTATTATTTTACACAGAGACTGTTCATATTAAGATTAAAAAAAAGTATAATAGTATTGAAGAAAAACGATCTCTAGTCGAGTGTTTTATAATTGTTAGCTTTTTAAGTGTGTAAATAATAATATCGATTATTCGGTTAATGAAACCATTCATGCGTTAATTTCATTACCAAATAATACTTTTTTTATTTTAATATAAGAAGGAATACATACAGTATATACAGAAAATATATACACCATACACCAAGGTTGTAAAAAATGTATATCATTCAGTATACACGGTATAATAAAAAAAAATAAAGATTATATTTATAGAAAATGAGGACAAACTGAACAAACAACATCAAAATTAAATACCTGTTTATACTAAATATATTATCGATGTTGCTTGTTTTAATACTGTTTTTTGTCTTAGTTAAAGATATTAACTTTGTTTTTCTTGATTAAAAGTAAATTTGTTTTACAAGACACTGTACTTTTTTTTTTGTTATTGAAGTATGACGTTTGCTGAAAATTAATATAGAAAAAGAAAGTAAATTTTCCAACTATACAGATTTATTTAACGGTTTTATTTATATATCATACATGTTTGTTTAGATAAAGAGAAAATGAGACAGAAAACTTCACCGACGCCATTTTCTTTTTGTTTTATTTTGGTTTTTTCTCTTTTTTCAATAGTATCAAAATTATTGGGATTAATTTGAATATGAGAAAAAGATTTAATTAGGATGTGGACAATTTTCTAGGACTAGTAACAAATAAATAAGAATGGACGTATAGGAGTGTCTCTCTTTCTCTTTTTTTCTTCTCTCGATACGTTCTATTAAGTTTTCATTACAAAGGAATTTTAGCTTAATATCACCATTCAAATATGGCTTCCTTGTTTAGTAATACTGTCACTACCATTATACTACCTTTAACATAACAATTCCTTTTTAATACTTTTTTTTGTAATTATTGTGACGTTTAAAAAAAGTTGTTTCTTTGTAAATAAAAAATGATTGGCACAAATAAAGAGAACTATTAAAACTAACCTGAAAATCTATATCTTTTAATGAGCTTTTACACAACATCATCACTGTATCAAAAATTAGTCGTTTTATTCGAGCTCTTTCTACTTTATGCATCTGTGGACCAGAAACAAAATCTTCTATAGCCGATTTGCATTCGTCATTTTTCATTGTTATTGGTCCATTTTCATCCCCGAATTCTGGAATACTCGTAGCTGGTGAATCGTCATTATGATCAATTCCAGTTGAATTGACAACCTGTAAAAAGACAATTATCACTTATCAAAAAGTCATGAAAGATAATAAATACATATAAAAATACATTAACATCCCGGCAGGTAAGAAGTTAAGTGTTTGTTAAAATGTAACAAAGATCGTTTTACGCCTATATAGTTTTTGTCTCCAGGCCTTAAGTGTTTTATTTATTACTTTTTTTTTTAAATCAGGGACGTAAAAAACGATACAAAAAATAAGGATATCCCTTTTTGCCTATATAAAGGGTTCATAAATAGGGTAGGGGCAAGGAGGAAGGGAGAGGGGAGGGGGTCAAAGGAAGCAAAGAGAATAAAAAGAATCGTTCCATGGTAAGAACATGGGATAATAACAATAAAAGATAATATCAAAAAAGGCAGAAAAAAAGCATTAGATATTTGTAACCCCTATTATTTAAAGACCTCTATAAATTTTATATATGGTGGTTCCTGTGTAAATTTCTTTCTAATTGATCGTTAACTCCTTCTAAATGCAATAATCGTAATATTGTAAATGTAATAATAGCTCAATATATATATTAATCTTTATGATGAATACAAAAAACTGGCTATGTTAGTAGTTGAAAAAAGTTTTGCGAACAATATTTCTGGCATCGCATAATAAAACGAGAAAAAAGGGACTTTAACAAAGCTATTAAAGCTTGAACACAGATATTCTCCCTTGAGACAATATACTAGTTAAAAATATGAGATCCTTTATAATTTATATGAATGCTTCATTCAAAGTTTAAGACAGCGGGAGTACTAGAGAAGATTATTTTGTTTTGTTTTGTCAAGAGAGCTTGATTATTGGTCAGTGTAGCGATTGTTGAGTAACGTTTAAAGTATTCAAGGCCGATTTATTCATGTAATTAGAATAAAATTTAAAAATAGAGATAAGAAAAGTAGTAATGCATGCGTAAATTAGAGTAAAATACTTACAGCTTCATTGATTTTGATTAAAATCACTTCCTTATTGGCACTTAGAGTAACACCAATTAAACCGTCTACTGTATACTTATTTTCACTGGCCAAACTAAGTCTACAAACGTCCATAACAGTGTCTTTAACATGTTCGACGATCCGTTCTGAATTTTCGATCATGTTCACCTGTTGACAAAAAGGTTAGTGTACGCACCGCCATTTTTTCTATGATTTCCGCTTGTCAAGTAACTTGAACACTTCAAATTGACTAAATATCATCTTAATGAGTGTTTCACGTATTTTATAACTGTTAAAACGACCGTATCAACAGTCTAGGCCAATTTAGGTCAGTTGACGCAGGCCAAAAGGGCATGAAGCGAAACAACCAGTTTATCGTTCAGTAAAACAGATGATTAAAGTTTGTTAGCTCCGTAACAAACGCAGGTTTAGTCCCAAATTAGTTTGAGATAATAAGATTTAAGAAAATGTGTCACTTACAAGTTTGTGCAAAATGTTGGGGATGGAAGATTTTAGATGACTTTTTCATAAAATGTTTCCTTGATTGGCCTTCGCTAGGGTTGACGGGATTGAATTGTTGAACAACAAACCGAAAGCTACGATTTGACCCTTGAACGCCTATTAAGTAATATTTTCCAGAATAGTAGTGTGCAGAGTTCGCTTTTCGAATTTTCCGCAGTTGATTTTTCTCGGGAAAATGACAGTTTGCTAAAAGAAAACTTTAAAAGCTAAAACCAGAGATTGTAGATACAACGAAGGCCGCCACCTATCAGTTGATTCAGAATGCCTTGTCCCAGGCTGAAAAAGTTTTTCGTCGTTAGGGGGCGCCACATTTAATCATAAAATTATAATATATTTCTATTGTCGAATTCTATAAGCCTCGTTTTGGTTGCGCGCTTTATCAAATACCGTGAGATAATTGGTTGGAATGCGTGTAAACTAAAACCAACAAACCAAATCTTTCTAAATCCAGGCCCTCTGGTCGTTTCAACCTCCTGACCTCAATTTATTAAAGTTTTTTTTATCTGGTTATGAAATCTAAACCCAAGAAAAATCGCCCCTAATGCCTTTATTTGTCTTAATCTATATGTGAAATATTCGAGATATGATGCATGTATTTATTTCACAATAAGCTTTAATGTAGAAGTAAACATCTTGTATTTATGTTTGATATTCTTATATCAAGAAAATGATAATAACAACATGATTAACAAAGGAATTCTTGTTAACTTTATATATAAATATTATATATACTGTATAACATATACAAATACAGGTTAACTCTTTGTTGTATATATTTATCAATTTAATACAAACTCACCCAAAATTTCCATCATAAAACTATTAAATTTCACTTTAATTAAATAAAAACAAAGCAAAACAAAGCTCAACAACTAACAAACAATAGCTTATTTAATATCAATTACACCGATAGATGGCATTTTGGCTTATGATTATTGTAATTATTTCTTAATTACGAACTATTTTCATCATTTTTCATCATTTACTTATATAAATAACAAAGATGTGGATAATTGAAGGAAATATTTAAATATATACATATTTATATAGTATATGTATATATGCTATATATAGAACAGAGAAATTTTTGAAAATGAAGTTTATTCAAGTAATTTTATCTTTTAAAACTCAGTAGGAACTATTTTAATGAATTTGTCAAGCAATTAAGTATAAATAGATTCTTCATATATATATATATATATATATATATAAAGTGTATAAATATATATATATATATATATATTTATATATACAACACATGTCATGTTGCAATGTGATAATTACGATCTGAATCTAATTAGTTAATTTAATATTATAGAGTAGAGAAATCCCTTTATTCCTCAAGTTGTGTCCAATGAATTATATTGGCTATAGTCTAACCTTTGCGATTGACCAATTACTCCGTTACATTGTAAGTAATGCTTCTGAAGGGAATCGATCATAAGAAATCTTTTAGAACACATTTGACATTCGAATGAATAATCTGATAATGAATCATCTCCCAACATATCTCTACTAATACCGTCTTCTTCAGTTTCTATAGAAGACGATTGATTTAATAAACTAGATCTAGACGTAGCTGTTATATTCACTTCTGATAGTAAATTGTATAATTGCGATTTAACTTGTTGACGAGTTTTAATTGGTGTAACAAGCTCTGTTGTAGCTTTATTTATTTGACATATTCTTTGAAGTTTTTTTGTAAATTCAATAATCTTTACTTTATAGCGTAAATTTTCATTTTCAATAGTTCTTATAAAATCATCCTTTTCTTCAAGCTTCTTTTCATACCTTTCTGCTATATTTGAAAAGCATTCAAATATCTTTGAAGTATAACCGTTTTTTTTAAATGAATGACTTTTTGCGATCTCATTATGACCTTTGATATGACTTAATCCGTCCTCATTCCCAGCCAGTTGATACAGTTCAATGGTCAAAGCTGAGAGCTGTGAATTGAACGATTTCAATTCCTTCTTTAAATCATTATTTTCGTCTGCTAAAGATTTTAATTCGTTATCTTTCTTTTCGAGAATATTGATTAATTTTATAATTGATTGGTTATTTGTCCCCATTTCCTCATCTAATTTTGAGTTAATATTGGAAAATTCGTTCGGATCATTAAAATCACTGAAAAATAAGGAATTATCTTTAAAAAATTAGTTCTTTAGCACTCCAATACTCGGACGAAAATATAGACATTTAACTTATTCATTGAGTAATAACGTATCGAATGATTTGTTTTATAAAATAAATGCAATATTACCTTGTACCTTCTATATTCGACATATTTTTAAAATTGTATCTTCCTTTTAAAATAAGGCAAAGAGAAAAAGCTTAATTATGATCAATAAATTTTAAATGGTGAGAATATTACAAAAGTAAAACTTGGAAAACACACAAATTATGGCCTATATACATTCTTTTTTCGTACCATTTATAGAGTAAGAGTCAAAAGAAAATACTCTTCCAATACTCTTTTTATGATAAGAAAAAAGCTTATTGTTTTAATAATATTGTCATTCTTATATTTTTTATAATAGGCTATTTATACCACATAAAACATTTATTCTACATTTAATCAATTGCGATATCCTATTTTCTTTTTCATATTTTCGTTTTTGAATGGTTTTTTTTTCATAATTTCTAGTTTTACATTAATGAATTTCTTTTAAAATAGTTCTACTTTCATTATTAATAAAAAACTTGTATCCTACAATAGTCATTATTCGAGTTTTTTATGAGAAAATCATGGAATATCTTTGCTTTTGACTAAAGTCTTTGGCTATATTCCGTAGCAGATGATAAAATGGCGTATTGAATTATAGGAGAGAGCTGATTGGCTGGATTTCGTTAGTTTTAAGATGTATATAGGCAACCACATACCTACATCGTCTGCTACGGTTGAAAGATACAATTTCGACAGATTAAACTTTAATCGCTTTGAAGTAGAATATATTAGAAAAGAAGCCAATAAAGGTTGGATATAAGTAATTAACATCGTTATTTAATACAATATACAAAAGTATCGTTTTATAATTAATAATGTCATTTTTCGACATGAAAGGATAAATTAGTTCGTCTAAGCACTGTATTTTAAGAAATTTCTCATATAGATAGTACGCAAATCAAGTCAAGATAAATCGTTAGAAGAGCTAAAGACTTTTCTCTCAAATAGTGATAATTAATTAAGAACAAACGATGCGCACCTGATTTATTTGTTTCCATGGAAACTAGTTGAATCGATTATCAAAAGAAAAAAAAAGTTTCATGTGGTTGTCATTTGGCTTTTTAGATTTCTCAAGCTTTCATCCTCGTTTGAGAGCAAAGATTTTTCATTGGAAAGAGTACCTAAAGTAACTTCAATCAGTAGTCGTTTATTCGATCTGCAGCAACATTTTCCTTTATCATTGTTTTACATAATTTCGCTACTCTGCTCAATAGCTAAATATGCCGGGAGCTCCTGGCCAACCCCCAACTCCAACTCTTCATCCAAGAACCAGACCAGAAGCGAACGAATGGGCTCTTAAAATGAGGAAAACAAATGACTGGTTTAGACACGATGGAGGAAATGTAGAAGAAAGAAAAAGATTACCTAGAAAATTACAAAGCGAAAAAGCTCACGAAATTGCGGATAAAGCCAGAGGTACGTGTCAAATAATGTAATAGAAAGTTCAATAGAGTGTCATGAAAGGAATAAATAGCTGCGTTTCTTAAATCTATATAATTATATATCCTCTGAGAGATGTTAATTACCAAAACGACGCTTTACTTTGGTTTTATTTTACAATAAATGATAAAGGAGAAGAGAAATACCTGAGTTTTAAGACATGTATATGCTATTTTATAAAAAAATTGTAAATAAAAAGATGCTCATGACATATGAACAAAAGAATCGTGAAGATAGAGAGAAGAGGATGAAATTTTTATAAATAGCTGATGCAACATTTTTCAGAAACGAAATCTCTTTGAAGGAAATTTCCTTTTTTTTGCCTTTTTTGCCTTTTTAATCATACATTTCCTTTGACGTTTCTCTTAACAGGTATGGCTGATGAATGGTTTACTCACAATGCAAATGGCTCAGCGGTAAAACCAAGAAAATCTCGATGTCCCAGTGCCGAATCTTTAAGAAATTCGAAAATGAACGGTGAATCGTCCAAGTGGTTTAAATTTGATGAAAACAAAAATTATCATACACCTAGGGCAAAACATCGTTTAACCGAATCGTCAGCGTTTGAAATTAAAGAAAAAGCTAAAGGTCAGAGTGATCAATGGTACAAACACGAACATAAGAATCCTGAAGAAGTTTTTACTAAGCATCGAAGTCCTTCGAAGGCTTGTAAAGATAACTTGGATAAGATGAGGGCTAGTTCAGATTGGTATGTACACGGAGATAAAGTTAATCAAGTCGTTCATTACGAAAAACATAGACTTACTGATGTAAACGGTAAGTTTAAGGCCTATATTTTGTCGCATTTCCTGACTCGATACAAATTTCTTTTATTTATCAGCTGAAGATTATCTTCAAAGAAACAAGCATGGATCTGTGTCCCAATGGTTTACTCATGATCACGACGATGACATCGATGAACAACCATACAACTCATCTTTCAGTAAAGGAAACATAGTAATAAAGAGATATCTACATGATCTTTATCATTACTAATGAAACATATCATTTCAGGATTCGGAAGATTGGTTTAATCACGAAAACGCACCTAAATCTATACCGAAGTCTAAAAGACAAGTCTCGGAAATGGATAGCGTTCTAAAACAAGATGGTAAAAGTGATCCTTTTTACAAAGAGTATGTCTCTAGAGTAAAACCGGAAGCTAGAGAATGGGCAGAGAGAAACGTCAAAGGCTTAATGGAGAAATTGATTGTGCATGACCCGGAAGCCAATCCAGCACCTCCAGCAGCAGCTAGAGTTGTAAAGCCAGAAGCTAAAAAAACATATGAGATGAGCAAAGGTGTTATGAGTAGTTTGTTGGAAGGACACCCGTCTCAGGCCATTAAAAAGAATAACGTAGGAAGAAGTGTCAAACCAGAAGCTGCAGATACGGCGGAGAAACACGCCGGTGGAGGCATGAGAAAGGTATTTGCTAATAGACCTGCAACACCCGGTAGAAATGGTGGAGCAGCAAGAGCAATTCCACCAGAAGCTCGTGATTGGGCCGAGAGAAACAAAGGGACTGTAGGGCAGGTTCTTAATCAAAGCACCGACTTCACACTAGCAGGAAAGCCAGCTCCAAAGTTAGCTTCTAATAGTGGAAGACAAATTGCTATGAAACATAGAGGAACAGCTGGTCCTCTAATATTTAGTCAACCCGTATCAGTACAATGAATTTTTGTCAATAATCATGCTGATTTTAGAATCAATTATACACTCTATATGCATAATTCTTGAATTAATAAATTTCAGCATTACTTTACTATGTGCATTAACAACAAAAAAATAAAAAGAAAACTGTTAGAGGTAATTGAAAGAAGCATTTCCGGTTTAAAATCTTTTTAAATATTGAATGTAGTAAAACAAATGACGAAGTTGTGTTGTATAAAGTAAAAAATAAAGTTTTGTTTTATTAAAAAAAAAAAGTGAAGAAATTGTCCGTTTATAGAATTGTTTCTTAGTTTTGCTAGGTGAGTAAAAAGCTTCATTATAAGTCATACGTTTAAAATTGATATAAAATATTCATGGTATTCAAGGTAAGACTTGAGCGTGTAAAAATAAGACACCGGTTGGATTAACTTCACCATTTAGGGTATACCAAGGTTTGTATATACCATAACCGAAGCTTTTTCCTTCAAATACTTCAGTGAAGTTCCACCTTGCTCTCCAAACAAAGCCCAAGTCTGAGAGTTTATAAGATATTCTTTTTGGACCACCGGCAATATTTTCATACGTTATGGCCAGAGCGTAACTTCCGACTGGAGATATCTCTTTTCTCCAAACCCTTACTTGACCATCAACCCTTATCTGATAGCCCATTTTACCAAGAGGATCTTGGTTTATTGATATAGCTAATTTGTTCAACAATATATCACGGGATGCTTTATTCATTTGCCTTACATCGGCTGAAATGTAGAGAGGAGCTGATACAATGCACCAGAGTGCCATCTGTAGTTTTTCCTGATTGAAGCTTAGACCAAAATTTCCAATTACTAGCTATTTATGGAAAATAGAAATGACTACGTTATAATAAGATTAAAAGCTTAATCGACAAATTAAATTAACCTGGTCTGGATCATTCCATTTCCCAGGTCCAGTAATATTTGATAAAGTCCTGCTATGGTCACCTAAAAACTTCATTGTTTGGTGAATAGAAGTCCACTCATCTTCAATATCGTTATAAGTTCTAAAAGCGTTGCACGTTTCGGCCACAAGTCTCATATCAACCTAAAAAGCAAATTGTGATTATATTCTCACTGTCCTGGGAGATTTTAATAACAAACTTGTGAAACATATGATGGCCATTCGCAAAAGTATAAAATATGTCTTCCTGTTGCATTAAGAGCCTTCTTCATATCGATATAGACTAATAGAAACAATTGCAGATAAAAATATGAGTATGGCAGTTAACGAAATGGATATATTAAGTAATATATACATTACCATGATTGTAAGCGCTCTTTGAAGGCATAAAACATCCATCAAACTTTAACATATCAACCTTTAAGAGTAAATCGCTATAATTATCAATATTGCTAGTGTTTTAAATGTGAAATATATTACTTTCCAATTAGCAAATGTTTTAGCATCTTGATCAATATGCCCCCAACTTCCTGGGTATCTTTGACAAGTCATATTACCAGGGTCTTGATATATTCCAAATTTTAGATCTTTATTATGTAAATAATCAGCTAAAGCGGGAATACCGCTAGGAAATCTAGTTCTATTTGCTACCAATTGTCCGGAATGGTCTCGTTTCATTTCAAGCCAGCAGTCATCGATGCTTACATATTTGTAGCCAGCCTCCTTAAAACCGTACTTAACTAGAGCATCAGCGGTACTCTTAATTAGATTTTCACTGTTAAATAATAGATATATAACTACATTTCTTGAAAAATTATAAAGTTCCACTTTTAGAAGAATAAATAATAGAATTAAAGGAAAAAGACAAATAAAAAATGTTATAATAATAACCTTATACAATCGTTTGGATAATTTACGCAATCTATATTGCACATGAATCTTTCCCAAGACATCCAACCCATTGGTGGAAGTTTAGCTAAGCCGTTATCTAATCCATCAATTTTCCACAACAAAAAACACAAAGCAAAGATAATCTTTACGAGTCCTTTCATTTCCTTTATTATCGCTCAACTAAACAGTAAATTTTCATTAATATTGAATTGCCTATGCAATACTAATCGTCTATTTTTTTCCTTATTTCAATATTATTTTGTAAATAAAAAATATTTACAAATTAGTTAAAATTACAGCCAGATTTTGGATAAAAGAAATTTTCTTGGTAAATATTATCCCTTTAATATAACAACTAGTACTTCCCACTTTAGTTAAAATGTCTAAAAAGTTAAAGTGATTAAAATAAATATATCTTTACAAATTAGTTTATAAGCGTAATTGAATAATTTTTCTTTTCTCTATGAATAGAAAACTTTCAAAGCGAAACTTAACTAAATAATTAAACAAAAATTACAAAAAATACGGTAAGTACAGGAAATATTTAATTTTAATTGAATTATTAATAAAGATATATCTTTTAGATTGCCAGTAGTAGTTTATCTAAAAAAGTTGAGATGGATTTTTGGTTAAAAACAACCGGGAGTAAACAAATTTAAATATTCTTTTTAGAACAAACACTAGTTTGCGCAATGATTAGTACAAATTGTTTATAAATAAAGCAACAGATGTCACTTGTAAACAATATCCCATAATGCATCCTACACTTGCGTGGCACAAACCGGAACCAAAACTATCATGCGTAACTTACCGATATTAGTTGTTTTGTATTTTATAGTGGCTATTTCAATTGTTTGTTGTGGGTAAGAACATTTAGCGTGATATTTAAAATGAACTTTTCATTTGTGTTTAAAGAATCTTTAAATTAATTAATTTTTCAAAGTTATTAGGAGAGATTTCCTAATTTCATCAAGTTTATTTATTTCATTTTTCCTAGCCGCGACTTCTACAAAATCTTAGGAGTTAATCGAGATGCGACAACTCACCAAATAAAACGGGCATACAGAAAATTAGCTAAAGAATGGCATCCTGACAAAAATAAGGATGATCCAACAGCTGAGGAAAAATTCAAAAACTTAGGAGCAGCTTATGAGGTATAGTACATTCATAAATAATTAGAGGAAGTTAAATTAATATATATATACTTTCTTAACTTAGGTTTTAGCTGATACAGAGAAGAGAAAAGTTTACGATAGACATGGTGAAGAAGGATTAAGTAAACAAGGTCACGACGATGGTTTTGATCCATTTTCAAAGTAAAATCAAAAATAACTTGTTAAATATTGATAAAGTGATAAATTTAATTATTTATAGTTTTTTCGGCGAGAACTTTGGTTTCAATTTTGGTGGAGGAAGAGAGAGAGATAATGAAACTCCAAGAGGCGGAGATCTCGTAGTAGATTTAGAAGTATCCTTGGAAGAGTTGTTTAGTGGTAATTTCGTGGAGGTAAGAAATATATCTTTACGTCGCAAATAGTTTTCAAATTGTTATTTAAAATGTCTATTTGTCTAATTTCTTCCTCGTAATATAGATAGTAAGGTATAAACCTGTAGCCAAACCTACCTCAGGAACAAGACAATGTAATTGTAGACAAGAGATGCAAACTATACCTTTAGGCCCAGGCCGATTTCAAATGGTGCAAAAGCAAGTTTGTGACGATTGCCCAAATTATAAGTAAGTTCAAGTAGTAAAAAACACAAGGGCATAGTTTTAATATATTTTTAATAATAAAAAAAGAATGGTTGCTGAAGAAAAACTGTTAGAAGTTGAAATTGAACCGGGCATGGTTGACGGTCATTTGTATCCATTTGTTGCTGAAGGTGAACCACACATTGATGGTGAACCAGGAGATTTGAAATTTAAAATTGTGCAAATGAAGTATGATTTCATTTTGTTTCGCTATATACGAAGTCATTACAATGTTATATATTTCTTGTAGACATCCCAAATTTGAAAGAAGAGGAGACGACCTGTATACAAATATTACTATTTCTCTACAAGACGCGTTAATAGGATTTGAAACTGAGATAACTCATTTAGACGGTCATAAAGTTAAACTTGTTAGAGATAAAATTACTTGGCCAGGAGCTCGTATGAGAAAGAAGGACGAAGGAATGCCTAACTACGACAATAATAATGTTAAGGGCACCTTATTCATTACATTCGATGTAGAATTTCCAAAGAAGGGTTTAACCACCGAAGAAAGACAAAGTAAGCTGCAAAAAAATTCACCTAAATTCATATTTTCACTCTTTTGAGGTCTCAAAGATAAATCAATAAATAAGTAATAAATAAAGTCCTCAGCCTCATTGAGTGATTATATCTTTCAGTTGGATTGTTAACATATTTAATCCTTGTATTTTTTTTTTCAGGTATAAAAACAATACTGCAACAATCTTCAAAACAGACTATTTACAATGGTTTGCAAGGATATTAGTTAATGTTGTTTAATAAGTTATTTTTCCTCTATAATTTGAGGGATGGTTGTTCTCCAGCCATGTGTCATTGAAACCGCCAACATTATTTTTTTTTCATCGTAAT
Organism: Dimorphilus gyrociliatus; assembly: GCA_904063045.1. Classification (NCBI taxonomy): domain Eukaryota; kingdom Metazoa; phylum Annelida; class Polychaeta; family Dinophilidae; genus Dimorphilus; species Dimorphilus gyrociliatus. The sequence continues at coordinate 656,595 of CAJFCJ010000003.1, forward strand.
AATGTTTTGTTTTTCAAATTTTCCTCTAGGCCCAAAATGGTTAGAGTTTAGGCAATTATTAATTATTAAATTCTCTTTAATGTCTAATAGAGACCATTTTTGTTCTTGATTTTTTACTTCTTCTTACACTGTCATTGTCACTCACGTCTGAATCTTTCGTCGTTATACTCTCCTCATCAAAGCAAACCGTTTTTTTTGTTTTATGGACGGAAGCTTCAACTTGTGTTTGAAAAGCTCTAGATATAATTTCTTGTCTTCTGGTAAGCTTTTTCGGTTTGCTTACAACTTCTTCCTTTGATGGAGGTACAAAATCTTCATCATCCGAATCATCACATCTTTCTTGTTTGTGGCTCAAAATTTCGTGTAGCTCATCGTCGGAAACTTTCGAAAAAAATGAAAATGGGCTGTTTATTTCGTATTACCAAAAATCTCTAACAACTTTTAATTGTACGTGAGATTTGAATAACTAATAAACAATTGAACGAAGGAGTAAAAAAAAAACAATAAATCTTACAGTTAATATCGTCAATATCAGCGTTCTCATCTAAGCTCTGGCCCGGGTTGATAGTTTTCCATTTATCGAACTTTTCCATACTCCTGTAATATTCGTAATTAAATAATCACATTTCAATAATCAATAGAAATAAAAGTACAAACGCTACTAAGTTATCATAGAATTTTTGAGAGGAGTAGGATATTGAAAATGTATCCCTTTTCAATGCTAAATCCATTCTATGGGCGTGATAACTATCTAGTATTCCTTTATAATAATCAAGATCTTCATTTGCGACGCCAACTTTTTCCAAAATTGGTTTATCTTCTTCAGGAGCAGAAGCGGGATTGTTTATTTCAAGTTCTTTAAATATACTTTTACCAAATCTAATAGAAAAATACGGTAGACCCTGAGGAGGTAAAAAGTAGTTTCCTTTATAATATACAATAGAATAGATAAGAAATAAAAAAAGCGCTTACAATTGATTCCTTTACTACAAAATCAAAGGCTTGCAGAGTTTGCATTTTTCTAAAACAATAATAAACGTCATATTGTCCAGTTTGTAATGAATGGTCGGACAAGTCTTTAAAGTATTCAAATTTCTCCATTGTAATAGGAATTCTAACTTTCGGTAAACATACTTGAACATTGAACAGGCAATATAAGCAATATAATACAGCAACCACTTTTAAGACTTCAGCATTATCCAGCATAGATAAAACTCTAAAATAGCTAATTAGTGTTGTTACTCTCACCATCTTATAAGATGATTTTTGAAAAAATATTGTATGGAAGTTTTGCTCATTCCATATAGTGAGGAAGTTTTGAAATCTTAATTCTCCAATATTAACGAAACCTCTTATTAAAGATCGTAAGTCCTTTTCTAAACCTCTAGCCAATAGCACAAGAATAGCATCTTCCAACTGTAGAAAGTCTAAAGACTTGCATTTATCTAGAAATAAAATAAAATTAATAGAAACATTTTTCTGTCATTAAGTTAAAACAAGGAAAGAATCGAGAGTAAGCCTTTCAATTTCTATTTTAACTAGCTAAATAAACCCAACGTGGATCAGTTCTTGAAATAGAACACCAATTAATAATATTCACTATAAAAGTACAGGTGGCGCTTCGCAAGAGCAATATCAATTATTGCACATGTTCAAACAGGGAAAGTTTAAACAGAGTTCTCCCTTAACCTACCAATACTAGCTTCAGCTGACAATTGCACACTCTCTAACTTAATAAAAGTTCACACTAGGTAATGCTCGCTTTATAAAAATGACTTGATGGGAAAAAGAAAAAGGTTTTAATCGAAAAGAGGAATAATAATACCTCTGTCATCATTTTCATGCAACTCCAAGGCTGTTTTTAAATGGGATCGCTTTTTTGGTTTTACCTCATCACCCAAGACATCGTCGAGAATACCCGTAATTCCAAACATGATTACAATCTTCGCACTAACGTAAAATCGTAAAATCTTGGTTGAATGAATGCGCATGCGTGATCATTTGGCACCAGGTGGCGTGAATAAACAACCGTATCCGCCATTATTGTTATTATCGTCCGGAATACGATGGATTTGAAAGCCGCTTTTCGCACACTATCGGCCCTTTAAAAACCGAATAAACGCGATGGTTTGGTAAGAATCGACATCGAAAACGGCAGAATTGGCATAAATTCCGGAAAGATTGGCAAAAACGGCCGAAAATCGGCGTTTCCAGCCGTGGACGAGTCAACTGGGACTTGACAGGGGTGTTCGGTATGAGTAAGCTTTCGTTCCGTACCCGCAATTTAGACGCTCAGAAACAAATGGGCGTCTATATTCGCGATGAAATTCCTGATATGGTCGCAGATTTCGCGGTTATCAGCCGCGCTGTACCGCAAATGCCTACTGGCATGGAAAAAGAAGAGGAAGCGGTAAGTCGACATTTCTAGTACATTAAAAACTCGTCCATTAGCCGCCATATTGGATTTTAGTAGAAAACCCGGTTAAAGTTGGCGCGCATTTTTCTTTAAAATAAAATTTTTTAGATGGATTACATGTGCAACATGTCCTCTAAATTTTATTTTACCTCATGCCGTCTTCCTTTTTTATTTATCAAGTCGTTTAAAGCTATTCTCTGTAAAGTCACGTGACTTATATTATCGTGGGATTTCCCCGCGTTTTTCGTTTTATAGGCCTATTAAACTCCCAACTTTTGCCATGATCAACCCTAAGTAAACTTAAATAAGAATTTTTACAACTGCATTTTATACAAATATTCGTACTATTATAAAAGAATATGCTCTTTTATATTATATACTTGTAATTCTAGGCACGTTGCTCTATAAAAGACGAAAAAAATTTTAATTAATGCTCAGTTAAATTTGATTGTTTTATTATAAGTTTTTTGATGTTTAAAATGAAACGAAACAAAATTTGACTATACTTTACATCGAATATTATTTAAAAACTGCTAAAACAGTTTCCAATAATGCCATAAGTTATTCATTATAGTGATATGAATATTGTAATATATCTGGTATAATCATTTGATAATAGTTATTATACTACATAATAATGATTCTTGTATTACTTCTATGTTCATAGTAAATTCTAATATTCTATACGAGAGCTATAGTTTAACTGTACACGTTGCTGTAATTAAAGTACGCTATTTGCGGGTATTATCATATTCAAATTAACAAAAAAGACAATGATATATTCATAATAATATTATGCATCGTATTTTTGGATAAAAGAAAAGTATGTTGAAGTAAAAATCAAAATTGGTTGATGTTATCATTTCAATTGTTATATAAAGTCAGTTGTAAAAAGAGAATAGATTTAAAAAAGTTCTCAAAAAAATACTTTTACAAAGGAAACTTTAGAATGAGAGGTTTTTTGAAAGGAAATGAAAAAGTTGTACATTTCTTATGTATATACGCCATCTGTCGGTCTTGTATTGAGTTACATTTTTATCCAATTTACTATAAAATAATCCTATAGTCTTTCTTAATTTTGCTTTTGATATGCTTTTCATTGAATATATGTATAGATGGTTAATTACACTGAGTAGAAGATGTTCAAACATTTATAATTATTCATATGTTATGTATTCGCGCAACATGAGACAAACTTAATACAACGATACATTTAATGTAAAAAGTATAGATTTGCACTTGATATTTGTCTTGAACAAAATTTATGCATGTTCTATTGTAGCCAAAAAAGAAATAGTTTATATTGTTCTATCTTCTTATTTTGCAATTATTCATAATTTTTCTTTTATGTTTCGTACTACAGGAGCATCACCTTCAGAAAGCATTGTCCGCCCAGCAGATCCACGGCACGACGGAGAATCGTGTTATACCGACGCCCGAAATACATGAAATCCTCGAACGCTATGAAAAACTATATAGAACCGATTGGAAATGTCCAAAACAATATATTCATTTACAAGCATGGGGGGTAGATCAAGAAGAGGTTGATTATGATATGGACGAAGAAGATGAAACTTGGCTAAGGAATGAGGTACGGAAGTTCGATTTGACCAGCGACAAATTTGAGAGGATGATGGATCGATTAGAGAACGCCAGTGGACAAGTGGTTGTGAGTCTGAACGAGGCCAAGATGCTCTTAAAAGAAGATGATGAACTAACAATAGCCGTTTATGATTATTGGCTTAGTAAAAGATTAGCTAATCAAGCTCAAACTCTCATTGCCAAAGTTAAAACAGACAAAAGGGATGGTACTGGCTCCAGTGATCCTTATGTTGCGTTTCGACGGCGAACCGAAAAAATGCAAACCCGAAAAAATAGAAAAAATGACGAAGCGTCGTTTGAGAAAATGAACAAATTACGACGAGATATAAAGAAAGCTTTGACAATTATTGATTTAGTAAAACGACGGGAAAAGAGTAAAAAAGAGCTTTTAGAGTTTACCAAGGAGGTATTCGAAAAACGGTACTATTGCGAGGATTATAACGGCGAATTGGTTGCCGAAGCAAAGAAACAACGAGTGGAAAAACGTCCAATGTTTAATTTAACTCAGTCTTACCAGTGGCCTATTTCTTGGCAAAATGAATGGAATGAGGAAACAACTCAGGCTCCGGCCAGAAAGAAAAGAAAGTACGAGAAGAAGAGGCGTATTAATCATCATTCTGCAGAGAGATTACCACAATATAATGATTATGACGATTTCGTTGTATCAGAAGAAGAGAGTGTTAGCTCTGAGGAAGAGGAGGAGGTTGATGGTACTTTCTCATTTAGGAGAAAACCTGGTAGCAAATATCTGGCACCAGTTTACGAACCATGTGAACGATTTGCTTGGACTGCTCCTGAAGATGGAGGGGTTGGTGACGAAAGATTTAGATTTTCATTGGTTTCATTTGATAAACCGAGAAGGCATTGTGTTGGCTATGTAAGGAGGAGAATTGGCAGAGGCGGCAGGGTGGTATTCGACAGAGCGAGAACGGAATGGGACCAATACTGTAGGAGTAAAGATATAGGGAAGGACATAAAATCACATTATAGCAATTGTGAACATCGAAGCGTCCCGACAGCATCTATTTCGAACGTGTCCAGTTTTGGAACGCATAAAGACGATCTAATCAAAGCGGAAAGTGCTTCCAGGGAGAAGCAAATTAACAGCTCGATTGTTAAAGATTGTAACGAATCCGATAATCGGTTAACACCGATTGACAGGGACACCGTGAGAAATACGATTGCCTGTTTGAGTGTTCAAAATAGTCGAACTGCCGCCTTGAAAATTAACTTAAATAAGAGAGCGCCTGCAGAATTGGTCGAATCGGCTAATTGTATCTTTTAGTCTTTCAGCGCCGGTTGCGAAACGGTTCGTGTATTGAAATGTGTTCAAAGACAGTTAGTTGAATTGTTTATTACGGGGATAGATGGCGCTGCAGAACTTTTGCTTTATACATAGCAGTAAAGATTTTCAGGTTGTAAAAAAAAAAACACAAAAAAGGTGAAAAGATTAAAATGATTAAAAAAATCTCTTCCTTTATAAAACTAAAACATCAGAATTTATTGCCTCCAACTAACGAATAATTTTATTCAAAACCTTATTAAACAAAACCAAGCAAAACAGTAAGGTTAATTTGTACTATTTTTAAAATTTGATATCTCTGCAGCGCCACCTAACGGCATCGGTATCATTCCGTTAGCAATATTATGGGCCATAAGTGCCAAAAAAAAGTGATTTTTACTTTGTTGTTCCTATGTGTTTATAGTAAGTAAAGATGTCATTTTTATTGATCGAAAAATTATAAAAGTTCGAGCATATGCGAAAACTGTCCTTTATAAAGTAGCCGTTTTGAAAAAGACAACTGATTGCCTTTGAACACACTAGTTGTTTGTGTGTTGGAAGAAAAAAATATATATATTAATTGAGTTTCGCACTGCCTCGTGAACATTTATTTTTTAAATATTCTGTGATAGTAAACACTCTTTTCTTTTTTTTATCGTCCCATATAGATTTGACGTCTTTTTTCCGGGCAGCTTTCGCATAATCTTGTAAATAATTTGTATATACACATGTATAAATCATGTACAGTAACGATATTTGAGTGTTTTTTGTTGATAATAAAGAAACCCATAAAGTTTGTTAGTTTGTTACTAATTGGCGATCAAATACTCAGTTTTTTTTCTCTTTTTGTGATTTATTTTTTTTTCCTATTATGTATATTGTTCATATTTTTCAAAGAATGACCAATAGCTTCTTCTGACAAGTAAAATCATTTATTTCTATATATATATATATATTTATATATATTATATAACTATCATTATGAAAAATATCTCGTATGGCTTTTGACCATATATACAGTATATAGATATAGATATATATATATATATTCTATATTTTTTTTGCTTTAATTGCTAAATTTACTCACATGGATTAGAAAATTAACTTCTTTCTTATATTGAAAACTTTGGTCTATATCCATTCTGACTAAATATTAACCTACTTGGCAAAAAGATATAAAATAAAAAAAAAAAACATAAAAACTCGTCAAGGTCATAGGTCATTAAAATTTTTATATTTTTTATTTTCTCTTTGAGTTAATAATTTTTTATGATGTTGGACAATTTTATTTTGTTTCTTTTTTTTAAAAAAAACAAAGAGTCAGATAAGTGACTAAAGAAATAATAGAATTCTATAGCCTTATTCCACTTCCTCCACATAAGAAAAACAATTATTAAAATTGTTTGTATTGTCATGTAGAAAGTAAAGATACCGTGTCTAAATTCTATTGTTGGTAAGATATCAACGTTTTTTCTTCTATCAAAAGAAATTGAGTTAAAGCGGAAGAGCTATATTAAATATTACGAAGAAAGCTTTTAGTCTTAGTGTTATTAAAAAATTGTTACCTGATCTTTAAATGAACAGGGTTACGTGTCCAACTTTTCGTGAACGTGATATTATCCCTCTGGTCAGAGTTGATTAAAACCGTGGTATATAAAATTACAAACGTTCATTTAATAAATTTAGCTGAAATAACTATTTAAGCTTATTGATTATACACGCTAAGAAATTAAGGTAAATGTATTATGTATGTATATTAGATAAATATTAATAAAACGTGACTAAATGATCTAAGTATCTATCATACCGCTAATGTTGTACTTTAAATGAACACGAATTCGTCCAGGTGTATGTTTTTCAACGTCAACGTCTAATTGTTTCGGTTAGGCGTCACTTGAGCAACGCTCAAAGCGGTGACGCCCATTGTCCCGCCTTTCTGCGGCAGTGCTATTAAGGAATTCAAAACTATGTAGAAATATATATGTTTTTCAATTTCGTTCTATTCGTGTAATTTAATACTTACTATGTACATAAAAAGAAGGAAAAAGAGCATAAGAAAGAGAGAGAGAGAGAGAGAGAGAGAGAGAGAGAGGAGTGGGAGGGACTGAGGGAGGAAGGGAGGGGCAATTGAGAAATAAAAACGTTAAATGTACAGAAAAATGGAAAGATAGAATAAAGGTAATGAATAAATTCGGGATAAAGAAAGTTTTCAGAAGATTAATTATCTATGAAAGGATGTCGGAGAACAAAGAGTGAAATTATAGAAACTGAAAATTAAAAACAGAATAGAGATTATAATATCCATCAATAGATAATCTAGCTATATGAAAATAAAGACAAATTCATGACAATTATCCATAGAAAACAATTTATTTACCATCAGTTAAACTTGTCTCCGATAGAGAAATTTAATGCTTTTGCAATTATTGAATCGGTAGTATTACATTAATAGTTTATTAATGCATTTTTAACAGATAAAATCTTCATGATGAATAAATAAAAATTCATTTTTTTCACATCTTTTTTAATTTCAAATTTTAATATTAGAATTTCTATTTCACTCTTTAATGAATTAGACTTCGTTGCAGACGGTTCTTATACTCTTTGGTTTGTTGTTTTTATGTCGAAATATATAAAAATCTACGATAACTTCTTGTTTTAGTATATGTCATTTTGTCTTTGCATTGAAATTATAAGTATTGTTGCTTATAGGTTTGACCGTCTGTTCGACTGTATTGTTGTCTCTACTACTGTCCCCCTCCCCTTCTGCTTTCCGTGTATTACTTGAAGAATTGTTAAAAATGTACTTCTATATTGATACATTAAATGCGTAGGTTGCAAAAAAGTATTAGCTTTCAACGTAGTGCAAAAATACATTAGCTTTTGTTAATTAACCATGCAGCAGCAAAATTCCAGGTAAAAGTCTTTACAAAGAATTTTATATCTGAGACAAAGTTGAATTGAAATATTTACTAAAATCAGTTGTCAAGACAACAGTATTTAATGATGCTTATTTAAAAAAAAAATTGAACTTAGATTATATATAATTAACTATACGATTATTAGTATTATCTCATTGTTTTAGATATAATATCCAAAGAGTGTATACTTTTATAATAGATTTATTAAAGGTTTTAGTGTTTTTCATAATCAAATTGGCTTTATATTTTCTAACCGTAACTTTTAAACGGAAGTGAACTTATACATCTACATTAATTCTTATATGTAAATTAATAAAAAACTTAAAAAACTATTTTTATATTAGATGCATTATACTAATATCACTGTTAATATAAAATATGCTTATTTACGTAAGTAATATATTTTTGTCTTCTACTAGAATATTGTATGATATGCTAAGTCTATTTTTAACTTGAAAATTCATTATGACGCAAAAATGGGAAACGCCAATGGCGACGCTCATTCGCTAAAATATGTACTTTAAGGCGAATAGCGGTCGATGATTGGTTGCTTTACATTACAATGTAAGACGCGTATAAAAATGCGAATCCGAATGTGTTGTATCACTTGCTAGTTGAGTGAAACCGTCGAATTATTCCTGCTGGTCAGGTTATCTCTGTCTCTCTGATTATTTATACGATACAGCTTATCAGTTCACCAAAAAGTTTTATTTCATGTAAGATTCATTATTGTTTAATAAAAATTAAATACAGAATTGATTATGTAAATTATGCAGAGATATTTAATATTTCCGCGTTGCTCATTCGTTATTTGCAATTTATTACCTATTTTTCTTCATTCCAGCATGAGTGATCGAGGAAACTACTGGCAGCCTAATTTCCCCAATATGTACAACCCTGAAATGTGGAATTTCCCTCAACAACCAAATATTCGACCCATTCAAAATGAGGCGTTGCAGCATGTTCAACAGCCGACAACATCCTCTCACGGGTTAGTAGAAATATTATATTACTTGGAACTTTTTATAGGGAAAATATAAAAAGAAATGAGGTCAACGAAAAGGTTAATCTCTCTAGCTGAGTTAAAATTTATATATAAAATTATTAGAGCCCAATTTCTTTTTTATAAGAAATCTATGATTAGAAGAGTTTCTTCTTTCATGATTCAATCAGCAAATATGTCCATTCACTGGGTCTGTTAAGCGTTTATATTCAGTTTAAAATAGATCTAGTAAAGATTTTAATAGATGTAAAGAATCTGCTTAGAGAGGGTAACTTAATAGTATTAGCATTAATATTAAAGTTCATATGTTTTATTATCACTAAATATCTTTAAATATAACGTTTGCGTCTTCTTTCTCTATTCCTCAGTAGATTGTTCTTTGTTTTTTATTCCCAGATTAAATAGAATATTATCTATAATATGTTTTAAAACGGAAGTGAATTATAAGCGTATAAGTTTTCATAGATTACGTTTGCTTTTTTTCTGACCACACCCTTTTTTTCTGTTAGCATCAGTAATAAACTAGTAATTTAATATCTACTTTATACATTCATATTTAATTTCAATCTTTCTCTCTCTTCCCTATACTATTACTTTATTATAAAGACGTATCATATTCTATTACATATCGATGACCATAGACTACAGAAATATGGTACTGTACTATCTTAGAATAGATGCTAAAAGCGGACAAAAACGTAACAATAGGTCAAATGATTATTAAAAAGTTGATTTTATTTTTTACAACTGTACTTTATTTATTAGAAGTAGAAAGAGTTGTTTTGTCATAAAAGTGAATTTTTAACAAATAGATGGCACTAGGTTAGACTATCAAAATTATTATTAATTGGTATCTTCCTTAATATTTTCTTACTGCTTATTTTGTCGAATTAATTAATTATATCATTAATATTTGATATCATAAATATATATATAATTGAAAGAGAGAAAAAGCGAGAGAGAGAGAGAAAGACCAAGCTTTCTATTTGTACATTTTGTTTGAATAAACTAAAAGGTGTTGGCAGATATGACCAAGTTTTTTATGACCTTTGCCGGCAGATAAATATCTCATTTTCTATACTAATTTCTTATTTTATTTCCTTATTCTTTTGAAAATAATTAAACCAAGGGAAATAGATAGAATTGATAATATATCTATAGTATATGCTGTGTATGCAGATAGCTATACGTATCGTAAGTAATTCTATTCAATGGTGTTTCATAGTAAAACATATTGATTAGTAATTCAAGCAAAAAGTTATCATTTTCTCTATATAGAAATATGCTACTACAGTTCAAGTTTAATCATAGACATGACGTCACCTATGTTAAATATGCAATAGATTTTAGCCAATAGAATTTTTGTCGGATGTCATGTGACGTGTGTGAAAAAATTTAAACTTGTCAGACAGAGGCTGGTCCTCGTTCATGCTAATCATGAAATTCTTTAGGTAATGGATTAAGCGTAAAAACATAAAAAGTTAACAAACTTTTGAACAATTAATTAATGGATATTGTTTTACTTTACAAACAGGTCAACTAAAGGAGCATCCAAGCAGAGGCGGGACCTCATAAACATTGAAATAAATCATTTAAGAGAGCTATTGCCGCTACCAGAATCTGCTAGGCAGAGACTGAGTCAGCTACAAATTATGTCTTTGACTTGCGTTTACATTAGAAAATGTAACTTTTTCTCTCATAGTAAGTATACCTTTATAACTCCGTTTAAATATTTTAATGAATATTAGTCTGGTCACGTATTCAATATTAACACTCTATTTTTTTTCTCTAGTTTTCTCCACCATTCAACAACAAGAAATACCAGTTTTTGAATTTTCTCAAGTAAGAATAACAATTATTATAGAATTTCTAACAATAGTTGTATTGAAATCGCCTTTCAAAGATTTTATTGATTTGTCCACTTTTATTCAAGAAAAATACCAATTTAAATAGAGTTTTTTTTAATATTAACCTACTTTTAGGTTTTTTTTCTTTCAACTTTGATATAACGTTCTTTCTTTTTTTTATCAAAAACAGTCGATGCCCGGATTTTTGTTAGCATGCACAAAAGCTGGAAAATTACTGTACATCTCCGAAAATGTTACAGAATTTTTGGGTCATTCTATGGTAATTATATTAATCAGTTATGTAAGAATTATTAAAGAACTTATAGAAGGTCATAAGCGAAAATTAAGGAGACGTTTGAATATCATTTTTAATGTTGAATTAGAACTTTCTATTGAAAAAGAGAAATTCTTCGTAAAGCGCCATTGTAAATGGCTTGGGAAAAAAAATAGTTCTTTTGTATAGTTTAAGATTTTGTTCACCTTGTTTATTTAAACTAAATGACTTTATTTGACAAGAATAAGAGGCGTATGAACTTGACATGTATACCCTTGATTTTTTTCCAACTGCGCAGTATTCTAAAAATAGCCCTATATACATAAACCACTATATTTCAAACTTGAAGAAAGTCTTCAACTTCAAAATTGGGCAATTCAAGATAATTTTTCAAATGAAAAAATATCCCTTATCAATTCTTATCAGTGAAACTAGGCGTTGACTTTATAAACATTATCAAATAAGAGATTACCTTTTAGGCTTTATAGCTCTATGTGTAAAAGATGTGAAGCATGTTTTAGTAAAATCGGTTAAACAAGCAGCAATAATTGTAATAAGACTGTCATTATAGAGAAAATAGACTAATTGGGTTAATCTTTAGGTACCGCACGACCTACTTTAATACAATACGTATTTGAACAACTAATTCATCAGATTTCTTTTCAAAAGAGGGAATCTACAGAATAATACAATAAACTAAAGGGATATATATTTGTATATATATACTGTATATATATATATACAGAGAGAAGGCAAAGAGGTGAAGGTAGGGGGGGGGGGTGATTTCAATGTCTACTTAAGAAAGGTCTTTGAGTACAGTCGCAGAAAGTTGAATGGCCTTATTTAATAAAATATACTTTACATAAAAAAAAAACTATATTCAACAAGCACGTATCTATAACAATCAGATATGAAAAATTCATGCACACATATTATAACCCAAGCAGTAATTATTGTTCAACGGTCAGCAATAAAAAATGTTAAGATAAGACGTCATATATAGATAAGAAATAGGTCATATTAAGAGAAAGGTAGTAATGCTGACTTTTAAATTAACCAATGGCCTTTTAAGAAAGGGAAAAAATATTTTTGAAAAACTTTAACAAAGAATTGAATATAGAAGGTTTTCTGGAAAAGATTAGTCTTTAAGCGTCTATTGTTTCCTAACCTTCTCTTAAATTATAGTTGAATTAGATATTAAATCTATATTAAATGCCAACATTGAAAGCAGATTCCTTATTGGCTAAAATTGACAGATTATATTATAATTAGAAATAGGATACATTTAATTAAATGATATTTTAGACTTTTCTTTTTCCACTAAAGGTTGATATGATGACCCAAGGAGATTCCATCTACGACATAATTGATAAGAGAGATCATTCTATCGTACAATCTCAATTAGCCAATGCACCCTTTAATCCTAACCCTTTAACCGGAATGGATGAACGCAACTTCTTTTGTAAAATGAATGTTTCGAGAACTCTAAGGAGACAGACTGGATTTGGTGATCACAAAGTGATGCACATTCAAGGTCATTTTATTCAAGCTCCGCAGCAATCCGACTTGGCTAGACAACCAGTTTTCATGGCTGTGTGCAGTCCTTTGATAACACCCGATGTTAAGGAGAGTCTTATTCAAAATAATACAATGGTTTTTCAAACTGTGCATTGTTTGGATATGAAATACATGGAAATGGCATACAATGGTGAATTCCATTTAGGCTATACTGAGAATGAGATTCAAGGACTTTCCTGGTACAAGCTTATTCATCCAGAAGATGTACAAGAAGCAAAGGAGAAGCACAGTCAATTGATCAAATCTAGCCACGAGATGGGTTGTATGCTTACTCTAAGAATGTTTGCCAAGGATGGAACATGGATTTGGGTGAATTTGGTTATGCACATAAGACAACCAACTGCTTGCAATAACGGAGAACCAGCAATCGTTTGCATAAATCATGTGCTAAGAGAAGCCGATGCGGTACATTTTAAGCTACAAAGTCAAATGTATAGCTCCCATATTGCAAGATCACCTGAAGTTTTAACTCAGTCTGGCTCTAGCCCATCGCATAGTATCACTCCTATTCGAGTCGAGAAAGATAGCCTTCCTCCGTTTTCTGGTTTCGCTACACAGTTGGAGTCACCTTCATCGGTACAAAGTTCTACTCCACCATCAGCTTCACCGTCTTTTACACAGTTGTCCGACAAACCAACAATAAAGCAAGATATTCAGAACAGAATCAAAAGAAAGTTGGATAATTCTAGCAATGCGAAGAAATGTGGAAGGCCTAAAAAAGCAAGACTGAATTCGAGCAGTTCGAGTGGATCTGGAACTTCAATCGAATCATTCAATCAGCCCATTTCTGTACACGGCAGCGTTTGTTACGCTCCAGTCGAAGAAGCATCCGATGTACAATACATCAGTAACGTCTTACCTAACTGCTTTACACCCATCAATTTGAAAGCTGAATCACAAGTAGACTTGGGCGTTTACGATAAAATCGAAGATATAATCAATATGGATAGATTCGAAGATAATGAAGAGACGATAATGGATGATACTAAAGCTAAGATGAAAGTTGAAATACCGTGGTCCCTTTTGACACCAGATTCTTCCCCAATTCGATCACCACCTATAGAAGATCTCGAGAATCGGACCAATTTATTGGCTGACGTAACAGAAGTTGTTAATCAAGATCAGGATTTTACGACTAGACCTCAAAATTCTGCTGATTTACCAACATTGGACGTATTGGCTCTAGAAGATTACTTGGATCAAGTTGAGAGTCCTGCAAAGGATGAGACGAAAGATGAAGCTGAGAATTTACTCTTCCAGCTAAATGATTCTCAATTATCACATGTCGTTGCTATGGTAACAGACCTACTCGTCAATATAATGGCACCTCCCAGTGCCAATCAAGAGTCACCGAAAGTACATTGTTAAGCACAAAAATTATTCTTTTTCTACATATTTTGAGGCTGTCAGATGGTAAGAACTTTGGTGAGAAAATAAGGCTGGCCCAAAAATTTAAAAAGTTCTTACTGTCTCACAGTCAAGTTTATGCTGGACATAAATTCATTTTAATCGTAATCGTGTTGTAATCCTTGTCATTTTGTATGGTTTGTGTTTTACATTACTATTATCATATTTTTCTCGTAGTGATTGCTAACTGTGCTGGACATGGTTTATATTAATGTTGTAAAAGAGGCTGGACCTCTACTATCGTTACAAAAATATTTTTGCAACTGGTTTGCTTAGTTTTTAATACATTCGGGCATCGGTGTATTGTGATTATTAAATTTTCTAGTATTTTCTTAAACATTCATTATAAAAAAAATGAGACAAAAGCAAGTGTAATTCACAAAGTATAAACAAACAAAAGAGTCAAAGAGTTCGAAGAATAACAAAGAAGAAAAAACAAACAATAACAAAGAAAAAACAGAGTCAATTAACACTTTTAATTCGATTAAAATCAATTTGTCAGAATTAGATACAATTAATCTATGTCACAGTTGATATTGTTTGAGGTATGTGTCTTTTTTTTTACTATAAAATTATACTTGATAAACAAAAACAATAAAAAATGACAACATATTCATACAAAATTTCTATATCGATGTGAATATATTCTGTGCATTTTACGATACTTTAAAACATTCAACAATGATGATATACAAAGTTCATACAGTACATTGAAATCTGTATAAAATAACAGGTGAAAAGTTCACCAGCAGAGAAACGCAAGACAGCGAGGAAGAGCTACATCCAACAAGAAAGCTTATTAATAAAAATGTAGAATGAAGAAGATATGGCGATGACAACAGTATAATCGTATTGTACACATATATAGATATAGCATTGAATACAAAATGTTAAATGGGACTTTTTAATAAAACACATTTGAAACAAAGGTTGGCCGATTGTCTACAATTCAATTTTATATACATATATACTGTATATAGTAATATATAGCAAAAGAGAGTAACGACTTATCATTGATTGTTAAATATGAGGAAATATGAAAGATTTCTTTTTATATATTGAATAACAATTTCAATTTAAGAGCCGTTTTTTTACCGAACTTTTATGCCTATAATAATTGTGTTCATATTTGTGAAGTAAATATATAAGTATAAGAATGCTAATATTCGTCTTAAAAGTATATATATATATAAATTTATATATTTTTAAAAAATGTCAATAGTTGTTCTAATTATGTACTTTAATTATGGATTAATTTGAGCTTTTTCAGTTTAGTAATTAGTATTTACTAAATAGAAAGGAAAATCTAAAACAGAACAAAATCTTCTTTAATATACGCATTCTGAGAAATGCTTAAAAAATAGAATTAAGAGAATACCAAAAAGGAAGAGAGGAAAAAGTGTCTTTATATAAATTTATATATATATATACATAGATATTGATGTATATATGAATATAAAAAACAATATATTTTGTTCTTATTTGTCACTTTGAAGCATCACAGAAATATTCTTTAACTAGATGATGCAATACTGACAATTTATAAGCACGAGATCATGTCAACCTATTCCGTCTAATTTTTATTAGACAATGATTTTGAATTCCTACTTCGCAGGTTGTAGTGAACATTATTTTTGTTAGCATCAAAGTATATAGCGCCATTTTCTTTTCTGATACCAGTTGATGTCTTTATATTGGGCATTTCGTCACTGAAATATACCATTAAACTAAAGCCTATAACTATGATTACGTTAACAAGAGCTACTGCAGTAAAAACGTACACTACTGTAGAAAAGTAATCAAAATTTACGTGTATGTCATTGTTATGCAAAAGACTATCAACTTCTTGCCTAATTGCCGAATACTGTAAATATGCGCCTAAAGAGCTAAAGAGGTGAAAAAATTGATGACTATGACCGTAAACATCAAATTTTCCCGGGAAAAGTCTTTCCGGTAAGTGGGTGAGGTAGAATAGGGAAGCTGTAGCCGCACAGGTAAATTGTTTAATATAAGTTGAGAGAAGAGGGTGACTGCATTCTTCAGCTTCGCAATAAATAATTCTGGCAACGATAGGCGAACTATCGTAAACGTAAGGTATGGCAAAACTCATGACTCTTAATAACTGCAATGAAACGAATAAAGAAGGGAGAATTAGTAAGGAAAAAGTAATGCTAAAAACTTTATAAACTTTAAGATATCAATACTGTAGGAGGTAAAGCTAAAAATAATCAGTTTAATCCATAACTGTCTTTAATACAAAGCTGACAAAACTTTGTAAAAAGTACTTATATTAATATATTATGCTGAAAGGCGTTCCTTTATTCTTTGTCTAGTAAATCCTATAGTTAATTTATGGGAAGTGATAATTTTTAAGCCTATTTTTTTGAAAATTACCTTAGTTGTTAAACCGCTCTTCATAAATCTAGTTAAACAGATGAGCGTAACGCTTAAAACGGCATTTAAGCAGGCAAATGTCACGAAGTGTTCGAAGAAGAATTGATGACGTAGAAAATGAGGAAAGGTATAAGCTCTAATTAAAAAAGAACAAAAGAGTTATTGACATTCAATAAGTACTAATGTTCAAAAAATAAAACAATAGTTGAATCATACTTGTAAGCTATGGCCGCTCCCAGGCTATAAATTGAAAGAGCCCAGTAATCGACGAAGAAACAAATATTTCGGGCTTTTTCATTTAACGTGTTAAATAAATGAGCTGTTGCTGATGCTAAAGGAAAGCAGCAAAGGGAGATCTGTAATTAAAGAACAACTGTTAATAGACTAGTAAAACTATGACGAAGTGACTTACTAAATATACTAAAAATGGCCAAGATTCTTCTCTTGATGAGTACAGCAGGAAACAATCAATGGAGCAATAGATAAAGTAAAGTCCACACAAAAAATGCGACCATACATTTATAGTTTCGTTGTTGGCTTGAAAAACACTTTTAAAGCACTAAAAAACACCAAAAGAAGAAACGTTAAAATTTTACTCTTCAATTCAAATCTAATAGTTAAATTTACTTCGAAAGCAGAGGATTTTGGATTACGATAACCGGTTAATATACCAATTTCGTGAAAGGATTGAGGTACTTGATGTTTGTAGAAAAGTAACGACGATGATTCTGATTTGTTGTATTTGTTTTTCATAGTTTTTTCTTTATTTTATCTTTAAAAAACAAAAAAGAACCAAATATTAACAGAAATAGAAAATATAAGTTCAATCAAGGTTATTTAGAGGATTAAAGTATAATTTATACCGAATTTTGTGTCTATATTTTGTTCTTTCGTTTTGTAAACATATTTTAATAAATAAAACTACCCATCTAATTATAATCTACTTTTATGAAGAGAGATTTAGTACGTTAAAAATCGATTTGGGCACATTGACCTAATTACCGCTTGATTTCTGCTATAGATATATACTATATATTACCACATGTTCGGTATTGATAGCATATCTGATTTAGTAACACTTACCTATTGCTTTAAGACAAAAATTCCTAATAAAATTACTAAAAAGCTAAGGGAAGCAAATGCAGACACATGTAGTAAAAATCTTAAGTTTATGCCATATAAATGTTTATTGTGCGTTGCTGAGTGATGAATTGGATGAGCGATAATACATCATTTTTAGGCATTATTATTAAAAGTAGTCTTTATAAAACTTTTAACTTACCGATCATATTAAAAGCCGATTTAAAAATTATTTAATGTCCATAAATTTTAACGAAAGCATAAAGCTATTGAAATGGAATGGTAAATATCGATTAGAAGTTATCTCACATGCTACACCGGAAATAAGAGCAGAATATTAATTAACATAATACATACTGAGGAACACTAGAACATTCTCCTCCATATCAAGGTTATGCAAATATTCGAAAAGACGTTAAAACGAAAATAGCAGATATAGAATAAAGTGTTTTCAATCAATTAGTTTTCTTTTTTAGAGAAATAGAATAGATGCTAATAGATATTATATTTCTAATTAATTAAGTATGAAATAGAGAGGGGAATGAAAGAATAGAATACTAATATACAATTTTATGTTTAAATTCATATTTCTCATATTATAATTAGTATATAAATTATATATATCTATATATTAGTATATATATATATATATTAATTTCTAATTACTTCCCGCATATTACAAGATGACAGATTTTTATATACACTGTATAAAAGAATTAAAAAACTTACTTAACCCTCCTTTTTAATACTTTTAAATATTAATAATAACATAGATAATAGACTTTTTAAAACTATACTCTTCTAATGAAGTTAAAATAACGTAATTTTTTTGTCGTACTATCATGTAGATACTTGCTTTCTCCTTCAGGTCGTATCATTCACCTCGTATATACTGTATTTAGATAAGATACAATTCAAACATATTTAGAATGTATAGGCTTGTAGTACATATATAGGCGTAAAAATGATAGATTCTATTGTTTTTGGCCTGTAAATTCCTATAGAATTTTATTTCTGCTATGTGCATTAGAGCATATTCTATAAAGATTTTCAATATCATATTAGGCTTATATTAGTATATATTAATATATATATATAGTTTATATATATGATATATGTCAATGAAAAACATAAGAAGCCTTTTTTCTTCTAATTTTACTGTATGGTTTAAGAACACTTTCTTTTTCTATTGTTACTGTGGAACAGATATTCTTACATTACTCAATCTGAAATAATTGCCAACAAACCATGTCCATAATACTTTTATTGTAATACTATCAGCTGGCTTACCGTAGGATGAAAGAATACTCGAACAGAAGAAGGACAGAGCGAGAGAGAGGGAGACAAACCGACAGAGAGGAAGAGGTACACAGATAGATAGATAGACAGACAAACATATAGGGAAAACTACTGCGACTCTTTGCGGTTAATGAGAAAACTGTAGCTGTCGTTCGAGCAATCTGCCACTTAAATGTAAATCCTACAAGTAAAACCGTACAGAATAATAAATAGGTCAATATTTTGCCAACAAACCTAAATCAAATAACTAATACAAAGATTATAGATATAAAATAAAAAAAACCTATATAATAACCTAATCCAAGTGATAAAGGCAAACAATTTTAAAACAATTGCTTATTCTTCAATGCATACTGAAATTAAAAAAGAAAAATGATACCCTTTTTACTATATAAGAAAGTATAAAAAGCTTTCAAAGAAATGAATAATTAAATTAGTTAATAATAATAACAATTTATGAAATATTTAAATTAAAAATATTTGATTTCTTTCTTTCTTTACTAAAGATTATAAACAATGAATTCTGAAATACTTGTTCAATGAATAATAACACCCTATGTATTTTCTATAAATGTATCATTAATAGATAAAGAATATCTTTTGATAATCAAGTGAAAATATGTCAACGGTAAGAAACGGTAAGATAAAAAAATATTATAATATTTTAATAAACTATAGAGTATATTGAAACGATGGGAATATAGTAAGGTTTACTCTCAATTCATCAAAATATCTGACTCATCAATATAAACGATTCACGATGTTGTTTTTTTTGCCGAAATGCAAAACTTGGACGAATTTCCTTACTATTCCTGTAATAAACAGTAATGAGTGTCTTGAAATTGAATTTACTCATTTAAATATTTTATCTTCTATTTCTTCACGTATAGAGTAATATCATGTTAAGAATAAAATTATTTAACATGTTTGTCACGTAAACTATTTCTTTTTACTTTATTTTCTATTGTTTATGTAAAGAGAGAGAGAGAGAGAGAGAGAGAGGGAGGAGAGAAATTTGGAGAGGGATGGAGAGAGAAGGAAGTAGAAAGACTGTTATTAACATAACCTTAATCTTTATTTGCATAAATTCTATTAATGCTGTAATAGAAAAGTCTTACACTTCAAACATTTCATTTACTTAAGCAGGAATTTCTTTAATAATTTCTTATTCATAAATTTCGGATGTTAGTGTGCTTATTCTTGAATGTCAGTAATTGTGCTCCAAGTACGATTCACTTAATAATAATAGGTTATTAATGCGTTAAATATGACTAACTACCCCTGAATGTAGGATGATATAGATGGCAATATTGGTAAGGTTTAATACTACTACTACTGCCACCTACATTCATTCAACAATGAAACTGAGAGAAAAAGGAGAATATCTATAAGGCAGAGAGAAAAATTAAACTAAGAATACGAGAATCGGAAACATCTTTTTAAACGATGAAAAGAAAGCGCTATTTTCGAAAGAATGGAATAAGCTCAACGTTATTATATAGATGTATTCATCTGAAGGGAGAAAAGAAAAGAACAATTGTTAAAGCAAAATTGTGAAAACTAGTTTTTAACAATGGCCTTTCAAAGTTCAACATATGGGGTTAAGATCATTTGTAAATTTCATCAATAATCTCACTTTTTCTTAGCCTTTATCTTTGTTTTTTTCAGAATATATTTACGTCTAAATAATCCAATTAATTTTCCCCTTTCTCTCTTCTTTACTTCGATAAGATTTATTTGAATAACGTTATTTATTTTCTGCATCTTTGCTTAGCCTTTTGGGTTGCCTTTTAATAAGGAAAAAGGGAAGACCACATCCTTATAGAATGCTGACCTAACGAACTTTTCTCTCATTGATTCCACAACCGATTTTTTATAGATGGATTATATCTTTCTTTTCTAGGCAGCACTTCCCTTCTTAGACTTATACCATTCTTCTATTTCATCTATGGTTTGGGGCAAGGGACGTCTTTCCGTTTCTGGTAGTAAAATGATGGCAAAGGCAGCGATAAAAGCCAAGATACCATAGCAAATTGGTGGGATATAATTAAGATATTTGTTGGCAGCCTGACAAAGAATCAGAATAAGTATACATTAGAAAAATTTAACGTAATTTCTAGGATAAAAAACGAACGTAATGAGCACATATTGGTGCAGCCATAGCTCCGATTCCTCCAAATGTATTAGCAACTCCTAATCCCGATGACCTTTCAAAATCCAAGGTTGTTAAGTAATTTATATAAGTAATAGGCGTACCTGAGAGTAGTTGGGAACAGCTCTTTCGTAAATATTACAGTAATGCTAAAAGCTGAACTTATCGAGAATTTTCCTAATTGAAAAAATGCTAAAACCAGCTTAGATTTTAAGTTTTCATTATTTAACACTTTGGGTAAGACAGAGACAATAATTACGGTGGATCCTGTTAAGATGAGAAAACCAAAAACTGGCATTCGTCTGCCAAATCTGTTATAGATAAAGATGCGGAGTGTTATGTTTGCTTACATAATATACCTCTGTTTTCTTTTATACTGTATATAGAGATTTTTAATTACTTTGTAGCAAAAAGAGCAGCAATTGCGTAAGCTGGAATTTCTACAAGAACACTTAATGAGAAGTTAAAGAACCTATCGCCTGCCAATGCTGGTGTGCTAAGCGTTAGACCATAATATATGCAATTGTTGACGAACCATAAAAGTGCTGTTATAATCATATGTTTTATCAAGCATTTGTGTTTGAAAAGGTCAATAAAATTATATTTCGTTTTTCTTCTATTCTCTTTCATTCTATTGTCCTTACTTTCTTGCCTTTCCTTTTCATTCTCCTCGTCTTCTCGTTTTGTATCTAGTTCAAGGAGATATTCACTGTTCTTTTCAACGTACTTTGTACATTGAATATATTTTACACCGTTCAATTTGGCTATGTTTTTTAAAACCTCCTCTGTTTCTTTCTCCCGTTTTTGAGCTGCCAACCAAATGGGAGATTCTGGTAGAAACCAGACAAGAACAATCCATAAAGCAGAAGTTGTTGATGTAAATAGGGATAAATGACGCCAATTTTTTATAAGATAGGCACTTGTAACTAATAAAAGCATGGAAAAAATAGCTCCAAACTGGCACATGGTTCCAACGAATCCCCTCTTGGTCGAATCAAAAAATTCAATAAGTAAATTAGAGCTTGAAATGATAACAATCTGAAAAAGAAGTGAAATATAAAAGTTTAAAAAAGACTTTGGGGAGGGAATTAGCAGAATATTTAATTAATTATTTAAATTCTTACAGTAAGAATTAATCCTAGAAAAAATCTAAATGCAGTAAAAGCGTAGAAATTAAACGAGAAACTCGTCAGAATTCCTACTAGGACAGCAATACTTTGACTATATAAAAACATTCTCTTCCTCCCAAATTTATCAATCATTACACTCCCAATAATTTCGCTGCACAGGTAACCAAAAACCAAAACCATTTGACTTATTTCTACCATCATACTCTTGGAACAAACTAAATTCCACTGTTAACATTGTGAGAGAGAGAGAGAGAGAACGGATGAATATGATGATAAATAAATATAAACATGATGAAATAAAACGAAAATATGAAGTTCATCGATTTACCTCCATTGCTATTGTCGTATATCCACTTGATTTATAATCATAGCCGTAAATGCATTCTTCTGTCCAATTTTGACTTCCATTATATCGAAATGAGCACGAAGATATTTCGTCCTTGCCCATTACTATAGATGAGATATTTTTGCTTGGCATTTTACATACAAATGGAGGTTCCCATCCTATAGTAGAACATCAATTGCCTTATATATTACTAATATACAGTATAGATATTGTATTATATAAACAATAATTTATAGTAAATTTGAATTAAAACCTATGAAGATAATAAGTAATTCCTGTCTGGTGAGTAGATCAAAACTTGAAATGCTTAGAATAATAAACATATAGAGGCTATAACGTTTAAATCCTCCAACTTGTCTTAAAACATAATCTATATTTATCATGATATGAAATCGTTCAATATCACTGGTAGAGAATTTTTGAATGACACAAAACAGGCGAAATGTTTTAGAAAGGATAAAAGATCGATATATAACTCTTTCAATTTCGTTCCCCTTTCACTCCAAAATCGGTTTTTTTTATATAAAGTAGATGATGCCTAGTTTCTCTTCTGGAAACTAAAATACATAAAATTAACTATGAAGAAATTGGCTATTAGAAGATTTAAACTTTTTTATTACCTTTTAAAAGATGAATGACCGAATCATAGACGCTTATAGATATATGTTCACATATAAAAAAAGCATAGTATAGTATCTCTTTTCCTATTCCTATTTCTCTTCTCCTTCTCTCCGTCTCTCTATCTCTCTCTTTTTTTTGTTCTGAATAAATTTTGTCACGTTTTTATTAATACTAATATCGACTTGTCGTTAAATGGCAATTCCCTCTATATCTTGCTGTTTTTTGGTCATTATCGATTACTAGTTTGGCAAATGCTTCTTTTTATTTCTTTCCTAATTTCTCTTCCATTCCGCTTCTCATCTCTTTTGTATAATAATTCACGATTATTTATCTTAATTAAAGTATTGATTAGCTTATAATTAATCAAATTTTTACAATATATTCAATAAATTTATTGCTCCTATAGAGTATTGTGCAAATTTAAAACAAAAATATGGTTAATTATAATGGAATTCTTATTGATTTTAGTATAATTTAATAATTAGAGCGTCAACAGACAGTTTCCATGATATTGTATACGAGTACATAGTAATCGCTTTTACTGTAAAATAAAACCTATTCATGCATATTCAAAACAAACCAATTGTTATGTTTATACTAATTTTTCAACTTTTAGGCCATCATTTTTGTCTTCTCTTCCATAGGATTTATATCCAATTTATAATCTTCTCTCTTTGATCTCATGCAGAATTTCGTTAACTGTGTTCTAGGTATAAAACATAACTTTTGCCCTTTTCCAAAGTTTTCAGCATCCTGTCGATTTTCTGGCAGTTTTTTTCCGTGAGTTTCAGGTAGAGTCATTATCAATAAACCGCTTGTCATTGATATAAAGCCAAAGCTCAAAGGAACGATATAATGATTCACGTTGTCCTATGAAAAAAAAATACTAAATTAAATTTTCTTAATTAAATAATTAGTTAATTAATTGTGATTAAACAAGTAACAAACTAGATTCTGGGCAAATGGGGCAAGTATGGAACCCACTCTTGCCATTGTTGAACAAATTCCTAATCCGTAGGTTCTCATTGTTGTGGGGGTAAGTTCTGGTGTAACAACGTAAAGTAAACCAAAGCTCATTGTTATACAAAACTTTCCAAACAAGGATAAAGCTGATGAACTAGTACCGGAAACAAATGATGCAAGAATACAACCCAAACCTCCAAAGACCATAACACTAGAAATTGGTAGTCTTTTTCCTAAGTAATACATGACGAAAATATTTAGGGCGTAAGCTGGGAATTCGACGGCTCCCGATATAATGAAGTTGACATATTTATCGCCGGCAAGTGATCCAGTATTCAACGACAAGCCGTAATAAACTAAGGCATTAACCGCCCAACATAATCCAAGATTGAGATATCTGCAAAGAAGAATTCTACTTCTTAGTAAGTCACTAAAGGTCTCTTGTTTGACATCAGATTTAGTTTCTACAACATCCAAATAAATATCGTACTCCTTATCTTCATGTCCATTTAACCTTTTAATCTTGTTAAAAATTTTCATCGCCTCTTCCTTCCTCCCTTGAACAAGTAGCCACCTTGGACATTCGTCCACAACAAAGATAGTTATTAACAGATAAACAAAAACAATTCCTGGGATTGTAAGATAAAAACTCCTAAAGTGTCTATAATATATAGCTACGACTCCCAAAAGAACATAGAAAATAGACCATCCTAGGTTTATAATTTGCGATGGTAGTAACCTGGCACTTTTCCCAACTATTTCAGTAGCTGTGTGATTACGTAATGTTATTTTAAAGCTTGTGTCGTGTGTGTACAGTATATAGATATTACAAATAAAATAAACAATGTAGAATAAGATAACATACCATGAACAGTATGAGTGTTAACTACGCCAAGTGCGATTCCTCCAAGTACCATTTTTACAAAAACATAAAAGTAGAAATTAAAATTAAAAGCAGCCCCAAAAAAAGAAATAAATTCAACGATAAAAGCCATGATTATCACTTTTCTCCTGCCGAACTTATCGGCTAAGTGCCCTATTATCATATTGCCCAACATTTGGCCAATCG
The DNA here is from genome assembly GCA_904063045.1 of Dimorphilus gyrociliatus. Taxonomy (NCBI): domain Eukaryota; kingdom Metazoa; phylum Annelida; class Polychaeta; family Dinophilidae; genus Dimorphilus; species Dimorphilus gyrociliatus. The sequence continues at coordinate 681,979 of CAJFCJ010000003.1, forward strand.
TCATAAATGAAATGATTGAACTCTTTAGCCAGGCCCTTTCACAAACAAGATCATACTGCAGAGCAAAGTCCAGAAATAAGAAAAAAATTAATGAAATCAATATAAACATTTAGAAATATGAAGCGAATATTTTTGCTTATATTTAGAAAGAATACAATATCAAAAGAGATAGAGAGAAGAGCAAAATGATGATGATAAAATCAAACCTTAGTTGCTACTGTCTCGTCGAAATCCTCCTTGCTGTAAGTCCAACTGTCACAGGTCAATATTTTACTTGTTGCATTCCTATAATGTGCTACCACTCTACATTGCTCCCTCGTAACATTGACGACATCCTCATCCAAAGTTCCGTTGTAATTGCAAACATGTTCTGGGGTATAAGCAGTCCAAACAATACTCATCATATTAAATAAGGCTGATAATTCACAGAACATAATATACACTTGAAAGCATTTCTGATAAAACCCATATTCTCCTGTTAACTCGAAGAAACGATCTACCGTCACTTTTTCAAAAGTATTCGATTTAAGATTCCCGTTTTCAGGTTCTTTCATCTTATTTCCTCTTCAAACTTCTATTTGATGATTATAATTAGTAAATTAATATAAAAACTTCAATTTATATGTATATTTATACATTTGCATACGTTTGTTTTAAATATTCAGTATGCTACCAGTGTACCAGTAAATAGAATGAATAAATATTTATCAATCTATCGTTATATAAATGGTATATGTATTATGCTTCTGAATTGAATTGTCTTCAATACGTTGTATAGTCTATTTTGTCATCAAAAAGTTCACACTCTACTATACCGCCACCTATTTTGTAAAAGCTTTCAAGCTCGTTTCTCTCTTTTCTTATACACGTGCAAAAAATCTTAAAGAATTTTAGTGCGTAAGAATTAGCTTTTACACACGATTCTTTAACTAGATGGCACTATAATACTTTTTACATAAAACATTATAAATTATTAATAAGAGAATAAAATATGAACGGGGAAGAGGAGCAAGGGAGAGAAGGAAGGAAAAGATGAGTAGAACCTCTAAGCGAAGTAAAACAAGTGAAATAGAACGTATGCATAGAGGAGATCATTAGTGTTTTTATTCTACTTCTTTCATAGATAGAATGATTAAAGATATTTGAAAATTAAAAGGATAAAATTCTCTTCCTTTTCCGTTTTCTCTAAAAAGAGAAAGTAGAGCGAATGATATAATTTTCTGAATTTATACGATGATTAGAGGACCTAGTTCTTCTTCCTTCCTTTCCATTCCTTTTCTTTTTGATTGTATTTTTTTATGCTATTGTAAAGTATTACTTTCTATAACCATTCAAGTTATTGTTTTTCTAGTAAACAAATGCAAATAACGTAATGTTAAATAATAATAATAATAATAGTAAATAAAAATATAACAAACTGTTAACATACGCAACGACTTTTAGTGATTTATCAATAATACAAAAATCACCGTTCAGTATCAAGGGAAATAAAAGATTACTGAAAAATAATCTTTCTGATCTCAACCGTCCAGTGAGGGAAAAAAAGCAGAAGAGAGTTTGGACTGTAACTAACCCTTCTCTGCCCTCTTATTCTTAAAATAAAATAGGAAAAATGCGACGTTAATATATATACAAAGACTTGAGAGTGTGAAGGAAAAAGAAGAATGGGAAGAATAAGATGACAGTAAGAAAGGAATGAATGAATGATGGAAAACTAAGAAAGAGAGCTTTTATTTTAATAATAATAAAAGAAAACTATATAAACTGTCCAACTTAATTGAGATGCTGAAAACTATGACTATTGGCTCTTTTCGCAATTGAATGTTATATTTCCGCAGTTTTAGTGATTTAGTTATACATTTCGCCAAAAACTGTTAGCTGTTTTGTATAAATGATGTCTTTTTTAGATCAAATATTTTAACCAACGACGCCATCTGTCGCGTTCGATTTGAAAGACAAGGGATGAAATGAGAAGGCTGCTGGCATTTGGAAGAGCACTAATCGACGATAATCAGCTAGGGTAAGAGGATTTTTTTAACTTGAAACTAATTTTAGGATTATATACGACTAGTGATGTTATCGGACAATTTACCTTAATGACGTAATTAAGGTGTAGTTGGTTATTATTAGTAACAAATATAATAGAAATATCTTTTTATTCATGGCAACTATAATATATCAATGATATGTACTGAATAAAAGCATAAAACTAAATCTTTCTAGCTTTTAGTCCTAATAGAAAGTTATTAGGAAGAGAAACAAGATAATTATTAATTAGAGAATATTATCAGTTGTGTTTAGTATAAAAATATTATTTATGTTAAACACGTCTATCGTGTCAAAGTAAAATTTATTTAATTATTCGTTAACGACTTCAATTGTCTGCGGCAATTTTCCTAGAGTTGACATTAAAAATCTATATTAATTACCGTTAGATAGATACTTGAATTAAATATAAAAAATATAGTTATCTTTAAATCCTGTACTGCTTATCATTTTCTTCATACTCTATCGTATATAGGTATGATATACATAGGCTTACAAACTATTTCTCACCCTCTAATACAATTGAATTAATTAGCTATGGTACTTTTCTTTTCGTTCTGCGTCTTTCTTTGCATAGAGAAAATTTGTTCATTGCTTCTTGTTTATATTCTGAATTATTTACGAATTAGTTCAAGGAAAAAATCAAATGGGGTTCACAGCAAACTTAATGAAAATAAAAGGGCATGATGTGTGTGAGGGGTTTTTTTTACAGCTTTTATTTATATATGTATATTGTAAATGACGAATGGAAAAGAGAGAGAGAGGTAAGGTGGGGGAGAGGGGGAGACGGCCAGAGAAAATGGAAGAGAGCATATATAAATAGAGAAACTGTAGTGGTTGGGTTTCATCTATAACTGCAGGGTTGTTTCTTTCATACCAATCAGTCAATTTTGCTTAGAGGAACAAGTTTTTGATTGGAAATAATCTAGAAAGGTTTGCATGCTTTTGCTAATTCGAGAGTGCAGCGCATTAATATCCATATAATGGCTAATTAGTCAGATTAAGTTAAATGAAACCATAAAAAAGAAAGATAGATAGAGGGAATATACTCTACTATAAAATGGAAAAGTATGTATGGCTTTTGAAAACAGGAAGCAAATGAGATTACTTAATAAGAATGTATAATAATAAAGAAAAAAGGGAAAGGACTAATACATCAAATTGGTGAAAAAGAGAACGCAAAAAACAAAAGTTTATAGGCTAAAAATGCCATTTAAGAGTCACTTCATCAAGAGAGGAACGAAAAAAGGAAAAGCTATATGACCAATTAATTTTCTTATGTAATAAAGCAATAAAAGGATAAAAAGAATGAAAGGGAATAATAGAGAGGAAGCAGGTGGCACTAAAGTATTTTTACTTTTTTTAATATTATAAATTGAATGGGGTGATTAATTTTTCTGACGATTCTCTTTCTCTCTCTCTCTCTCTCTCCCAGCTCCGCCTCCCCCTTTCAATTTTCAATTTAACAATTGTATTGTTACATTTAGCTGTATTATTATTGTATTATGTATTATATTATTTTTAACTTAAACTTTCGAATAAAGTTGAAAATTGATAAGAGGGAATGAATATTCATTCTTCCGGCACTTACCCGTTCATTAGTCATAATTATTTCAATTACTCTCGAGACTAAGAGGTTATATGCTAGTCGCTCTTTTACTCAGACTTTTCGCACCAAATCGATAAGTTTGTAATTAAATTGATTCCTTTTTCTCCAGACTTTTCCAAACTCAATTTTCTACACTAGGCAATCAACGAGCCGCATAAAATCGATGACGAACGAAAACACGTGCAATACTCAAGAAAAATTATCATAAATCAATCAAGAAATTCATAACTAATTGACGGATATTTCCATACATGATAACTCAATAATTTATATATATATATATATAAATATTATAAGGTAACTAACTATATTCATACAAGTAGATATATACGTATGTATATAAATAAACGTTCGTGGCGACGCATCGTGACGATTTCAAACTCAAATCTTGGAAGCTTAGAGTTGAGAAAATAATGGAATTATAGACGTTCACTTATTCTGTGACGGAAGACTCATTTAGGGGAAAGAATTGTTTTTTCTTTCTTTCTCACCCCTCACGTATAGTTTACAAGGAAAGTGTTTGTCAAGAGAAAGGGGATCATGAAAGTGTAATGAGTTTTAACGATCCACTCAAATTTACGATCGTTTCCATTCTACTGGTTTATTCTTGTAGTGCCGAGTGTAAATTTGATGGCTGGATGAATTGCTTGAAATTGGAAATTAATGGAAAAGCTCTATCGGAATTAGTTATTGCTGGAACACATGATAGCGTTTGTTTTAAAAAATCTACTGGATTGTTGGATTGGTCAACAGTACATGATGGAAATTTAAAGTGATAATCAACCTTTTTAACCATTAATTTTATCCTTAATAAGTACTAAACCGAAAGAAAGAGAAACGAGGGAGAAAGTTACTTTTTTTTTTTACACTTAATTTATTTATAGTTTCTTAAACCGATGTGACCTTGAACATAGGGGACAAAGTTATAGGTATAAAATATAATGCTTTATGCTGCAGCTATCGATCTTGGAAACAAATTAACTATTAATCATTCTTTATTAATAGCAGATTGAAAGAGTCATAAATCCGTGATAATGTTAGGATCCTTGGGTAAAATAGTGAAAGAGACAGAGGAAAATAGAGAGAGAGAGAGAGAGAGAGAGAGAGAGAGAGAGAGAGAGAGAGAGAGACAGACAGACAGACAGACAGACAGACAGAGAGATTGAAACAGAAATCCACAAATATGTATTATTTCGCTATGATATATAAAAGAGATTATAAACCATACGTATAATAATAAATTTGATTTATTTCCATAGTTGCTTAATCTGAAAAATTTTCTCTCCAAATCTTTCCTTTTTAAATTTCCTATTTATAAAATATAAATAAGGTTTGGGATTTTATTTTAGGCAATTAAGAAGCGAGGGAGAAGAAATTTCCCTTTCTTTATTCTTACTATTTCTTAAGAATGAATAGGGCTATTTATCATACATAAGTATCGTACAATTCATTCTATGTCACCATAAACTCTTTTCTCTTTTAATAATATACATAGAGCAAGCAATATGTATTATGAAAAACGGACGATGCGAATGGATCTTCTTATTATTACCTTCTTGAAATACAGTCTATTCCAGATATATTTGTATAGTTATTCAGGCGTGATAGCGTGTAAACCGTACGAAATAATGATTTGACAGAGATTCATTTCCTACTGTATAGAGTAATTTTAAAGTTTATTCTTGTTTGTTTCGATATAAAGTTGAGATATACATATACTGTACATGTCTTAAGTGGACTTTGCTGTCTATTTTACCCTTCAATCTAACCTATATCTTTAATATATTAGTATATTGAATAGTTAACACAATACCCTACTGTCTTTTATATAATATATTACACATTATTAAGTCCCTCAAGTAGATTACTTAATTAGATTCTCTCCCAGCCCTCTTTCTCAATATTCTCGGACTTTTACCCATCAAATAATTCACATAACCTTTCCCTTCTAAAATCCCTAACGACTTAACCCATTCCTTTTTGGTTAACTCTTTTTTTTCTTTTTAAATTTAAATCTTAGAAGCAGTGTTGTTCACCTTGTATTAAAATAAGATTTACTGCTTCTCTGTTATGTATCAGTATGTATTAGGATACTCTCTGAATCTTATTGCTTTATCTCCTACAACCTTATTTTTACCCCTTAAGAAATCTATTCTGTATGTAGCCTCTTCTTTTTCCCTACTCTCCATTTTGCTGTCCATTTCTGTCTCGCTCTCTCACTGTCATTTTTATCCTATATGATATTGCTTCAACTATTTGAAGTCTCAATTACAGCTACACCTCTCTATTATTATAAACATGTTTACAAATTTAAGTTGGTATATGTGATTCTACTATTCTATTTAGTTATTTTTAGAAGATATTTTTGGTAAAAATAATTAGCGTAGAAAGCATTAAAAGAAAGAGTTTTTGGTAAAGAAGAAATCAATTACATTCCGTCCTAATCAATTTTTATGCTCTAAGCAAGCAGGTGGCTATCCTCTTTTCATTCGATGACAAAAATATATAAAAACTATTACATATGCTATATATATATATATATGTCAAGGGTTTATATTCTATGTATGCTATCAAGTAAAATTTGTTGCTCTCTCCCTAATGTCACGTGATTGAAGCATTCTTTCCACTTGGGTATTTGTATAAGAGTGATAAAATAATGATACATAGTATAAATATACATGTATGTATGTGAGTAGATATGCAATATAAATATATAAATATATATGTAAACATATGGATACGTAGAGATAGAGATAGATAGATAGAGAGAGAGAGATGAAAAATTTTTATCAATATCTAATTTAAAATTAAATTATTCAAGAAATGTTATTTTTCAATTTAAACTTAACAATGTTTATTAATCTGATAAAGTACCTCTTTAAAACTTATTCAAGGAAGATTATCATTTTGAAAAGGGAACAATTTGATGCTGGTTTCCGTTACTTTCACGTTGCCTTAACAGAAAACCTTCAAATTGACTGCTACGGAAAGATAATTTTTACTTTGGATAAATTTCTGCTAGAAATCACCAATTTGACAAGGTCGGAGTTAATTTTGGTTGAATTACAGATCATTGATAATCGGCATCGAACGTTAAATGTAATACGTGAGCTCGTTGCAAAGCGGCTAACTAACGGCTGCTTCTATTCTCAGAGCACGCAAACTGTTGCTGATCTACTGCAAAGCGGTTGCAATATTTTAGTTCTATTGAACGACGATAGTATATTAAGGTTAGAGCCATCTGATGATCCTGAACAGCTTTTTCTATCAGTATCAAAGGGATTAATTGGAAGAAATGTCGGAATGTTAACAGTAGTCCATGCATACATAAATCCTCCTAAATATGCAGTATTTGGCGTGATATTTACTGGATTTTTTAAAGGAAATTTTCTATTTTCAGCCATGTTCCCAAATAGAAACTAAACACATGTAAATCAAATAGAGAGTGAAGATATATATATAAAGAAAAGCCTAAAGACTAGAGGAAAGATTTAGGAAGATATTAGATAATCTATAAGTTGTACAAGCTTGTCATTCTTATTTTTATCAATAAGAGTTAGGCACGTAGATATTATTAATATAAATATTCGAAAGACCGGTTTAAATGCCAGGGTAAAGTAACAAGCAAAAATAGAAGCATTTGTTGTATGGATTGGATAACCCTGACTAACTCTGTAAGGGATAAATCTCTTATATTAAATGTATAATTCTACAAGGGAGGCAGATTTCTCTTTCTCCTTTTTAAATATATAGCATTCTCATAATAATACCCTTTATATTATATCTTTGAAGTTGATATTGAAAATTTTAGAAAGGATGAGGCGATTTCCACCTTTTTAGACAATTTTATTACTCTCTCTTTTTATATTTCTATATTTAGATAGAAATGAGGCATCTATTTTTCGAGAACTGGCTTTTAAAAGAAATTTTCCTTAAAAAGTGATTTTATACTTGACAATTAGCTTAGTAGCCTACCGCAAAGGTTTACGGTTCAAGCCCTCTTTTTGCTGCTGCCCAAGGATGCTGACACTTAAGCGACATTGCATCGCTCTTTTAGCAACACTATGCTGCCTTTATGTGCTGTATTACGCAATATTTTTACTTCAATTACTTGGTGGATGGAATACTGCCTTCTCGTACGCTCTAGAACATTGCCAAGTTGTAAATGAGCTGGGAAAATCATTTCAATCTGAATATGGATCAATTTTTACAATTTATTCTACTGTACAGCACAGTGGGGTCAATTCAATGATAAAACACTGGACAAGATCAAAATATCGCCCCAACATCTTTCTCGTCCATCATTTCCGGACTAGTGACGCCGCTAGCGTTGCGATATTGGCGAATGACGGCAGATTGATTCGCAGTTTGACGCTCGCCTTCCAGGGAAGCCCTACATATTTTGGTATGATGTTTTACGATAACGAATAATCCTTTATCAGGCTGTTAAACATTTGTAGAAAAATTCATATTTAAAGGGTTCTATTATTAAATGGGAAGGGAGAAATGGGAAATTGCTAAGAAATCTTTAAACCTAGTTAATAAGATAAACAACTAATTAAATAAGGTAGGCCTATTAAGTAAACTTATAAATTTTTATTGTATATAATTAAAATAAGAAAGAAATTAGCTTACTTAGAAAATTGTATAAGGTTCGTATAATGTAAAAGGACGAATTTTTTCGTTTAAAGATTAAAAGAAATCGAAACAGCTTGATAACATATAATTTACAAAATTGCTCTAAAATTGATAGTATAGTCTTTCAATAAGAAAGATGAATTAGAATGCAACGAACCTGTTTCCTTATAAGGATCTTATTTCCTTTAAAAACTTATTTAACATATCTAGCTCCTTATAAACTACTCAACAAAATAATCAATTAAATAACTATATTTAAGAAGGAGGTTCTACAATTCGTCCAAATGAATTGGTTTAGGAGATAATCTTTTACTAATAGACAGAAGGAATGTATTAAATTTTTTTCGGTTTTAGCCTACAATTGCCCTACAACGGATGTTGCATACGTGGTTGTTTCAAAAGATGAAAACAAGGTTGTTGCTTCAGCCTTACTTAACGAGGGAGGATCAGTTGACATAAACGAGAACCAGTACCCTATGGATGCTGTCCTATTTGTTTACGTATCTACTAAAAATGGTGTTTGGAGGCAGTTATTTAGTGGAAATGTTCAAAAGTTAATTGAATCGGAGGAAGATTTATACATAAGATCAACAGAAGCGCAATCGGGCAGTGGATACGCCTACATTTCGAAAGAATACGATACATACGCCATCTCTTGTTCAGTTTTACCGAAACACAACAGTGTATTAAATTCTACTAGATGGAGCTGGACACCAAACTTTAGCATAAAAGTTCAAAAAGCATCAAAATTTCCTTTAAAATTTTAATAAAACTACAAAAAAAAGTTAATAAAGGATATAAAAATACTTAAAATAAATAAATGTTAAGGTTTTCTGTTATCAACTTTTTTATCAAAATATGAAGTTTTTAATTTACTTAAACTACACAAAGAAACACTTAAACCTTATTGTAACTAGCGAAGCTAATAAAAAGAGTCCTTTGTTTAGTATATCTTCAAAAAAAAGAAAATTTAAAAATTAAAGCCATTTAGCTAATCTATGTCAAGCAGTTTTCTCATGAAGCCAATAGGTTTTCATATCTCCTTTACCCTGAAAGCGATATTAGAATAGTGTAAGAAAGAATTCATTTAGTGAATTGTTAATAAAAGATGTGTTAGAGGGAAAAAAAGGTAAAGGAAATAAAGGGATAGATGGATAAAATATACTAATATATATAGAATGTCTTGGAAACGGAATCCGAAGGAACAAATGAACTTGTATTAGTTATAAGTTTCTTTGGTTTTGTTAATCGAAAAAAGAAGAAAATCGTATAATACCTTAAAGTACAATGCAAAGATACTCAAGTAAGATCTCTTTTTTGGGAATTTAAATATGAGAAGCAATTGTTGTACTAATGAACTTCTACTAGTGATTCATTATAAAATAGTCTACTAATGGACTCAATGAAGAGAGAATTTCCATATTATACTTAACTAAATACTTATACAGATAGATTGATTAATGTTGGCAGAAAGAATGTAATAATAAACGAAAGCTATTGTTCGAAAGTCCAGTTAGGTGATTTTAGGCTAAACAAAAACTAAAAGTTACCTTAATTGGGATAAGTCCTCTATAGACCATTTGGAAATTTCCAGTAGGCCTTAAAAGGCTATAAGTCGACTGGCTAATATGAACCTTCAACGGTTCCCCGCTACTTTCCATTCTTGATGCTGTATTTACAGTATCACCAAATCTAAAAAAAGAATCACATTATATATTTTAATTTGAGGTCTAATGTTTAAATTGAATTTGCTTACAGACAGTATCTAGGCATCTTGTTTCCAACAACCTTGCAAAAAAACATAATTTACATTCATAAATATTCATAAAATTGGACGTAAACGATATGTGTATAAAAATATTAAGTTATACCCCTGCTGCACATGGTCCACTATGTAATCCAATTCTTAGTTTTAGAGTTTCATCAGGCAAATGAGGAATTGAGAAATTTTCTACAGACTTTAATAGTTTTAAAGCCATATTTGCAATTTCTACTGCGTGATGCTCAATTTTTTTTGGTATTCCACTAACGACCATATAAGCATCACCAATTGTTTCAACTTTATAGACATTGAACGAATCGATGCAAGAATCGAATAAGCCGTACAATGAATTTAATAGATCAATAATTTCATTTGGTGAACTTTTAGCGCTTAAAGTTGTAAATGAGACAATATCGCTGAAATAAATGCTAACGCAATCGTAAAATTCAGCGTGTACTTTTCTTTGCTGCTTTAAAAGTTCAGCAACAGACTTTGGTAACATTTGATACAATAATTTATCGGCTCTATTCTTCTCCTCCTCGACTTCGTGAGTTTTCTTTGAAACGTGAAGGGCGTATCGTACCACCTTAGTTGTCATAGAGCTAACGCAGGAGACGTACCTATAAGAGTTCAATTGATTAAAATGAGATTTTGTGTGTCTGATTGCATTTTCCAAATACAAACCATAAGGATAGAATAACACAAGCTGTCGTAACTGCAATCATTATTCCTATATTAAGTTTTAACGAATTAGAAGCTTCTTCATCCAGTATTTCTAGTGATCCTAGAATAGCATCGCCTACTTTTTGCCTTGTTAGATCGATATTTGAAATAAATATGGACATGTTGGAATACCTATTTTCAATAGCATTGTTTATTTACTGATTTATTATGTTTAAATGCTATTTAAATATCAGACCAATATTTTCGGTTCATTTCTCTCATATTTATAGATGACATTTTGCACATTTCCAAATGATGACTATGCTCTACTGCCATTGACATTTTCATTATTGATTCTCTAGCCTCCATTGGTAAAGTTTTTAATAATATCGACACTTCCTATTCAAATATATAAAAAAAAATAATTAATGGCGAAAAATGAATACAAGATATTTTCTGAAAGATTAGCGGTATGATCTAACCTCGTATGAGACACTAGCTAAATTTAGGTAAGTCTCTCCAGTAGCTGATTCCGATATGTACCAATGTTTTCGCATCATTTCTATTGAACAGGGTAGAAAATACGTAAATCCAAGAGACATCTTTAATTGAATAGCTGATGCTGCTCTTTCAAGAGCCATAAAAGCAACCATTTTGCTCCAAATGTCCTCTTTTGAAGGCAACACCAGATGAAAAGCCCCACTGTCCATAATGCTTTTATGAAATGTATAATACAGAGTCAAAACCTTTTCAAAGTTGCTATTTTCCGGTCCCGAATCCCCAAAGTCTTTTATGTGAGATCTCATTTGCTTTAAATGATCTTTAATTTCTGATAAAGTAGCTAAAATTGTATCTGCTTCCACTCTAAGTAAACCATAATTATAAAATTCATTTAAAGCTCCATCTGTCTTTTCAGTGTAGTTATTAAATATAGAGTAGAAAGACGATCTCTCTGAATGAAATTCACTTAATAATATACCGGCCAGTAATCCTTCTTCTCTACAGTTAACAGCGAATTTGGCAGCTAGAAGAGCATCTTTCATTTTGCTAAAACCTGATGAAATCTCTCTCTTTTGATTTACACTGGCCTTCAATTGTAATCCGCACATTATAAGGAGGACAGTAACAGGTGCAAACAGTACCATTAGCATCCTAAAAATTTGTTTAGTTTTACCTCCTTGATCCTTTACAATACTATGCATATCTAACTCTGGTTCAACAACCGCAGAGCTCAATTTTAAAGAGTTTTTGAAAGATACTTTAAGAGACATTTTGCCAAAACTATGTCAATCTAAAACCAAAAAAATAAGAAAACTTCCTTTAAGCATAAAGTGTAACTACTAACTAATTAAAAATATTAAAGCTACGAGAGAGATACATAATAATAAAAATATTTTTCACCTTTATTTACTAGTTTATTCCGTAAGATTTTAGCTTTCAATGGCAAGTTTGTTTGTTCTAGTACGCATGCGTTACTGCTGGAGACAGAGGAGAGATTGAGATGGGCGGAGAAAGCAGTGAAGCAGGGCAGCATATTTTATTATCCTTAAATTAAGTTTTCTTTGATAATGCTAAGATACTATAAAGTACCAAATTTAACTTGCTTAAATATTTTAATACCTAATTTTACAATTTCATTGATTATTATGAAAATCATTGATATTAGGGCGTATGCTATTCTTAAATGCATATATTTAAATGACTCTATGAGGCCTAATTACCAAGCTGTTTTAAAGCTTTCCCCTTAGATGCATTAATTAATTCTTTAAAGTTATTAATGTATTAATTAATTGGAATAAATTTATAAAAAGTTCCTTTATTCTTCATCAAGCTATTAAGTTTATTATGTTGTATTCTCAGTTGCTAATTGATAATTTGTATATCTTTAAGCATTGGGTTATTCAACCTATATAGAATGTATATAATATAATATCTTACTGAAACTGAGCTTATAGATAGGAAAATGTACTGTTTGGATGAAATTTATAGCTGATTGTTTACAGAGATTACTAAGAAACGAGTCAAGAACAGCGATTTTAACTCAGTTAAGTTTAAAGATTATCGAATGATAGTAGTATAACTAACTACTTGACTGTTTGTTAAAAGTCCATAGTACTCTAATATATAGAACTATTATGTAATTAAAGAGAGTTTAGGTCAATATTGATAAAAATTACAATTGATAATGTATGTTTATTCTTTGGTTCATTCAAACCTGGCGTTTAATTTAAGACAAATTTTAAATGTAACAGAAATTATTATATTTCTCAATATAATACGTTTTAGTTTATTGCCTACTATCATTAATATTTTATATTGTTTTGTTTTTTGTCTATTACTACAAGTTTTAACTGATTAATTGATATTAATGAAATTTATGAATGATATAGTTTAATATCTCATTTTCTGTGAAAAACCACTATTATAATCGAAAATTAAAGATTTATCCATTTAGAATTGTTTATTGGAAGCTCATCCGCAGCATTTTGATTTGATACCTTTATTTGTCTAATGTGTACAACGATTTTCAAAAATGTGCCAATTGATACTACAGCGTGATGAATTTGTGGTGCAGCGAAAAATTTACGTTTTACAAGACACGATAGATGTCGCTTTAACAGAATTTTAAAAACTTAACGGATAATTATAGCTATGTTCATCTATTGAAAGCAATTAACTAGTAAAGTCAAAAATTCATAACGAATCCATCTTTTACATCAGGAAGAGAAAGTTGGCGGATCGCCAACAATTTGTGATTAGTATGCGTGTGTTTTCATGACGTCATAGAACTATGGCGTGATCTGTACAGCCGTTCAGTCTGACATCATTGTTTTCGATTTCGGTGATAAAAGCTACGAAATCATGAGTAAAATATTGGAATTCTTGAATTAGGTATGTTTGTTAATCAATTTTAACTTTTTACGACATTTTCGGATTTTTTTGAACGTTCAAGTTTTAATACAAATTGAACAAATGGCAATGTTGATATGATATTAAGAAGCTGTAAAAATCAACATTCTGTATAACGATTTTATGTTACAAAGCTCATTTTTGCTATATTTAACGATTGACGTCATCGGCTGTATGACGCCTTTGATAAGTAGGTCAGTTGCTGAGCAACCGATTAAGCCTAGATTGTTGAAACAACAATGAACCAGGCAATTTTAAGAGGGAATTGAATAATGAAAGGCAGAGAAACATGAATAAGGGACTGATTAGTTAATCATGATGACGACTGAAGATGCATATTCAATGCTTTAAGTTATAAATCACATTTACGCAATAATTAAACATTATTGATAAAGATAAACGAAAGATTTCTAAACAGTCACAGACGTTTTGTCAATAATTTCCCAATAATATAAGAAAGAATAGGAATAATAGTGAGAAAGAGAGAGAGAGAGAGAGAGAGAGAGAGAGAGAGAGAAAGAGAAAGAGAGGACACGAGAGGGATGAGAGATATATAAGGAGAAATAATGAAAGAAAAAGAAAAGAATTATGCATTTGACATTGTAAAAGGAAAGAGTTTCCCCAAAAAAAAGAAGAAATATCCTTCTCATAAGAAAACTCTTACCTTCTCCATTGCCCTCTCTCTCACTCTAACTCTTCTCCATCAGTTATTTATAGCTTTAGAATATGCTAATAATATATATATATTGTTTTTAGAGTAATTTGATATATATACAGTATATTATATATATATATATATATATATATATATATATATATATATTTGTATACTTGCATCTATATGCTCTAAAATTAGATTTAAATTATTACCTTTTCCATCTTTTAGGTAGTATAGCAATTCAAATGAAAAAATCTTTTGTATCTCATGTTCCTCTCTAGACATGTTATATTTTTTCTTATTAATTAGGAACAGTTTCTTTCTCACTGTTTACTTTTAAAAATTAAAATACTTTATAAGAAAAGTAACACCAAAGAAAATAAAAAATATATGTTAATATGTTTCCTTCTCTTCTTTTTTCCCAATGTTCTCTTTCCTCTTTTCTCTCCATCTTTCAATAATATATATACTGTATATACCTCATCTCTCTCTCTTTCATACACTCTTTTGTCTCTAATATTGACTTTTTCTTTTATAAGATTATTCCAGGTCAAAAGTTTCTGGGTGTTTTCTACTATATATTTTATTAATAATTAATCCGGAATAATTATGGAAAGGCTTAATCATTGTTTAGTTATCATTGACTTTGAAGGTTAAACTTTATTAAAAGTTTATAATATGGAGCTACGACTCTAACTCGTCTGAATTGTTTCATTTTCTCTTCCCCCCGTTATTTTTCCCTTTTATCTGCCCATTTGTTTTTAGCCTATGTTCTATATATTGTATATTTAATATAATGGACTGAGGTGAGAAACATTGTAGGAAGGGTGACCTTGCTTTACTTACCTATTTTTTTTCATACAATACTTCAATTTAAACAGCTGTGTAGGGTTCAAGACATGCGTATATCGCCTTTATTATCGAGCTTTTAAGTTTAATTAAGTCGTTTGATATTTTATTCAATTAACAATATTCCTGTAAGAATTCGACAATTTAATTTCTCACGTGACGCCTGACTAAAAAAAGCTACCTGTGGCGTTTCTAAGCAAGAGCTCCCTCTCCATCTTTATCTCACCCTTTCATTCACTATCTGTTCTCTCTCTCTCTCTCTCTCTCTTTCTCTCTCACTCTCTCTGATCTCTCTGATCTCTCTGTTTTTCGTTAATTAGGGTATTTTAATTAGAAAAAGAAGTAACTAATATTCTATAATGGATAATTCAAAAATATATTGATAAAGAAGGTAATACGAAATAAGGCATTTACGCGTTAAAATCCCAATTATTTTTTCATAATAATTTTATCATTATCTTCATATTTTGTCCTTTTTTCTCTTATAAAATGGTACAGCATTATGTTTCCTATTAATAACAACTTCAATATCAACTAAAGTGCTCTAAACTCTTAATGATACTCTTATGAAGACTTAAATACTGCTGATTCGCTTTTTACATTGATTAATAGTAGTTTCGTTCTCTAAAAATAATTGAAATGTTGTAGTAAAGTTGTATTGTTTTTTGAATTAGAAAGATATATATCATTTTATAAAATCCTTTATGTTTTCTTTATAGTTATCTGACTATTCTTTATTAGTTATAACAGATGGAAAAATGAACAGAAAACGTCTAAACGACGCGGAGATAGAGTCAGAACAGAAGAAACTGAAAAATAGTAATGACTCGAAAAAGACATTGCTGCAATATTTTCAACCATCCTCCAGACACTCTTCTTTATGCTCGGAATGTTCTCTAATTGTTGATGGTCCTGATTTAGCCGAATTGATAAGTTTAATAAACCACCATAAAGAAGAGCACTGCCTTTTTAAATACAATTGTAAATTCTGCAATGAACAGACCAATGAATTCAACGAAATTCTCAGGCATGTAATGAATGAGCATAATATGCCAAATCATGCTTTTGAATGCACTTGCGGAAAACTATTTAAGGGCCAGCATGATTGTCAAGGAAATGTAACAGAAGGCTATAAAACAATTTTGCAGTCGTATTCCAGTAGAGAAGACATTACATTTATAAACTCAGTGCCATCTGACGACGCCCTAATGGAGTTTTACAAAGGACATTGTAAACTGTGCAATATTAACTTTTGGACGTAAGCTTCTTTTAATTTTTATTTTAATCAAAAGAGAATAAAAACTATATAAAGGCTATTGATATTACAAATTGTACTTTATTATATATATATATATATATATATATATATAAACATATTTATATCATCATGCAACAGACAAGAAGAAACTGCTGACGAACTAAAAACCATTGTACAATTACATATAAGTTCGGTAAGTTCTGTGTTAAAAGATAATGTTTTATTTCTGTATCTTCAGTATTTAAAAAAAACTCCTTTTCTCCATCTTACTTTGTATTCTCTTAGAACATTTATACATATATATATATATGTACAGATCTTTAAATGCTATGTTTTCTTCGTTTTATCTACCTGTAAGTTCATTTTATCTATATATATACTTTCTTTTTTCTTAAAAAAAGCTATTAAGTAAAAGAATGCGTAATTAATTTCATTTTTCTTTTATAAATCTGATGAAAACTCGGATTTATATTTATACAACCAAACTTCTTTGCCTTACTCCTTTACTGTGAATATAGAACGTTGTTAATAGTAAAAGGGTCTATCTTTTATAGATACATTTAAAACTTCTTTTCTTTTTATTCCTAACAGAAACATTCTCCTGTGGAAGACGCTTCGTCTCTTTATTTTATTCAGAAACTAAAGATGAAAGAACAGGACGGATTGCTGCATAATGGTAAAAATTCTTTCTTATTTTACTTCCACTTTTATATTTATATAGTATAGTATAGTTAGTTTTTTATACCATCCAAACTCAACAAAAATCAAATAATAGGGGAATCTAATTCTTATGAGTGTTTATCAGTTTATTTTTTTTTCTTTTTTTCAACGCCTTAGCAGCAGAGGAGACGAACAATAATGTTGAAAAATCTGCTTTACCTAACGATTTGAAAAGGCATTCTATATCCGGCCCAGTCAGAGGTTCTGATTTACCTTTGTCCTTATTAAAGAAAGCTGTTGGAATCAAGTCCAAGTCGGAAATGGAAGACTGCAAATGGAAGAATGTCAGCCCAGAATTAACGAATGTACTCTTGAAGTTCTTTGAAAAGTACGTTGTTTTGTTCTTTAGATAATAGATGATGACTGAGCTAGAAAAAGCTAAAGTAAAGACATTTGTTTCGATAGCCAATCCACCAAAAAAGAGGCTTTATTCACGGCCTTTACTCTAATAGCAAACTAGAGAGAGAGAGAGAGAGAGAGAGAGAGAGAGAGAGAGAGAGAGAGAAAGGGAGGGGGAGGGGGCAGGAGAAGGAGAGGATAGAAAAGATAGAAAATGATAGAGTAAGAGGAAATAAAAAAAATTTATCAAGGTATTCAAGTACATTTAGTGCTTTTCTTTTGTGTTTACCTGATATATTTGAAGTTATCATTTAATAATTAATAAGACTGAAAGACACACACTTCGTAATATCAACTATATATAGATGTATACAAAATGTATATACTGTATTGTTTTATATAAGTACATGCCTGCCGTGTACACGTGTACGAATGTATCTATATAAGTGTTATAAAAGAAAAGAAGCTATATCATGTAGAGATATTTTAGAAAATACATAATGTCGTGGAAAAAGCATAAAGAGGAATTGTTTCTATTGTATTCAGCTGAAACAATGTGAATAATTTATATTCTATAGTTATCTATAGAAATATATACAATTAAAATTTTGTACGATTCTTATTAATCGTTGATTTAACAATTGCTTTTTTAATTTATGACTTAATTCTTTTATTATTGTCTTATTAAGTCTTATATCATTTATTACCACAGAAATTCAACACAGGAAATACACTATTGTTTATTTTGCGGTTTTGGCGTTAGTGGTACTGCAATGGGTACCGTTCTTACTTCAATTTTAACTCGACATTTACATAGTATACATCAAGTTCCAAATTATTCTTGTAAACTTTGCGAATTTGTTACCAATGATGGACGTTCCGCAATAAATGATCATTTATTGTCAAATCATAATTTTGAACGCCAGAGAACATTCCATTGCCGTTTTCCAGTTTGCGGCGCAAAGTTCATTGAAAGGGCACAAGTTATGGATCACGTAATTATGCATAGTTGGCCACATGACGGACAGAGGTAACTCGATATTATAAATATTAATTATTATACATATTTTAACCTTTTTTATTGTATAGATTTAATGTTTACGACGTTACTGCTGAACTAAATGAATTTTGGATCGACAATTATGCAAGTAGTGTCACCGTACGGCCAAATCATTGTTTTTCAAACGACGTGAATAAACGGTACTTGAAAGTTAAAAAATACTTCAATAATTTGATTTTATTATCTATGAAGTAACTGAATTTATATTTTTTCAGATGTATAACAGCTGCCTGCAAGCATTGCGATCTCATGTTAGTTATAGCGCCGTCTGACGACGAAACGGATCAATTCAAGGCAACTGAAATTGTTCATCAAATTCTCAAGGAGCACCATTCGACAGTCCATCGAAGATTACAATTAATGTGCTGTAGATGCGGTCTAAGAGTTAGAGAATTAAATACGAGATTAGCTGAGGAACATAAAAGATTGTGTTCACCCTCCTCAAGAAGACGGTCGCTTTGTACTCATGGTAAAGGAGCAGCCTGTGCTGAATGGATTGATTTATCAGGTTCAATACAACATTACGACGTAAGTGTTCCGGGAACAGGAAGGTTGCAAAGAGCAGCTAGCGCTGAGCCGTTCATTATGAGCGAAGAAGAGACGACGGAGAGAAATAGGAGAAAACAAAAAAGGCCAAGACAATTTCGACCAGAGGAAAAGATGCGTTTTAAAGTTGAGCATGAAGAAATTTATAAAGTTGATGGATTAACAGAAGAAGAATGGATGAAAAGATTAAAAAAAGCAGCGGTAGATAGGAGGAAAACTGTTAAAAAGAATATAGCGAATGAAAATGAACTTGGCAGTTCGTTAATGAAAGATTATTGCGAAAATTCATCTCTAATTGGTCAATCTGTATATAGGTGTGATCTTTGTGGTTATTCAGCATCAGCCACGAATCAAACCCATCTAATTGCTATATTAACGCGCCACCTACAGGATGTTCATAAGCTTATGAATTTTTCATGCGCGTTATGTAACGAAAGCAACGAAAAGAAAGAAATGATTATTCATCACTTAATAATGAATCATTTAAAAAGACAAAGAAATATTTGCCCATTTACCAGCAAATGTGATGACATCTATCAGACATACGACGATTTCAGTAATCACGTTTTGGGGCATGTACAAGCTATAAAAAGCATTATAAATTCACCTATTAAAGAGGCTGTTATCGATAACTATCCTGAATTTATTACGTGTGTTAGCAACAGTTTTGTTAAAAGTGAAATACTTGCGGAATGCGAGCAACTCTACTGTAAACTCTGCGACTTGAGTGTTTGTTGGATGAGAAGAGGTAATGAAGACCAACTGATAAACTTGGCTATTGACCAATTGGCAGGTCATATTGAAAGAGATCACCATAAAAAAAGATTTCGCTGCAGTGAATGCCACTTGCCGGTAACAAAATTAACTGGAGCGACAATTAAAGAACATGAGGTTGTTTGTCCCGCCGGACCTAAAGCTAGATGGGTTAAATACGATCTTACGCATTATATACGTAAAGTACTCTCGAAGGATATTACTGATAATCATTCTGATGTGGAAGAGGATATTGAAACAGACAAATCAGGAGATCAATCCAAAAAGTTTGTAATTTATTAACATTCTTTTACCTTAATGTTTTCTCTATGCTTTCTGTTTTTTATATGCAAAATAACTTTCTATACAGCCAAGAAATACGTAAATTCTACTGTAAGGAGATGATAATAGAATGTCCAACACCATTAGCTCCTTGTCTATCGGTTGTTAGGGAAGAGGCTATTTGTAATCTATGCCAGAAAGGATATGAATACAAGGAAATAGCAGGGCATTTATCCGCTGAGCACGTCATGAAACAATATTCTTGTAGATTCTGCTCTTATCAACAAGATAGTGTTAATGATGTTAGATCCCATCAATTAGCTAGACACGGACCTTGTTATTGCCTTTGTGAGTTATGCCATATGGAATTCAGAAGGAAGGATGAACTTCAAAAGCATTTAAAAGTTGACCATAATACATTTTTAATGGACTCTTTCAATTCGACTACAGTGTCACTTAATGGAAGAAGCAAAGTCAATAATCAACACGATTCTGCCTATCGATTAATTAATCAATTAGAATCGCCTCAATTGGTCAAATGTTGTCCTAAGTGTTCCCTGGTTATAATATCTAAAAGCGTCGATATGCTTCAAATTTTTAAGGATCATTTACAAAAGAGTCATGGTATTAACCAGTTTCAGTGTATGTCATGCGATTTTAATTCTGCTACTGCAACGGAAGTTAGCAAACATTTTGAAAATAGCAAGAAATGTCATCATAAAACTGTAATAGTTGCTGGAGATCACAAAAAGCTAATTAAAATCAATGATTATAATTCGATGCATTCATGTAAGAGATGCTGCTTTGTAATTTTATCCACAAATCACTTTGATCCAAGTCGATCCGGTTTTGAGCAGATGCCGCAAGAGTTATGGAAGCATATTCTTTCATCGCATCATTTCGGAGGTGATCCAACAGAGGCGGTGAAACTAACATCTGTTGTTGATATTAAATCCTGCTCAATTTTAGCGAGAATTCCCGCATTAACAATGCAAAGTAAGAAGATATCAAAAGATGAAATTCACCCAAAAGAGAACAAGAAAAGAAAGAGAAAAAGAAACGAACTGAACGAAATTTCAACAAATAATCTTTTAGAATTAGAAAATTTGGGTTGTATATTCGAATGCGATGATTGCGGTTTCCTTATAGCATCTTCTTCAACTACTACAAATTCTTTAATAGGACTAGCTACTAGGCACGTAACAGAACTTCATTTACCAAGACCTTACGCTTGTGCAAAGTGTGGAGCAGCTTGGGAAAATAGAGAAGAAGTTGTTGAGCACGCTATGCACTCGCACAGATATAAAACGACTAACAATAACAACGACGAACTAATTCAAGATTTGGGCGTCGGAAGGTTAAAACAATTAACTAAATTAAAATTAAATGAAATTAAATGCGATTCTCCGAAGGTACTCATGAAATGTACAAGATGCTGTTTATGCATTATAGCTTCTGATAAAATGGTTACTCAATCATTAAATTTACTAGAACATCATCTAATGAGAGGACATTTTATAAGAAAGTATAAATGTACAGCTTGCGGATTCCAATCTAATACTTTAGACGGTCAAGACGTCTACGACCACAATCAATTATGCTCTATTGATAAATTGATTAAACAAGATTTTACTTCGAGAATAAATGTTAACGTTCTTCCCGAAATGTAAAAATCTATAAGAAAGAATCCATCTTAATGGAGGAAAAAAGATAGAAAAAAAGAATAGAAGCTTTACAATCATCTCTACATTTGAAATATATTATTATATATATATATATATATTTTATTCCTATTAGAAATGCAGAAAATCACTATTATTTGTAATAATTCTATATATTTTACATTCTGATTTTATATGCTTTCCTTTTAAATACGATATATTTGCCATCATTATTGAGAAATATTTTCCCCTATCTTGTTTATAATTGTTTGTTTATTTGTTTTATTTTGTTTGTTTGTATTTGTTTGTTACGAAATATTTTAAAGCAGTTTTTGTCTATATCATATACTGAGTATATACAATATGTATATATGCGTTTATATGTGAATAGATTTTAAAAAATATGTATATACTGTATAATGTAAAGCTGTGATACTAATAACGTACTGTGCTTAAGAAACAAAATCTTTTGTCTCTCACTCTCTCCCTTCTCCTCCCTACCTCCCTTCCTCTTTCTCTCTCTCTCTCTCTCTCTTTCTCTCTCTCTATCTATCTATCTATTTACTAATCTATCAAATCTAGCCATCACTTTCTCCTTGAGACCTCTATTGAATGTATAAATGTGTAATTGCTGACAAGATACATAAATTTATATGCATGTACACTGTATGTATATTGATATATTGAAATTTATATTTGTCATATTTTTAATCTAATCTATGCAAATGGAAAAAGGGAAATAATGTTAATTCTTTTTAATTCAACACTTTAACTATAAACAGAGAAACAATAAACAAAATTATTTTACTATAAATAGAATTAAAGAAAAAAAAACTTGACTATTTATTAACTAATGAATATTCATAACGATTATTTATATGTAGACGGGGTTTTTTTACGTTTTTTTTTTAATTTACTAACAGTGTTTTATTTATCATTCTCTTTTATTTTGTTTTGATAACCCGCATCCTCCCCTCGCCTCCTCAAAAAAAAACACACTGTATGTGTTTTTTTTTGCCTGCAATATTAAATTGAACTATTTAGATGTGTCATCATTCAACATTGTATTGGATGAAAGAAAGAGTAGAAGAGAGTAAAATTTCAACAACAAAAAGAGGAAATGGAAATATTTCCCCCATTCGTTTGCCTGGCTTCACTTTATATATGCGAAAATATATATATACTGTATATTAGATATTTATACTTGGACTTTAATTATACTCTCATCACTCTCTTGCTCTCATGATTTCCTTTATATAATACAAACAGCCAGCTATTTCTTTATAAACAATTAGTCTTAATATATTACGCATTTAAATATGCTAATAAGTATTTTAAATATGCTTAGGCTTAATAAGTTTACAAATACTTGAACAAGTATTAATAAGATATTAAGGTAAAAGTCGTTTAACCAATTAAAATCATGGTAAGCATTCGAGTTAGAAAATTTACTTATGTATATAAATAATTTTTCAATTGTTTATTAAATCGTCGACAGATGTCTCTACTGTAAATAAAGTGATCACAGGCCCTTAAACGTTCAATATAGAAAGTCAAGTTGACCTATTCAAACACCTGGCGTTCTTCTCAAATTACCTTCAAGAGTCACTTGTCAAGTTAAGGTTATTCCATGCAGAAAATTAATTCTAAATATTTTTCCAACTCAATTTCGATCATTCAAGATTTTTGATCCGCAAAAACTAAGAAGAAAGAAGATTGAATGTGACAAAATAAATAATACAAAAATAAAGGAAATTCTCACTATAGTGTTAAACTTTAGGGACAATCTTTATCAACTAATATATTTTGCCTAACAACAAGAAATATTCTTATTCAAACATATATATACACAGAGTAGATTTTTTTTTAATTATATAATATGTTTACAGTTATATCTTATATTATAAATAGAATCCATGAGAAAGATAGAAACCAAAAAAAGAAAACTAAGAAAAGGCTGAGAAAATGAATGAAAAATTGGAGAAAAGTGAAAAAAAGAATACTTTTTTTTTTAAAAAGCAATTTATTACTTTTGAAAAATTGACAATTATCGATTTCTTTTCTTTTTTGGGACGTTTAAATAGCCAATTACATAGACATTTTTCCCTTTTCCGTTTATATGCATTATTATTTATTACTTTTAATCAATAAAAACGTTTTAAAATCTATCAATTTATGCCATTTGGCAACTCTTTTTCTTTTTTATAACTTATGAATATTTTGACACTCTCTTTCATCCAAATTTTTATGGTATTTTGTATTTATATAATATATTAGAATAGATTAATAGGCCTTCAAAAATTGAAATACTGTGGTTTCTTTTACAATTCTCACTAAATTTTTCCACTCAAAAGCACTTGTACGAATTATTATCATGTCTAAGAGATATTAGAGAGTTTATTAGGCCTATTTATAGGTTAATTTTTTTTTCAAATCCTTTCTTTTATTTAATACATTTTATTAATTTATAGTCAAAATTCAATTATATATAGTATATATATACAGTAGTATAGTACTATCCTTATCTCTAATCCTTATCGATAGACAGAATTAGACGCTTAAAAATCTATGTAAATTTAATAAATAAATAATGCAGAAGAATATGTAAACATGATAAAAAAATGCCTTTATAACAATATGAAGCATTGTATTTATTGCATATATGTTCAAATGTATTGAATGACGTGTTCAACCCCTTTTCATACAAGAAACTAACAAAAAAAATTTCGAAAGGCATTAATAATTTAAATACGACCAACAGGTGCCCTTCTCCTTTCCCTTCTATCGCTTTCCCGGCGCTTTTCCCCCCCCCCCGCCTTAAAAAAAAAATTTTCACTAGGTGGCGGCACTCAAACTGACAGAACAATATCCGTATTATTATCGACTGGAGAGCGGCCGGGACGCACGCTCTTAGGAAAAATCATACATGAAAGAAGAAAAGAAGGCAAGATGAAAGTAGCATGCATCATCTTTCTCCTTCTCGCCTTAGCTATTGTTACTCAAAGCCGGAGGCAACGACGGCACTATTGGTCCAAAAGCCGATGCCTGGAGAAGACTTTAGAAGAGAGAGAGGAGTATGCCGACGTTGTTCTCGCCGCCACTGTCCGAAGAGTCCGTCGGATTGAACGCCACCTCGTGGCCACTGTTGTAATTAAGGGCATCTTTAAGGGAAGTCATTACCTAAACAATGTTCATGATCGAAGAAAAAAGATTTACAAGACGGGAGAAGGAAGGTACATAAGGATAAAGGGGCTCGGCAATCCAAAGATTTGCGACAACATGGTTTATCCACGCGATACTAGGATCTTTTTGTTGAAATATGAAAAGAATGGAGATTTATTTCTTAACTCAAGTTTGGTAAGAATAACATTAAATAACATGGAAAGAACCGACGCCGCTGTCTCAAGTGAGTATAAACTTCAATAAGCTTCTATTGGTCTTTCTATAATTACGTAATAGTTTCTTATCTGTCAAAACTCTATTGCTATATTCTTATCTGAACGTAAATATTAACATAGCAATAATTTTGCGGTTGTTGAGAAAAAGCGTCGGTGTTCGAAGGCCTTTACTAAAGAGTCTTTTGTACGGATATTTTATACCTGCATTGAAATCGCCCTGTTTCGAACGACTTTATTCAATGGTCATAATTATAGGCCTATAGCCTATAACCGTGTTAAGGGTCTAGAGATTATTTAAGGGAAACCTATAAGTGCAGGGCAAAAGTTTTCGATGATATGAAGAGGTCTGAAAAGATTTTATAAGTACGGGATAGCAAGAAACCGGAAATCTATAGGACTATGATTTCTATAAAATACCCTTGTAAAAGAACTAATAACAATTTCTAACGAGTGGCATTTTATACACTGCATCTTCTATGCTCTCATTCGAACGATTTATTACGTAATCCTATAAGTTTGCTGACTTGGCCGACGAATGATTTAAACAAGATTAGAGTTGTGATATGCTCTTCATTCTTGTAATCCATGATCTCTGCTGTATTGGTTTTAATTAAAATTGTGTAAAAAAACTCTGTAGGTTGAGCCGGTAGTCCAATATAGGCTAAAAACATTTCCTCAGTACATTTTCAAATATCCTGGTAACCCCAATAACTAACTAATAGGCTTAAATATGTTTCGTAGAGAGAGAGAGAGAGAGAGGGAGGGAGAGCGAGATTGATCGAGGGAAGATAGTAATTTTGTTTTATTTTTCTAGTTAACTTTTTATCATTAACTAAATATTTAAATATATTTCTATTTAAATAAAGCACCTCGTTTAACTGTTACAGTTTCTTTTAATAAAGAGAACAAGTATATTTATATAGAATGTATTATATATATCTAATATACTGTATATATATTGTTTACAACCTTACAAATTTTATAAGCAATTTTCTTTCTCTTAACCCTTCTTTTTCATTTTTTTTCTTTACGCACACGTATACGCACACCCTCTCTCCCACCCTCTCTTCCTCCCTCCTTCCTCCCTCTCTCTCTCTCGCTCTTTCTTTCCCTATTCGAATTCTGTCATTTTCTGTTACGTATCTTTAAGCTATAAAATATTTCTTTCATTTACTTTTTATTTTGTAAATATTTTCTTAATATTTTCCTTTTATAGATTCTTTGACACATAAAATCTCTGCTGACCTCTTTTAAATTTGTTCAGGGGTGCTAAAGTAGGCCTAAATATATAAGATTTTCATATTTCCAGTTACTTTTTTGGGTCATAAAATATTTAAACATAAAAAATTTCCAAAAAAAGAGCATAAAGAGATAGAGGGAGAAAGAAAGAAAGAAAGAAAAAAAAAGAGAGAGAAAGAAAGAAAATAAGGATATGAATGAATGAATGAATGGGACACAAGATGTTTATACATACATTCGTACACACGCACGCACACACGCATACGTACGTACACACAAAGTATATTTATACATATGTATAAAAAGTGGAGAGACAAAGTATGTTATCTCTTATTATAGTTGAGCTTCTTTATTGTCCTAAGATAAGATTATTCCAGTAAAGTGGGAGAAACATTCGACAGAAGATCTTGATAGAATTTCCTGTCTAGAGAAAAAAAAATTGCCAAGAGAACCACGACTGTGTGCTTCAAGCATCAAATTTTTCGATTCATTTATTTCCGCTCGTTGACTGGTTGCCCAGAAAGCTAAGCAAAGCCGTTTGCGAATTATAGGAGGGAGGGAAAGAGGGAGGGATAGAGGGAGGGGTAGAAAGAGAGAGAAAAAAAAGAAGAAGAAAAAAGATAAGCCCTTCTAAAAAGCAGCGGAATTTTAATAAAGTTTAAATTAGATGTCAGTTGCTTTGTATAATACTTCATTTTTATCTCTTTTGTCCATCTTAAACTGACTTTGTTTGAACGATACCGAAAAGGGAAGATCTTGAAGATTACCAAGTTAGCACCCTCATTTTCAAAGTCAATAAAGTCGGTTTGTGAAACGTGATCAGCTAACAAAATCATTTTCTTTTGTTCACAATTGTACACAAACTAATGGGGGAGAGGAAGCAAAGCATATGTCATTAGTATATCAACATTTTCTGGTGCCTAGAAATCCAACTTCACCCATCTTTTAACCTTTTTCATTTAATCCAGAAAAAAATTACAAAGATTGAGGCTAAAATCATTTATTATACGAATACGTTGAATGTGTTTAATTAGTTCTTAATCATTTTCCGACAGTTCCGGCTTATATTTCTGTTTAAACACGTTAAAATCCTTAATTAATGCAAAAGTAATAACGATATACAATATTCTTTAAAAGACAATTAATCTTTAACTTTTTTATTTATTAAGGCTCGATACTCGATATGAATTTTTTTTTTAAAAAAATCTCTTTGAACCAATCAACATTCTTAAGATAAGGAAATTGACAGCACAGAAGTTGTTGGAAGATTAATGACGAATGGATGATTTTTCGTATTTTAGGAATATTGTAATTAGTGGGCGTTAATTACTCGATTATTCGACCCTAAAATCGATTCGTAGTTATTTATAACATATATTAAATTACTTTCTAATGAACTTGTTGAAGTTCGACCCGAAATAAGTAAATTCCTTAAAACGTATATAACTATATATATATATAGATATATTTCCAATTAGAAAACGTATATATATGGTTAGAAATAACCTCAAACAAGTCATTAACAAGCCGAAAAACGGCTGTTAAACAACGGGGTGGCAAATATTTGCTGTTTTTTCCACACATATGCGTACAAGCGTATACATGCAAAGTATGCACGTATAGATGTATAGAAGTATAATATTTATATGCATATATTATAATATCAGAGCGTATATATTGCCTATAGTAGATTATATCAATCTGTGTAGTTAACTTTCGATAATGCAGAGGCGTTATAAATCATGAAAAATGTGTTTATATTAAAAAAATAGAGGGTTTTAGTGTCTTTTTCCATTTCGGTTAGGCAAAGTTAAAATATTAAAGATTTAATAATCGAGAGAATTTAGCAGATTTCAGGGTTACAAAAGGGTTTAGTTTATCAGAGAGTTGATTGTATATATAAACTAATATATATATTTTGACTATGATAGTCAAAATATGTATAGTATGCATAGAGTAAAATTTTATAGAAATTGTATACATTTGTGATTAATCGTCTTGTACAGCACGTATTTATTATTATATTCAGTTTGCAGAGTACAGTATCTGTAGGCTATATAATATCTTGCGTAAAGTATGTGTTTAAATAAGAGCATAATTTATAGTATTATATACAATACTTGGAGAATATGAACGTTTCTTTGCCTTTGATCCTATCGTAGTGACGTCGTTTTTTTAGACGGTCCGCTAATCTATAACGAGTTTAGGCGTATATTTCTTCGCCCGATTTCACGCCAGTCTAACTGGTTTGAATCGAATAATTTTTTCCTTTCCTTTCTTATACGTTCTTTTCTTTTTCCTTTTTTATCTTATATATTATAAAGTAGAGACTTTTTCTCTCTTATTTTTGAATGTGCTAAACGGTCCTTTCTTCTTTTTATAAGGTTTTATTTTTCATGATATTTTTTGAGTTTTGACGTTAAGCCTATATACATTAACCCTGGCCATCTGAATAAACAAAGGGTTGAGTTTATGGCCTAGTTTCTTTTACCTGGGTCCACTAACAGGTTGTCGAGAAATACAGTTGTTGCCATCTGTAGGCCGATATATATATACAGAATAATAGGGAAACTCCACCACTCCATTTGGAAGGATCCAAATATCTAAATAATAAAAGTCAATAAAAAATGCTAAAGAAATAGCCGTTGTACAAATAAAGTTGACATACTAAACATAATAATAATAATAATAATAATTCATTTAGAAATTGAATCTCCTCCATTCTATTAAGATAAAAATGCGTAAATTGATGATGCAAATTTTCCACGTTTGTAGGCCTAATTGGTCAAGTAGTAGAAAACGAAGTACATTTAACAAAATTGATGAAGTGAGAAGAATTTAATTTATTATATTTTACCTTTTCGCCCAAGTTTACTTTATTCGCTAATAAAATTTTGTTTGCAGTTCTCCTTAAATAGAGAACGAAACTACTTTTTCAATTATATTTTTATCCTTTCCGACTTTATCTATACATCTCTCTGTCTCTCTTTCTCTCTCTCTCTCATAATGTTTTTCTATTCTTTTCTTTTCCACTTAACTTATGTCTAAAACGATCCGGCGGGAGGATATAAGAAAAAGATGGCAAGAAGATCTGTTTAAGGCCTATGTAAACCTCATCCCAGATCTGTTATCAGCTTATTCGATATATTTGATTCTCGCTCCTCCCCAAATGGGACACAAATATGAGTCAAAGAGTAAAAAGATCTTTTATAAAATCTTCAATATCTTCTACAACCAATTAAAGTCTAAATGGTCTATTAATTATTGTGCAAAATACGCAAATTATGGGGTGTCGGAGAATTATTAGTCATATCTATAGAGTCTTTTAATATAAGATTACTATGTCTTTTGTTGATTGTGTGTAATTCGTTTTGTGAATTGAATAATTCCACCGTTTAAAATCGTTTGAGCGAAAAATAAGGAAATAGAGAAAGAAAGTATCGAAAATATTGATAATAATAATAATAATAGTATTAGCAATATTTTATAGTCTATCTATACGATTTGTATATAGGCTTAAGAATAAGTTGGTTTGTACAAACTTTTATGTAAATAGACAAACCGGGAATAAATAGATTAGTTTCTAATCAACTATTGTCATCTAACACTTTCAAACAAACGATGACCAAATTGATACTGTTTAATCAAGTTATTTAAAGATTTTCCTTAATTGTTCTCTACTTAATGGTAAAGCTAACAGGTTATTAGATTAATAAATATTGATAATAGATGGCGCAGGAAAAGTAATTAATTAATTATATAAATTATATAAGGAAAAGAAGAAAAGTCAAAAGGAAACATCTTCAGCAAATACTACAGTTTGTTTGATGAAAACGTCAGAAATATGCAAATCAAATAGGATAATATCTTCCTTTCAACGCTCTTTTTACTATGAAATTATGCAAATGTAAACGCTATCGAATCTTCGATAAGCATCATCGTTTATGTAAATTCCTATCGAATACTGTATACAAACAGAATAAAAATTAGTTAGAAGAAGAAAGAAGAGCGTGGAAAATCTCTTGGACGAATTGCCGATATTTGTCATCAATAACTGAATGATTGATTTCTCGTTTTTTGTTTGGACAAGAGAAATTTTCCAGCCATTCGTTTATTTAAGATCGGATTAAGACTTAATCGTTAGAGTATTTGTCCGTTAATCCGCTTTAATTCGGTCGACGTGCTAGTTTTCTAAAAGGGTACGCCAAAGTAGATTGTTTTCATTCTGATTGAGCCGGCACATATCGGTTCTCGGATCGATTCAAGTGATTGGTAATAGATGGCGCTTACGTTTCCTTTTTTTTTCCTGATGTGACGTTTGGGACTCGAGGGTATTTTGCTGTTGAATAAATTCTTGTTTGAGTATGTATTTTGCATGAATAATTCGTACAAATGGGCTCCCATGAACTGTTCATGAACTTTCACATCAGTGACTTTCCTGTATATCTTATTCTCTCTTTTTCTCTCTTCCTCTCTCCTAGCTCTCTTACTCTTTTCCTATTACGCTATCTCCTCAGCGCAAACTTAAAGGACAAGAAAACAGAAAGAGAGTTTAAACATCCGCTTCCCTTTTTCTATAAGACAGAATACAATATTTATGCTATAAAAAATAGATTTCTCCATGATTCCTGTCAAGATAACAACCAGTTTATCCCTTATCAGAAAGATAAATATAAGTTTTATTCAGTGGCGCATACCAATCGCTATACTAATTATAAAATACTTGCGAATATTAGAGATATTCAATAGAGCAGTTGAATATTTTTTGATAAAATCTATGGATTAAATAAGAATTTCGTATGATACTATGAAAGATTGCTATTTAGTCTATTTATAAGGAGAATTCCATAAAGTATTATCTACTCAAAGAAGCCTAAGAAAATAACTAGAAATGGACTCAAACTAAACTGATAGATATCGTATAAATAAACCTCTTATTCTTCTCTTTCCTCTGAGGAGTAATTCTCTTTGACCTCAGCAAGTTTTATAAATTACATATATTTTATATTCGACTTGGTTTTTTCTTTTATGATAAATGATTGTTGTCTTTAACGTGTCCCATGATGTATGGATTTATCAATGCATCTCTCCACGGAGCTCTCATCTCTATATCCCAAAAAAAAAGAAACGAAATAAATTACTTTTTTTTTCCATTCTATTTCAACAAGAAAGCCGTCTCTTTTCGACGCCTTTTTTTATGATTTCTTTTTAAATATTATGATTTTCATTTTGTTTATTCGTTGCATCGATTAGCATTATATATCTATATATATTTATGTATTAGCTTATTGAGAAAGTCCGCAAATAAATAGATATAGTAAAGTGAAAATATACGAAAAGGGTATTCATAAAATTGTATTCCAACACCAAATAGCAAGTATTTATTCTGTAAACTTTTACACTGGACGAATATTTCTCATAACTATAAAAAGAAAAGGTTAAAGGAAAATAAAGATTTTAATTTATATTCAAGTAGATCGTCTCTCTTCTTCTTCTTGTTCTTTCTATATACTGTATATATATATACATATATGTATATACGTCTTCTATTGAATGCTTCAAGAATATTGTAAATGGAAGAGACGCCCCCTTTCTTTCTTACTAGCAACGCCATCTAGCTGTCCAAGAGAAAAAGTTTTTAATATATGGAATTTGTTTATATTTATTACAATAATGAAGAAGGGAATATTTAAATAGTGTGACAGAATGACGAATGCTTAAGGAAATATGTAATTATTCCGGATCGTTTTAATTGTTTCGAAACAGATCTGGACGGACGATCGAAAAAGATGAATGACGTCGTTAAAATTTTGACAATAGGTGTATTGTTAAGGGTTAGAAATGTGACCTTTTTAGATTTAGATAGTTTTGTTATATTGAATGCCGGAAGTATCCGTTTTTACAGTATAGAGTCGTTTGTCGGCGACTTTTGTAGAGATGGAAAGATAAGGATGAAAAAAGATAAACAACATATACTGTATTGAGAAAAGGTAACCTCTATACAAAGCTTTTGTCAATGGAAGTATCGTTAGTAATTATTGTTGAAAGATCAATTTAATTTTGCCCTTTTTTCCCTTTTTATATAATAAAAAATAAGGGTCAATTTATTTTTAGTTCAAGAATAAGGTATAAGAGAATAAAGATAAGAGATTACATAGACTACGAATAATACGTAGTCTATTAAAAGAAAAAAACTACAAAGGAGTATTCTTTATATAGTTAATTTTCGAAAACTGTAAAGAAGAAAAGGAGTAGCATGAACGAAGAGAGAGCAATTGGTTACATTCTTTTATACAAAGATACGTATCTGCTCTTTCCGTCCATATGTATATATATATATATATATATTTACAGCATATTCTTCCTTATTCGTCTCTCTCTCTCTCTCTCTCTCTCTCGCTCTCTCTCTCTCTTATAAAATGATATAAAACACCTTCGTAGAAGTAATTCATGCTCATTAAGTCTTACCGTTTTCTATAATGAAATGATTTTATTCTAATTTAATGTTTAATCAATTATTTACGTAATAATTAAACAAACTGAATGTTTTTAAACAACTTGACATTTTTTATTAAGGATTTCAATCAATAAAAAATACGAAAAACCATTGAATAAGAAGAAATAAGTGAATAAAAAACGAAAGAAACAAGGCGTTACTCGTCAGACATTGACACATTTTTCTGATTAGGCAATCCGTATAAATTATGTAAATTAAATTGGATAGAAAAATCGCTTTTTTCCCCAGTCATTCGAAAAACAGCAATGCCTAAAATACATTCTCAATTACTAAATTCTAGTGTAAAGACTGATAGAAAATTAGTTTTTACATTATTACTAACATTATTATGGTTAAGCGTTGCAGTTGGAATGTTATTATTTGCTACTCATTTTGCAGATACCGTTTATAAGCCGCGAAAGAGAATAGATATTTTCTCAAATGGTTTGTATATTTCCTGTCTTTCTCTTCTATCTCTTTTGAAACAAGAAGAGAATATTTTAATCTATTTTGTTGAATATATTTCATTATAACTTTTTGTGTTATCTCTTTATAGATCCATGTAGAGTCATAACCTGTCCGTATGGTAAAGAGTGTAGAAATATTAAAGGAAAGGACTACGTTTGCGAATGTCCCGTTTGCCCGTAAGTAAACATATTTTTATGCTACAATGGCTGAATCGACTAATTCTTTACCAACAAATAAACTTTGCAATAAGAGTACTACGCTACTGTAAAGTCCTTAAAATGAGACAAGTTGCAGTACTTTTGAATTATTCATAGATTATCCTATGAATACTTGTTCATCTAATAGTATCAAGAGCTTTTTGTTTGTTTATTTCATAATTGTAGAACGAAAAATTACTAGGAGAGAATGGAATATGAAATATTTTGTATTTCTTAAGTATTTCACATACAGATTGTACAAAGCTGGTTAATCTTGCTTAAGGGAAGTTAGACTTACACGGTAGACTCATTTTATTAATTGGTTCTCAATTAGCACTAATACGTATTCTGCTCCTTTCAAAATTACGCGTGTATACACTGGTCAACAAAAGAAATTTGTCCAGAAATATAGGCCTAGATTTATAGCTTATTAATTCATATCTTACTATTTCAGTATAATATTAAGAAAGCACTTGGTTTCTCTTATGAACAAGAGTAAAAAAATTTTGACGTGTAAGATCAACATCCCAGCATCTCTACCAAGGATCAAATAGCTATATTTATAAATGTCATGAATATATTACTTATTTTAAATGTCTGTAGTTTTCATAGATATACTTATCTTAGATCACAGATTTACACAGTCTAATAATCTAGTAAAATGGAATCTTTTATCTAAAAATGTTAGCTATAAACTGAGATTGTTAAAAGTACATCTCTTTCTTACTATAATCCATTTAAAATCACAAACCTATATCTAATCTTACCAATATCAATTGAAATAATTAACATTAATTAATTGTAAAGTTTAAAACTAAATACTACTGCAATTGAAACAGCAAAGTGTTTTATCTAACAATATTTTTAATTAAATGGTTACAATCAATTCTTATTCTTTTTCTTAATAAATCTATTACAAAACTCCCTCTATCAACAACATCTAATATGGTAATTTAATAAAAGTTTTTAACTTGTTTTTATAACAGATCTTCTTGGGGAAATAGAAAAGTTTGCGGAAGTAATGGGGTAACTTATTCTTCGCTATGCGAACTAAAGAGACATTCCTGCCGAGACAGTGTTCTTATAACTATTAGACATCACGGAAATTGTACGGAAGGTGAGTTAAGTTTCAATATTTCGAAAAAAATAGTTAGCATTAAAAACAACAGATGGCCATACTATAGTTTCTCCTCTACAAAATAGAACATGTATGTATATACTACATATATATATATATATATATATATAGATAGATAGATAGATAGATAGAAAGATAGATATTTTATAAGGATTTGGGTATACCAAACAAATTAATTGGTGGCATTTTGGTTTAAATAGCCAATTAAAGAGTTGAGCTCTTTGGCCAGTTTGTTTTTTATTGAATATGAAGAATATAAACAAAGAGAGCAAATGAAATTGGAGAGAAAGAATAAATAGGAATATATGTAAGAAAAAGAAAGTAGAAATATTTATCTAAATCACGAGATAGTCACTTTAGCCAAAAGTAAAAAGCTTCTAACGCTAGAGGCTAATGAATTTCATGCAAAGAAAAGCAATGAGTACCAAATAAAACTTATGATATGTACTACTATCGTATACATGATAATGACGACGATATATATGGCAACTGATAGAAACCTAATTAATTTTCATTGAATATATTTACATATATATATAATGTTTTAAACATGCGAATATGAGAAACCGGCATTAAAGGAATGATATAGAAATTCAGAAACATTACCCTAAAATTAAATCAATATTGTTAAACTTTTCATTTAACAATTACAATTTATCGTTTATGAATCCCTTAGGAATTTCTTAATCTGGAATACAAGTCAATAAAATAGAATATTTCGCTTGTTTTTTCCCTATTTCGTATCAATAATTAAATATTTGAATTAGCAATAAAGTACATACCAGTTTGTTATTAACTATTTAAATAGGTTAAAAAGCATAAAATGATAAATGTATATACTGTACTATATACAAATATATATATATATATATAGTTATATATCTGTCTCATTCACTTTCTCTCTTTATCCGTCTTTCATTTATCTTTGTTTTTTTTAGAAAGATATGATTGTTTTGAGCTTGTAATTATTATTCTTAGAATTTCCATTCTATATCACGCCATTGAGTTTTAGGGAAGAAGAGAGGAGGAGTCGGTAACCTTTAGAAAAAAAAGAAATTAGGAAACATTTGCGTATCTGTTGCAAATTTTATTGAGTATTTTTCGAGTGTTGATAATGAAGAGGAAGAAAAGGGGGAGTTTGAAGAAGAATTGCTTTTTCCTTTGACCTACTCAAAGGAGACGGTCAATGAATGAGATTGATAAAAAAAGATGTATAAATCTCTGTTTCTGCTTTTCCTTTTTATTCCATCTTCTCCTAGAAAACGCATTTCTTTTTTCAATCATCAATTTCCTATATCGATCAATATTTGAAGAGAAACAAAAGAAAAATTTAATTAAGATTTAGGCTATGAAGCGTCTATTTAAGATTTTAAGGCACAATCTTATCCTATTCGATGAAAATCTAGTGTTGGATTATTTGTGTGAAAAAGAAGCCAACTTTCTTTAGGCGTCACTTATCGATTTCGGAGTGAGGCGTCTATTTCGGCAGGCGTCTCTCTACATAATTCAAACGACGTCTCCGTCTTTGTTAATCAACTTAATGGCATCGGGTTTTTTTCACGTACATTTTTCGCTAAGGTGATTATCGGTCTAAAAGCTTCTTAGTGACCCTTGGGAAGATTATCTCATATTTTTTTAATATCTACATCAAAAAAATATTGTCACTAGATGGCGCAGTTATAGTAGACGTCTTTTTCAGTTTGGCGTGTGCCTTAGACATGTTAACCGTCCAGTCCGTCCTAATCTTGTTGATATCCATAAAGATTGTAAACAATTGCTATATGTATCCTCCAGACGTTAGAGATCCATGCAAAGGTGTCGTGTGTCCTCACGGAGCTTATTGCGAGCCATCGTTAGACGGTATCAGTTCCAGATGTGTGTGCAGGAAAGAATGTTATTCTTTTGGCAATCATGTGGATTCATATGCCGTTTGTGGAAGTGACGGTAAAACATATAGCGATCTCTGTCATCTAGAGAAATATGCCTGCGATAATGTTCTCAATATTACGGTTAAATATAAAGGAGAATGCGGTAAGTGGATTTCTTAGTTCCATTTCGAACCTGAGGGAGAAAGGCAAAGTAGACGGGAAGAGGGGTATGTGAGAGAGCGGCAGAGAGCGAGAGGTGGAGAGAGGTAGAGTGGAATCGGGATCGTAGAAGAAAGTCGGCCACTGTCGATACCATAAACCACTTAATTTTTACTTACTTTTTCGCTTCCTCTTCAAATATTTAAATAAAACAGTAAAATTCTATCCATTAATTAAGAGAGTACCATTTTCTATCGTTCTCTTCGAATTACATCTAAGAAGAAGAAGAAGAAGAAGAGAAAAAATGGAATGAATTAATTCTATATTAACTAGCTCCTTATTAATTTCTCCCTATTATATTAATACTACTAATAGTAGTAGTACTAACAATTACAGAAGCGGATTTCTTTATTATATAAACAATTAACTTCATATATCGGATATAAAGGCAATAAGGATATTAATTATTAAGACTTTCTTATAAAATCTTAATAAAAATGAAGGAAAGAGTTAATCATAAGATAGTGGAAATATAAAAAAGTCTATAGTCTTATTCTCTGTCATTTAATTTCTATTATGAAGACTTTCTCGGGAAAAATTCCGCTTTATAGGCTACCACTAAAAATCCTTTTTCTTTCCTTTATAGACAAGACGTCTTAGGCTCTCAAGCGTCCAATTTTGAACGTCTGAGTTGTTATTAGGTCTATTTTACGATAATAATGTTCTCAATTGGGCATTGATAACATATAAAAACTAGAGTCTGACAAATCAGTAATTTTCTATAGGAGTTTTCTCTGTTGCGACGTTCCACTACATTCTATAAATAGAGTCCAAATACTGTATTTATATGCGAATCTAATTGACTACATACCCATATTATTACTTTCAAATGGCAGACATTTCGGTTTACAAGAAATTATTTAGTGAAAAAAAAAACGCCTATTTTGTTTTTTGACTATTTCAACAATTCTGTACTTAGGACTATATATGGGCACATGGTAGTAAAAGAAAGTGGGAAGTGGTGAAATGGGGTCATACAATGATGGAATGTTTGTCGTAAAACTATGTTTGTTAAGTGCATACGTCATAGGATAAATCTAATAAAATTGATATTGTATTTCTACTGGTTAAGACCAAGAGGGGAAGAGAAAAGAATGATAAACATAGGCTTATTTTTTTCTTATTATTAAAGTTAGAAAAAATGATAAGAGTCATATGATTTGGAAAATAAGTGAATGAAATAGGCAAGAATTTGTGTGTGTGTCTCTCTCTCTCTCTCTTTCTCTCTCTCTCTCTCACACACACACACATAAACTCGAGAAAAGCTTAGAATTAGCTGTGGGAAAAAAGCGACCAGAACTGGAAAATATCTTTTAAGACAGATTGTAAATTATAAATTATAATAATCTATTTTTAGATGAAAATATTCCTTAAAATGATTATCTTAGGGGATAATTTTGTCAGCATTTTTAACTTTTTTCTAGTTCTATGGCATTAAATTATTAAATTATTATGTTAAATGACTGTGTAATATAAACTCTTTGCGAAAGACAGCTCACAAAACACGCATACACACATTCTCTATCTACCTATCTATCTATCTATCAGTATATATCCCCAGCAATCT
This sequence comes from Dimorphilus gyrociliatus, assembly GCA_904063045.1. Classification (NCBI taxonomy): domain Eukaryota; kingdom Metazoa; phylum Annelida; class Polychaeta; family Dinophilidae; genus Dimorphilus; species Dimorphilus gyrociliatus. The sequence continues at coordinate 720,323 of CAJFCJ010000003.1, forward strand.
ATTTTTCTCTTTGCTTCCCTATGTTTACATATATAAATTATGCGATTCTAATTCTGCCGACTTTCAATTGAATTATGGTAACATGGCGTTGTTTTTCTTCAGGAGCCGGCTGAGTGTGTTTAATCAAATTTTTGCCGTAGTATTGTAATTAAGAAATCAGCGACCGCCAAAATTTTGCCCAGCAATTAAGCTTTATTAGATTTATACTATTAAATCCCATTTTACATATATCTATTTATAGTAATATATAAATCTATATAGAAATGAAACAAATTAAAAAAATACTAACTAGGTGGCGCATCATTATTATTTAGGTTTCTTTCTTCCAAATCGACTTTTCTCGAAAAAGGGATAGAAAAGCTTTGAAAATTGTAGGTCATGTTAATGAAAGATAGAGAAGAGACATTTCCTTTTGATGGGGAATTCCGCTTCCTTATTCTGGATAAAATTCGTTAACTTTCCATTAAGGAATTTCATAGTCTGGAAGAAAAAATCTGAATGATCCTTGGCAATCATCCCTAAATCCTCCATAGATTCCCTTCAGTGTTGAATTTCTATATAAATAAAAACCAATGAAATCTATAGTTATAATTAATTTAAAATCCTCTTTCATATAAAAAGAAAGTTCTCCCTTTTTTTAAAAGTTATTTTTAGAAAGTATTCTGTTAAGGAACAAAGGAAGAAATAAAAAGAATTTGGTCTGGTTAGAGCTAATAATTAGGACTACAAACCTAAATTTTGTCTGAAGAAAACTAGTGACAATTCAATTTTACGCCCGACAGATCCATGCGAAGGAGTATTTTGTCCTGACCATTCTGTATGTCAACTGACAAAAGACAGACGAGGGGAATGTTTTTGTAATAGTAATTGTTCGCATCTACCGAAAAAATCTGTAAGTATAGTTTAAATTTCAAATACTTTATATTATAATTATGTTTTAAAAAACCTTTATTTGCTTTTTCCTTCTTTTCGCCTCATTTTTTTAAATAACTCCGCCCCTTTCCTTTTTCCTTGTTAATAATAATCAACATATTCTAGACAAATAATAAATCGAATTTATCAATTAGGTAAGATTCTATAGTCTGTTATTAAATGAAAATTCGATGTATTAGTGTAATTATTAAGGATTAAGTCGACCGAACTACTTTGCTAATCGAATCACGCTTATCGACCATATTGGGGAGAGCGTTGGGAATTTTTACTATAATCCAATACTATATACAGACAACTTTATATTTATATATAAAAGGCCTCTACCCTTCATCCCTACCCTTTATCCTTTTACTCTATCGTTCCTCACTTACATTAGAGGATCGAAAAAGGTTTTAAAAATCGAAACAACAAACATTCACAATATACTTTAATAATAATACAATGTTCTTTTTTCTTCTATCTATTTAGATATGCGGAACAGATGGTGTTACCTATTCAAATGAATGTTTCATGAAGTTTCAGTCTTGTAAAACTGGAAAGAATATAAAAATATTTCAAAGGAAAAAATGCGACGATTGTAAGTTGAAATTTCTAATATATACTGTATATTAATTAGAGATGATTTAAACAAGCAATAATAGACACCTCTTTGTCCCTCTTGTAAATCTAAATAAAATTATAGAAAGATGGTTAAATAAAAGAAATGTAATAGGCCAGAAACATCTGTAAAAATTCTTATGCCTAACAAGAACTGATTAGATAAAACCGTATAAGGGTGAATGCATTACGAGTTGCAATTTTTTAGAGTGACAGTTGGTTGTTGACTTTGATCTATCCCAATGGAATTTTACTCTAGTGTTTTCCTACCAAATAAATTCCTCTATATATTTGCATTTAAGAGAGAGAGGGGAAGTTCTCTATCTTTAAGCCTATCAAATACTTCCAACGTCCATTGCATTTTCTCTTTATTTTAGGTTCGTGCTATGGATAGTATACTACATATAAGCAAAAGAGGGTTTCTAGTAGACTCTTATACAAGATTAATAATTTTAATGGTTTATACCACTAGTCACTTAAGCGGATTGAGCAGAATAAAAAAGGAATAGAGAGAGAGAGAGAGAGAGAGAGAGAGAGAGTGAGAGAGAGAGAGGGAGAGAGAGAGAAAGAGAGACAGATAGATAGATAGACAGAGAGACAGATAGACATGTTTATTCTCCATTAGTAAGATACTTAATTGTTTAATTAAACATTCAAAACAAAGTTATCATTACTTGTCTTTGTCTTATTAGTGATACTTTTAGATATTTCAAAAATATCAATATATAAATTTTCATACCAGTTTATTCAAAGAAAAAAACCTAGTAAACATATATTGCTGGACAGTAACTAACACTTATTCTAAATAGACTTTTTATATGCATATGATATATTGTTCTTGACTACTTATAAGTTATTTTATCTCTTCTTTAGTTTCTTATTAGAAAGTGTTCGCTTATATGACATTTCCATCCCAACCTCAATCCAATACATGTCTTGAAACGAGCGTTGTGGGGTCCATTTTCGTGAATAATTAATATTTTGACTTATAGTAATGGTATTTAAAAGTGTGATAGAGTTGATGAAGTTTTTAAAGAGAATTAAAGAGAAAGATTCCGATGCAGATACATAGAGAGGGAGAGAGAAATTTGTGTAACGTAAAGGGAAAGAGGAAACAAAATTAGTAGTAAAAGATAATACTTGGAAGGAGAAACGTGTCAATTACACGATTTCAGCAATTATTACCTTTCCCTAAAGTAGGCCAGCAACACTTATCACAGCAGAAATATACTCACTGTAGCGCAACAGACCCTTTAATGCTAGCTTGAGGGAACGTTAAAATAAATGTATTTCTGATATTATCTATTTTTCCTTAAATAAGTTTGAGAATATATCTCAAAAAGAGGTTGGGAAACGTTTAAGAATGAATTATTCAAAGAAGCCTTTATCTAGCTAGTCAGAAGCGCTGACGTAAAGCCGAATATTGCAGTCATTTATCCAGATTAGTTCCTTCAGTTTAGTTCACTCTTTTTTCATTCCTCTCATCTTATTTTCTTACTATCCTGCTATATATCGGTCTTGTCTTTTTCTTTTTCTAACAAAAAACTTAATGGGCTCATTTCTAAAAAAGCAGCCAATCCAGATGTGCAAGTAAATGACGGAAGAGCAGTTGTTGATGGTATTCCCAATCACTATATCATTTATCAAAATATATACTTGTTTTATCGATCAGCATCGAAAAAAACGTCACAAAAACACAATATTGAGATGAAAAATATTCGATCACGTGATTTACAGTAAATGTTTCGTTCACGAATCACTAATATCTTTACAATGTGAATAATTAAGGATTGCATATATATAAAAAAAGGTCTAATTCTAAACACTGCACGAAAATGTTCACCTCATTTCCGCCTTTCTGTTTTATATCTGACTAAAAATTCTCTAAAGGGTTTTTTATTTTTCTTCAGTTCATCATCCTTGTTCCTCTTTGAACTGCAAGACACACAGAGGAGAATATTGTATGCTCGACCCGATGAATCACTTTGAGCCGAAATGTGTTTGCCCTCCTCCTTGCCCAAAGATGATGAAACCAGTTTGTGGAACCGACGGACGAAATTACGACTCACCCTGTCATTTAATAAGGCACGCCTGCAGGAAGGGTTTAGACCTGGCAGAGGCGTATAGTGGTCAATGTAACCCTGACAGTGCAGCCTGCCAAACAGTTAAATGTCCATATAACGGAATTTGTATATTGGAATATTCGGGAACCAAATGCGTCTGTCCAACCTGTACAAACGAAACTCGATGGGTTTGCGGTTCGGACCATGTAGATTATAGAAATGAATGCCAATTGAAGAGATATAGTTGCCTAAATAGAAAAAACGTTCGAGTCGCAAATTTTGGGCGATGCGACAAATGTACTTTAGGCTTAAAAAAGTGTAAATTTGGTGCAATATGTCAAACCAGACAAGGAAAAGCAAAATGCATTTGTCCGCAAAATTGCCCAAATATTATAGCTCCTGTTTGCGGGTCTGATGGGTTTATTTACGACAACGAGTGCAAATTAACCGCCGAGGCTTGCCGACAGCAAAGTAATATTACAGTTTATTCACAAGGGACTCTAGGCTGCGGTAAGTATTACTAAAAAATATATATAGAAAAAAAACAAAGAGAATAGAATTTCTTTCTTGTCTAAATAGAGAAAACTAAGAATGAGATCATGAATAATTGAATAATAATTGATAATTAATAGTTAATAAGATTTTAGTCTATATTGCTAATATTTATTTAATCTTTGATATTATTTAAAATTTCATTCCTATATTCTTTATCTTTATCTAATAATCCTTTTCCTTCTGTTTATCTTTTTTACTATCTACGCTTAACATAGCTTATAAAAAGTTAACTTGGCGAACATTTGTGAGGAGGCATACTCGTAAAAGTCTGTTTTTCTCATAGTCAACAAAACAATACTACGGGCAATCACAACCACTTTCCATAATCTCTTTAGAAAGATGGTCCTAATGATTAATAATGACGGCTTATGATGAAAATAGGCTTATGTCATTTATAGGTTATTAATTGGAGAGAGGACAGCTTTAGAAGCTTTAGATTGATAAGAGAATAGAATTATTTACGTACAGAGAGATAGGCGACGCTTTTAAAAACAATAGAATAAGGACCATCTATCTAAAACGAATGTGATATGGCATGATAGATAGTTTTTAAAAGGAAAAAGCAACAACGACTTTACAAATCATTCACGTCGTTTCATAAAAACAAATAAGCCTATTCACTAAGTATTTAAAACTCAATTTGTAAAAGGAAATTTTTATAAGAGAACTCTATAGAGACAAACGAAAAACATTATGCATATCGTGATGAATACTCTATTAAATTTCCTTCTCCCATCTTAACGGCACAAATTAGATTCGAACAGCACGTAAAAGTCTTTTTATAAAAGCCAGCAATCGCAACCTACCTACCACAAACTGCAATTCGATCGTTCACATTCATAAAACTATTTATATGCATAGGCATAGGTCGTTACTTACTTACCAAAATCGCTTATTTTACTGCTTCTTTATTAGTCTTGTTCGAAGAACAAGTAATTTCTATAGGCCTACTCTAATATTATTCTAAAGTATAGTTTTAAAAAAGGGAAGAAAGGATAAAAACATTTTATGGGGGATATATAAATTCGAATTAAACATAAACTAAAGCTATAAAATGAGAAATAAAGATATGGGGAGGGAAGGGGGAAAAGGGAAGATAGAAAGAGAGTGAGAGAGAGAAGGGGGAAGGGGAAAGAGCGAGCGAGAGCCGAGATAGCGCACAGGGAGTAAAGAGCCATTTCTGACTCAATTGACTTTAGATGCAAAATATATTCTTCTCACAATTGCTGAACAGTAATTAAGTATTGGTTGAGACGTAACGTCTAATAAATCGTTCTAATTCATCGCATGGGATTTAATCAACCTATGTAATAATTAGAAACGTTCCAATTAAAAAAGTATTGATTCAAAAACCGAGGGGGAGAGAGAGAGAGAAAGAGAAAGGATAATTGTTTTTTTTTTCTTCCTCTTTTCTTGACGTCTCTTTACCATTCAAAGCAAGAGAGTTTATTACACAATACAACACAATATCCATAAGAGTATATCATCATTGCTTATGTGTTTAGTTTTCTTATGTTTATTTATTAAGGTCAATTAAAGTTATCTCACTCTGTGAACGTTATTCACACGTGCACAAAATGAATTTGATTAGAGACCTTTTCCATTGCTTTTTATTTATTAACATATGAGTTTATATTTCTAACAGAAGGATGCAGAAACGTCAAATGCGATTACTATGCACATTGCCGAAATGGTGAATGTATTTGTCCAAATTGCGATGGGCATGGCGTTGAACCTGTTTGCGGATCTGATAATAAACAATATGAAAACAAATGTATTTTGGAAAGATTAGCCTGTCACGAAAGACGAAGATTAACGGTTGAAATTGATGGTCCTTGCGAGGATGAATTTAGCGGAGAGGGCTCCGGTAGCGGCCCAGAGTGTAAAGAAGATCATTGTTACTATGGAAGATGCGAGGTTGTTAATGATGAAGATACTTGCATCTGTAAAGAAGCAGAAATCTGTAGCGATATAGATAAGAATCCATTTACGATTTGCTTATCTAATGGTACAATATTAAATAGTTGGTGTCAGCTTAGAATTGAAAGTTGTAAGTCTGGTATTGAATTGAAACATCGACCAAAGGAGGAATGCGATGTAAGATATAAAGATACAGATTCCAAATATTGTTATGGCAAAGATGTTCCCGTTTTACCCAATGGAGAATTCCAGAAATGTCGTCTAGGAGAAGATTGCCGCCAAGGATTACAATGCCATTTCCTTTCTGGTATTAAAAGCCACGGATATTGTTGTCCAGATGGTAAGTCTAAACTAATAAAACTTACATATTGTACCATTACTTATATTCAAATATACTTGTTAGATATAATTATATAATTTAGGTACAGAAAAATGAATATTCTTATTAATATTAAAATAAGTTAATATAAAATATTTATATTAATAGCAATATGAATATTCATATTATCTAATTTTAATATTACAACAACGTATAAATGTTTATTTTATTAAATTGAGAGTATTATCATAATGATCTTAATTAATATTCATAATTTATTTAACATCTATATACATCTTGATTATGTGTTGTATATATACAGTATATACAGTATAAACTGTACATATATATACATATATAACATAAAAAATACTATAAATTAACTAGTTGCGCTTCTTATTGATTAGATTGTTTTTATTGTTTATGATTTTTAATTTATTTATCATTTTTTGCGTTCAAGTTTTTTTGATTTTAGTTAAAAAAAAATGAAACTATTTTCCTAACCCTTTATGTAGTGAAAATCGTTGTTTAAACCCTGACGTTTTAGATTCTGATTCGTGGGAAAAAGATTATGATGTCAATGTTGCTGATCAAGTAATAACTGGTATGTTTTGTTAAAAAAAAACAAACAAACGAACAAAAAATACCTTCCATTTTTTTAATAACTAAAAAAAAAAACAACAACAACAAAACAGCAGAGTGTCTCTCTTTTTCCAGTCTTTTTTCCAAATTGGGGTGACGGTTGCACTGCAAAAGAAAAACCTTTCGCGCGATGAATCGACGGCAATCTATCCCTCTATAATTCTTTTCAGCAATATTAATAACTCTTTTGAAAAAAAACTGTAATAAGGTTTACTTCTTTTGTTATGGATATATAAAATCTACTTTATATAATCTATGGTGCTTCTTATACAGTATGCAGTATATACTGCATAAATGTAAGAAACATATAGATACCTTATTACAATTTCTTAACTTACGCACTGATTTGATTTTGCGTTTTTTTTCGTCGATTCTCCGCCAAAAAGTTTTGCCTTGACTCTTCTAGCTAGATGCTAATTCAATAGTTTCTCGACAATAGAGTCTAACTTAAAAGAATAGAAACCATCCAAAAGTGTTTTAGAAACAAAATTAGTAACCTTAACAGATATGGACTGCCAAGGTTGGAAATACGGCTGCTGCCCCGATGGAACATTTGCAACAGGCCCAAATAAAAAGGGTTGTAATCCAGGTATATATCCTCAAAACAGAATGCCCTTCTTGCTTTCAATGTTTTTGATTAGTAAAGATATTTTTGTGCAGCCAATTTTTGTAGAGGCGCAATTTTCACTCAAAATAGTTCAGGCTCTTTTTTTTGACGTCTGGTCTACAAATTTTTTCTCAATTTTGAAACAAATCACCAATTTTTCTTTTTCTCTTTTTATTTAGAAATTTAATTCTAAACGTTTGTCTTTGTATTCCTATAACTATCTCTTTTTAATTAATTGAGTTATTGATTAACTAATTAATTATACTTAGATTTAATCTTTTTATAATTAATTAATAAAAGCCGATTGTTATTTTCTTAATTTAAAGAAGACAAACAAAGAGTTAAATCTTTAAATCGTCTTTATTTTGAGTGGGGAGAGAGGGAAGAAAACAGCTCACTGTAGAAAGAAACTTCAATTAAATATCTCATTCCACTACTGCAGATAACTGTCGTTGCAATGAATTAGGAGCGTATTCCATTGCTTGCAACAATAGAGGCGGTTGTAACTGTAGGACTGGTGTCGGAGGAAAGTTGTGTGATAGATGCGAATCCGGCTACTGGGGTCTATATTTGATTAAGGATGGAGCTGATGGTTGTAAGCCATGCGACTGTTCTGGTGGAGCGGCCAGAGACGATTGCGATCAACAAACTGGAAATTGTACATGTAAAGGGGGAATGTCTGGAGCAAAGTGTAACATTTGTCCTGACGGTAAAAAATATGACGAAAAAACCGGATGCAGTAAATTAGACAACAGATGTGATTGTCATCCCTTCGGTAAATGTGTACCAGAAACGGCTTCTTGCGAATGCCCTTGGGACTGCGACGATCATCGAAAAGGGCACAGAGTTTGTGGAACCGATAGTAAAACGTACGACGATATTTGCCAGTTGAAATTTACCGCATGTCGTCTTCATTCTAAGCTGAATTTGCGATCGATGGGTCCCTGTCCAAGCACTAATAAGAGGACAACAAGACAATTGAGGGTAACGAGGGAGAGCACACTAAAAACAACTGAAAGTCCGATTATAATTTCCAAGTCAAATGAACCTTGTAACCATGACGATGACTGTGGCAGATTGGCCCTTTGTGAGAACCAAGTTTGTAAATGTTTATATGAACTGATGGAGGTTAACAATCAATGGCTATGTACAAAAGGTGGGTCCAAAAATTTGAAAGCTATAGTAACCTAATTATAATTGGCCTTTTTGTTACAATACAAAATAGACGCTTGGGACGATTCTCCAGCTTTTAATGAAAATAGCTATATGAAATTGAAGTGGCCGGCATCAATTTCAGATTCTGTTACTATAAAAATGAGCTTTAAAAGCTTTAACGATGACGCATTGTTACTTTTCGGTTTCGATCATCAAAAGCCTTCAGCCGACTTCATTAAGATTACCATTGAAAAAAGACATATTGTGTTTACGTATGTATAATCAAAATAATATATAATATCAATAGTATCTATAATCTCATCCTATCTATATCTCATAAATAAACAGCTTAGACGTTGGAGCTGGACCGGAAGTGTTTCGAATGAAAACTAAAATACTCAAAGGTGTTAAACATCGCCTACAAATTGCAAGAAATAGGAAGCGGGTTCATATGCTATTGGACGATAGTGAAAAAGAGTTTGAACTAAAGAAAAGCGACTATACTGTACTGAGCGTTGACAATCACTTTTTCCTTGGAGGGCTTAAACATAAATTACCGTCGAAAATGAAAAATCGGCTCGGATCATGGGTCGGTTTCGTAGGATGTGTATACGATTTGAAAGTAAAAGGTTCCCAAGGTACGAAAATTGAATATAACCTGGAAATGGGATCAAATCATATTCACGACGAGAAAAACATAATGAAGTGCAGAGAGCACGGCTGTTCATTATTACCATGCATGAATGACGCTAAATGTCGTCATGATCCTATAAAGCCGTATCCCTACGCTTGCGAATGTTCACCGGGTTATAGTGGTAGAACATGTGAAATTTTAGATTTGAAACCGTGCGCAAGTAATCCTTGTCAAAATGGTGGACTATGCGAAGAGGTTAACAATGAATTCAAGTGTATATGCCCAAAAGATAGAACGGGAATAACCTGCGAAGTCAAAAATGAAATAACATCACCAAGTTTTGATGGGAAATCTCTCATAGTCTTGAAATTAAATGATAGGATTATGAGAACTTATTTTAAATATGAAATTATTTTTAGACCAAAAGCGGAAACTGGTGTTCTTTTGTATTGTGGGGCAAGTAATAGCTCGAAAAGTACAGATTTCTTTTCGGTCGTTCTAGAAGATGGATACGTGGTCTTCCGATTTCAGCTAGGTTCCGGTGTTACCTTAGTTACCTCTAAAGAAAAAGTATTGATGAATGATTGGAACAGATTAATGTTTCAAAGGGATAAGAAACAAGGATGGATGGAACTTAATTCTATAAGATCCTATAATAAATCGACTAAAAAGTCTGAAGATATGAACGTCGATGGAATCTTCTATGTTGGTGGTATAGATAAGAAAATGTCTCCCGAATCGGGTGTAAAATATGGTTTTATAGGTGCCATTCAATCGTTAGAAGATACTTACGGAACAAAGCATAATCTAGTGAAAGAGGCTTTAAAAATTCAAGGAATTACTCAATCGCCCGACGATCCATGCAATAACTCACCTTGCATGAACCAAGGAAAATGTATAGCGGAGATGGCTTTATTTATATGTAAATGTACGGTCGATTACGGAGGAAGACTATGTCGAGAGAGAAGATACCATCCCGACAAACCTGTTAAGTTTCATGGGAATTTATTTTTGAAGTTATTAAATAATGGAACAAAAAAGATAAAAGCGCAAGAAAAAAATCATATATCATTAATGTTAAGGTCAACAGCTGAAGAAGGAATAATTCTCGTATCGAAGAAGATATTTAGTATCTCTGAAGATTATTTATTGTTATATCTTTCTAGAGGCTATTTACAGCTGGCCTATAATCTTGGAAAGAACAATCATAAGAATATTTTTACTCTTAAATCAAACTCATTTGTAAGCGATGGATACTGGCATAATATTACACTAATAAGAAAACAGAGAAAGGCTACTGTTCAAGTTGATGGAACTTATGTTATTGAGGGTTCATGTGATCCTGGTAGAACTCAATTAAATACCGATGGCTTCCTATGGTTTGGAGGTTTACCAAAACCTTTGAAATATTCTCATACTAAAGACGGATTTGTAGGATGTCTTAAAGACGTTGTTATAGAAGGTAAAGAGGTCCTTTTATCTCACGCCGAGAACGCTGCGTCTTTAAATTTGGAATATTGTGATTAGGATGCATTTAGGTAGCTATGTATAGAGAGAATAATTATATATGAGTTTTTCATCTATATGTGATTGTGTTCAGTATTTTTACGTGTAAAAATTTTTTTTTGTTTATTTTGTTTTTTTTTTCACTGTCAAAAATACAAAGGAGAACTAATATTTTGTTTTATTCTTCGACTATTTTCTCTCTCTCTCTCTCTCTTCTTTTTTACTGCACTTTCATTTTTCAAAATCACATCAAAACGAATTCTTAAGGATTTAATAAAACTAATTTTAACTATATTTTCATTTTTATTTCAATAGTTTATCTGTCTTTGTAAACTTAAAAAAGTTCTTCACAGAGTATCACAACTATTCCTATCATATAGCTTTATTTAGTTATATAAACAGATGAGAATGATATATTTACCAACTAAATCGAATTTCTGTTGTGAAAATTCAATAATACAGAAAAAGAACAACTAAAAATTTCGGTACCGATCACTACCAAATAAAGTTAGCAACACCCTTGGGAAAGGTATTGAAAGCTTATTTATAATTTATGTTACTATCTTGAATAGCATAATTTATATTTGTTAAAGATAACTTTCTCAATATAAACTTTAATTCAATTTAATCTTCAAATATACTGTATATATACAACTCAAATTAATTAGACACTTTTCCAAGAAAAAGAGACAGGGTGAACTTTCTGCATAATTCTATTTTTTTTTAGACTAGTTCTACTCTAGAAAAGTAGAGTATGTTGTTACTTTTCTATCATTGAATTTATATATAGTTCTTCTAATGGAAAGTTGGGCTTTTTATTGGCAATAAAAAGAAAATTTTATCAAAAGATCTAGTTTTAGTAATAACATAGTTGAATGGCTAATTTTGGACTATCATTATCCATTATTATGTGTTTTGTGCTCTGGAGAATACAACCACGTCGTTTGTATGATAGTCACGTGATAGATGAATCCCCGCTCCATGCGCTTGTTACCAGTCTATTCCGAACAACCAACGCATAAAAGCATTTAAAGATTTCCCGCGTTTTTTTTTTGGACAAAAAGCACTTGGAATATGTCATTGTTTAGCCCTCTGGCTTGCAAATTACCTCAGAAAAGTGAGAAAACTCCTCTATTTCAAAGTAATGTATCTGTTTTTACGGAGGGGAACGGAGCATGCCGAAAACTTCTCTGGAGTCCTCCATTATCGCGTGGATCTTATGATTCGCCCGATTCTACTGCTAAGAGAGGTCGGCCAAAACTCATTTCACTGGCCAATTTCCATCAAGAAAGCCCGAATGAAGTTGGAGAACTTCAATGCTCTTATTGTGGAAGGACTTTTCCCAAATGGAAATGTTTAAAGGCTCATATATTAACTCATACCGGAGAGAAGCCATTCAAATGCGATTTTCCTGGGTGTGAAAAAAAATTTAGACAAGGTGGCCAATTAAAAACCCATCAGAGATTACATACGGGGGAGAAGCCGTTTTGCTGTTCAATCGAAGGTATTTTTATAGTGAATTCATTTTTCTAATGTATAATTCATTCTTTGGTTGTTTGTCTAACGAAGGTTGCGAATATAAGTTTGCTCACGTTAATCGCCATTGCCCAATGCATCCCTCAACTCCATTGAAAAAACAGGATACTACTCTCTCCATAAAAGCTAAAATAGAATTGGAAGGAAATGAAGAAAAAAGAAATTGGCTACAAAAGTACGTTGTTAACTACTTCTTCGTTTTGAATGAATTTTGTTAATATGCAAATTTAACTATTTTCTCACATAGATACTTGACAAGATCTTACGCACTTAAAGCATATCCTAATGAAAATGACCAATCCATGATTATCAAGAAACCGTCGAAGACGGTCAAGCGTCTAAGTTATGAGGTAGATGAGAAGAAGCCAGGTTTTCAATTTAATACGGCAAGCCCTCGAAAGAGGAAAGAAATTGCTGATAAAATTGATGGTGCACTGGCTCTAGTCGCTTTGTCTCAAGCATTCTAAAAATCCCCTTGAAAAATTTTTAAATCATTCTCATTATCTACATTATTTTTACTCTTAAAGAAAGTTGTATACATGTTCTCTACATCTATAAGTATTTTTTTCATTTTTACTTTTAAAGATATATATGTATATGTGAATATATATATATATATAAAAGATTATAGATAAGCACATTTTTCCAACATATATGCTACATTCTGTTGTATATATATATATATATATATATATGTATGTACGTATGTATGTAAATGTATAACTGTAAATTTATTTTTTGTTTTGTTTACATTTTTTTTTCTGTTAGTATTGCCTTTTGAAAAGGAAAACAGCAGAAATGTTCTGCAAAGATGCCATGACTTAATGTAATCCAGTGGAAAAACAGTAAAAATACAATTTAAACTTTATATATTAAAATAACTCACTATTTTCAAATAATTCTTTAAAACTATTATCATTAATTATTCATTCTATTGATAAGTAAAATGCAGCTTGCAATAGGTTCTTCTGATAATCCACAATTTAAGATTCTTTCCTTATTGATCTCTTTATAAAGTTAAATTTGTGGCGCAAACCGGATACAGTTTTCTCAAATATGACCGCTGTCATGTGATCCTTTTCAGTTAAAGCATCTGTTATTCGGTACGATGAATGACGATAAATCCGACGATAAACTATTTGAAGGTCAGTTAGATAATTTACTTAATCATTAAATAATAGAGCATTCCTTAGGTCTCGTCTCTGGACTTTTGGATAGTTTGTCGGATACGAATTACAACTTTATAAAAACAGTAGAAAACTCTTTAAAATCTATAGGTTCAAGAGAGACTGAGCGAACTATTCAACTTATCATAAATTATATTACTAAAAGACCGGAAGTAAGTAATTGGGAAAATAAATTCAAATTATCTGTAACGGTATTTAAAAGAATTATTTATAAAACTATATGGACTGCTAGTAATAAACAGAATATCGGCTGTTAAGAGATTGTTAACAAATCTATTATTCAATATTGAATTGTGCAGAATAAACCTATGATTAAGACTCACAAGTTTCGTCGTACAACCTATATATATATATATATATATATATGCATATATTATCATTGACAGATACCAGCAAAACATAAGGCATCTATATTTACATCTGTAGAAAGAATACTAGAAGATGCAGAGGATATATCGGATGATGTTCAAAAACCATTAATTGATTTTTTGCATAAGGAAATAAGCGAGGTTCTAGTTTTATTTTATATTTTATCCAACTGTGGTTAATTGATTAAATTCATTTCTTATTTATTGATAAATTAAGAAACAAACTAAGGATCAAGAATGGTCATCATCGGCGAGTCGAGTTTTTATTGTTCTAAGCAGGAAGAACTGCAACGAAGTAGGGAGATATTACAATAAATCTATTATATTTTATTAGAATATTTTGTTATTAACGATTCATTTTTCATCTTTAATAAAGATTATGGAAAATCTTATGTCAAAATTCGAACCTGGTATAAATCCGAATATTATCATTTTAGAAACTTTTGGAGATATGGCTTTAGCAAATGGTTTTATCTATTATTATTATTACTATGCAATTATTACACTGATAATGATATTCTCTCTTATTTTCATCAGCAAGGGGAATGATACCTTTTGTATCTGTCATTATGGACACCTTATTACCTCTATTCTCTAACAAAAAATCAGATGTAAAATTGAAGCTTGCCCTCTTATCGCTCTTTGGAAAGTTTGCCGAGTCTTTATTGGATTACACATCTATGGATGATATTGATCCAAACGTTAGCAAATCGTCGTTTTCGAGCAAATTCTTTTCAGTTATTACAAGTATTCATGGGTGGTTGCCGAATAGCCGAGATGAGCAGGTTTGTTATTGGCTATCCATCTCCTTTAACTCTCAATATTCTTCCATCATAACAGTTGATCGTCTCTATATTATATAATGCTGGTTTAATGGCCAGAGCTTTAAATATCGACGATATAAATAACATATTACAGAAATTAATTACCTGTTTTAATAGCTATGATAAAAAATACCCGGAATGTGTTAAAATTAAACAGGTAAGTTTATTATATATTATAAAATGTATTTAAATCTGAATATCTTTCTATAAATGATTAACTTTATAATTGTTTTTATAATAAAAGGGATTTCAAAATGTACTTCTATCTGCAACTGAAGATTGTACGGAGGAAAGTTCACCAATGACTCAGCATTTAGATTCAACTTTAAATATACTTTTTCAGCAGGTAATATTTAATTTTCTCTATTTAAATTTTAACGAATAAGATAGTTAAAGTTAATTAAACTTTCCTCTTATTATTTTTCTTTTAGATGTTAAGATGTTGCAGTTCAAAAACAGCTGAACAAAAGATACATATATCAAAGAATGTTAATGAAATATTAAGATCTTTTGGTGTTTTGGCAGTTATTTTTACAAAAACAACTATACATTATATTCTATCAAAAATAGACCATTCAACATTGGAGAATATATTCATTGCAGCATTTTCAATATTAAAACACCTTGTTAATTGCGCAGGTATAAAATTGGCTTTTGCTTTTGTTTATTATATTTATTAAAAATTCATCTATTTTATATTTAGGAGAACAAATCAAGAAAGAGAGTCTTGAAGAAAATATAGCTCAGGTTACAAAAGGTCTGACAGTTGGCAATAAAAGTACAAAAGTAGGATTCTGAGAAATACGCTTATTGTCTTTTATTCTATTTTATTCTCCTTTATAAAAATTAGATCAAAAAATATTTGATACATTTAATTGCTACCCTCGTAACTCATGGCTATTTAGATATGGAAGGAAATCTAGTATTGTTGGATTATATGGTTTTGCATTCGGCTGTACGCTTGCATCTACTCACTATTCATCTTTTTTTATTTAATTTCTTTACATACAGACTCCTTGCACTGACAACAATGAACTTGTGACCTTATCTCATCTATGCATGAATGTACTTCAAGTAATGGCTTGTACTCAAAAAGATTTAAAAGCAATCTTATCTCCTTATATGCTCCAATACATTGTGATGGAACCTTATCAGCATGCTCTACACAATGTTTGCACAACTATAGCAGCCTTTCTGGCACCGAATGAAGACGAGGCTGTTCAAGTATTTGACTTGAGTCAAAGTAGCATAGCTAGATCTTGCGCCCTTCTACCACGATTTCTTGTATATCTTGGAGGTTTCTCGTTCAAATCTCAGCAAGATGCTCACGCTGCGATAACAGTTTTAAAATTATTAAAATTATTATCACCATCCCTTCATTTAAGACTGATAACCTTATGGAATGGTAAAATACCTGAATTGATCAAATTTATTGAAGGTTATACTAATTTTACTTATCTCGTTTATCACCCTATATAGTACACATTCAATAATTTCTTTTATAGATAACATGGATAAATTAACAAATCAAAACAATGACGATATTTATAACGAATGGCAAAATAATATTGGAATGGTACGAATATTCTTTCTAAGCATTTATATTTCGAATATTAGATAAATGGCTAGTTTCTTTTTCTTTATAGTTATTTAGAAAATCTTTAGAAGAAATAAGTAACGAAGTTTTTGTTCTAACGGTGATTGAAAGTATGAAAAATCAATTCTCTTTATGTTCAGTATCAAAGTATCAAAGGATTATTTGGTTTAAATGTTTCGCTTATTGTTTATACTGCTGTCACGCCAATAGCAGTACAATTATAACAAACTGTTTGAATTTTATGATTGAACACGTTAATCAAACTGATAAAGAAGAGAGAACGGTAAATATCTATCTATCATATAATGAAATTTTATCGTTTTCAATATTTAAATGTCTTCTCTATAGGCATGTTCATCGGCTGTAGGAATTGTTGCATCCTCGCATATTGATCTGGTTTTTAGCCGTATTCAAAGTTTATATGAGAATGAAAAGAAAAATAGTTTTGTTGAATTCTTTAAAGTAGAGTATTTTGCTGTATATTTAGAAACTTACTTATTACTTTTTATTTATCCAAAATAGGAAAATTTTCAGTCGAAAGTTGAATATGGAAGAATAACTTTGTTACTTTGTCTTGCTCATTCAATTCAAAATTCACCTGTAACGAATACTTTATTATTAATTGAAACAAGATTCTTAAGAATAATAATACCTTTACTAAAACAAAAATTAAAATTAGACAATTCAATGAAATGGTGTTTAATTGAATGTTGTAGAATAATAGCTGATTCTTTACATCCAAATAAAAAGTTACCACGATCTTTGGAAATTGTTCATAAAAAAGCTCTCTTGGAATTTGTTCTGGTAAAGCTATTATTCCTTTCTTTTTATAGTTTTCTTCATTATTTTTCTTTCTTTTGCAGAGAATAATGAAAGAAGCGCCAAGTTTAATTGCTGATTGTTTAAGAGCATTAATCTCTCTTATGTATATTTTTTCTCTCTCTCTCTCTCTCTATATATATATATACATATATACTGTATATGTACTGTTTATTATTTATTTTCTCTTATTTAGACGACTACCTCCAATTTTACCTGGTGAACAATTTAATGATTTATTATTAGTTTCCTTTACAAATGTTCTAAATGCAACTACCGGTAATTTAATATTAAATTTTAAAATAGATATTCTAATTCGATTTTCTTCGTTAAAACCTAATATTAGATGAAAAGAACAAAGAAGAGAAGAGTGAAGATTATAATCAACTATTAACAGAGGAAAAATTAAATAATGAAATTACCGACTTATTTCAAGAACTTTTAAAATTAACTGTTGAACACGACGGTTCAAGTTCAAGCGCAATGATGTTATGCGATGTAAGTATATCATATATACTGTATATAAGAAAAGTAACAGTAATTTTAGCATCATCTCTTTAAACTAATTAGCATATTGGAAGTCAATTGTTAACGAAGAATGATTTTAGAAGGCAGAAAACTATGCATCTATATAATGGTCTTTTATTAAATGCGAACCATTCACTCTTGGTATATGAGAAGCTTTAAGAATAGAAAAATAAGATATTAATGTAATAAATTGCTAAATTTAGGTTGACGATGATGTTAGAACGAAATTAATTGGTATAACAATTCCAAGATGCTCGGATTCCGTTGACGAAATTAAGGAATACGCTCATAAAAGTATGATGAAATTGGTCTGTTCAAAAGCAGATTATTTGGGTAAAAATGAAATTATATTAATATATCTTTAATTTATTTCTTTTTCTTTTCCTTCTTAATTAATAGATCAATTAGAAAATAATCAATTTTTTAGAGTCTATTCAGAATTGTATTTGACAAAAGATCCCTCTGAAAAGTATAAAGCGTCATCTAATTTAGCTTTGGTAAGGTTTATTATAATCTTTTAATTCTCTCCTTTCTATATTTTAATTTATTCTTTACAGTCAATATGTGACCTATTGGCTCCAAGAGAATTAACTTATTTGATACATTATTTATTACCATCTCTTTCTGATCCCTGCGAAGAGAGTCAAGCTGGAGTATCAGTTTGTTTAAACACGATTTTTAAGACGAAACCTTTAGACTTGGAAATTGGAGCCGTTGTTGGACATTTAGTTTCTAAACTTGCAGCTTGCAGTGAATCAACTAGACTGAGCTGTTAGTATAAGAGGATTCTTATATTAAATCACTATATACTGTTTTATTTTAGGTTTATCATCTATAAAAACATTGGCTAGCAGACATTTACATATAACTCTGGAATGTTTACTTTTGGGTGAACCATCCGAAAGTATAAAAGGTGTTTGGGGAACATTGGCAACTGATAGTAGTTTATCCAGTCATGTACTTGATTATTTCGTTGATGCTATTGTTAGACAACCTCCTCATCATATGCAGCATTCTGTTCGCATTTAAATTGATTGCATATAGCTTCGGGTTGCAAAAGATTAACTTATTAACGTTATTGCAGATCGCCTATGCTCTTTTAGAAATGTTACAAGCTAATGAAATTAAACCAACCGCAATCGATAACTTCTCAAAGATATTTTCATCTTTACTAGTCTATTTGGGAAGTTTATGCTTTATCTTTAAGGTTTACACTAAAACCATTCTTTAATAATTAATTGATAACAAACGTATCCAATTCTTCTAATTAGCATGAAAACTATTCAAGACATAACAATAAGGAAGATGATAGGGATTATGTAGTATTTATATCTAGAGCTACCTCTACAATGACATCGTTATTTAGAGCTGTGGGGGCAGATGGATTATTGGATTATGTTAAAGAGTATTCACTCTTTGCAAATTTCTTGAATGGTAATTTTGTAACTGGGATTGCTGCTCTATCGGGGTAGGTATAAAGACAGTGAAAATAGATGCTCTATCCTTACTATATTACTAAGTCAATGATTACTCAATTTTAGGGCTTTATCTACCTTCGAATATTCTTACGTTCCCAAATGTTCGAACTGTTTACAAAGTGCTTTAACTGCCGTACACGACTCTCATAGAATAACTGCAGCAATATTCTTTTCGGAGGTTAATTATTCAATATTTATAAGATAATTGATTTAATTTTCCTACTTTATTATAATGCAGATTTTAGGGACAGAGTGCATTATTCGTGATGATCAATTGTTTGAGATTATATCAAATAACCTCCTGTCGCGATTAGAAGATCCTTGCCACGATGTTCGAATAGCTTGTATGAAAGGATTAGGTTTCATTTCTAAGAACGAGGATATTTTACATTCAAAGAGTTCTACTGTTCTATCAGCTTTGATGATAGCAATGGATGATAAAAGTCCACATATTAGTCACGCTGCTATTTGTTCTCTGCAACTGGTTTTATCATCGTCCATGGCTGAAGATGTTAGACCTATTATTATAAATATTGCCGTAAAAGTTAAATGTTGCTTTGAATCGGAATTCGAATTCATTAGAGCGAGTGCATTCCTTCTCTATGCACATTTGGCCAAATTCAGAGATGCGGAAACGACAAAATTGCTGACAGACGTTTTTAACGGAAGCTTTGTAACGCTTCTTGTCCATGTTAATGATCCTTGCGAAATGGCAAAAAAAAATTGTCAGCAGGCGCTCAAAGAATTAGTTCCACTATTACCAAGCGTTCAATTAACAACAATGTTCGCTAAATGTATGGACAATGATTTGCACTATGGAGAATTTATGAATAGTGTCGCTAAAATAATAGTTGACGATCTCGGTAACAAATTAACCGTTTTCCTCCAACAAGGAGCAACTTATACTAAAAGTTCTGTAAGGAATATTAGAGCAGCTGCATTAATGTTTTGCGGTTTTATCCTAAAGCATTGTAAAGATCGTAGTAATTTACCGGTTGACGTAGTTTCTCAAACTGTATTACAAGCTCTTAAAGACCAAGATACAGTTGTTAGATTAAAAGCAGCTGAAGTTTGTGAGTTCATTTTATGTTAATTGAAGCTGTGACATTATTCTTTTGTTTTTTAACCGATTTAGCTTAACTTCGTTTTAATTATAAAGAAAACAATACAAAATATGTTTGTTTTTTTTTATTATCAATTTCTATAAATAGACTTTACACCATATTTGAAATAAATATGCAAAAAATTAATTAGTTCATTAGCATATATTCAATATAGAAAAAATTAGAATATGAATATTCATTTCTTTTGTTTTATTTTCAAAAACAGAATAAAAGTTAAAAATAGAAAATAGAATTTTTTTAAAAACCAATATAAACAATCATTATAATAAGTTAATTTAATAGACTATGCCTAAGTCGTTAAAATGCAGAAATAAGGTAATATTACACTAATTATACTATAATATATATACTGTATATATGTACAATATACTTGTTAATATATCTATATACTTTCTCATTAACAATAATTGCTTTTGAATTTAGATAGCTACTAGTTTAAATGAGAATTCCCACTTATATCATATAGATAGATATTTATATACATATACTGTACTTGAGCTAGTCTAAGGATTTTAATATAAATGTACACTAGGCCTAGTTTTAAATTTGAGACTATTATCTAGGTACTTTTACTATGAATGTACAGTATATTGAATGTATAGCACGTATAAAATATCATTTAAATAGATAATGTAAAGAGTCTTTGCTACATAAAATGTAAATGCTATCAGAAAAAATATGACTTTGGGGGGCGATGGAACTTTAACGGTGATGCTAATGGCGACGATGATGATTGTATACTAAGAAAGAGCGATATTGTTGAAAATGGTTGGAAAGTTTTAAGAAAACTAGGTGGAGGTAGTTTCGGTCAAGTATACGAAATTAGAAAAGGATCGCAAATGTGCGCAATAAAAGTAGAAGGTATCAAAGGTACTGAAAAACAGAGGCCCTCTTTAAAAAGGGAATTTGATATAATTCGAAGGATTGAAAGAAAATATAAAGAATATAGTAATGGAGATATCAAGTTTCCTGTCAATGTTGAATTTAATCGTTTTTGCTATCTCAAAGGGTTTAGTGTTGAATTAGAGGACGATGATTATAAGGATTGGAAACATGGAGGTACTCCTATTAATCATAATAAATTCATAGCGTATTATTATATAATTATGGAGTTAATGGGTCGAAATTTAACTGATCTTAGGAGAAACGAACCCGATCAAAAGTTTGGAATCTATACAATCAGTTATTTGGCTTTGGAGACTTTTAAAGCGATAAAAACCCTTCACGCCATTGGTTTTGTTCATAGAGATATAAAACCATCGAATTTTGTTCTTGGAAAGTCAAGAAATCGCGAAATTTTTCTTGTTGACTTCGGTTTAGCTTATACATTTGGAAGATTAACCAAAGTTCTCTCAGGGAAAAGAGTTTTATCCACTTATCCTCCCCATTTCGATTATGTTAATCCAGAGAGAAGAAACGGTGCTGGATTTAGGGGTACTGTTAGATATGCTTCACTAAGAGCCCATAGGGAGGAGTATCTCTCTTACCAGGATGATCTAATCAGTTGGTTTTATATGCTTATTGAAATGAGTACCGGAGCTCTTCCTTGGAGAAAGGTTAAGAAAAGGAAAGACGTCCAAAAAATAAAGGAAAAATATATTAATGTTAATAATCTATTAATATTCTCTTTGCATGATGAAAATGGTCGACTAGGAGAATCGTATAATTTATACGAAGTTCCCGACAAATTACAACCAACATTTAAGCATATCTATAAAAGAATAATGAATATTAATATCAGAGATCCTATAGATATGGATTCTAATTTTTCAGTTGATCCAACAGAACCGCCAAATCCCCGTTCTCAAAATAATTATACCGAGATTGAACTACTCCTCATAAAATTAAGAAACTCTATCGGAAATATGAAAAATATAGAAAGAAAACTAGACTGGGAATCGAGAACAAATAGCCAATTTGATAAACTCAATTCAACTAACTCTGTTGGAGCAGTGGTTGAATATAACGGGTATTCAAAAATGAATTTAGTAATTCCCCCTAGCGAAATCGTTGATGTTGATGAATCAAGAGATGATTCAAAGGCACCAAGGAGATATAGTCAAAAAGTTGCATTACCCAATCAACGCTTTATACTTCATAGAATAAAACCAATGATAGATAGAAACGAATCGCTCACTAAATGAATATAGAACCTATTAATAACAATAATATAAAACTAGGCCTATTCCTTAAAATATACTAGATAAATTCATTAATAAATCTACTATGGCAAAAAATTAAACAATTGATATCTCCTTAATATTGATTAAACATGTGTAGCATAGGGAGAATAAATTATTCAATTCACACCTTTACAGTAGCAATCTATTCAATATGTTCAATCAACTCGATAATTTATATATAAATTTATAAACGAAAGAGTTTAATGTTGTGGGGAAGAATATATCTTCTATAAAAGAGAGAAGCGGAAAGAGAGAGAGAGAGAGAGAGAGAGAGAGAGAGAGAGAGAGAAAGCTAAAAATTGGATTGAAAAATGACTGAAAATCATATTAATTTTTAAATGAATCATTATTTATTCATTTGGCCCAAACTTTTTGCATTTACTGAATAAAATAAATGATTAAAATGAAAATAGAAATACTGCAGAAGATGTCAAAAATCAACTATATATATATATATATATATACATATAGTTAAAACTAATATATGAATGTTTATTTTCTTATCTGTTAATACTTCTTTTATAATCCTTTCATAGCTTTATAAATAAATGTAGAATTATTTTTTTTGTCGATTCTTTTTAAAAGATTTTCTGCATTCTCAAATAATCGTCTTTTTACACTTCTTTCTATTTTATGTAAAATCCTCCATCCGGTTTTCTATTATAACCTCTTTTAGTTGCTTGAGAATGATGGCCTTCTGTTTAAATAGAAAATAAAAGAGGTTCAAGAAAAAATTTATTGATTTATCTTTAATCTCTTTTTTTCGAATAAAAAGAAATGAAGAATATTGTAAATATACAATTTATAAATACAAACCTATGGCGCATTTAATGCTATTTGGACTCTCTTTAAATTCTGCTGAAGCAGATTTTAGTGGATGATTCAAATCTAATGCAGCGGGAGGTTGTTCAACAACTCTGTTCTTCAAAACTCTCCTGTTTTAATATAATTATATTATTCTATACGTTTCTTTATTTATTATTTATAGAGATATTTAAAAATACCAGTTAAACAAATTTCTTTTAATCAATTTATCTTAAATTTTCTCACGTAAAGACAATCCCTTTTTCATATACACACTCAAACACACACACACATATATATATATATACAGTTCGCCCCTTTCTCTCTCACTCTCGCTCTCATTCTTCATTTATATCTATGACAAGGCTTAGGCCTACTATTTAAATACTTTCTTCCATTATCTTGAGAAAAAATGTTAAATATCATTAATTATAAGAAATGATCCCATTGATAGAAAATAATATATAATTCACTTTTTAGAATATAAACGAGTTTTTTCACCCTTTGATTTTCATTATAGAATGATTTATAAATTGTTTACAAAAAAACCCTGGTAGTTACGCCTTCCGTTATATCAATAAAGGAAATAATTTCACTTAATGTTTATAAAATGCATTTATATTCTATTTGTTCTAACGAAAGCGAGAATAAAGGTTAATGGAACCTTTATTTAAATCTTGAATTATGTTTCCTTACACTCTTTTTCACATTCATTAATAAACTCAATCGATTAAACTTCTTCGATTTAAGCCATTTGAAAGAAAAGAACGTTTTCTACTGTGACATACGTACCCGTTTTGTTGTCCTAAAGTCTCGGGTTGAAAGAGCGTTTCATTCTTTCCTTTCAACCATTCTCTATGATGGTCGTAGTCTGCTTTTAAGACAAAGTCCAAAGAATCCCTTGGAGCTTTTGGATCGTAATTGTAGACCTCACGTCTGGTTGAAGACAACGTTCCGGAACAGTTTAATCTGTTCCAAGGATCTTGTTTTTGATCCAAATGTGTTGGTTGGGTGTATGCTTCTTTCTGTTATTTAAAAATAAAACTTTTAAATTGTCAATTAATTCCGATCTAAACTAATTTACCTTATAACTCCTTAGACCAGCAAAGTCATTATCATTTTCGTAGGATGGATAAGGATAAGGATTACGTAAAGATGTCATTTTCACTTCTTATTATCTTTCCTCGCAAACTTTTCCTTAGGCACTAAAGCTTTTCTTTGCAACCAAGGATACGCGTAGCCCCGCACTTAATATAAACTATAAATTCTACAACATTGACAAAAATTATTTGTTGAATGGTATTTTTGATATAATGAATTAATCCATAAAGAATATTTTTTTATAAAATTATTTTAGAGACTTTTACTTTAATTTATACGTAAATAGTAAGATGGCGCCATAGTAATATAGCATTTGGAAGATTTTACCGGAAATTAAAATAACTAACAAGACCAAGATGACAAATCATGAAAATTGGATGGGAAACTTACCCGACAAGTTTCATAATATGCCACTAAATAAGATTGCTATTCCAGGTTTAGAAATTATACTTCTTTCGATTTAAATAGGCAATGGAAATCGTTAGAAAAAAGTTAATATTTAATCAGAATTGAAATTTCTATATAAAATAAATTATAAACTGCTCAAACATGATACTATTATAATTATTTTACAGGATCTCATAACTCCAGTTCAAGCACATTGAAAAAATCAAATAATATATCCCCTGATCAGCCATCAGCAATAAAAAACTTAGGGACTTTTGTGAAACCTATTGTTTATAACTGGTCAGTTTGTCAGGACAAGAGTATCACGGATCAATTAAAATTAGGAATAAGATATTTAGACATAAGAGTCTGTACTAATGGAAACACCGATGAACTCTTTACTTTCCATGGTCTATTTAGTCAAACTATTGAATCATTGCTGATAGAAGTTCGAGAATTTTTAGAAAATCATTCAAAGGAAGTAGTATTCTTAGATTTTAATCACTTCTGTGAAGTATCTAATGATCAGCATGAGAAATTGGTAAAAATGATAGAAGACTATATGAATCCTTTCATATCCGTGAGTAATTATACCATTGAGAGTATTTGTTTAAATGGCTTATGGGAAAAGAAAATCCAAGCTCTCGTCTTTTATCAAAGTGAAAAGGTCAAAAACTGTAAATTTTTGACGAGAAATTCTATAATTAGTCCTTGGGCTAATACAGAGGAATTTGAAGAACTACTCCCATACCTTCAAATTATGCTGGAAGATGATAGTAGAAAGGATCGTTTTCACGTTTGTCAAATGATTCTAACACCTAAAACCGATACTGTTTTGAAAGGATTATTATCAAATTTAAGATCGAAAATGTGTACTCCCTATTTTGAAAAAATGATAAATTGGATGAATGATCAGTATACTGGATACGATCATGGTCTTAATATTGTTATCAGAGATTTTATAGATGAACAGTTTACGGATAAAGTTGTCAAGTTGAACTATGAAAAATGTCTTTATGAATAAATTATGAAAATTTTACTAATAAAATAGTTTTCTAATAAACTTACTACACTTACTCTAAAACACAGATTATTTATTAAGCACTTCTTAATTAGCCCTAATTTGATTTACATTACTTATCTTGCTAATGAGCACTCGACAGAATTTTAATTTAGCCAGTCGAAAGAGAGTAACATATGAAAGATTATATCCTCCAAGGAAGGATGTCCAAAAAATTCAAAAGAAATAATTCAACAGGGAACGAAGATCAGGTGATTATAAGAATCGAAAATGACTTCGAAGAGAATGTTTCAACTGCCTATAAGACTTTCAACTTGTTATTATTCTCACCAAAGAGGCTATTGACCATATCAAGCAAGAAATTTATTCGCATAATTGTTCGCGATATATGCCTTACAACTTTACAATTACCTTGTCTAATAACTGATTTCATATCATTATTAAAAAATGCAACTTGTGGAAAGAGGATTTGTTTCTCTTCAACATCAGCAAGGTCAAGGACCACTAGCCGTATCATACAACATCATCATTGTTGGGCTATAGAGAATTCAGTAATATGGGATCAAGATCAAGCTTGGAATGAAGAGATGTACTCGAATATAATATTAAAGATAATGAATACTGAAGATTTATCTTCTGAGATCAATAATATTATTCTCAATAATTCCATTCAAAGGATGAAAGTACTAATAAGATTGAGCGAAAGATATAATTTCATAAAATCGTCGTTGAATGATAGGGTATATAAAAAGGAAATAGGAAAATAGAGATTGAAAGATAGCAGCTTATCCTTTTCCTCAAATAGTTTGTTATTCTGACAATAATTTATCAAAAATTCTCCTTCTATTTACCATTTTTATATATCCTATCAATATTAGTCTAATAATCCTTTGTTAACCGCTTTAAAGAATAATAAGCCGGGAATAGCTGGAAAACTTTTATCCATTTCGACAAAGGATACTTTACAAGATTGCGTAAATGATAATCAATATTGCAGTATGAATGCTATACACTTGTCAATAGTTCACTGCTTGCCAGAAATTCTTCAAAGAATTATGAACAAGTGTATGGAATTTGATATTTTAGACGAAATGTGCTCTGCACCAGCGAACGGAGAGGCACTTTCAAAGTGTTACGGTTTGTCAGCAATTCTACCTCTTCATCTAGCAACAGTCGTCGGTAACAATTGTGTTATAGATTGTCTTGTTTCTAATGGCTGCAAACTTGACAAACAAGACTCAATAGGCAATACAATAATCCATTCTCTAGTCTATTCAAGTAAAAAGCAAAGCGGACCGGCAATAGAGACCTTAAATTATATTTTAAATCTCTGTAGTCAACCTTCATATTTATCGATCTCTCACCAAAGAGTTAGTGAACTTGATTTATTTTCCTAGTGTAATCTGTATTTAAGTCTTATTATCTTTCCCTCGTAAATATTCACCTTTTCCTGGAAAAGAAAAACAATAAAATAAAACAAGTTCACTATTGGTTTACCAAATTAGGCAACCAAAAAGCATCTTATCAGATATTTATTAACGATAAAAAACTACTCTGGATTTGACCCTTTAAAGTTAGCGGCAGTTGAGGGTTGTGTCGATATGTTGAAAGCTCTACTAGAAATTGAGGGAACATATAGGATCTCTCAGACTCAATTAGGCCGGGTGAACGTCCTCGAATACGAAGTAACTAACATAGAACCAATTTTATGTCGTATGCAAGCTGCTCCAAGCGTTTTAGAATTACTTGCTTATTCACCAAATGATGATAATATAAGAGATGCATTTTGTATTCCTTTGGTTGAAAAGATTGTGGATCAAAAATGGTCTCACTATAGAACGTACTATTGGATATGGGCCATTGTGCACTGTTCCTATATGGCATGTATATCCCTACTCTTTTTAAAGAACAAGAGATTTCCTTTTGAAAATTGTAAACCGAAGTAAATACTTGATAGAGATTAATTTTATAAAGAATAATTAAGTAATGAGCTATTAATTATTAAAACTCTAGCCAATTAGTGAAATATCAAGTATTGTACTAAGAACTCCTTACAAACAAGTGTACGATTATAAATTATGTTCGGCTGTTTTGAGTTTATGTATCATGCTTCTAACATACGGTTTAACTGGTTTTATTTGTACTCTTATTACTCAATGTTTCCGACAATCTAGGATAAGGAGGACACTGTCTGTTACTAGAATGGGCAAATATTATGTATTTTTAATAGGTAACAAGTTTAACAGAACTATTAAATAGGGATACATTTTTTAATGATTTCTTTTAAAGGTCATCCATCTTTAACCATTATTTGGTGGCTTTGTTGGGTTTTATGCGTAAAATCGGATATTTGCATGGTGATGGAGACCGTAATTCTCGTGACTGGCTGGTTATATGCAATAACGTTTAGTAAACTCTTCCAATTAACTGGTTTTTTCACTGTCATGTTTGCTAAACTTGTCAATAAAGATTTACCTAGGTTTTTACTTGTTTCATCTTTGGCTATTATTGGTTTTGGCACTGCTTTATTTGCCACTTACGCCCAGACTGTAGAAAAACCTCCTGAGGTATCCTCTCTTCCGGTGACCTATATTAGTCTATTTAGAGTGTCTTTAGGTTTGACCGATTTACATTTCCTTCACGACGAAGAAATTAATTTGCATAGAATGTTGCTTTATATGACATTTTTAATAACAAATAATGTTGTACTACTACATATGTTAATAGCAGCTTTAACGGACACTTATACTTCAATATCAAGACATGGGTCTTCAGTTTGGAGAAGATCCCAAGCGCAAGATATTCTTATGTTGGAAATGTCGCTCCCAAACTGGCTTCAGTTGAATTTTGTACATAAACATTATCTACCAGTAACCTTGGATGAATTAATTATGGGAAATAAATTAGTTCAGAGGAAAACTTATGAATTCCAATTAATCGATTCTGAGCCTGCTCAGAGTCGTTGCAAGTTAAAAAGTTCAAATAAAATTTCACCTGTTGACAAACAATAACAAAAATTTATCGCTTTCATTTTATTTGCTAACTAAAAAGCTCGTTCTTTATCGTCTATTTACGTATAACATGCATAGTATTATATATATACTTGTATATTGTATATACCGTATTAAAATATAAGATATATTGCAAGTGTTTAAGGCAACATAACGTGTTTTCTTTTATTTTAATTATATCATTCAATATTTATTTGTATAAACGATATTTACTGAATAATTCATAAAGTAATTATCAAAGATAGCAAAAAATATATAGAGATAAAATTCTAACCATTACATTTGCGCTGCAACTTGGCAAAGAAGTAGCTTGTTCGGACAAACTTTTCCTTTATATTATAATATATATATTCATATAGAACATATGGCATCTGTACAATTTCAGCAAAAGACCTGTAATCATTGTAATGAACAAGTAATTATACGAATGGATTATGATAAAGATGAAGAATTTTTCAATAGAGATCTAGGATTACTTAATGGAAGCTGCCCATCGTTAAAAAAGCTTAAACTCCGCAATATTTTCCTATTGTTGAGTGATTGTTGTTTAACGCTTTTACAGTTACCCTGTATAGTATTTGATTTAATTTCAATAGTAAGAAATCGGTTTATTAATAGGACAAGGCGACGAATGAAAATTGACTTATTAAATGATTCTGTCATTAAACACGTTGACTGCTGTAAAAAGGATTGCTCTAACATTTATCCGGAGGATATTGATTTCGATGTACACGTATATTCTCGGAAGATAGTTATGTCTTTATCTTCATACGATGACCTGATCTACGAGTTGAACTTGATTATTGACAAAAGTTTAACTCAGAGGATGAGATGCTTAGTTAATCTTACAGAAAGTTTTCCGGCAATGAATTACACACTAAACGATATGGTATTTAGACATTTTCCCTACTCTTTAATTATGTAAACCCTAATGTATAAACTATTCATATATGTGATGGAAAATCTCTTTATATCATGAAGAAACTGAAACCACTATTGACGGCCATCTATGATAATAAATTAGAAATAGCCGAACAATTACTATCAGTCGCAACAAAAGAAACTTTATTTGCAGTTATCTCTGATAAAGATTATTCTGGAATGACAGCATTACATTTGGCTATAGTTAATTGCCAATATAATTTATTACAATCTCTACTAAATAAATGTCGTACATTCGGTATTCTTGATCAATTAGAGTCGTTAGAAGTAGGAGGAGAAGTTTTGGAAGAATGCTATGGACTATCAGGAATGACGCCTCTACAACTAGCATCCACAGTTGGTAATAGAGAAATTATAAACTGCCTTATTCAAAACCATTGTAAACTGGACAAACAAAATTCTAAAGGGAATACAATATTTCATTCTTTAGTATATGCCAGTAAGAAACATAGTAGTCAAGCCATAAAAACGCTTAAGTACATTCTAAGCAGCAGTAAAAAAACTTTTTGCAATTCTTCAAGCATTTCAGGGGTTTTATAGAGTTTCTCGAATTATCTATTTTTTATAAATATACACTAAACGTATACAAAAAATTAGAAACGTAATGTTCATAAATAGAATAGTAAAAAGGATTATAGACCTATAGTTCTTCAAGAAACTCTATAAGATCAAGCCGAATCAAGTTGTTAGATATTTATTATCAATAAGAAATTCCTATGGTTTAGATCCTTTAAAATTAGCGGCCGTCGAAGGGTGCATTGATATGTTAGAAGCCATCTTAGAACTTGATGGAGTTTATAGAGTATCTGAAACTCATTTGGGGCACGCAAAAATTTTGCTTTGTGATGTTAGTAATATCGAACCTATTTTATGCCGTTTAGACAAAATTCCTAGTGTCTTAGAACTTTTAGCTTTTACGACAGAAGATGAAAAGAGTACGTCTGCCTTTAAAATACCTTTAATAACAAAGATAATTGAACAAAAATGGACAAATTATAAATCGTATTATTTCATTTGGGCAACAGTTCATTGTATTTATATGTCACTATTAACTAGTCTGTCGCTTGGAGTAACACAAACTCACTATCGTACGACTCGAAGGGAGTGTTACAATGAATCAATCAAATCAGAGAAGCATACTCTATTTAAAGATAAACTGGGCATTCCAGTTTTTATAATATGTTTTATACTACTTATCTATGGTATAACTGGTCTTTCCTGTCATATTAAAACTTATACTAAACGCTCCAAAAATTTTCGAACGACTCTATCTCTCGCTAAGCTTAGTGAATATTTCCTTTTCCTCATAGGTAATGTATTCTTAGGAAGACAAAGAACCGTGTCATAAAGTTGTACTTTCTATTCAGGACACCCTTCTCTGACCATAACGTGGTTAATATTTTGGGAGTATTGTCTGCAAAAGAATATATCTTTAGTTATTGAAGTATTTGTTCTAGTCTCTGGATGGTTGTACATAATTACGTTTAGTAAA
This sequence comes from Dimorphilus gyrociliatus, assembly GCA_904063045.1. Classification (NCBI taxonomy): domain Eukaryota; kingdom Metazoa; phylum Annelida; class Polychaeta; family Dinophilidae; genus Dimorphilus; species Dimorphilus gyrociliatus. The sequence goes on from CAJFCJ010000003.1 coordinate 751,656, forward strand.
TTATTTAGAGAAACTGGCTTCTTTTCTGTTATGTTTGCTAAAATAATTATAAAAGATTTGCCAAGATTTTTATTGGTAGCCTCTCTAGCTGTTATTGGGTTTGGAACGTCTCTTTACGCCACGTATTCAATACATGAAGACAAACCTGTGCAATTTGCAGATTTACCGACATCATTTATCAGTCTTTTTCGGCTTTCATTAAGCCTAATTGACTTGAATTTCTTACATGACAGGCAAAATTACAAATTTTTGAGAGTTTTCATATATTTAACTTATCTAATAACAGCAAATGTTGTTCTCTTGCATATGCTGATAGCCGCATTAACGGATACATATTCAACTATATCGAGGCAAGGTTCGTCGTTTTGGAGAAGATCTCAAGCTCGAGAGTTACTAATGCTTGAAAATTGTCTACCGTATTGGGTGCAAGCGAATAGTGTTCAAAAGAATTATTGCCGTGTATTACTTCAAGATATCAATTCGGAAAAGGAATTTGTGCAGAGAAATATACACTGTCAAAAGCTCATAGATCCAAAACCTTGCGGAGAAGGATGCGATGATTGCAAACATGATTCTGAAGCGTCACATTCATATTGTAGAAAGACAAGATAAACTATCATTTATTTATTCAAGCAAGAATGAAATATTAGTATGCTACATAATTGAAAATATGAAGAATAGCCTTAGTCATCGAGTCATATGAGCATTACGAATAAATACTTAAAACTATATCTTAATTAATTCCCTTAATGACGTTACCTTATCATTAGACTCTATCTTATTCATAGCGAGAATAAACTAATTCGTTATATAAGTGTAAGAGTGTAATTTGACTTTTTCCTTTTTTAAACTAATAGATAAACATATATATTAATCTAAAATACATATATAATATAACATTTCAGACTTAATGTGTCAAACCTTATTTACAGTGCCCTTAGAAATTCGAATAATACTAAGTAATTTTTCTTATCCAATTTATCTGTCCATTAACCAACGATACTTAGATAATAGATAAGAACACAATGAATAAAAGAGAAAGAGCTTAACTTCTTTTGGAAACGCTTTACTAACTTTCATAGAGTCATGTCTTCGGAAAGATTCGAACAAATTAAATGCATGGAATGCCAACAGCAAATTATATTTAGACATGAAAACGATTTCGAAGAAGATGTTTCAAGAGCTTATTCCATTTCTAAAAGTATATTCTGTTCACCTAAAATACTTTTAAAATGCACTGGAAACTTTTTCTTAATTTTATTAAAAGATATTTGGTTAACTATTTTACAAACTCCGTGTTTAATGTTGGATTTTTTTATGTCATTAGGGTCAACATGCTCTAATAAATGTTGCCAATGTAAAAAGAATAGAATTGAATCTTCACAGACATCTTATCATAAAAATTGCCTAATTTCTAATAGTTCAAAACTTTGGAATGAAAATGATTTTCCTAATATTAACTCTTACGAAGAGAACCTAATTAATAACAAAGAAAATCCAGAATATTTACAGAATGAAATAAAGATTTTAATAAGAAAGTCGCTTGAGGATAGAGTAAAGGTATTTGTTAAACTAGCAAGGAAGTACGATCATTTTAACGCTGTTATTAACGATATGGTAAGTTTTTTTTATCTCTTCTCTTTAAAATATAATTTTGATAAATTAATGTCAAAGGTGGATAATCCATTTATACAAAGTCTAGAGAAGAATAAAGCCAATATCGCCGAATTATTATTAACAGTTTGTACAAAAGATATACTTATTGGCAGAGCCAAGAGCTTTAAATATAAAGGCATGAATGCCATACATTTAACTATTATTCATGGTTTATCTGACACTTTACAAAAGATAGTAAACAAGTGTAGATCATTTAACGTTTATGAGGAAATGTGCTCAATGAAAGCAAGGGGAGATATTTTAGGATTATGTTACGGACACACAATAAATTTACCACTACATTTAGCAGTTGTTTCTGGAAATTTTTCAATAATTGATTGCCTAATTAGGAATGGATGCAAATTAGATCAGCAAGATGAATTTGGTAATACGATATTCCATTCTCTTGTAATGGCAAGTAGAAATCAGAGTGGAACAGCGATTAGTACTTTAAAATTTATATTAAATTTATGTCATGAATATAAACATATATCTATTCAATGCGATAAGGTAAAACTCTATCATTTCTTAACAACTATGACCATTTTAATTATAATTTTTTTCTTTAATGTGCCTAAAGATTACACCTGAATTGGTACTTAGGCACCTATTAACCATACGTAATCAATTAGGTTTAGAGCCTTTGAAGCTTGCAGCTAAAGAAGGTTGTATTGATATTCTGGTTAATATTCTAGAACTAGAAGGTGTTTATAAGATCTCTCATTCATCTGTTGGTCAATTATCAGTTTCTGAGTATGATTTAGCCGGTATCGAACCGATACTATGCCGTAGACAATCATCCCCGAGTGTACTTGAACTATTAGCTTATTCGTCACCGTACGAACAGAGTATTAAAAGCTTTCATATACCTTTAATCAAAAAGATGGTCGAGTTGAAATGGCAAGCATATAGACGATTCTATCTAATGTGGATTATTTTACACTTTTGTTACATGTTCAGTGTCACAATGTTGTCAATGGGGGTACACGCATCTCTACCTATTTATTGTTCAAATAATACAACAGTCGCTTCTATGTTCCGACTTCGAAAGATTGTTCTATATACAACTGTTAACACAAATTGTTTAGTTTTACTAACATATGGAATTACTGGTCTTATTTGCACCCTTCAAGTTCATCGAGGACGTGTGCCGGCAATAAGAAAGACCTTCTCAGTAACAAAAACTGGCAAATACTACGTCTTTTTAATAGGTAAATACAAATACGAATGTATCCTATGACCTCTGTAGAAAGGCAAACAAAATTTATTATGTAAAATTGACACGCTAACTAAATTTACATCTCGTTTTAGGTCATCCCCTTGGTACTTTGTTTTGGTTTTGGATATCCCTGATTTGCGTAAAACAAAATTTTGCTCTAATTCTTGAAGTTGTCATTTTAGTAACCGGATGGCTTTATATAATCTCTTTTAGTAAGCTCTTTAAAATGACTGGTTTCTTTACCGTTATGTTTGCAAGGATTGTGAGTCAAGACCTTCCTAGATTTTTAATTGTCACTGTTGTTGCTATTATTGGATTTGGTTCTGCTTTATATGCTACATACGCTAGGTACGATGAAGAGGTAAAGCCGGAGAGCGTTCAAAATATCGGAATAACATACGTAAGTCTATTTAGGCTTGCACTAACTCTCTCTGACATGCAATTTATACACGATTCCCCTCTTGAATTGAAATTTACCAGATTGGCAATATATATCATGTATTTAATTACTTGTAATATAGTACTTTTGCACATGTTAATTGCCGCTTTAACCGATACCTATTCGACAATATCTAAGCACGGCTCCTCAGTATGGAGGAGATCCCAGGCAAGAGATATTCTAATGTTGGAAATATCTTTACCATGTTGGCTTCAAATACATTATATTCGTAAAAATTTTAAATTACTTGTTCAAGAAGAGTTGCATAAAGATGAATCGATAATTCAAAAGAAAACTTATACATGTCAACTAATTGACACGGAAAAGAAGGAAAACTAAATTGTTTGAAATCTAATTCTAATTTCTATTCATATTTAAAATGAAATGTAATTGTTGTCAATGAAAGGAAAGAAGAAAAAGAAGAGAGAATTGGTCTTAAAATGTTTTTTTTTTATTATTATAAATATAAGCCTTTAAAAAAATTCATTTACATCTACAATTTCATAATGGCCATATAGAGCATATAGAATTTTCATTTATTAATAACTTTTCATTAAAGTTAAAATGTTAGCTACTATCTTTTCGTAAACAACTAACATAAAAGCAGCAGTTAGAACGGTTTGCGTGAGCTTTGCTTCAAATCCTAAGAAAAGACCTTGGAAATTTTTCTCTTTAATAATTGCCTTCAATATCGCAGACGGATTTGAGTTTTTAGCTCTACATCTGGTTTGTAAAATTTGTAGAGGATATGTTAGAAAAGTCGCTAAAAATTTTGAGATGGCACTCAAAATGAATATAGTGAATGATGATAATTCGTCATTATGAAATATTCTTGCGACGTAGCGTTTCAGTGACTCATAAAACATCCATTGAATAGCTGGATTAGACGCTAATAGCAAGGACACTGTAGTTCCACTCCACAACGCTTTTATCCCTTCAGCAGTTATAATTTTGCTTGCGCAGTCTAAATAGACAAAAAGAGAACAAATAAGAGGAAAACAATAGATAGGAAAGTTATCTTGATAATTTTACGTTATCTATTAGAATTTAATAAATACCTATTATACCAGTATATCTATTGGAATTGGACTGCAATTTTAATCTTGTATTAACCACCCAAAGCGGTGTTGATAAAAGAACGTTAATAGCACCAGCAGTATATGCCGTCAGTAAATCCATTGTTGCTGTACGATTTTTCTGGCATACTTTTATACAATTGTATGCATAAAAATAGACAAAGTTTGAAAAACCAAGGGCAGTTATTATGGAACTCAAACCGCGATAAATACCGTATCTATTATCAGCAATAACAACGAAAAGAATATGATTACTCTTCGTGGAAAGTTATTGAATATATTATCATCTAGAAAAAAGGTTAAGATATAGAGCACTAGAAAAGGTTTTTAATGATCAAAAACTTCTTTTCTCTATCATTTTCTTTCGCTCTATTTCTTTCTTTATAGCACCTAAAAATGTACTCACATTCCTTCTTTTTCAAATATTTCCCTTATTAATTGTAGAGAAAAGTTATTTTTCGATTTTAAATCTCCAGCTAATTGACGATGTACAATGGATTTATTGAAATATTCCAATCCCACATGTATTATAATTACCTTGTAGTCTTGTTCTAGCTGAATCGAGAGGGTAGAAAGTTGAAATCGCTACGACACTTGCCTTAAAAAATATTTACATTCATAAAATACATTTCATATTCTTAAAAAATTTTATAAGTATCATGAAGTACTAACCGTCGAACCAGAGATAGCATGCACTAAATTCTTTACAGATAGTATTTCATGTAAAACGCTGTCAATTAGATGCTTCATAATCGATAATTAAATGACAAATGATAAATTTTCCAGAAACATTTCTATAACCATATAACCATGTTAGCAGACGACAAAAGAGAAACACTTTAATCTTTTTTTATTCTAATAATTAGCTGTATTATCTCATTAAGCGAAATTTAAAGAGTTTATGAAAATCGGAATACAAAATTAAAAATATATAAAATTGCTGTATACTATTTACATCGATTCTTATAATATCTGGCAAAATGTTTGAAAACTTTTTTTGAATGGTTATAAGCCTATAACAAATATGAATTCCGATGTATCATTTGTTAGCCCCTTTTATATTTTTGTTTGTTTTAATATGGAAATAAGAAAGTTAAGAAATTTATTAAGTAGAAAGAAAGAATGAAAGAAAGAAAGAAAAATAGGAAGAGAGAGAGAGAGAGAGAGAGAGAGAAGGAAATAGAAAAGTAAATCCAAAATAATGAAAAGACACTTTATCTAAACAATATGTTGTTTAGTATAACATCATCATATTTTGTCTCCTTTTCCCTAATTTCTCTCTATCTTATTATACTTTATCTAACATTAAAAATAGTGAAATAATAACAAACAAAAGCGATTAAAAGATTAAGATAATCTAAGAATAAAATATTAAATATACTAATAAAAAGAAAATATTCCTCATTATTCATATTTGTATGTATAATAATTATTGTTTATGTAAATAAAAAACATAAAAAAATCTATAAATGTTTTGATTTTTTTTCAGGTAAAACGCCACCTGTGAATTTAATAGCTACAAGTTTCTCTAAAGATATAAATCAATATTCTTGTTACAGAGATGAATTGCTGCGAAAAATGTATGAATTTTTTTTCCTCCCTTGCAATAATAGGGGCATTAACTACTATTATAATATTTCTTGTTGGAGAATACCTGCATAAAACTATTATTGTTAAATTGGAGTTGGTTTATAATTTAAATACACTTATATTTATTATTGGTAAGTTTCAATTTCTCAATATTTTTCCTTCTTAGAGTGTCCTTTAAAAATTTCCTTCCTGTTTTCAATTTTCCAATCTTAGGAAGTCTTATGCTAGATACTGTCTATAATTCCCTAAAATCTCTTCTTACAGCTTATTATATATAAATATATATGGGCTGCATAGAAATTGTACTGAATAAATTATATATTCAGTTTATATATATTTATATAAATATATATATACAGTATACTGTTTATATTATATTAGAATATATAATGTAAAACATAGAAGAGATATTATATGTTAGCATAGCTTTTAAACTAGGGGGCGTCTAAAAGCTTTTACAAAGTATTAATATTTAAAAAACATAGAGTCAGCATTTACATATTATTTAGAAAAATCATTTTTTAATCATATACTACAAAAGTTGTTGTTTAAAACATTTCAAATTCACATTTCACAATGTAGTAATACTGTAATAGAAGGTATGCTTATATAATGTACATAAAATCAATTGGGTAATTCTTAATTTAATAATTATTATTTAATATTTTTAATGTAGCCACGAATGGATACCTTTTGTTTATTGGTATAGTAATGCTATTCTGTCGAACATGCAAGAACAAACGTGTTGATTCTACAAAACCAGAGAGTACTAGAACAGATGAAGCTGGAGCTTCAGATTTAGATCAGCATAGAAATTCAACTGGAGATAATAGATTGGCTCGAAATAGACCACCAGTTCCAACGGCACCTCCTACTTGCGCCCCGGGCACTGTATCTCAGAATTGCTACCCGAGAGGGCCATTACCTTCATATGATGAATGTCTTTATTAAAATCTATTTTATAAACAAAATCTCACTACTTGAATAATTGTGCCTGTATTTATACTGTATATATATATGAGTCTCTACGTCCTTTTCCACGCTTAGCACGATCTCCAAGCGTTACAATCTGCACTCAACAATTTGATTCTTTCTCTTTATATTTTTATAAATACATAAACATGTGTATAAGTTGGCAGTAGTATTTAAAAGTCTACACTATATCTTGAAGAAACTTCTAATCTTGATCATTCCGCTTTCTCTCATCGGAACACACGCTATATAGAATAAATATCTGGTGATTTCCTTCTTGATTTTTTCAATGATTTTATTCTTTTTTCCTTTATTCTATGTTCATTCGACTTTTTCATTCTGAAAAAATTAAATCTTACTTTTAATTTATCAGTAAATAACACTTCAAAGAAATTGAATACAGCCTCTTAGTTTTACATACAGTATAAAAAGTCTACAAGCTTTAAAGATTAATTTTCTATCTAAGGTTCTTAACATACCTGGTCTTCTTTAGCTTTATCTCTTCCTCTGAAGGAATATAATCTGGTTTTTCGACTCTTTGAATTATCGTTTTAATTTTCTCTATACAATCTTTCAAATTTAAATGTTGATTTGGAGTTTTTTCAGAACTTACAATAAGGTATCCATCTTTCGTTACTTTGTTTTTCTCCTTTGAAATAAAATGTTCACTTGAATTTATTAAAAACTTTATAAGAACAACCTGAATTATTAATTTGCTTTTAATCTCTTCGGAAATCCACGAAGAAGATTGAATATGAAAACGAACATCAACTTTCGAATTAATTTTATTAACATTTTGTCCTCCAGGTCCGCTACTTCGTGAGTATTTTATTTTTAATGCATCTAATAGGTGTAAATATGACATTTGTCAATAGAAGAAAGCATTGCAGTTCTTTGATATCTACTAGATGGAATATAACAAAGTATACCTAAAGGAATATTTGTCGAAACTCTCCTCATATTCCATATCTAAAATAATAACTTGTAGTTATATTTTTAGGAAAATAATAGTGAATTAACCATTTTTAAACTTTTGGTAAAGAAGCACGTTCTGAAATTCATGAGAAACGCATCAGACGATAATAGGCAAAAATCAAAACTAGAAGAGAAAAGCTTGAATGTTTTACTTTAATCTTTTTGGCGGGAAGAGTTAATGTTCTATATTACTAAATTGATAACATTTATCGCCTCAAAAAGTAAACGTCACAATCCTTTCAAAGACTATCTCCAAGAGAGTTATAAATATATATGTAATTTTGGGTACAGAATTAGACTCAATTAATAATTACTTGCTAAAAATGAGAAAATGAATAAAGCTCAAGAGGAAAATTTTGGTCGAAATGGAATTTTAAATTTATATAGTGATAAAACATTAAATATGTCACCTTTATATGTAGATTAGTTTCGTTATAGCATTTATTTTCAAAGAGTTTGGAAGTAATAGAAGTGACAAACATTAAGTTTGATAAATTTCGACTTTTGAGGATACAACTTATATTTAATGCAGTACAGTTCTTCTATTCAACGGTCGTTCTTGTGAAATACAATTAGTCTTTTTTCATAAAACTCGTTTGTTATAGATAATTTATCTTTCTTCTTTCATTGCAGAAACTTTAATAAGCGAAGCTTTTTCCAGAAAAGAATAATATTGTATATATAATTGATTTGAAATATAGCCTTCTACTTTATAATTGAAATCTAGTCTATAATGATATAAAAGCTAATTAAATGCTTATTACTGTAATCAACGTTTCTTATATTATTCTCCCATGCAAAGATTACAAGCTCATTTATCTGTTCATTGAAAATAGATAAATGTAAAAAAAAGCGATAGTCTTTTAACAGATACAGCAATATCTATTTCCAATTGGCGAACAACTCTAATAAACAAGAAATCAAACTTACTAGGTGATTCTGCAATATATCTAATGCAAAGAAAAGAAGGAAGGAAAGTAAGAAAAATGACTACAAAGGATTGTCAATAGCTCTTTTTAACAGGTACAAAAAAGTTATATAAGACTTTCATAAATACGTTTTCTATATTCTTTTTATTTACTTTTCATTCATATACGTCCCATGTTGTTTTCAAATATTATCGTATATTGTCAAAAATATCACATAATTCGTTTTTAAAGCTGGTGACAATAACTTATTAATTTTAGAAAGATTATAAGTACAAATCATAAATTTATTGTTTGTATATTTGTAGTAGAATTATAAGTTTTTAAGCCTGAAATTAAATTTTTAATCCCTTCAATTTCTCAATGACAAATTGAAACGTCTTGCACAGGTCATCCAATTATTAATAATACTTTATCTTGTTACTGAACTTTGCACAATATAGGTAATTGCAGGTAGTATAGAAGATTTTCATATGGTGTGTAAAGAATAGAAAAAAAACAGAGGGTCGCCTACATAACTAATTTATTTTAATTGAGACACAAAATTAAGTGAGCTTCCATAGACAAACTACGTTAATATGTTGATTTGGCAACATCAGTTGTACTTTCATGATACATTTTATTGAAAAATATTCTGTCAAGCAAATATATTTTGGAAAAAAGTACGTTACAAAGTTTGACTCAACCAACAAAAATCTCTCTTTACTGTATAAAAATTGCATGTATATATATGATAGGAAATTGTATATTGAAAGGAAAATATATCTTTTTTTTGCATTTTTATTATCATTCTATCTATTTCATCATATTGGTTGCTTTAAACATAATATTAAAGGTAGGCTCGTGCTAAGGGAAAATTTTTCCTCATGCAAAGGAATATTCCTATAGGATGCATAAATATGCATTTCTACTGTTAGAAAAAAGCGAAGACATTTTCTATAAACAATAGATCAACACTGAATGGAATGCTTTGCTGCTAAGAATTGAATTTTTGCTTAGTTTCACGGTTCGTTGAAGTCATAATGAGCCATTTAATAATCTTTGAAATACAATACATTATTATCTTGATACTAATAATAGTAAAAACAATTTTTCTCTAGTTTTAGGAATTCTCAAAAAATTATAAAATAAAGAATAGCGATGAAAATTAATAAGAAAAGTCTATTGGATAGCAAAACCAAGGAGGAGCAACGACGCCGCCCTAGCGAGCCTCGGCTGGCATAAATATAAAAGAACTATGACTCTTTTCAGCATCTAGCTCTTTAGAAAAAGACGGAGAATAAATGGTAAGTTATTTCCTTCAGAACGGTAACGATAATATTAATTTCATAGAATTTATAAAAATGTATGTATGTCAAAAAACAAACATTTTGGATACCGAATATCAATCATCAATAGAAAACTTCGTTTTCACGGGAGCACATAAACCTTTCGAGAAAAAACTAATCTTAATATTGATGTCTATATTCTGCATAATGTGATAGATATTCGTCCACTTCTAAAAAACAATCACATTTTGTAGATGTATTTATTGGAGTAAAACTACATAAAAGCATGAACTTATATTGTAGGTGTGTTTTTTTTGTTATTAGTCATTAACATAGATATGTAGACGCTACCTAAGAAAACTATAAAGTTCTAATATACCGTATTGGCTACTTAACTGTCAGCGTGATTAACCTTTCTCTTTATATCTTCTTTAACATAAAAAAATATATAGTATTTAGTTACAATAACCGAATAATAGTATTGTGAATTTTTGTTTACTATTCTTGTCAGTATAGGTATCAGTAATAAGAGGATTGTATACAGTACTTTCAATGTACTTCTGTAAAGTTTGATAATTGAAGATAAGGTATATAAGGTCACCGAATAAACATTATAGCGCCCTCAGAAAAAGGACATTTTGACTAAGTTGTTAGCTATACGTTCGTGTAGTTTAACATTTTAGCTAATGCAACCATTAAAGTAGGTATTTTAAAAAATGATCAATATATTGGTATACGTACATGGCACTTATGATAAATCACCTTAAAAATATAAAAAGTAGATAGTGTACCTTTTTTATATTAATTAACAATTACTTTCTAATTATATTAATTTTGATTATTCTATATTTTGATTATATTCTATATAAAAAAATTTTTTCATTCCATAAAATTCAGTTTTAAAACATATGTTGATCTCGAAAAGATGGGGGTCATTTCAAATATCGTGGTTAACATGAAAGTTGGACTATTGACTATTGGAAAAATGCCAGAAAGGAGTATGTTTAAATAAATTAGCTGAAAGTTAAAAATACCTACTATAGATACATGCGACTAAATAGAAATATTTACCTAACAAAACATTTAAGGAGGTAGCTCTTCCCTACAAGGATATTTAAGGCGTTAATATACAAGGCCATACAACCTACAAGAGTATCCTGAACTCTTTAAAATGTTAGAATAGTCTAGAGAAGACGTATCTTCAGATTGTCTAAATTACTATCTGCTACTATAGGATGGAGAAGCCGTGCAATACATCTATAAGCATGATAAAGTACCTAAAGAAAATAAATATATAGGGAACTAACCACTCTCTTTCTCTTATTGTGTTTCTATTCATATATACCGAATTGTTGACTTATTAATATGCCCACATTTGAAACACTAGTTTACTTATAGTAAATTGATAAATTTGTATTTTACTACAGGAATCAAAGCTGAACAGTTCACTCTTGATAACAACAAATACTTCAGAGCTATTTAATCATCCGTACTTTAAATTGGGTCTCCTGCTAAATAAATTCATCCTTCCAGTGATTATTATATTTGGCACGATTGGAAATGTGGCTTCTATAGCTGTCCTAACTAGACCGAAAATGAGGTCGAATGCCACATACTTTTATCTGACTTTCTTAGCAGTAGCGGATACTTTGGTCTTATACGCGAGTGGATTAAAAAGTTGGATAAGGATAATTACAAATGTAGAATTATTACACCTATCAAACGCATCTTGTAAAACATTGAGTTTCCTGTTCTTTTTTAGTCTGCATTCTTCAGCGTGGTTTGTACTATTGGTTACGGCTGACAGGTTTTTTGCTGTAATTTTTCCGTTGAAGATAGCTGTATTTAGCAGTGTAAGTAGAGCAAGAAAAATGGCAGCTATTGCAACGGCTTTAATCGCCGCTTATAGTTCTCCTCTAATTTTCGATGTCACACTTGTGAAGAAAAACAATAACACAATGTGGTGTTGGAAAAGAACTAAATTTATGAAAGAAGTCTATCCTTATTTTAAACTAATTACCTATTCTATTATACCTTTTACTGCAGTATTCTTTATGAATATTGTTATTATAATGGTGATTGCAAGAAAAACCATTGAACGAACTGTTCAGAATACCCAAAACAATCAAAATAAACTTATCATCATGCTTTTGGCTGTTTCTTTTGCCTGGTTTCTATTATCAACCCCATTTTCTATTTATCCTCTATTGTTTAGTAAAGAGAATACTGTGGAAAATAAAGCAAGAAAGTTTCTGGTTAAAACAATTTGTTTCTTACTCGTGTATTTAAACAGTAGCATCAATTTTTACATCTATTGCATAACTGGTCAAAAATTCCGAGGAGAACTTAAAAGTCTATTCTGCCCTAGGTGGGTAACGCCAAGAGGAAGCAAGGCAACTATTCGAACACAATTTCAAACCAAATTACAAAGAAGGGATTCAAAAGAGGATGTTCCTTTGAAAATAATTTTGTAACAGTGACAAAATGGAGTGTATTTTATTATAAACTTAAAACATTCTTTTATTCTTTTTCTCTTTATTGTATAACGAAGCTATACAATTCAAATAATCGTTGAAAGAAGCTGGAAAGAAGGCATTTCACGATTAGAAAAGAAGCAAAAAAGTTATCTTTATCTCTCCCTCTCTCCTGTCTTAATTTCTCAACTGTCTCAATTCGATTGACAGTCTTGATACACAAATCAATCAAAAAACGTGGAAAACAGATTGAGCTTATACTCAAACAGCGTAACCCATTTGAACAGTTACAGTGTATTTCTTTTTTAAATGTTATATAAACATCAAAGAAATATGATACTTATGAGAGTAACTATACTTTATTATAGAGCAAGACAAGAAACAACGAAAGGGAGAAAGATTGAAAACTGTTTCATAATTTGACGTTTAAATTTAAAGAAGATACATTTTTATTTTCTGTCATAGAGAAATTACGGAAAGGATGAAAAAGGATATGTATAGTTTAAAGGTTTTGTTGGCTTTAAAACGAGTTAAAAACTATTGTCACGAGTAGCAGCAAGACTATTTTATTAATTACTTTTATCTGTTCTGTTCTTCTAACTATTATAGAACTTGTTACGTAAAGGAACTTTTCCTTTCCTATTCCTGCTATAGATTAGTGTTATATCTTTCCTATTTATCTAATTAGATGCGAATTCAAAATTACTCTGTTTTTACAGTAAGATAATAAATACGAAAACTGATGACGCATCAATAAAAAAAATTTCGTTCCATATATATAGAAACTTAAATATAACTACCTATATTATTAGCTAAAATAGAGTAGCCAGAGGGTAATGTAGCACAAATACATATTAATACTTTTCATCATATATTTAACAGAGATATACTTAAGAGATCTAAATAAAATTTTAAAAGATACAAAACACTTTAAATTCCTCTGTTAAAAGGAAATTAACACATACTTTTTCATTTAATTTGGTAATGTACTGTATAGTCCGTTTAACGTACATTTAGTTAAAGTATCACTGAACTCTTTAATAATTTGCAGCTTCAAGGTTAAGATACTTGATACGTAAATGAAAACAAAGACAACTAGATCAGCTATTCGACCGTATATCACTAAAGTGTCTCTTTTTCTCATTAATATTATTAGACTAAGACAAGAGAATTAGTGGTTGTTTAATAAAAAAACAAAGAAAATCGATCTAATGAAAGACATTTATTTTATAAAAATTGTTCTTATTGTTATAATACTTTTTATCTCAAACGAAATGACAGATAATTGGTACTGCTGAAGCTAGTACATTGCGGTAGACATTTAAGAAAAAGAAAGAGATTGATAATTCAATAAGTTTAAAGATACTAATACTGTGTACAATAGGTTAAGTATAGTTTTGCTCAACTTATCAATAATACTATTGATAATTATTCTCCTAATTTTTCTTAGAAACTTGTTTGTAAATTAAATTTCCTCTCTCTCCATCAATCAGGTACTGAGACATAAATTATAAAATTTAACTCTTCCTGAAGATCTTTTTATCTAAGACAGCAGTGTAAGCTAGAAAAAGCGAAATAAAATACCTTAAAAGATTAGCGATGCAGAAGAGACTGTTTAGTAGTGATTATAGAAATAGTTATAAAGATTATCGTGCTATATGACTTCAATATATGGACTGCTTTTTATATCACACTAATGAGTTATTTCTAATGAGTATGAAAGTTATTAGTCCTGAAGCAAACAATAATTAAAATATTTAATATTTGATCTACAACTATTAGCTGGTAATGAGAGAGAGACTACCTGAACTAATTAAGTCAAACCAATAAAGCGTTATTGAATTATTCAGGTAGGTGAAGAACCAAGCCAATATATTCTTTCCGTCATACCGTGTGCAGGCGCAACCACCTTAAATGAGGTTTCAAGAAACAAGATGATAATTCTCAATTTACTCTTGCTATTTGTTGATTGAACTTGTTGATCTTAATCACAAGTTAAGAAGGATTATAAGGAAGAATATTGTTTTTAACATATTGTCCTCATATTTACGTAAATAGAATTTTTAAATATCATAATAAAGCTTGAATTTTAACGGCAACGTATCTATCTTTCATTAAAACTACAAAACTATGTGATAAATATATATTTAAGAGACTGATAAAAATAAATAGAGATGCTAAAATAGGTTAAATATTATATAAGTAATATGCTCTTAACCTTAACCTCTTTTTATAAGCTTCTGGCATTAAAAGTTTTAAATGAAGGCTAATAATCCTTACCCTTAATTAAAAATAATTATCAAAAACAAGGAAGGAATGAAAATGACAACTGATGAAGTCTTTTAAATATGGTATATCTTTTTCATAGTTGTACGATTTTTAAACTATGATTAGGAAAGAAAGAAAATTATGTTTAGAGCTTCTTTTTCCTCTACTCCTTTTCAATATTTAATAATTATGTAAATGTTTTGGAAAATTACATTAGGCATATAAAAAATTTAAGAGTCAAATATTCAAATAATCTACATTATGAGATCACAATCAGTTATATTAAATGTGAAGAAGGGGTAAATTATCAGATATACCTTCTGAGCATCTATTACTTATACTAAATATTCAAATTTTAAATTTAACTTTTAAGAATCTTGAAGAAATTTTGCCTTGATAATTTAAGTTTATAATAAAGTAATGATAATTTTGAGTCTTAATTAACATAAGTTGTTATCGCTTAAAGAGATTGAACTTCGTATACTCTCTTCACTTTCGCTCATTATATCGTTAAATATAGCAACTCTCGTTGATTATCGCGTGAATAATAATTTCTATGGAAACTGGTGAACTTACCGCGCAATAGTCGCTGACTAAGGCGACGTCTATGTTTTTCAATATGGCCGGTTACGACGCACATGGTCACGTGTAAATTAAGCAATTATAAAGCTAGTGACCGATATATATTAGCTAGAACTTCAATTATTTTAAAATAAATTCTTTAAATTATTTTAAATCGAAAAAAACCGATTATTAAAATAAAAATATGCCTTCTGATGCTAAAAAACGTCGGGCAGCCAAAAAGAAAGATGCTGCCAAATTAAAGGACACTCCTGGTAGGAAAATTGAAGAGAACGGCAGCAGTAAAACTAACGGAACTCAAAATGGAGCTTCTGTGAATGGAGGTACGTAATTTATGAATAATAATTATTATCCATTAGCTCAGATTCTTAAAAAATTTTTACTCAATTTTACAGCGGCCATAGACAGTGTTACAGAGGAAATGGATAATTTGGATATAGCAGCAAAATTTAGGTCTGTTACGGGCGTTTTAGCCTCTCATCCCGAAGGAAGAGATGTACATATTCATAGTTTATCAATTACTTTTCACGGAGCCGAGCTCTTAAGTGACACGAAATTGGAATTGAACAACGGAAGAAGATATGGTTTGATTGGACTTAATGGCTGTGGTAAGTTAAAACGAAAAAAAATCTCAAAATATTGATTTTTATAACTACTTCAAAAATAAAGATATAATGCTAAGTGCGTAAAAAGCACTTTCATCTATAAAACTCCTTCTTAGGACACATGTGAATTTTATTTACTTGGTTTTCATAACATATTATTCATATCGAAAGTTATATACCATTTTCTATCACAATAATTAGTAATGTCTTTCCTTATTCAGGTAAATCGTCATTACTGTCTGCTTTAGGACAGAGGGAGGTACCAATTCCCAATCACATAGATATTTATCACCTAAGACGGGAAATGGCTCCTTCGAGTAAAACTGCATTGGAAACTGTCATGGAGGTGGATGAAGAACGAATTCGTTTAGAAAAGGAAGCGGAAGAATTAGCTACTTTGAATTCTGAAGAGGCAACTGAGCGTTTAACTGATGTTTACGAACGTTTAGATGATCTAGATGCAGATAAAGCTCTGCAGAAGGCTGGTAGAATTTTACATGGATTAGGATTTTCAAAACAAATGCAGGACACTAAGGTATTTTAATTAATAAAAGAAATACTACATGTAATTTGTAAGACTTCATTTGTTCACAAGTGATTCATATGTCATTTACTTTCACTCTAGGTTGAAGATTTTTCTGGTGGTTGGAGAATGAGAATATCGCTTGCCAGAGCTTTGTTTATATCCCCTAGTTTATTATTGTTGGATGAGCCTACTAATCATTTGGATTTAGAGGCTTGCGTCTGGCTGGAAAAAGAATTGAGAGAATTCAAAAGAATTTTGGTTATAATTTCTCATTCTCAAGATTTCTTGAATGGAGTATGTACAAATATTATTCATATGAATCAAAGAAAATTGAAATACTATGGTGTAAGTAGTCTAAGAAATTTAACATGATATCTAATATGAATGATGTATAATTTTTTCTTAACTTTCTTCCATAGGGAAATTATGACCAGTACATTCAAACGAGATTAGAATTGGAAGAAAATCAGATGAAACGATACAAATGGGAGCAGGGACAGATAGCACATATGAAGGTGAAATATATTAAAAATTAAAACTCCTCCAAGTTTCCATTGATCAATAGAATGGTAATATTAATAAATGATACTATTAAAAAATGATGAAAGCAAGGCCGAGGATAAGACAATCCTGCTCCTGTTGATTTTAACTGTTAACAGTTGTAGCATAATTGTTCAATGATCATACCCCTAAAGCGATTATTCTGATAAAATTACTGAAGCTATCAAGCTCTTTTGATTAGCTACTTTAATAATTTAAGTTCTAATATTAAATATCTTATAATATTTTACCTTACAACAGAACTACATTGCAAGATTTGGGCACGGAAGTGCAAAATTAGCCAGACAAGCACAAAGTAAAGAAAAAACATTGAAAAAGATGGTAGATAGTGGTTTAACTGAAAGAGTGGCTCTAGATAAAACAATCTCCTTCTATTTTCCTGATTGTGGTACAATTCCACCTCCAGTTATTATGGTTCAGAATGTTTCATTTAGATATAATGATGAAAAACCTTATATCTATAAGAATTTGGAATTTGGTGTTGATTTGGATACCAGATTAGCTTTGGTTGGTCCCAATGGAGCTGGAAAGTCTACTCTTCTAAAGTTAATTGTGGGTGAGTTAATTCCAACTGATGGACTTATCAGACGACATTCACATTTGAAGATTGGAAGGTAATTTTAATAAACAATTAGCTTTATTGAGATTTCAAAGTATTGATTGTTTGTTATTAGGTATCACCAGCATTTGGCTGAAATGTTGGATCTAGAAATGTCGGCTCTGGACTGGATGATGAAGTGCTATCCAGACATTAAAGAAAAAGAAGAAATGAGAAAAATTATTGGACGATACGGTTTATCCGGTCAACAACAAATATGCTGCATGAAAAACTTGTCCGATGGTCAAAGATGCCGAGTAATTTTCAGCTGGCTTTCCTGGAAAGCTCCACACCTGTTGTTACTTGACGAACCTACGAATCATTTGGACATCGAAACGATAGATGCTCTGGCAGATGCCATTAATGAATTTGAAGGGGGTGTAATGTTGGTAAGTCACGACTTTAGGCTAATTTCGCAAGTCGCTCAGGAAATTTGGGTTTGCGCCAAACAAACCGTGACTAAATGGGATGGTAGTATATTTTCATATAAGGAATCTATCATGAAGAGCATTGAACGCGAGGAGAAGAAAGAATTAAACTCTAGGAAATAAACTTTTATGTAAACGCAACTATTTCTCTTTTGTTGATGAATAAATGCGATTATTTAAAAGTTCATAAATTCATAATAAGGGTATCCCTTGCAGTAAACTGTTTTTAATATTTATCGTCTCCTCAATGATTAACATGATATTGAATCGTCGTTAAGCGTTTTATGCTTAAAAGAAATATATGTGTGTTTATACATACAGACTATATTCGCTTTCATCTTTGTAAATCGGACACTTTTACAAGATATTGAATACCGTATAAGATTCGAGATAAAACAGAGCAAGTGCGATAAGGAGAAAAGAAAAATAAATATAAGAGACCTTAAAAGTTGATAAGGAGCAACGTATTTCAAAAGTAATTTGAAATATCTTGAAAGATTTTCGAAGAAATTTAAGTGAGGAACAAACATATTAGATTATTACGAAATATAGTGCACGTGTATTCGAACAAAGCATATACAATTACCATAATAATGCCCTACAAATTTCTTTACTTTTTTTTGGTTGCATATTTAATTCATTTAAACAACGACAGAAAAAACATCGACTAAGAAGACTAAACCTAAAAGTGTTATAAAAATATATACAAAAAACTGCACCAGAACAAAAAGAAAATATGGAAAAAAAGATGGGAATTCTGTTTCTTAATGGTTTTTTTTTGCTTTCTTTTTTTTTTGGTTTTTTTGTTTTTTTTTGTTGTTTACATATTAGTAAAAGCCGATAAGTCATATTCTCCTGGTTCTAACATGCTCATAACATCATTAACTTCATGATTGTTATTTGAATTATTTTGACCCGTACTCTGCTGTCCTTCAGTTCCAGAGGTTTGCTGACCGCTATTCCACTGCCAATTATTCGGATTCGGTTGGTAAGACGATTGCATTGCAGAAGCCCAACTTCCCGATTGTTTCACCAGGGAATGTTGCATCTGCTGCAAAGGATATTGACCTTGCGACATGGCACGGGCGTACAGATCAGTGTCAACAGTGTTCTGAACCTCAGACGCATCGTTGGCATTTGATTGTCTGAAAAAATCATTCTATTGTTAGAGTATTCTATAAACTCTGACAGCTAATTTACTTACGTTGAAGCTGTATTAGTAGAGACTATATATTCTACTTGATCAGTGTATGGATTTAGAAAACTGAATGAACAACTCTTAATCCAGGTCCATTCTCCTGATTTATTCCTAAGACGATAGGCCAAAGACATCATTTGACCTTTCAATTTCAAAACTGTAACGGAAATGGTTCATTATTTTTTTATAATATCCATAGACCATCAATAATAAAAATTGAATACGTATTAAAATGTATACCATGATCGAAGCTCTCCTTTACTTGGACTTCTTCCTCTGGGTGGCATAAATCTTGAACGTGTTTATCTAATAACTCTTGAGGCTGGTAGCCGAGAACAGCTGTAACTCTTTGATCGACAAATGTTATTTTCCCGTCTACTGAATGCCTCGAGATATAGGTAGAAGCATTTCCTGAACTAATGTCTGATACGTTAGGAGTTGAAGTAACTTGTAACCTTCCGATTCCCACCAAACAACAAGAAGTTTGTAGTTCATCGTCCTGCGAAGAATTTCTCTCAACATGTACACCGCTCAGCGGCCAGTTTTTAAGATAACCCGTCACATGTACTATAGCATATTGTTGACCATCCGACGATTGACCTAGTGTATTCATCTGACGTAACCGAACCGTGTGGTTGGCGGTTAAAGGATCTATTGGGACGTTGCCGACTTTCATTCGACAGATGAAACCCCGCCGCGAACTCATGCAGAGTCGCATTGAAGCTGAAAGAGAAAGCTTTTATAATTAACCAAAAACACTTTTTAATATGACACTTACATTGATGACCTTCTTTTTTCAAAGTTCCAGTTTTCAGGTCTAATATTCTACCTACATTTTGAGATTCAGATGTGGAGAGTTGCTCACGTAATTTCTGAACGTCGTCAGGGTGCACCATGTCAAAAATAGAAGAAGCCGAATACCAATTTTGCTAAAAAAACATAAATAAGTGAAATGGAGAATAATAAAGCAACATTATGTTTCTTTTATTACCTGAGAATGATTAAGAACTGGTAAAATTGAGTCAGATACGTAAATTATCCTTCCTGTCTCACATTGGACAACGAAAAGAAATCCATCAGCCGCCTTCAAAGTAAAAATCAGACCAAAGTTAATCAATAGCACTATCAGCAAAATATGCAATTTACCTCTAAAATCAAATGCTTCAACTCCTGATCAGTAAGAAAGGATGGTTTGTATGATCCATCGGAACTGGTATTTCCGGTACCTGTAGTTGTTTTTGTATATAAAAAGATCTTTTAAGTCGAAAACAAAGAGAAATATTATCAATAAAAAAGAGACTAAGTTTAGAAAGAATGTTACATTTCGCACAAAGTACATCTTAAGTGATTTGGTTTGCTTCTCCGATATAAAATATCCATAAACTTATTAATTATGTAAAAATATGTAAATTATACAACAAGCGAAATAAAAGTATAGTTGATTTTCTTGTACAGCATATACGTACTTTTTCTTATATACAGTATATACCGTGGCTTTCTATTTAGTCTATATATACAAATACATATACAGTATATATATATAAACATGCGACCTTTGAAGCATGTAAATAAATCTTGACCGAACTCACACGGACCTCAAAGTCTATTTTAGGATTGTGATATTGGTTTTTTGTAGGAAAATAATGAAAAACTTATAAATTAGTTTTGGATTGTGGTTAAAGTTCTTTATGTTGTATCGGATATCATCATCAATTATTCAATAAGAATTTACGAGCAAATTATGAAAATACTTAGATAATTATAATAAATGCGATAAGTAAATGAAAGAGAATTGATATAACCTTGTAAAGTTTTCATATGCGCTACGGCCAATCGTAAGATGGTTAACTTATCGGGTTTTCTAGCTAAAGTTGAACATGCGGGTACCATATCGCATAATTCATTTACGTAAGTCGCCATTTTACTCCTTCGTCTTCTTTCGATTTCACAATGACTTTCCCTAGCCAAACGTTCTTTATCCGTAACATCCGTATCTCCAGCATAATTTGATTCATCTTCGGAACTAAGAATGGTATAATATTAGCAACTATATTTCATATAATACTATATATATATAAATAAGAAAGAATCTATTCAAAATATATTCTAGAGTATAATTAATCCAATACATATTGATTGAATATTATACAATCAATAAATTTAATCGTCCTTCAACTGTAACTATTATGGATACTTTTTAGAATGTAATATAATCAATGTTCTCTAAATATGAAACGAATATTGTAGCAGTATATAGTGAATATTTCGCTGGTAAATGTCTCTTTATTAAATTACGCACTTAAAAATTCTTGTAGTCTTTTTGTATAGGAGGAAAAAAAAATACGTAAACAATAGGTGATTTTACTTTCACGATTAATAAGGGAAATTTTTAAAATGAAATATTAATAATATTGAACAAATACTTTATGATTTTGCACTTAATTTTGATTAAATTTTATTACAGTGTGATATTTTACTTACTCTTTTTCGCTATGCTTTCGCTTTCCTCTTTTCCCACCATCTTCTGAACCTGTTCATTTACAAGGCAAATAGAATAAAGTAGAAAAGTAAACATTAAACATAAACATTAAATAACTGAATTCCGACTCTATTTTTTTATTAAAAATTACTAGTCTTTTTTGTTAAATAGCTTTGTAGTAAAGAATATGAGTAATAAATCAATCATTTGTAGTGGAAATTTTTAGGCGCTGGGTAAGGTATCGGTGATTCTTCGAAATCGTAGCTAAATCTATCAAATTTAGTTCGATAACACACATGAATGTTTATTATAATACTCTGTGTATAAAATATTATTTAAAAAGCGATTGAAGTCGAAATATTTACCCGAAATTGCTGATGATAGTAAATCCATAGCTCATAGCAGACTATATTAACTCCGCAGTAAATTTATGATTAATTTTAACCAACCATCGATTGACGTACTTAACAGTACGCTAGTCTTGGCCAATCAGCGCCCACGTTACACTCGCGTGTTTACATTGTTATCATTGATTTTTTAAGAAAGATTATGTTAAATTACTAAAATCTATATCTATTTTAATAAATAAATACTCTTTTTAGTCTAAAAGGAGCAATCTTTTATCTCATAGATGACTGAAAAGACACTTAAGACGTCGACTATAGACGCCCTCTAGCGTGGCGCCAAGTTCCATATCTTGAACTTTATGAAGATCTTTATTACCAACATAGATAAGGCCATAATACAAATACAAACAGAATGAACCCAACTGTTAATTTATCGGCATCCATAAGTTTGCAAGGAGTTAGGAAATTCAACGAAATCTTTGAAAAGTCTGTCGATGGTTTCCTTGGAATCCGTTATGCAACAGCTGAAAGATTCTGTAGACCAAAGCCCTTTACGCTAAAGGGCAAGCACTCGGTTGTTACATACGGTGGGTACATATTCAATAGAAGAGACGGAAACATGCATTGAAATTCTATTGCAATACTATTCTTCTATTCAGGCAAAGTAGCACCGCAACGATTAGCTGATGTTGCTAAACTATATTTTCCTTTGAAAATACCAGGAGTTGAAAGCATTAGCGAAGATTGTTTGTATTTAAATGTTTGGAGGCCGTCAGACATTAGTCATGGAGAACAATTACCAGTTATGGTTTGGTTTCATGGAGGTTCATTTACACAGGGTTTGAGTAATATATTCGTTGGTGATGCAATTTGCTGTGTTAATAGGGTGCTATTGGTATCGTGCAATTACAGACTAGGTTTTCTAGGTAATTACATTTCTATACGACAAATCTTGTACCTAATAATAATAAATGTTTACATAGGTAACGCTTGTTCACACGATGGCTATCTGGAAGGTAACTATGGATTTCTTGATCAACTTGAAGCTTTGGAGTGGGTAAAAAGGCATATAGAAAGCTTTGGAGGAGATAAGAATAATGTGACAATATTCGGAGAGAGTGCTGGAGGGATGAGCGTATCATTACATCTCGTTTCTGAATTATCAAAGGGATTATTTCATAAAGCAATCTGTCAAAGTGGAGCTGCGTATGGTCGACATTTAATTTGGAATAGAAGTCAAGCGTCAAATTTACTTTTATCTAAAGCTAAGAGAATTGGTAATGTATCGATTAAAGAATGACATAAAGCATAGATTTAAACACTTTTTTATATTAAAAGGTTACAAAGGAACTAGAAATGGTCAAGAATTGAAAGAATTCTTAAATTCTCTTTCCTACAACGATATTGTCAATATGCTGCCTGGAAATAGTGCTCTAAATGGAATAATAGATGGTAGATTTTTGAAAGCATATCCTTTAGATATTATCAACGAAAACCCTTCAAATATTCCTTTAATGACTGGTTGTACAAATGACGAAGGATCATTGTTCATAATGCCGTTTTTAAAGAACTATGTTGTCGAGGATGAAAGGCATTATTGTTCAATATTGGATACAATAATAAGAAAAATGTTTTTTAGAGGCTATTCGGAAAGTGTCTTGAATCGTTTAATAGACAGAATTAAGGAAGTATATTCCAAAAATGAGGAAAGTTACGAGAAACGATTATCTAGATTTTATAGTGACGTTGTTTTTGTCGTCCCATCCTACAACTTAGCGACTAGACATCAGGAGCACGGTAAGGTTATTCGAATGACAAATACGATAGAATATATTACTATTTTTACACCTTTTATTGCTGACTTGTTGTAGCTATCGTCTATCAATACGAACTGCATTATCGTCCTTCCTTCTCTATTTTCCCTCCTTGGACAGAATGTATTCATGGTTTTGATATTCCATTTGTATTTGGTGAACCATTTTTAGGGCGAATTTCATACGAATGGCCGAAAAACGAGCAGAACCTAAGTATAGAAATAATGAAAGCATGGGGAGAATTTGCAAAAACAGGGTATATTTAACTTTTCCATCTTTTATTTAATTCATATGTATATTTTATAGTAAGCTTAAAGAAGAGAAAACGTTTAGAGAAGGACATATAAAAGTGTGGAATGATGGAAAAACTTATACAAGTGTCTTTCAGAATGATATAATAAACTTCTGGAATAACGAGGCGAAGGAAATTCTGAGAAATGATTCCCGATCGAAGCTTTAAGTTAAATAAAAACTTGCTCCTTTATTTCATGTAATTGTTACATGAATATATAGCTTCAAAAATAATGTAATCTTTAACTAGGATCCATGCAAAACACTTGTACACACTATTTTGTGCATAATATATACAGTATATATATATAAATTTATACTATATACTATATTCTTACTAAACATTGTATTGTTTTTTCATTGTCAACTTGCTCTTTCAACTCTACCAGACATATGTTGTCTATAAGAATAAAATGACTATTATCGAATGTTAATCTTATCCATATAACTTATTTATAGTACCATGCATTATTTTTATATAATTGTACTTGATATTAATATAATAAAAGAAGCTTTAAAGTCCTCAAAAAAGAAAATTCCTTCTTACGAATGACCTTTGCCGTAGCCACTCCTCTTTTAAGCCTATTTTACCCAGTTTTTATAAGATTATGCGTTTCTTTTATAACTTGGAAAAGGAGGTTTGACATGTACTTCAAAATCATTTTATTGATTCATTTTTCTTCGTTATTACCTTAATTATATATTCATCATTTTGAGGAAATCTACAAGAAAGGAAACATACATATCATAATAAGTATATTACATTAATACTATTAAATATTCATATTTTTTAAGTTTTGTTTTTTCTTTTTAGATGTAATGACGTCATCATTGACATTGTGGTTGGTGACAAAAACGAAAATATATAATATATAAACGAGAGTATCAATTTGTCGTGACATATGCATTTGATTGTAAAGGAAATATTGATGATAATTCCATAAGTAAGTAAAGTCTGAAAAGATGCTCTTTATTCTTTGTTAATACTTCTTCTCGTTTTAATTAAGCTTATTTAATCGTTTCCTGAAAATATCCCTGTTTTTTTCTTCTAGTAAATGAAAGAAAAAGTGCCTTTTTTTAAATATGAGACAGGATATGGAATTAACTTAATGGTTAGAGGCTGAGAATAGAAAATTTTGTTATGCAGTATTAATTAAGCATCATTGGATTGTTTTACTCTTTTATAAGATACAAGAAACTATCGGAGCTTTCTTTAACAAATAACGCATGCGCTGGCCTTCTCTTTTACAGGGAAGCGAGAAGCATCTTATAAAGTTACAAGCAACGAATGAGAACAAGGAAAAAGTAAAAGCGATATGTTGTTAAAATTTCTCGCTTTTTTGTCTATTATCGGTGTAAAGTCAATTACTGAGATTAAAGTTGGTGTCATAATTATCTCAGATTACGGCGGTCCATACGACTGGAAAAAATCTGGATCGGCTATAAGATTAGCTTTTGAAAAGGTTAATAGTGATATCCTAAATGGAACTGACTATAGAGTACTCCCAATTGAGAAACAATATGGTCCTGGATGTGATTTGAAACAGACTCCAGGTAAGAGAGAATGTTATTTTTTTTCCAAAGTTCTACTTTTAGTTTATCAAAGAGGGCTACTCAAAGAAGACTAGATACAATGATAAAGGAAATATTTCGTATTAAGGAAAATATTAGAATCAATACTCTAGATATTAATGTCAAGGGAGGGGTTGTATAGTAGAAAAAAAAGTAAACATCCTGATAAATTGATAATGAATAATGTTCCAAGCTCTTTAACGATCTAAGTGGCGTTACGCTTATAACTTAGTCTATAGCTTTTACTATATTTCCTGAAGCTATTGCTGCGGAACTCTACTACAAAGAAAACGTATCCGCTATTATTGGACCTGGGTGTTCTGGGGCTATGGATGCTGTTGGTTTTATGGGAGCTGTTTGGAACCTTCCAATAATATCTGGAGAAAGTGCTGCCAAAAGGTTTAGTCATAAAGAGAATTATCCAACTTTGGTGCGTATGGCCTATTGTCAATGCGCATTAAGAAGAGTATTTGGTTCGGTTTTGAATTATTTCAATTGGACTGAGCTGTCTCTATTTGTTGACGAAAGTAATGAATTTAGCTCAGAGATGGCAAACTCTCTCGACCATGGCCTTCGAGAAATGGAGATTTATCCTAATAAAGTTCTCTTCGATAGTAGAAATTTTAAAGAAGATCTTAACAGGTATAAAAAGATTTTAATGGAAGCCAGAAAAAGATCTCGAAGTAAGTTAATTAGGCCTGATATGAAAACCTCAGTTCCCTTTTTTCTTTTATAACCACCCTCCAACTTTCTTTCCTAGTGTTCTTTCTTTTCGTCATATCTCTTTGTTTTTTCCTTTCTTTATCCTTTTCCTGTAACATTCATTCAAAGTTTCACTCCGTCGATGTATTTATTGTCTCTTTCACTCTCTGTCTCTCTCTCTGTCTCTCTTTCTAACTCGCTCTCCTTCTCTTCTCCACCTTGTTTTTTATTACTTTTATCTAATAAACCACTGTGTTAATATAACTCTTGTATACAGTTTTTATTTTTATGGCGCACGCGGATATCGTTAGATATTTCTTAATTTCTTGTTATGATCTGGGTTTCGTGGAAACGGGGGAATACGTTTTTATGTACGCCGAATTATTTGAAGATGAATATTGGGGACTTTTCAATTGGAATAGAAGTCTACCAGATGATTATAAAGTTAGAAAAGCTCAAGAAGCCGTTTTTAAGTTTGGTTTAAAGCTTGAGAAAAGTAAAAAATTTGAGACATTTGCTGAGACAGTAAAGAGAAGAGCTATACAGGAATTCAATTACGATTTCAATAACAAACACGTACGTTCACTCTATATTCGTATATACTTTTCTATTTAGAAGATGACATTGACATTTTTCCTATTTATAAAAGATAATGACTTGTCACGCAAGGAAAAGAAAAAGAATTAGAAATCGTACGGCTAATTTTCTATCCTTTCTTCCTTCACAGGTAAACTTTTTCATTGGTACTTTCTACGAGTCAATTATATTATACGGCAACGCCCTGAACGAAAGTATTAAATATGATATTGACCCTAGAAATGCTTCAGCCTTCATAGAGCTATTTCGGGAAACTAGCTTTGAAGGTATTACAGGGCCTGTTCATATGAATGAGGTAGCAGATAGGGAAGCTACTTATGAGATTTCGCACATGAACCCTGACACTGGTGAATTCTATGTAATTGGACAATATAGTGGATTTTCTTTACGCTTTGAAAGGATTCCTAATACGAAGATTTATTGGCCCGGTAGAAGAAATTCACCTCCATTAAATGAGCCTATTTGCGGCTATCAGGGTGAAGCACCAGTTTGTCAAGAATCAGGTAAATAGTCTTACTAAAAGAAATCGCACGTAAAAAAATAATTTCTTAAATACATGTAAGCACAAATTATATTTGTATCATTTACAGAGCCGATGAATATGACAATAATTGCCCTTATTACTCTATTTTGTCTCTTACTTATCAGCGTTATCTGCGGTTTGGCAGTTTATCGGTAAAACTGATAAGAATAATTATCAGCTCAAGTTAATATTTTCAATTGTCTGTTTCTATTTTAGGAAGATGAAATTAGAATCGGAAATATCCGATAATTCTTGGATCGTTCACACTGATGATATTCATATTATACAGAATTTTGGAAGAAGTTTCTCACTTAAATCACGATTGAGTACAGTAAGTATTCAAATAGAGTAATTCATTATATTCAACACAATATTCCATTCTTTTATATTACCTTAGTCCATTCACGAGAATAATGATAACGTAACTTTATCAAGAAACAGCAATACATATGCTCAAGCTTTTATTGAAACGGCAAAGTTCAAAGGAAATCTTGTTGCAATCAAATCGTTTCCTTTAGAGAAAAAAATTAACATTACTAGATCTCTAAGGATAGAGGTTAAACAAAGACGTTTAGCTTCTCATAATAATATATTAAAATTTATTGGGACTGTATTAGAACCTCCTACTAAGGCTGTACTTATACACGAATACTGTAAAAAAGGTAGCCTACAAGATCTCCTGGAACAAGATAACTTTGAATTAGATTGGTCTTTCAAATATTCATTAATGAATGATATAGTTAAGGGTTTACAATTTATTCATAATTCTCCAATTGGTATTCATGGCAATTTGAAATCGCCTAATTGCCTAATAGATGATAGATTTGTTGTTAAACTCTGTCATTTTGGACTACCGAGTTTTATGAATCTTTGCGAGAAGAAGGAAAAGACGCATGCGTATTACGAAGCTTTACTTTGGTCGGCACCCGAAATTTTAAGGGATTCCAACTGTAGATATCCTCTGGTTATCAGCCAAAAAGGAGATATTTATAGTTTCGGAATAATTATACAAGAAATCCTTCTACGAGGCCATCCATTCCTTTTGGAAAGAGAGAGCAATGATCTAACCCCAGAAAGTTTGTTGAAGCATAAATTGCGTTTCATTATATTCTTCTTTGTAGGTACACATTAAACGAGTGTATTTAATAGCTCTTGTCCAAAGAATACGTAAAGGTGTAGAACCTTTAACAAGACCAGAAGTACCATTAGATTATACTAACAAGATACTGGCTAATATCACTGAAAGTTGCTGGAGGGAAATTGCAGCTGAAAGGCCAACGATATCCGAAATTAAACAGCAACTTCGCAAATTGACAGGGTAATTGTCTTGTTTCCATTAAAAAGAATTAATTAAATAATATCCTCTTCAAATTTTTTAATCAGTGGAAAAGAAGTTAATATTATGGATGATTTATTAAAGAGAATGGAACAATATGCTAATAATTTGGAAAATATTGTAGAAGAGAGGACAATGCAGTTGGCAGAAGAAAAGCAGAGAACTGACGAACTTTTGTTACAAATTCTACCAAAGTAATAATTTAAAATAGAATTTTGTTACATTTAAGAGTAAATTTCTTTCTTTTATCATTAAGATCAATAGCCGATCAGTTAAAAGCAGGAAAGACTGTAACTCCGGAAACGTTTACGAGCGTTACAATCTATTTCAGTGATATTGTTGGTTTTACGGCACTTTCGGCTCAAAGTACTCCTATTCAGATTGTTAAGCTTTTGAACGATTTATACACAATGTTCGACGAGATTATTTGCGAATTCGACGTCTATAAGGTGGAAACAATCGGTGACGCCTATATGGTTGCCTCCGGCCTACCAATAAGAAATGGTCAGAACCACGCAAAAGAAATTGCTAAAATGTCTTTGAAGCTTTTGTCGAAGGTGAGATCGTTTCGAATGGAACATAGGCCAGATGAACAACTGAAATTGAGAATTGGTCTGCATACTGGTCCTTGCGTTACGGGAGTTGTAGGTTTGAAGATGCCAAGGTATTGCCTATTCGGAGATACTGTAAATACAGCATCGAGAATGGAATCGACAGGAGAACGTAACTATCCTCTTTTTTCATTCATTTACAATATTTTAAAGATAATCACCAAATTTTCAGCCTTGAAAATTCATTTGAGTTCTGCAACTGCCGACATTTTGAAGACTTTTAGCGAATTTCAACTTGACTGTCGAGGAGAAATCGAAGTTAAGGTATTAGAAACTAGATGGCGTGTTTCGATAATTACAGAATTCAATTATTAAAAATATGAGTTAACAGGTCGTTTCCAGAATTAATACATAGCACTTTAAAGTCTTAGATAAATATTTTAGCATTGGAGTTTCTTAGAGAATGAGAAATAAGAACGTAAACGAGTTTTTTTTGTATTTTTGCAGGGCAAGAACGTTATGAAAACGTTCTGGCTTCTCGAGCAACCACTCTAAAAGAACATATTTGCAAACAAAGGATATATCAAAGAAGAAAAGAAAATATATAAATAGATATCTTAAATATTTCCTGTTAATTTCATGACAAGTTTAATGAAAGAAGAGTGAATTTTTCCCAAAAAAAAGCCAAAGATGGATAATTTATCGTACGTCTCTAGATATTTTTAAAAGCTAATAAACATAAGTAATTCATTACAATAGTGTGAACTATATATATAATTATATCCTATATATTTTTACTTTCAATTTGGGTATCCGGACATCTTTAATGAATTGATGTTCTACAGCAGTTTATTACACAGTTTTTGTTGTCTGTGCTGCAAATATCACAGAAAGTGCTAATTTACCGTCATGTTTTCACTTTTAGACTATTTAAACTCTATTAAATGTATTAAATAATACATTTACACGAATATAAACTACATGCAAATGTATATCATACATACAGTATTATATGACTGTCTCTAATTTCTGTTTTGTCTTGCTTTGTTCTTACTTGGAAAATAATGAATATTGATTTTAATAACAGAATTCCTCCCTCTTTTTTTCTCTCTCTTTTCTTTTTATTCTTTACATATACTTTGTTCTTTCTTATTAATAATAATTTCAATAAAACATAAACATGAATTTCTTTTGGAAGTTAGAAGAAACAATTTTTTAATTCTTTCTTCATATTTTAACTCTCTTCCTTATTATTTTATCATTTTTTGTTTAACTTTTCTCTCCTCTTTCCTCTCCTTCTTAATAATCAGTTCCTTCTTTAACTTTAACCAAAATACTTCTCCAACTCATTCAATCTCCTCCGTCTAAGCTCTCTTATTTAGTTTTTCATTCATTATTTCTCTATTTCAAGGAAGATTTAAAGAAAATGCAATTTTATTTCCATTCTTCATTTGTAAAGAAGTTTAGAGATGAAACGAGAAAAAAATGATTACCTATAATTTTTGTAATCTTTTCTTTTTTGATATTTATGATTATTCTTACTGAATGAAGCATTTTCTAATAAAAGAAATAATGTCAATGATATAAAATATCTTAAAAACAGATTTTTAGAAAAAGTCATCTATATTCATTTAAAACAATGTATATAGTTTCTCTAATAGATTCTGGCTAACAGACATAAAAATTGAATATTCAAACATGTAGTATTTAATTCATCGCCCATTTGTTTTTATTATGGTTTCTGCCTATCTGCTTGTCTCTTTCACTCTCTCTGTTCTCTCTATTAAAGAATTCAAACAGATTATTATTATTTAATTGAAATTTATATTTCAAATGGGAAAGGTTTCTTTTTTATAGTAATTACTTCCTATTTATTAGTAAGAGAAAAAAGTTTATTCTATATAAAGCACTTGATACTGCTGAAGTAGTTTGCGGCAAAGAAGGAAATTTAGCTAATTAACAGACGTCTCTCAGACAAAGAAAACCTAATATATATATATATGCATATATATTGAAATATTATGATTTCTCTCTACTCAAATCCAGTAAATCAGATTAAATTACCATTTTAAAACCTTTGTTTTAAAAAAAGGCATAAAATACATGTATATTAATTATTTCTCTTAGTTTATAAATGATGAGTTAGCGATGATATCTATCATCTTAAACTTTTATTGAAAATCCATTACTAAATAAAATACATTTTACAGAAAACTTTTAAAAAAATTTCTTTATCATTGTAGAACAAGGGAAGAAACAAAGAAAGACCGAAAGAGAGAGAGAGAGAGAAAGAGATAGGAGAGGGGAACAAGGAAGAGAAAAAAGAAAGAAATAAAAGAATAAAGAAAGAAAGAATAAAGATGATGAAGAAGAAGAGAACGAGCAAGAATCTTTTCCTTAAATGTTAACTAGAAGACGTATTGATAATATATTTGCTTATAGTAACATTAAAAGTGAAAAATTTTCTTGTTTTCTTTCCATCATTCTTGTTTCATTGTGTCTATAAACAAGGTTATATTATACATTATTTCAACTAGGTTATTGTATATACAGTATAATGGAAAGAGTATGTATTTATAGCCTTTCTCTAACATGCAACATCTATGCTACCGACATTTTTCTCGTTATTACAAAAGATGAAATCCTCATCATCTATATGATTATTGCAATTGTCTATTTTTCGTTTAGTTTTTGATTTTTTCACATTCTTCTACAACTCAAGTGATAAGGAAAAGACTATTCGCTTCTAAAAACAAATGCAATTGAAAGAATGTCCCAGTTAATAGAATCTAATAAAAGGCTTGGCGAACTTTCTTTTGGTATCTGTTACATATATTATTGTTATTGGTTTATTAATATTAGTATCAGATTGCTATAGATATTCGAAGTAAATTGTCAGGATGACTTTATTATACGAATTTATGTATTGGAATATATCTCAATGTGTGTCATAAGATATATTATCATTTCTATACGAAATAGAGTAACAATTGGCTGATAATTGAACACGGAAGTATTTTTAACTTGTCAAATATTAATTACATATTAATTATATTGCTTATATAAAATTATGTATGTTCACTGTTTCTTTTTGAACAAAGTAATTACTGATTTTTGATATTTTAGCCATGATTAAAATTGTCTCTTGTTATCTTATTCTACGACTACACTGTCAGAATATATCCAAGGAGAAAGGAGAACCCTTTAAGAAGCGAATTCTCTGATAGGCAGATAGACCTTGATGAAGAGGGCGGGAGAGTATGTTTACATATTTCATTAGTGTTTTAAAGTAGAGCGAGTACTCATATACAACGCATCATTTTTTTATTGTTTTCACTCTCTCTGTCAGTAATATCTTCAAGTCGAGATGAACTTTGGCTATACTTCCATTCTACTCTTTACCAATTTCTTTTATTATGTCAACAGTATTGAAAATATTAAAGTTGGAATTATTATGATAAATGATTACGGCGGACCTTATGACTGGAAAAAATCTGGAGCAGCAATTAGATTAGCTTTGGAAAGAGTTAATACAGATATTCTAAAAGGTACGCCCTATCAAATAACAGCTATTGAAAAACAATATGGTCCTGGTTGCGATCAAAAGGAAACTCCAGGTGAGTGTGTATTAATATAACTCTTGCTGAAAAGATCTTTCTCTCTGCTTTTTGAAATTAACAAATAAAATATTAATATCATTCTTACAAAATACTTTGTTAGCAATATCTGCGGAACTGTATTACAAGCAAAATGTCTCGGCCATTATCGGGCCTGGTTGTTCCGGAGCGTTAGATTCTGTTGCGTTTATGGGATCGAAATGGAATCTTCCAATTATTACAGGTGAAGGAGCTGCCGGAAGATTCAGCTTCAAGCAAGACTATCCAACATTAGTTAGATTAGCATATTGCCAGTGCGCCCTTCGAAGAGTTTTTGGTTCTGTTTTCAATTATTTCAATTGGACAACTGTAACTATATTTACGGATGTCTATAATGAATTTAGTAAAGAAATGGCAAATACCCTAAATAGTGGTTTGAGAAGAATGCAAATATATCCTTATACAGAGGACTTTGACAGTCGTAATTTTAAGGATGATATAGAAAAGTATAAGAAACTACTTAAAGATGCTAGCGAAAAATCTCGAAGTAATAGCATTATATTAATTTTTCATAGTCTGATTAGAATTAATTAATATAATTTTCATTTATCCTTGTATTCATTTCGATAATTCGTGGAAAAATTAATAATAATCACCCAATTGATTACTCAATATGTTATATATAAGTATTAACAATTAGTAATTCTATTCGGCGGAGAAATCTATAAGTCTATAATCAACAACTATAGATTGATAAATAGCTGGAAAGAAGATGTAAATCTTAAGAATGGGATCATAGATTAAATGATGACATACATTTTATACTAGATATACTTATATGATATAAAGTAAATTTTAAGTATAGACTTGAACATCTCTAAAGTCGTAAATGAAAATATTTCTGGTACAAAACTTTTTAACATTTTATCTTATTCTTTATCGACACAGTTTTTATATTTATGGCTAATGGAACTGTAACGAGAAAGTTATTGTTGGCTTCTTATGATCTTGGTTTTGCGCAAAGTGGAGAATATGTCCTTATGGATGTTGAACTCTTTCAAGATAATTTCTGGGGTCATTACCACTGGGAAATGAACTTGGGAGATGATTCTAAAATACGTAAAGCTAGTGAAGCGGTTATTAGAATTGGTCTTAAATTGGAACAAAGCGATAAATTCATACAATTCGCTAAAGATGTCAAATTAAGAGCTAAAAAAGACTTTGGTTACAATTATTCAGACGCCGAGGTTCTATTTTCAAATATATCCTTTTCTCTAAGAGAGCTTAATCACCATAAATCGACAGGTTAACTTTTTCATAGGAACTTTCTACGAGTCAGTTATACTCTACGGTACTGCGTTGAGAGAGAGCCTAAAAGAAGATATTGATCCGAGGGATGCGAGGAAATTTTTGAAATTTTTTAGAGAAAGAACTTTCGACGGTATTACTGGTCCTGTGTATATGAATGCAAAAGCCGATAGGGAAGCTACCTACGAAATACTTGATATGAATCCTGAAACTGGTAAATTTGAGGTATAAAAATCTAAAGAGCATGAAAGATATCAGTAGAGTGTGTATCTATTCTTTAAAACAAAACAAAAGAGACTGCACTGATGCATAACTACTTTCTTTGATCATTCTCACTCTCGCCTTAGAGTTTTTAGATTCTTTTCAAGACAATAGAAAAGAACTCTTCTACGAACGTCTTTGTTTTTTTTTTAGACTTTTGGACATTATAGCGGATTCTCTCTAAAGTTTGAACCCGTTCCTGGTAAAATAGTTTTTTGGCCTGGTGGAACAAACAAACCGCCACTTAATGAACCCAAATGCGGCTATAAAGGCGACGCTGTTTCATGTCAAAAGTCTGGTAAGATACAAATAACTTATTTACAATGAATATATTCCATTAAAGTTTTCTTTTAGGCGTTATTTATTTCAATAGCTAACTTGCTAGTGTAGTTTCCTCTTGTCTAGTCATCAGATAAACTTACTAAAAATAGAAATAATATATGATGATATGGTTAAAGTTTCAATCGTTTAACTACGAATATAGTAGAATTTGCAATTTATAAATCAACATAATCTAATATGTTAATTTAAATATTTTCTATCTTCTAATTATCAATTTTTCTATACAGAACTTTTTGCTCTGACAAACATCATTTTAATAACTTTGCTATGTCTTTTTCTTATTTCTTTTATAATTGCTGGATTAATTTACAGGTAATACTAGAGTATTTCCTAGATTAATTAGTAATCAGAGTATAATAAGGTATTAATTACAGGAAAATGAAAATTGAAGCGGAAATATCAGATAATTCATGGATAGTGTCTGATGATGATATCAGCTATCAAACAAATATCGGCAGAAGTGCATCAATAAGATCTAAAATTGGAGATGTAAGCAACAGATTATTTCTTTATCTGTAATTCTATATAAATCTCCTTTTATCTATAGATTGATAGTTATTACGATGGACGATCAATTAAATCGAAGAGAAGCTACTTATCCTTACAAGCATTCATAGAAACAGGTAGATTAAGGGAGACTATTGTCGCCGTCAAATCTGTTGCACTTGATAGAAAATTGAATATAACAAGAAAACTTCGTATCGAGATAAAACAACGGCGTTTAGCATCTCACAACAATATCTTAAAATTCATTGGAGTAATTGTCGATCCAGTTTCAAGAAGTGCATTAATTCACGAATACTGCCGCAAAGGAAGTTTACAAGATCTTCTGGAAGATGATAATTTAGAATTGGATTGGTCTTTTAAATATTCAATGATGAATGATATTGTTAAAGGAATGCAGTTTATTCATTCATCCGCTATTGGAGTACATGGAAATCTGAAATCGTCAAATTGCCTTATTGATGATAGATTTGTTGTAAAACTATGTCATTTTGGTTTGCCAAGTTTTTTAAATAATATTGAAAGGAAGGAAAATACTCATGCCTTTTATGAGGCTCTTCTCTGGTCAGCCCCAGAAATTCTAAGAGAATCAAATTGTAAATATCCATTAGCATCTTCACAGAAAGGTGATGTTTATAGTTTCGGAATAATTATTCAAGAAATTATTCTAAGAGGCTGCCCTTTTCTAATGGAAAGAGATCTAAAGACAGTTGAAGGTTAGTTTTCAAAGTGTTAAAAATTAATAGCCTTTAATGAGCAAAGATTTCGATTCTAGAAATTGTATTGGAAGTTCATAAGGGCATTGAGCCTTTAACTAGACCTAGTATGCCTGATGATTCCACGGACAAATATATAACAGCAATAGCTGAAAGTTGTTGGAACGAAAATCCTAATTTTAGGCCTACTTTTCCAGATTTGAAGCAAAAACTAAGAAAACTTACAGGGTAATAAAAGAATTGTCTTGGTTTAATATACTGTACACAATATATACACTGTATATATATTGAACTATACCATTTTTTCCTATATTTTCATTGTCTCAGGGGTAAAGATGCAAATATTATGGATGATTTATTAAAGAGAATGGAACAATATGCTAATAATTTGGAAAATATCGTTGAAGATCGTACAAAACAACTGGCGGAAGAGAAGAGAAAAACAGATGAACTATTGCTCCAAATTCTACCAAAGTAAAGTTTATTCTCAAGTAATTGATCTGTAACATCTTATTATCCATTTTCTCCTTTCTATAGGTCGATTGTTGATCAATTAAAAGCAGGAAAGACTGTAACTCCGGAAACGTTTACGAGCGTTACAATCTATTTCAGTGATATTGTTGGTTTTACGGCACTTTCGGCTCAAAGTACTCCTATTCAGATTGTTAAGCTTTTGAACGATTTATACACAATGTTCGACGAGATTATTTGCGAATTCGACGTCTATAAGGTGGAAACAATCGGTGACGCCTATATGGTTGCCTCCGGCCTACCAATAAGAAATGGTCAGAACCACGCAAAAGAAATTGCTAAAATGTCTTTGAAGCTTTTGTCGAAGGTGAGATCGTTTCGAATGGAACATAGGCCAGATGAACAACTGAAATTGAGAATTGGTCTGCATACTGGTCCTTGCGTTACGGGAGTTGTAGGTTTGAAGATGCCAAGGTATTGCCTATTCGGAGATACTGTAAATACAGCATCGAGAATGGAATCGACAGGAGAACGTAACTATCCTCTTTTTTCATTCATTTACAATATTTTAAAGATAATCACCAAATTTTCAGCCTTGAAAATTCATTTGAGTTCTGCAACTGCCGACATTTTGAAGACTTTTAGCGAATTTCAACTTGACTGTCGAGGAGAAATCGAAGTTAAAGTATATAAATATAATGAAAAAACTTCTATTACTATTATTGATTTGCCTTTCCATTTGCCTTATAGGGAAAAAATAAAATGACAACTTATTGGCTCATTCAATGATAAGGATGATATCGAATCAATAATCTTGAACAAAATTGATAGATGTCTCATTTTGAAGATATTTTTTTTGTCTTTTTTGAGTGCAAAAGTTTTGGCACAGTTTTAAACTTTATAGCCTTTTATAGAGTATATTCTGTTTTAGAAATACATTACTTAAAAAACCCCTGCATGTATTGTGTTAAGAAATAATCATAAATAAAAAACATAGTGTAATACATATATTATAATAGACGGTAAGTTCCATATTAGTTTAATTAGGGAGAGTTTGTCATATTTAGAACAAACGCCATCTGAATATTTAAATGTATTTCTTTTTTATTTTCTTTTTCAGGTCACCTAAAAGATTATCTAGATTATACAATTAGGACAATTCAATAAGATGCATATAATTATTATTCTCAAAGTAATCGATCGCAAAATTGTCCGGTATAACCTGAAGAGCATTCGCAACTAACGGACCTGTCGTGTGGTACACATTTCCCATTTTGTCCGCACGGCTGACCTGCAGGAAATGCTTCGCATGGGTTTGTCGTATCACATTTACTAGATTGATTTTTATGGAACCATCCATCAAAACATCGGCAGCGGATTTCAGCTCTCTCTGGACTGAAACTTATCGTTTCGCAAATTCCGTTTTGACAATCCAGAGTAACTCGTTGACATAGGTCTATTTTCTGTTCGCAGAATTGTCCCGTATACAACACATGACACTTGCAATAATAATCCGTTTCCGATACTTTTTGACAAACTCCTCCATCATTGTTACATCGATGATTAAGGCATGGATCACTTGAAGCTATAGGAAAAGAATTGCGTTTAGCTGTTTTTAAGTGTTTATTAAAATTTTTAGGATTAACTTTGTTGTTTGCAAATGCTGCCAGTCCATCCAGTATTACATATACAAGATAAAGATTTTGTATTGTTAGATATACATCGTCCATTAGGCAAACAAGGATTAAATGTTAGACAGGCGTTAGAAACTCCTTCAAAAGTTAGATGATAGTTTTAAAGTAATATTAGTTCGTATTAATAATGTAGATGATACTATTTAAACTATTAACCTGTCTCACACGTTGATCCCGTCCACTGATTTGTGCATTTGCAGCTAAAACTTTGACCATTTCGTATACATTCTCCGTTGTTTTTGCATGGACTGGAATAGCAGGCGTTGTAGGTTTCACATCTGAGACCAATATAGTTTATGGGACATTGGCATCTGAAATTATTACCGCTTGCTATGCATGTACCCCTTTGACAAGGTTTAGCAGTACAAGCATCTTGTTTTCTTCTATCGCATACATTCCCTTCCCATCCATCATTGCAATTACATGTAAAAGCTTGTCCACTTTGAACGCATTCTCCATTTAGGCATGGTCTTGCAGCACATAAGTTTATTTCTAAGGAAGGAAAGTATAAACGACTGCTTTCATTCTTAAAATCAAATAGTAACCCGTGTCGCACGTATTTCCTGTGTATCCCCCATAACAAGTACAAGAGAATATATTTCCATTATTTGTGCAGACGCCATTTTTACAAGGATTAGATGCACAAGGCGTTACTTTAACTTGATATATAATTATACAACTATGAAATTGAAATATATGTTTGAAAAAAGAAAGCTGATACCTTCATTACATCTGATACCAGTCCAACCATCATTACATGTACAAGAGTACGCATCTCCGTTAATTCTACACTGTCCGTTTACGCACGGATTGGATACACATGGTGAAATTACTGAGTATAGAATATATCGTAGATAGTTTTCTTTATACAATGAATAAACACTTACCAGAATCACATCTAGATCCAGTCCAACGAGATGGACAAACACATCTAAAACCATCATTTACATTTTGACACTCTCCATTAACACATGGATTACTTTTACAAGGTTCCTTTCCTATGTAAAGTTATGAAATATATTTAATATTTTTCCAAAAACATTCTATGGCATACTCTGATTGCAATAGATTCCCTCATATCCAGTAAAACAATCGCATCTAAAGCTATTTCCTACAACTGTACAAGTCCCTTGTACACACGGTTTATTCGAACAGGCAGTTGATGCAACTGTTTAAGAAATTACTATTCAATATAATAATTTATGGTGCAAGATGTAGTATTTTACCAGTATCGCAACGCTTTCCGTCATAACCAGTCCAGCAAGTGCATTTATAAGAACTATTTTCAATACTACAATCTCCATTAACACATGGATTAGATGCACATGGATTACTGACTGAAAGTTTGACAGTCGTCTATTAATTAAATCTGATCAAAAGATTTTAATTAGTTAAATCTTTACCTATATTACAATTCTTTCCTTCAAAACCAGCTGGGCAGTTACATTGATAACCTTCAATAGTCGCCAAACAATTACCTCTTGTACAAGGATTAGATTTACAGCCACTAGCTAGATCTAAGACATTTCAGAAGTTATATAATAATAGTTCTCTCAGTTTGCAATAATGTATTTTTTGATTGTACTAACCGATACTACACCTTGATCCTGTCCAACCTTGATAACATATACACTTGTAACTAGCTCCGTATTTTTGGCATCTACCATTAACACAAGTATTAACTGAGCAAGGATGATCGGCTATTTTGGAGTTTGAATAGTAGTTTTTAATCTCCCTTTTTAATTATTATATACCTATTTGACAACTATCTCCTTTTAGACCCGCTGGACAGTTACATACGTATTGTGATTCCGTTAAAGAACAGTATCCTCTAGTGCAAGGATTAGTAGTACAAGATCCCGATGCACCTGAATTGATAATTAGCTTTAGTACAATTAAAAATCAACGAAATTCTCTTACGAATATCGCATTTCGACCCCATATATCCCGCATTACAGGAACAATGGTAACTATCGAATGATCTATCACAAGTACCAAACTTGCAGGGATTTGTTGAGCAATGATTAATTTCTAAAATCATAAATGATATCTTATCCAATAATATATAACGACTCCACGTATAAGACATGTAACACAAACCTAGTTCGCATTTCTGACCTTCGAATCCTTTTGGACATGTACAAGAGTATCCATTACCTCTTTCTGTACAATAGCCTCTTATACAAGGGTTAGCTAAACAAGCTCCCTTAGCAACTTATAAAATAAAATCATAAATATAAATATACATATGATTCACAGTAAAGATGTATTTATTGTTTTTACTTGTTTTACAACCACTTTCCATCCATCCATTAAAACATGTACAAATATGAGAATTCGTGCCAAATTCACAGAAGCCGTTACTGCATGGATTCGGATTACACATTTCGTCCACTATATAGATAAAACGATTGAAAAATTATCGAATGTAGTCATATTCAATATATTACTTTTTTCACAGTGTTGACCAATATATCCTTCGGGGCATTCGCACCTATAGCCAACAATTAATAGTATACATTTGCCTTTGTTGCATGGATTAGTAGTACAAGCTGATGTAATTGCTAAAGAAATAGAAATTCAATTGTTTCTTTTTCGATATGGAATACTTTTAGATAGATATAATCACGTGAGTTGCAGTTCTTTCCAGTCCATCCTGATGGGCATGTACATTCGTAATCATTATCTCCTATAGGTTTACAGGTTCCTCCTCTTTCACATGGATTCTCAGAACAGAGATTGGAAGCTAGAATTATGGTTAACGAGTAAATAAAAAGAAAAATAGTTTGAGAGGAAGATTTTCAAGACTAATTGATAATAAAAAATTACTATAATATCAATTAGTTTATGAAAACTACCTATGTTACAGGTTGTTCCAGTCCATTGATCGAAACAAGAACATTTAAATGTGTCTCCATTGGGCGAGCAAGTACCATATATACAGGGATTAGGGTTACAAACTCTAGTAGCTAAATTAAATGTAATTGTTTTACAACATTCAACTAACGACTATTGAGTGTAATACAATATAAACATTTCTTACGTATTTCGCAATATGTTCCCGTAAAATATTGAAAACAATCACAGGCAAATCCACCATTTGTTTGTCTACAAACTCCAAATCGACAAGGGAACGAAATACATGGATTGAATTCTAAGAGAATGAAGGATTAATAAACATATTTCTATTATAAGGCTATTAATAGTTGAAATATTTACGGTCATTACACCTATCACCTGTCCAACCAGTCTTACATTTACACCTATATCCATTGAAAATTGGTTCACAAGTACCGTCATTAAAACATGGAGAAGATGAGCAAAAGTTAATTTCTGATTGTTAAGAAATTTCATATATTAGAAAATTAAGCTGTCAAAAGAAACTAGATTACGTTGGCCGCAATTTTTGCCCTCGTATCCAGCAGGACATAGGCACTCATAGCCACCAGATATATCTCTACAATTTCCCCTAACGCAAGGATTATTGGAACATCTTATATTGTTATCTAAAATAAATTGATATATAGAATTGCTAGATTCAAAGATAATGACTTACCTATTTCACAGTTTCTTCCGGAATATCCAGAAGGACATAAGCATTCATAACCGCCAGATATATCTCTACAACTTCCTCTGACGCAAGGATTATTGGAGCATCTTATTATATTGTTATCTATAATAAAACAATTTACGAAATGGTTGGATTCAGGGATTATCACTGACCTATTTCGCAGTTTCTTCCAGAATATCCAGAAGGACATAAGCATTCATAACCGCCAGATATATCTCTACAACTTCCTCTGACGCAAGGATTATTGGAGCATCTTATTATATTGTTATCTATAATAAAACAATTTACGAAATGGTTGGATTCAGGGATTATCACTGACCTATTTCACAGTTTCTTCCAGAATATCCAGAAGGACATAAGCATTCATAACCACCTGTTATATCTCTACAACTTCCCCTAACGCAAGGATTATTAGAGCATCTTATTATATCGTTACCTATAATAAAACAATATACGAAATGATTGGATTCAGGGATTATCACTGACCTATTTCACAGTTTCTTCCAGAATATCCAGAAGGACATAAGCACTCATAACCACCGGTTATATCTCTACAGCTTCCTCTAACGCATGGATTATCGGAGCATCTTGTTACGGTGTTACCTATAACAAATTGTTTTACATGGTCATTAGACAGAAACTAATAGCTTACTTATTTGACAAAACTTCCCGAAAAAATTAGTTGGACATTGACATCTAAAATCTGTTCCCTCGACAATGCAAATGCCACCATTACAATAATTAACTGAACAGGGAGGGTCTAGATTCCTTATTTTATGGGATTTAATATTAATCCAGAACCTTGATAACGATTGTACTGCTGTCATTCTGTCAAATGATTTTTATGGTATTCAATAATATTGAATAACTTTTAGTGAGTTTTCGATAAATATAAG
The DNA here is from genome assembly GCA_904063045.1 of Dimorphilus gyrociliatus. Classification (NCBI taxonomy): domain Eukaryota; kingdom Metazoa; phylum Annelida; class Polychaeta; family Dinophilidae; genus Dimorphilus; species Dimorphilus gyrociliatus. The sequence continues at coordinate 794,588 of CAJFCJ010000003.1, forward strand.
CGAATGTTTTAAAAGTTGTTTTATACATACACAAACTCTATATCTCCGTAGTTATCTTCAGCAAACCATTCAAATTGTATTGTTGACTTGAGATTTGCCGCATTTTGAGTTATAGATGTTTTTATCTTTCCGCCGCAAACCATACCGTGTCCCTCATTATTAAAAACAAAGACAAACTTTCCCACTCGCACTCCAGTGCCATACCGCCTAGCTTGAACCATAAATCCTCTAAATCCCGGACCGCTCTCAGTAATAATTTTACCTAAGCGATAAAGAGTTGAACTTATTCATGTTCGTCGGTCAATAAAGAACTTTATAAAAAGAGGAAAGCAATCATATGGAAAAACTTTTTTCAAAACAAAGATAGAAATGAAGAAATTTGAAAAATTCAACAGATTCTTCTCTTAATAAATAGAAATATGTTTATTGGAAAATTATGAATTGTTTCTTTTCCTTAAATGATTAACAAACCGGTAATTATATCTCCCTTTCTATAGTTATTTGGTCGAATTTGAAACTGATAGGGAGAAGGTGACAGTTGAGCGTTGACGCCATGACCGGGCAACATCGAATCGCATACTATATCCGGTGATCCCTGAGATAACGAATAAACTGATGTTATCATCAGTAAAAAGCTTATTAGTTGAATCATAGCTGCACCACTTAGTTCCTGCTATCAGTTCCGCTTGAAAGCAGTTCAATACAGGGTAAGCCTTTGAATACACTTTATTATTGAACTTGCATATTATGATCCAGTTGATACGTCAAATAACGGCTTGGTCTTGTGTCCTACTAAGCATTATAACTCCAATAAGATATAACATTACTCATTTCTTGTAGACTTTATTGGAAATAGTTCAAAAACATCTGATTCATCACAGAACAATTTTTAATTTGATTTAGATTGGAATGTGAGAGTGTTTTTTTTAAAAATATACTGCAATACAGTAGTTCTTTACTATTTCAATAGACTTTCTTTGAATTGAACGAGACTAATAGGCCTTCTATAATTCCTTTCTCACGCCTACGAGTACTTTTTCTTAGTGGGATCAGGTAAAGCCAATAACCAGTGAGCCAATCAACTTGTGTATTTCGGTATTAGGAATGTTAGCATTCTTAATTAGAGGACAAAATAAAGATTGATCTTTAAATTTCAATAAAAGATAAGTTTATAGGCATATTTTTACAAGAATTATGAAATAATATTTAAATATACTTTCTATCATTTCTGTATTGTTCAACGATCTATATTGCAAAATATTTAATTATAGAGAAGTTTATTTGTTGTATTTGTAAAATCCTTCTCCAGTTTTAACACCAAACTTTCCCTCTTGAACAAGTTTATTAACCATTTCACTTGGTTCGAACTCTTGTATATCGGGATAAGCTTTGCTCCAACCGTCCAAAATAAATTTGGTTGTATCTAAACCAACATAATCAGCTAATTCAAATGGTCCCATTGGATATCCGGCACCTAGTTTCATGGCAATGTCAATATCCTTTGCTGAAGCATCACCTGTAATAGAATGGTTTGTAAATATATTTGTTTTATATGTTTGCAATATGTTAGAATTACCTCTTTCAAGCATTCGTACGGCAGAAACCATATAGGGAACGAGCAAACGATTAACAATAAAGCCTGGAGTATCCTTAGCTTGCACAGATACCTTTCCAAGTTTATCAGTGAACGATTTTAAATTTTGATAAGTTTCATCAGTGGTTTGCGGAATTCTGACGATTTCAACAAGTTTCATAACTGGAACTGGATTGAAGAAATGTAAACCTCCAAAGTTAGATAATCTACTTTGGCTACATAAAGAAGCTATGTCGCCGATAGGTAGAGATGACGTATTGCTAGTAAAAATTGCTGACCTAGAAAAGAAAATTATATATATATATATATATATATATTAGTATTTATATATTCATAAATTGAGTTAATTCAATAAAGTAATTAATTACTCTGGTGCAGCCGAATCTAAATCTTTAAATAGCTTCTGCTTTATATCCAAATTTTCAACAATAGCTTCAATAACCAAGTCAGTTGTTTTGGCAGTCTGAACAAGATCAGTAGATGCTTTTATTCTATTCATTGTTTCTTCCATGTATTTCTTTCCTTCATCGGAATTGTCTCCGTACTTCTTTTTGGCAACTCTAGCCAATGACTTTCCTACGCGACCTTTGGATGCATTTAACAAATCTTCATTCAAGTCGACCATAGTCACCTCAAAACCTGATTGTGCCGCAACCTGAATGTCAATAGAATAATAAATTGAATTATTTAATTAGAGAACTAGGATGCATCTGCGAAAAATGCACTATTTAACAACAGATGATACGAGTGTAAAGTGAGATGTGTGGTAATATACTAGATACTTACTTGAGCAATTCCAGAGCCCATAAGGCCGCCGCCAATGACCGTAACATTACGAATAGCAAAATTAGCGACAGAAGTCGACAATTTCCTGCTTAAAATTTGAGAAAATGCCATGTTTTTCTTTCGATGAAAAAAAAAGGTTATACCAAATATCGTCTGCTAAGAGTTTTTTTTATTATTAAAAACTATAACTAGTTGAAGAGAAATGAACTACAGCGACCTCTACAATTCTACATTTTAACCGGTCAAAATAATCAGATATTCTAATTGATCTCTATCGATAAATATATCAAAGGTCATAAAATATTTCAAGAACGTTTGTTTAAAACAAAAAAAGAAAAAAATTTATTAATATCTGAAAAATTCGAAGGAAAAGATATCAGTGTTTATTCTTTTTCTTTTAATATTATTATTTTTTGTTCATGTTTTGAAAGTTACCTTTCAGTTTTTCTCAAGAAGAAACAATCACATTAAACACTACACGAAACCATTTACATATTTATATATATATATATGATTATTTTGTCAAAATCTTGAGTAGCATGCAAAAGAAACATAGATGAAAAAAAAAAGAAAAAAAAAATACAATGTAAGAGATGTAGCGTTATTTTTTTAATGATAGAGTAAATTTGGAGATTTTAGGACAATAGTAAATCATGTCAACGATTGTAAATTGATGGTATGTAGATAAGTGTGGAGAGGATCATAACATTCCAGAATTGAGAAGGTAATAATGACTTATTCTAGCCTTCAAATATTTCCTTTTTCTTGGATTGTTTTTTTTTCTTTTCTTTTTTTTTTACACTTAAATTTCGTTGGAAAAAAATGAATCACCATACCTTTTTAGAAAAAGAAAGACAAAAGAAGTTGTAAATAAACTAAAGAGAAAAATGTTAATAATTTGAAGAAACAAGCACATATAATTGATGACAAAGTAACCCAAGCGTAATTGCGATATTTTTCGAAGTTTTAAATCAGACAACTTTCTCTCTCTTACATTCTTTTTCATACTTCATATACATTATATAGTTGAAATAGTTGAAAACTATTTTAGAGCATCATGGAATATTTTTGTTTTTCTAATCATTAACCTTTACATTCATTATTGTTATATAAATTTGTTATGCTTTTTTTTTTATATTTTTCTTTTCTCTTTATCTCTATATCTCTTTTTGGTCAGATTTAATATCTGTTACCAGGTCCACCAGAAAATTGACTTTGAGCAGCTTCGGAAACAGCTGTAGCCGCTGTTTTCTACAAGAATACAAGAAAAGAAAATTTAATAAAAATATAACTTCAATAATCAAAAAAAAAAAAACTATTCAATAATGTTTGTAATGACTTACTTGAACTGTTTTATTACTCATTATATCCTTTGCAAATTCCTGTTGGGCTTTTTCGAAACTTGCTCCTGATCTTCTATAGATTCTGTGGACCTATTTTAGATAGTTGAAAAAAGAAAACATTTAATATTAAATATACAATAAATATTTAATCGGAAAAAGACTGAAAAATGATTTAATAGAAATAATAGAAAAAGTTGATTATGAAAAGAAGAAAGCACCTTTGTTTTTATAAATATATATAATTATCAAAATTATTATTATTCGAAGAGTTTGAAACTGATGAAAAAAGTCAACTTATTCATTATTATTTGTTTTAAATCATTTAAATATTAATATTGATTTACTAAACTAAGCAATCAAGGTACAAGCAAGACAAAATTGAAAAGAAAATAAGCATCAGTAGATATAAGCGAAAATTTTTGCATTACTCTCTCACCCTAATTAACAAGATTAACTGTCCTACTGCTATGATAATGAAAAGGATTCCAATTATCAATCTAAATACGGCAACTGGCTTTCCTTTAGTATCATCCTGTCCAAATGACTTAATACCAACGTATACTCCGCTGTTATAAAATAATTATAACCTTAAGCAATTAACAGATTCATGCAAAATCAATTAATAAATTACTGAAATAAAATAAAATATATTTATGCCAACATTCCGAAACCTTTTCGCTTTTTTAAACTAGGAAAACTCAAGATGCGTATGGGGAATATAACAAAGAATTACAGACAGGACACTTATTAATTCGTAAGACTTTATATAAATATATATCGTGCTAAGAAACCTTTATAAGTAGAGTTACACATCCAACGCAGAAAACGGCAAAAATCGTAGCCAGTAGAAACATGATGACTCCGACAATTTTTGCGGAAGTTGTTTTTTCAGTTATAACGCCTATGGCGGATAAAAATCCGCTATGTTTTTAAATTATAATATCGATTAATAATTTCGTTAAGACAGGAATGTTGATAAAATAAAATGATTTTATATATATATATATTATATAAGTATTTAGGAACAAATGTAATATTTACCAAGTCCCATAGCCAGGTATTCCGACTGCTTGGAATATGCTGACTAAAAATTGGAAAAAGAAGATAAAGAAGAATAAAAAGAAGTTAAAGGAAGAATCACTCCTGTTTAAACACATATAGTTATATGTTAGCCTTGGTAATTAGTAAGTAATCAAGGTATCCTTACCTAAATGCTTTGTATAACGGCCTAAACCAGCAAGCAAACGAACAAGGTGTAAATAGAATAAAATACAATATTGATAGACCAAAACTTTGTCCATGACTCTCACCAGCTCCCAAAGCTGCCAAGGCTGCTAGAGTTCCTAACACATTAACTGCCAAACAGCAAGAATAAACGATCCACATAATGTAACCGATTCTAACAATTTTTTGAAATTCCATTGGGATTTCTACGGAAATATCTTGATAAAAGCATGGTTGTACACAGCATTTTTGCGGCAGAGGAGGAAAGTTATTAGCACGAACGCCAAATTGCTGATTTCTTAATTCTTGTTCTCTACGTTCAATTTCTGCAGCCTTTTTTTCTAATTCCTCTTGTCGTTTTTGTAAATCGTCTGTAGCGACTTGGGCAGCTGATGGTGTATATGCTGGAGGTTCTTCCGTTGGTTTCATAATGGATGGTTGAGTTTGTGCGGGTTGAGGAGGTGGAACATGATGAGTCTATAAAATGTCAAGAAAGAAAACAAATTATTTCGATAAATTTTCACAAATTTTCTATAGAACCATAACCAAAAAGCCTCAACCTCTTTCGTGTTAATAGAACAGAGACAAAGAAATATAAAAACCAACTATATATAGTCTATTAAAAACAGAGAAATCAATTAATAATTCTATTCTATCTTTATAAATTTAAATATTTAAGAGATTGAAAAATGAACTGGAATAAAGATATATTGTTCTACTGTATGTAAATAAGCTGTAGGAATGACATATTCAATAGAGCAGTTGAATACTGAAATGTATTCATCAGTAATAACATTTTTAGTATTTAATTACTGATTTACAAATTGTTCAAAAAGAAGAACTTATGTCGGATATAGAAATTTTACTCTTCTACATAAATAAGTTTAATTTTGATTATTAGCTAACAAATTCAATTCATTAACCCTATAAATTCTATTTGAGCTATTGATTTCTCTACAGCAGTTTAAAGAATAATTCTGTAACATGTAATCCTTCTTATATATTAGTATCTATATTAATCTTCTATTTAAAGACTTTTCTTTTTAATTTTTGTTTAAAAAAATAAATAAAAAGTAAGATAAAAAACTGGTTCACCAAACTAAAAATTTGTATAATTTTGTTTCTACTTAGATATCGTGTTCAGATTCTATTCAGTTTGAATAGGATAGTTGTTACTATATATAAACTATTCAGTAACAACATTTATAAAAATACTATTCTCTATTGATGTATTGAATTATCGTTGTTTCTCTTTTACCACTAAATCTCACATATTTAACTAAATAATAATTATACGAATTATAATAGCAATTTTTTAACACTTACTTCCTCCTAGTTTGGTTTAAATGAAAGTAAAAATGTAAAATATTATTGAAAACACGTATATGTAATAATCTTCTGACTGTCACATGACTTAAATTACTCATTTGAAAAACCTAAAAATTCTTACCGATTGGGCAGCTGTATTTTCGGAAAAGGGATTGAATTCATTTATAGTGGGTCTCGATTGACTTTTGGCTTGTTGAACAGCCGGATCCTAATTGATTAATACAATAAATTCAAAAATACTAAAAATTTAATGCTTGTAAACATACCGCGAAAGGATTTGCTGCCTCTGGATCAGCAAATGGATTAGTGTCTGCGTCCGCCATTCTATCCAATGTGACTGAGAATTATAAGAGATATTTTAATTGTTAATTAATCTAACTAAGCGTATTTTCCAGAAAATTATTTATAAATAATTGTTCCAGGATGAGTCGATTTGGATTTAGTGCGCATGCGCAAGTCGTATATTTCCTGTCTTGTTTCGTAAATGAGTTTTTAATAAGAAAAAAAACGTCAGGTTTTAAGTGAAACAAAAATATCATTTATTTTACCCGAATTATTTCATCTCGTAAAATCTCGTTGCCACGTGCACCAAAATAAGGTCATTTCCGGTTTGTTGTCGATATTTTCGTCGGCTGGTTTACAAACTCGACTCTATTGGTTTACTCAAGATTTTCAGGTAATTTACCACTCTTAAAGCATATTTAATATTTTTGGAGACGTCCTACAGGTTTGTTTTTTTAATACAAAATTCGTGCATTTTAATCATTTTTTAGTTGTCAAAGGTATTGATTTGTACATCGTAGATTAGCAGTACAAGTGAAAATTTAGGATTGCTGTACATTAAACTGGGTTATCAAATATATAATTTGATTATTGTATGTAAGATGCCTACGATATCATAAGAATTATTAAGTAAATTAGAATTAAGTGGTATTAAATAACTGATCAACTATTCAAAGTCTATCCCCTAGCTGACTGTACTTTTAGAGGGTAACAAATTCCATTAAACAGTTTGTTATACAACTGTAAAGTTCATTCTATTCTAATACTAAGAAAATTTCTTTTACATAACATTTTAAGCAAATCGTTTTGTATAAAATTGCCACATTTTTTTTAATTGATTCCTTTTTTTTACTGTCTATTTAAGATTAAAATTTTCTGTATCTTAAGGATTTTATAAATTTAAATATTGATAATTTTTGTTTTTTTTAAAAAGCCAACTCCTTGTCCAAACTAAATGAACTAAGTGCTTTTTAGAAGAAGTTAAAATTAAATATATATTTTATGCATAGTAGGAATAAGAGAGGGTAAAAATAAAAAAAAGAACAGTATCTCTGAAGGAAACTTTGTTCCTAACAGAATATGTAACGAATGAAAAATATGGCTATACCTCCAAACAGAACCGGAATGCCATATAACAACTTCAATGCTGAATTTCCTTTACAGCAAAACGGCCCGAAACCAACAATGATGCCAGCAAACTCGTTTCCTAATTTGCAACCGCCTAATATACCGCACAATGCATCTGCACCTTCATTAGTTTCGTTGCAACAACCTGTAACCTCATATTACGCACCGCCAGCCGATACTAAGGGAATGGCTACAAACTATGGACCACCCATTGGTGGACTTTCGAATATGCATATATCATCAACTTGTCCACCCGTATTGAATCCATCTTCAGGTAATTTTCTTCTATTCAATATAAAAAACACTAAGCGAGAACTTTGAAATGTTTTGTTTATAATCTTTGTACCAAGAACTGTTATCGATAAGAAAATTAGTTATTCAAACCATCAAACATTTAAATTCTCTTTGTTTACAGTAAACAATAGGCCGAGCACTGTACGACAACCTGGTGTTCCAGCGCCTCTGCCATCGAATTATCATTCATATCCGAATATTCCAATCATGCCTGTGCCTCAAGGACCTACAGGAATGCAAAATCCCGGACCGACCACATCATCTCGTCCCCCTGGTACTATAAATCAACCCAATATACCAGGACTTCCTCCAGGGTCTCTTCCTCCTCAGCCTACAGGTCCATCTGTACCACCTTTGGGAGGTCTTAGTAGACCACCAGTTCCTTCTGGATCGAATGGTCTACCAGTCTCCTCCGGACCGCCAGGACCTATTATGCCTCCAGGACCACCTGGACATATTGGGCATAATGGGCCCCCTATATCTATAGGACTCAATGGTCCTCCGGGATTGAATGGACCAAGCGGCCCTCCAGGACCTTCAGGAATAAATGGACCGCCTGGGCCTAATGGACCTCCAGGACCTCCTGCACAATTCGGGTCCAATATTTCTTATTCTGGTGGAACTTTTCCTCCTAATCCGTCAGCACAGTTTAACGCTGCAAGTGCATGCCCTCCACCTGCAATGAGTTCAAATTCAACACCTACTTTCGATAGCAGCAGTCGACAAACTAGTACTGGATTTGCTCCACCTCCGTTAACGAGTAGCACCTTAAATACTGGGTTCCCCCCGCCATTAAATACAAACGGTAGAAAGCAAGTATGGAATTTAATGCAAGAGCGTCAACTCATATCACCAGAAGGATTGGAAACACCCGAACCAACATTGCCCCATGACTGGAAACAAGTTAACTGTTCGCCTGAAATATTTCGTGCAACTTTAAACGCAGTACCTGCCACTTCGAATTTATTGCAGAAAGCTCGTCTGCCTTTGGGTGTTCTTATTCATCCTTTCAAAGACCTTTCACAACTACCTGTTATTCAAAGTCCACAAATAGTGAGATGTCGAGCGTGTCGAACATATATTAATCCTTTTGTCACGTTTGTTGATAGTCGAAGATGGAAGTGTAACTTGTGCTTTCGGATTAACGATGTTCCTGAAGGTTTTTGTTATGATCCCGTTTCTAGAAGTCATGGTGATCCTCAAAAGAGACCAGAAATTCAGAGTGCAACAGTTGAATTTATAGCGCCTACTGAATATATGCTCCGTCCTCCCCAACCAGCGTGCTACGTATTTGTATTAGACGTTAGTTTCAATGCTGTTCGCACGGGATATTTACAGACATTCTGTTCTATGTTGCTCGAATGTTTAGATAATCTACCAGGGGATAAGCGAATGCAAATTGGTTTCTTAACTTTTGACCGAACCGTTCAATTTTATTCACTTGACGGAGCAGAACCGAAGATGATGATTGTAGGTGACATTGACGATATATTTTTACCTACACCTGAGTCTTTAATGGTTCACTTCCGTGATGAAAATAAAAATGTTGTGAAAGAGTTATTGGAAAAGCTACCATCAATGTTTGAAGACAATCAAGAGACAGCCTCAGCTCTTGGCGCTGCTCTTCAAGCTGCACGTATGATGATAGCAACTACAGGAGGTAGAATAACTGTTGTTCAAACGATCTTACCATCTGTCGGTCCTGGAAGTTTAAAGTGTAGGGAAGATCCAAATGACAGAGCCAGTAAAGAGGTGAAAAATTTGGGTCCTGCAACTGATTTTTACAAGTCTTTCGCATTACAATGTTCTGAGGTTCAGATAGCTATCGATTTATTTGTACTCGCCTCCCAATACGTCGATTTAGCAACAATCAGCGGCATGGCCAAGTACTCTGGAGGATGTCTTCATTATTACCCAGGAGCTCATGCTCATAACAATGTACCAGAATTGGAAAGGTTTGAAGAGGATGTAAGGAGATATTTAACTAGGAAAATTGGTTTTGAAGCTGTGATGAGACTACGGTGCACTAAAGGGTTGGCTATACATACCTTTCACGGAAACTTCTTTGTGAGGTCTACTGACTTGCTGAGTTTACCCAATGTTAACCCAGATGCTGGCTATGGAATGCAATTGGCAATAGAAGAAAATTTAAATGAAATGCAAACAGTTTCTTTTCAGGCCGCATTATTATATACTTCAAGCAGGGGAGAAAGAAGAATAAGAGTTCACACTCTTTGTCTACCAGTTGCAAACAGTATTCAAGAAGTCTTTGCAAATGCAGATCAAGAAGCAATTGTTGGTTTATTAGCTAAAATGGCAGTTGATAAATCGTTAACCTCTCTATCAGATGCGAGAGATGCTATGATAAATGCAGTTGTTGATATGTTGTCTAGTTATGCTAGTGCAGTAGCAGGAAGTAAAGTTCCTGGAACACTTGCCTGCCCGGATTCACTCCGACTTATGCCCTTACTCGTATTAGGATTGATTAAATTTACGGCATTCAGAGTCGGCATTTCAACAAAATTAGATGAACGATTTGCAGCTATGGAACTCTGCAAAACTGAACCCTTACAGTATCTAATTCTTCATATATATCCAAGATTTTATCCTGTTCATAATCTGGACACTAAACAATTAATATCGGAGGGTGACGATGATATTCCGCAAGCACCTGTGATGCATCTATCAGCTGCTTACCTGGAAAGAACTGGAGCATACATATTAGATGCCGGCTCAAAAATGTACTTGTGGTTGGGTAGTGCCATAGATCAAAAATTTGTACAGCAAGTTTTTGGAGTTGAATCGTTCAATAGGGTACCCGATGGATTAACAACTTTACCAGAAATTGAAACTGACTATTCAGAGTTATTAAGAAGTTTTGTAGACAATTTAACAAGCAGTAGACCAATGAGTGTTAGTTTACAGCTTGTGAAAGATGATGGAAAGGGTAGGGCTGCTTTTGCTCAACGTTTAGTTGAAGATCGAACAGAGGGGGCGCTAAGTTATTATGAATTTTTGCAGTACTTGCAGAAAGAAATCAAATAATAATTGTCAAAAAAAAATAATAGAATATGAAGAATAATACTTTTTTAGAATTTATTGGGATTCTGGAAAAAAATAATAAACTTATAGGTTTATAAATATAAACATTTTTTTTGAATGTGCTTTACCATCCTTTTTAAACAATTTGCAATTCGTTTCTGTATTATTTATGAATCATATAAAACGATCTAAAAATTTAAAAAAATTCTTTTAACATCAGTGCTATTTAGAAAAGAAAGGGAAATAATATATAAGTATATATATATATATTTATGTAATCTCTTTGTGCACATTTAAAAAATGCTGCCTAATTAAGCCAAAAAAATTAAAATGTGTTGTTTTTTCAACGTTTCTTTAATATGATCGTTAAATATCAATAACTTATTTTTTTAAGGAAAAATAATAAATACTATACACATGAATGTATAATGTATCTGCATATTTTATTTTGGTTTATTGTTTATATTAATATACTCAATTAAATTCTATATTAATGAAATATAAGAAAACAATGATTTTATTGACATTTGTGTTTTTTTGCGAATGGGAATAACAATCGCAATTATTTTCATCTTAAAATGAGAAGAAATTTAGAATATTTTGATATTTTTAGTTAATATTCAATGTATTTATAAAAAATATACTAATACTGATAAGGAGAAACTTCAATTTTTTTCAAGTTTCTTCTTCGTTGAAACTAAAAGCACCAACATAGTTTTTTTGTTTGCTCTTTTCTCTGTTATTTTTTTTACCTATTCTACCAAAAATTCATTCAGTTTGTATAATTTAGAGAAATCGGCGGGAAAAACTAAGTCAAAGATTGTTCTTAAATATTGAAGTAAAAAAAGAAGCAAACAAGACAAAACGTAAGGGAAATGAAAGATATGCTTAAAACTCATCGTGTCTTCCTAATGCTTCTCCAAAGTCAGTTGCTTGACTTCCAACAAATAGGTCGTACTTTTCTAACACTTCGTCTTTGGTTAATTTCCCGTCCTTATAAATATGGATAATATTAATTAGTTACTATTGGTCATGTGATTGTATAGAGAAGAAATATATCACTTACCTTACTAATATCCGCTTCTTGAATTAAATGTTTGGCTTCTGAATCAGAATGATCGTAATCTTCAGGTATTATCCAATCTTTTACTTCGTCACGATCCATAAAACCGTCTTTATTCTTATCTCTATAATTTATAAACTGATCCCTTTCTTCCTTAATCCACGATGGTTCACTTCCATCCCCTTCTTCGTCCTCTTCACGCCATAAATCTCCTTTTTAAGGTTATTAAATTAATAATACATAGTAAGCTTAGAAGAAAGATAATATATTAACAAATATTTACTTATAAACTCTTCAATATCTATTTTACCATCACCATTTCTATCAATGTCCTCAATAGTTTCATCAACAACAACATCTCTCATATATTCTGCGTCTTCCGGATGTAGAAAGTACACAAATTCTTCTCTACTTAACAAACTATCATTATTTAAATCAGCCTTATTCCACCTTCTTTCATCTCTTTTAATAAGATTTTTGACACTTTCATCATCTTCTTCAGTTTCGCTACCTGGTCCGTAAGTTATTCTTTTATAACTTTCAAAGTTTAACAAATTATCTTGTAAATCGTTTTTAAAGTCTTTCCAATGGTTATCAGTGTCTGTGGAGGTATATCGAGTTTGTACGTATTGTATCCAAGTACGTAGTTCTCGTTCAGTAACAAAGCCATCACCATCCTTATCGATTTTATCATAAATTTTCCTGAAATGAAAGAATTTACTTAACTCCAAATACAATTGTTTGATTATGGATTTAACACGTTCAAATGTCTAATGTGACACTTTGAATAAGCTAAAACTGTGTATATGACGTGTATAGTTTATAAATAGGTTGACAAACCCCAGTTTTTCTTTGCTTTCTGTTGGTGATAAATTTTCAAAGTCTTTAGCCTCATTCCTTCCTAAGAAAGCTTCATGATCGAACTCGGAATTGTGAAGTTCACCAGCTCCATGATCAATATCACTCAGTTTCTGTTGATTTTACAAAAATTAAATAACTATTTTAAAATATAAATCATTTTCTTTTCCATGATTTTTTTTATGATAAAATTACAAACCTTTTCTAAAATTTTATTTAATTCTCTATGAGGTTTTGGTATAGCGGAAAACGTGGCAGATACAATTAGAAATGAAAAAATTATATGACAATAAGTTTTCATAATTGATTATTCGTGATAAAAAAATTCTATTCTATCTGAAAATAAAATAAGTTGAAAGTAATTAAGTAGTAACTACCTAACTTTTACATTTGTTCTAAATTGGTTCGGATGGCATTATTTTACTACCTTAGCTGAAAAAAAAGAGTTTGTCGTGCTCCTGATCCGAACCCTGTGAACTCTTAAAAATAAAGTTGCCAACTCTGTTTTAACCAGTAAGCTTTCGAGTTATAGGTCACGAGACCAGTTTAAAGGATAGTAGCAAATCATCATTGGGCGCATACGTGTAATACTAGCAGACGAACTTATATTAGTGCCACCTATATCCTTATATAGGAACTTCGAAGAATGCTTTTAAAGCTGAGAGTGAAAAAATTGGTACGAAAAATTCAAAGAAATTGAATTTTAATTTAATAAATAATTAATCAATTTTTTTCGATTTTAAAGACTGACTCAGTAATATTTTTTGGAATTATTTTTGAATTTATACTCTGCGGTCTTAGTAAAACCTCCGTTTTCCAAAATGGCGTCCGACGACGAGGTAAATCTTGCTTTTATTTATTAAAGCATCTATCTTTTTTACTTTCATGAAGTTTATGTGTTAGCAATGTGTTTGTAAAGTAAATGAATCAATAGTCTATGCATTAATAAATCTACTTTTAAGTTTTAATATTAGTAATGAATTTTAAAACAAACTAATTAATTACGTTTCAGGACTTGGATTTGGACGCACTCAGGGCAGCTGCATTAAAGAGCTGCAACATAATTGAAAATAAGGTTTGTATAGTTGTAACAGTTTTGATGATCATTTTTTCATATTTAATAAATGAGCAGTCCAACCTACCTAAAAGATCTAGTATACATATAAATCCACGAAAAGTTCAAGTTTCAAACAATGCAGCGCCTTTCAACGTATTCCCAAAGAAAATCAGAGGGGTATGTTAATTGAAATTTTAATTAAAAATTCTATTACCAAACATTTTCTCTTTGTAGCAAAACTACGAAAGACAAAATTTTAGAAGACCAGGACGAAATAAATTCCGAAGTCAAAGAAATAGTAATTTAGTTGTTCTAACCCAAGCAGAAGAGCCTACCATTCAAGCATCTCAAGTAGAAATGATCCGGCCCCAGGATAAATGGGGAGGAACAAGATCTTATGAAAAGAAAATAAATAAAGGTATGGATAAAACCTTGTTTTTTCTTTTTTTCGAATAATAATATTTTCTAAAAAGAAAAATTGAAAAAAACCTGAAAATAAACTTTATATAAGTTAAAAGAAAAAAAAGAAAAAGAATATTAAAGGTTTAATTAATTAGTTTGCACAATTTTTTCATTTTTGAAATGTCCCATGAAATGACATACAACTTATTTGTTCAATTTTCAAACAAAAATCAATAAAAAGAATATATTCATTCATATATTGATTACGTAATTCTTGTTTATTTGATACATAGCTAATTAATTAGTAAAAATATTTCTATTATAAGATGATAAATATCTTGAAAAGGTGTTTTTTTTATTGTTTTATTAGTTAAGCTAGTTTCAAAGTATTTTTATGTTATCTATTTATTTATATATAAAATGTTCTTTAAACGTAATAAATGATTTACGTTTATTATATTTATATTCTGTTTATATGCTCTATTAAGTCTATTATACTTTTGTTTTCCTTTTTTTTTCCTTTACATGTTTATTTTTTTCGTCATTTATTTAGATTGTGCCGATAAATTTAAACGCTATGATAATTCGGAATCAGAAGAGGAGGTTAATAGTAGAACTTCAACACCGCCTATGGACGATTTACTCTCTGATGATAATATAGAAGCAGTGGAAAAGCTGGATGAGAATTCTTTCCCTAATGAAGACGTTTTAAGTAGTACGAAAGACGAGGATATTGAGTTGAATGACAACGATTTGTTGAATAGTGAAAAATTTGATTCTGACGAAGAATTTGATGGAGACTGTCTAAAAGATGAACTAACAAACAGTTCTAGGGAAAATAATGATATTCTTGACGAACAGGATACAGATGACAAGGATATATCAAAAGAACAACTAGAACTCTTTAACCACAAGAGTGACGACGATTTTCTGCAGATTGAGGAGGAGGAGGAGCAAGAAGAAAGAAATCATGAACATAGGAAACGAGCCGACAGTGAGACTAGTGCTCTCTCATTACGAGCACCAAGCGACTATGATGATATTTTAGATGAGAGTGGAGACGAAAAAAATGAAGAAAAATTACAAACTCCAAGAGTTCGCTCAAGGAGCCCAGTCATGCAGCGCCGTGCACATGATCGTGTTCGAAATTCCCCACCTTATTCCGATGACGGCCGAAAGCAGAGAGAACGAGATCGTCGAAGAGGTCGTCATAGGAAAGAAAAGAAAAGCAGATCCAGGTCGAGGTCAAGAAGGTTTCCCAGAGAAAACAGCATCGAAAGCAAAAGCATTCGGAGTGTCAAGAATTCAACAGCTAACAACTCAAGAGACTGTAGTAGAAGTCCAGGTAAATTTGACCAATAATAACTTTAATTTAAAGAAACACTCTCATAGTTACTATTAAGTTATTTTTCCGAACTATAAAAGTTTAAGCGCGGTATCTAGTATTTACTATCAAAACTTGTGAAATAGTAATAAAATAGAACGTTAAGCTTGGAAGATTTTATAAATGCTTTATTCTTTAATAAGAAATTCAAACTTTTTAACTCAGTAAAGATAACTTTATTTCTCAATGCCAAAAAATATGTTCGAAATATTTATAACAAACAATACTTTATTCTTGTTTGTATTAAGCATTTACAAAACTCTGGTACACATACGTAATATATGCTTTTATATATTTTATATAAAGCTATATTTGACATACAAGTCTAGATAACTCTATATAATATTTGATTCAGTTAATAAATATAAAATGCACAGTTGATGATCAATAAAAATAATAGTAGAAATGAAGACATTTCAAAGATCTGGGGGATTATAAATATTCTATAACGATTAGATATCACTACGTTACATGAAGTGTACAATTCTGTGATATTTTGTCTGAAATACAATTAGAACAATTTTTCAAAGTAAAGGAAGGTTTTTGAAGTATTTGCAATGATTTTGAAGAACATCTGTTTGGTTTTATTTTTTCTTTGCTATAAATTTCTTTGGTTCAAAAACTCAGAGGAAACTTTGTATCATATACAATTATTAGGCGTGAAGTGCAGTAGGTGGAGAAAGAACTAAGTAATTTTTTTTTTACAGCGCCATCTAGAACCTCTGTTCATGATCGTTTGGGGCAAAGACTAGATGGAACTTCACGAAGTCATCCAAGTAGTCCAAAAAGAGATAGTCGTTCTAGAAGAGTAGTGGAGAAAATACATTAGAGGTGATTATAAAACTCTAAAAAGATTTCATTATCATGCATTATGGCTAGAAAAAAAAATCATCTTTAAAAAAGCGCCTGAAAATGAAGAGTTATGTGGATTAAAAAACAAACCAAACAAAATGCACAAAACTTAACATAATGCTAAAACTCAAATGTTACTTAAAAACAAACAAAAAGGAAAAAAAAACACTGAGAGTTTTGTTTTTCCTTTCTAATTTTTTTTTTTTAATGTACAAAAGAATATTTTTTACTTGATAAAAAAAAAAAACCAACAGCAACAAAATACTGTTAAAAGTAATGAAGAACATATATTTCTTTTTGCATTTTTTGAAATGCGCAAATAAACTAGCTACTTGTAGTAAAAGAAAAAAAAATTATAAAAGAAATACAATACGACCAACCTGAAAAAAAAAATATTTGATAAAATATCTCAGGGAAAACAATAATAATATTCATATATACTTTAAATACTGTACAAATAGAAGTAATCATTTCTGCTTCTTTTTTTTTCCCTCGTTGACTAATATACAGTATACAATATCTTAATGTACTTATATAAATATGGATATAGGGAATTATATAAAATATGTAAATATTTTGTACCTAATGTCAAAATATGAATATTATGCTATTAAGAAAGAATTTTTGTCTGTTATTTGACAATTATTTAAACTTAGTATGAGAAGGAAACAATATTAATCTATCGTTTATTGAACTTAATATTGCTACTGCACTTAATTATACTCATACTATTTATGTTAATCTGTTCATGATTTACATTGAAAACTGTAAGTCTTAAATTTCATTAACGTTCCGAGTTGAATGTAAAATGGAAAGCTTGAATTTCAATCTTAAGGAAGTTGTACCTATATATGTCTATATAGATATAATCTTTAAAGGGAAAAGAAGGGGAAAAAGTCAAAAATTTGCTTAGAGAAATTTCTTTACGTCCTTTATTATATTTCTTCTAGGATGAAGAAGAGAAGATTGAATCGTTTATTAACCTACTTGACTTTTTTTTATACATAAAAAACTACAATTGTGTTTCTTTTCATTTTTTTCTACTTCGTCATCTAAATATGTGTGAAAATTTCGCATATACGTATGTTATATATGTAAGCAAGAATGGATTTATGTCTACGTTTGTACATATCTACGTCTTCAACAGCCAAGGAGACATTTTTCCAAGAAAATTTAATATATTTTAAAAAGAGTATGCATTTGGTTGTTCAAATGTGTTTTTTTAGCAATTTCATATATATATTAGTATATATAAATATTTTATTTCTTTACATTTCTCTCAATTCTTTTATATGGTGCTATTTTTCCTGCAGAAAGTTTTAAGAAGATAAAAAAAATTCAATACAGAATTTAAGAAATATCATATATTTTGCCTAATTCCTTTTTAGGGTTGTTTTATTTGATCTAAATAATGAAAATAGGGTATATTTTTTTCAATGTATATAATCAACTACTTATATTATATCTTCTTAACAAAACAAAAATGTTTTCTTAGTAGGATAATAAAGATTTATCGCGATGATAAGAGAAACAGTTGTAAGTCTATTAATTAAAATCCTTGAAAATTTTTGCTAAAGTTTCTACTCTAATGTAACGAATTGACTAAAATGTAATATGATAGCCTATAGGTACTTAAATATTTCAATTACTATTACGTTTTTAGACTATAATTCTTCATCCTTCCTAATTTTCTTCTATTTATCTCGAATAAATGATAAATATCTATATAGTGGTATAGAAACTGTAATAATAAGCCTAGAATAGAGCGAGTTAACAAAAACGTTATTATTAGATAATTGTCTCAATTTATTTATTGTGTTTATCAGCATGGAACTGTATGTATTTTCCGTATCTTTACAAATCTATCTTAACTTGGAATCAAAAAAAAGAGAAGAAAACAAGATGACAGTTTTCCAAAAATATAATATATATATATATATATATATATATACATATACAGATATAAATATATATATAAAGTTTATAATGAATTAAACGAAATATAATAATAAAACGGAAAGAGTTTTTCGAAGTGTACAAAAAGAGACGAAGAAAAGAGATGGCAAGTAAAAAGAGTAGGAACCAGCCCACTCTTAAATATCTACTTTCGGCTTGACGATGAGGAACCCTGTCGATCTCTGAAAGATGTTGCCGAACCTTTTCGTTCTTTAACTCTTCTTAAAGAGTCATTTGAACCTCTTTTAGCCGAATTCGTCCTTCTCAGCGGGCCGCCACTCTCTCTTTGCTGATGGTGAGCTTTTATGACCTCACCAGCCGCCTGTGTTGCAGCAATATCGATAACAGCGTAGGGAACTGTTTCTTTTGGCGGTTTAGGCCTATTCTTCTTTGTAGTCGATCTCGTAAAATCGATTTCGGCGTAGTTCAGGGCCGGATTTGCTATTTCGGCCCTGGGAGAGGTCATATTCACGTAATCGTGACTTTCCTTTGACTTTGCCGATTTGGGGCTTTCGCCATCATTGGAGGATGGATACGACATTGAATCGAAGCTAAATACTGACGATTTTGAAGACGGTGTATACTGAGCTGCAGGTGACCTCCTGTCGACTTTATAGTATTCCTGACCGTGTTTTGGCTTCGACTGAGTCGTTGAAAGTGTGGTCGATTGGACTGTTGTTAATAAACGGTCGTGGCTTTGACTTTGACTTGGGCGGGAAGAAGTAGTGCTGCCTCCTATTAAAACGGAGAGAAAATTCATTAAAATGTCGGAAATAGTTAAATATTTAAGCGGAAAAAGAAATAGATATTGTCGGCTATTGGCAGTTTCCGCTCTCTTATTTCTCCTTATCCTTTTCTAAGGTATTTATAGACCTACAGTTAATCACTAAAATTTCCTGTTGGGAAGCCTTATGATTTTTACTTGAAAAAAAAAACTGGAAAATTCCAGTTTTTAATTAACGCTAACAAAAATCCGCAGTAATCGCGATAAATAATATATAACGATATTTAAAAAAAATCACTAACGATATAAACAATGCACTCATTTTCTTTCCTTTAAAAGCGAGAAATGGCAAGAGGAGGAGGGTGGAGGGGGGCTGGAGAAGAAAGGTAGAGGGAATTGGAAGAAATAAGACCGCTTCTTTTGCGTGAATGTGCGCAACAAGAGTCGTAAAGGAAAGAAAAACTAATTCGAAAAAAAACAATGAAATATAACAAATATAAGAGTGGGAGGCGGAGGAGTAGATGCAAGGATAATGGCTAAGAGAGAAACTGAGGAGATTAAATATATACCCTTTTGTCTTTACCTCGAAAATTAAATTACTTGTATAGATTTTACGTAAGTTAAATTAAACTTTTTATATATTAATTTTTATTTCTAATTAATACTGCAATGCCGTGCTGTTTCAGCTCTTTTCTTTTCTCTCTCTCTCTCTCTCTCTCTCTCTCTCTCTGGCCTGTATGTTTCTTTTTGTATGATTATTTTACTTCTCTGATAGCGACAAGAGATGAGTGTTGGAATAACTATATCAATAAATTGAAGACAACGAAATAATAAGTCATCCATTATCTCCAACGGTAAGGCTTAAAAAAGAGAGACTTAAAAGGTGTGCGTTAGTTTTAAGGAAACGCTATCTGTATAAATATTAGCAGCTCTAAGTTATGAATTTGCTTCGTTTGACCTTTTAAAACGCTGCAGTTTAGCAGCTTCACGAAAGACGCCTACTCATTTTCCTTTTATCTGGATAGAAAATAAAAGCATGCTTAAAGCAACTTTTCCCTTTTTCTTAAGAGAAAATACAATTATTAAAGATCTGACTAAAACTCTTTGCCCTCGTGAATAGAAATTGTATTACACTATTTGATTGCACGAAGACTGCTGATTCTTTATTTCCTTTAGCAAAGATATCTTTTAGGTTCACTATTCTATTTTTTTTTCTTTTTTTTTACCTAATCATCATTTGATTCTTTCCTTTGATATCTCTCGGCCATTTTAAATTTGTACAAAAGATAATTTAAATTCAATTGATTATTAAGATAATACTAATTGTATCAATCGACTAAATAGCTAAAAAACAAAACAACCTACCAATCATCAGAAATTATACAAGAAAATTTCCTATTGACTTCTTACGCCTACGCTTCGCTAAACAAACAATTGAAATTTGTTAAATTCTTGGACGTATTTTAATTACACTTGTTGATTTATAATAAAAATTTCTCTCAACCTACCAGATGTACAGCTTCTTATTAGGATGCTATCCAGAAAAAAACGCATTTACTGAACTTGTGGGCGTCTGAACTGACAATCACCACTAGACGCCTTTTTTTATACATGTCTAGGCGTCGCCAGAGTAGTTTCCTATGACGTCACTCCCTTATCCCCAAGCCGTCCCCTCTCCTTTTTACGATAGAGGGGGAGGGGAAAGCAAACGCTTAATCAGCGTAATTTTTTTGCGGGTTGCAAAATTTTGCGATAGAAAATGCGAGAAAAGAGGCTATCGATCTTTACTAAAATTTCAATAGATGAGAATTGATAAGCGCCATCTTGAATTTTTGCATAGCGACCTTGAGCTAGACTATTGGTAAAAAAGAACCAAAAATAGAATTTCTGGTAGAAAACGATTTTTTGCGGAAATTCTTTTCCCTGGGCTTCATCGTGCAAAATTGATGGACGGAATCGTGAGTTTGCCTCCTACGCTGCAGCTCGTGACAAGCTGCCAATGTCCTTGATTTCTCTTTTTTCTTCACGCAGGTCACAATTTTGCCGATGTATAGAATCACGTAGAATTAATTGAAATTAATTAAAAAGCTGCTAGGCTCATTTCCCCTTTTCTTGCTTATCTACCGTACATCTCTGTGTACTTCTCTTTATTGTTATGCTTAGAAAAATTCTAATTGTAGTTATGTAGTTTGTAACAATAAAAGATGAATATAAAAAGTGAAAGGTAGCGAGAGGGAGAGAATAAGATAAGCGAAAAGAGAGAATAAAACTATTAATAGGATCTAATTGATATATATATATATATATCATTAAAAGTAGACGCAATGTGAAAAAGAGCAAAGAAAAAAGAGAAAAAAAGCTTTTGATTTGGGTTTGAAGGGAATGATAGCAAAAATTACAGATAGACTAATAATAAATATTTACTCAAAGTAAAAAGAGGGGAAAATAAAATTCAATCGATAGGTTAAAAGTACTATACGTTTGAGGAAAGGACGTTATAACTATATAATTAATTTTACGTTTGTTTGTAGTCTTATTTCAAGTTTGCGTAAGTTATCTATATGAAAAGTTTACGATATCATTCATAAGAATTAATATGCTTAGTGTTAACATATACACGAAAAGATACGCTAATATGTATATGATAGACAGAAAGATAAATAGCTTAGATGAGATATATACAGAGACTCATAAATATAATACATATACATTTATGTAAACGACTATCTATCTATTTGTCTATCCATCTATCTATCTATCCCATCTATCTATTCATCTCTCTCTCTCTCTCTCTCTCTCTCTATCTCTTTTTTTAAGAAGTTGAAAACTAGATGAAGAAGAAGAAAAAAAAGTGATAATCTTCGGTATGTAAAGAAGCGAGTAATGTCACTAAATGAATTAATTAATTGAATAAAAAATTGAGTTTTTAATTGCTTTTCCTAAATTTTCTTTTTAACAGAAGTACATTATTTCAAATACGATAAAGGTATCGTAGATATTAAATAACTATTACCAATTTTTACCCTTCGACCTAAAATATTCTCCAATGCAGTTGTGCGGAGGCTGCATACCAGCCCTAATACATTAGATAGAAATGCGCAAATGGCATATAAACAACAAACAAGACAAAAGAAATATATAAGATAAAAATAACATATAAAAAGAGACAAAACAAGAAAAAGTTATTTATACATAGTTGGATTATTTTTAAGACACATCAATATGCTTGAAATTGCGTGTAATAAGCAAAAATGATATATGGATATCTCTACATATACATTGTGTATATATTAGTATATAAAGTAGTAAGTATACTACACGATCTTGAAAAGGATACAGTAGGTCATCTCTACTCAATAAACTATTATATAAAAATCTATATCGTTAACATTAAAAATATGAAAATATCATCACGCAAATTGTACAATCATGACAAACCGACTTTTAAAAAAAGAAACATACTGCCAATGGATTTGGGTTTATATGTGATACGCTTGTATATTTATACGCATGTACATACTACTTATAGGAGTCATGTTACATTTATTAATCTATTATCCCTTATAGATAATTATTCACTATTTAGAGTTAATAATTTCTTTTAATAAGCTAAAGAAATATAGAAAGAAGCTAAAAGTCTAACAAAGTTCAATAACCCCTTATTATTATTAGTTCATTTAATCATTCTTTTCTTTTTCTTTACCTCTTTTTCTCTTTTAACAAAAGAATAAATTAGGCTAATTTTATTTTTTCCTTTTTTTCTTCTTAAAACTAATTTTACTTTTGTTTTCTTTTTTCTTTTATTCCAGAGTATTTAAAATTTATTTCCGGATCTTTTACATATTGAAAACGACAAGAAAAAAATCAATAAGATATCGTGAGTTAGCATCCCCCACTTTATATCGTGATTAGATTGCCAGTCACGACAAACAGGACTAGAAGTTTGGGACGATTTTATTTAGAAATTCAATGTCATACTGATTTGGGTATACATGCTTATTGTAAAGTATACACACCGTATATTAAAATAGTATTGTCGAGATTTTCTTTTGCGATTTTTACGTTAACAATAATAGACACTTGCGTATATCTATGTACTAACTGTAGTATACAATTATTTCTAAAAATAGACAGATTTTCTCTCGTTCTCTTTCTCTTTCTTTCTATATATATAAATATCAGCTAGATTATATGAACATTAGATATTCTACTTAAAGACATTCTCTAATTTTCCAGGCACCTTTATAAATAGATATTATATGCATGCAGCTATATATTTACAAATACTACGACTGTTGTGAATGACGAGAAACAATGGCATTAACTAGAATCTAATTTTCTATTCATTTTCTCTCTTCCCTGGACGATGAAAAACACACCTGTCTATCTACACATGGGAGAAAAAAAACTTGCAAACTACCAATATTCACAATGCTAAATAATGAGCATTAACCTAAAAAATATCATAATTCACCATTACCGAGATAACAAATCAATTGAGTATATCATCTGCGCTTAAGTCTATTTTTATATCTTTAACTTTTGTCTTATTTTTTTTATTTCAATAGTTATATTGTCATGAAGCTAAACTTTTTCACACGTTGTTTTTATATCTATTCAAGTTGTGCTAAAAAAAATCCATGTACTTTTCTTCACGGTAACGTTAATAGACTGTATAATATAATAATATCTATAGTCTTAATGGCTGCTTATACACAGGTACATGATTAAAAATAACATGTTTATATATATATACTGTATATATATATATATATATATATATATAAACTGTGTTGAAAAAATATACATTAGAAGCGATTACTTTACTTCTTTTTATCTGTCTTTTTAAAGAGACTAAAAGTATTTGCGTGGCGTTTGTATCTTCTATATCGCTCCGGAAATCGTCTTAATTATTTGCCTTTACGTGCAAATTTTCTACGTAGCAAAAGAAAAAAGCTAACTATATCAAATAAATAGATTCTCTCTGTTTCTTTTTCTCCATATTCTAAGCATACAAATGTAAGATTTTTAAGATTTCTCTCATATTTTCTTTTCATCTTCTCCATTCATTAGTCATATATAATTAGTAGTTGATAATAAAAAATACTAATAATCACCCTCAACAAGGATAATCAATGTTAATCAATTCTAATAATACATTCCAAAAGAGTTGTGCAATAGTGAATTGGAAAGATTAGTCAAAGTCACCTTTGTATTTATTAAGAAGAGATGATATGATTATATTTTAAGTTACTTTAAATTGTACAGTTTACTTTTAGCTATATAAGAGAAAGAAAGCGAAATAGGGAAAAAACATGTAGGGGATGCCTCTCGGAAGAGTTAAAGACGGAAGACGGAAAAAGAGTAGAAGGAAACCAGCACAAAAGTAGAGAGAAAAGATAAGCGTAAAGAGGTGGTTCAAATTAAAAGAAAAGAAAGAAGCATTAAAAGCGTCTAGAATATAATATAAGAGAGAATTGAGTAAGGGCTGAAATTTCAGAACAAACTATGACAATTAATTGAAAAAGCAAGAGGTCCAGGGGTTTTAGATAAATAAAGACTGAATTTAATTTAATATCGCACATATAACTATAAAACTTAGGCCATCCTATGGTTTGTGTGACGTAAATGACCTATAAATATACATAATATTTTTAAAAACAAACTCGTGTGCCCATAATAAACTTCAAACGTAAACAACATCTATAGCGGAAATACTGTATATTAACAATTAATTGAATGTCACCTTCATTCACCATTCTGAAGGTTTAGAATGTTTCATATAATGGCACTTGTTTATTTTTATATTAGTTTTTAATGCACTTTTTTCTTTTTTAAACAATTCTATATATAAAAAAAAACTAATTACTTTTCCGTTCTATTTCTTTTCATTTTACTTTAAGTAATAAAAAACAATATTTACGCAGGTGGTCAAGCCTTTTAATACTTATAAATCGGGCAAACATGCATTCCGTACGTCTTTAATTAAGATCTGCAAAGTCACATTGGGTCTAGTCGGTCGATGCAACTTGTACAAAGGTTATGTCCTACAATCACGAACGACCTCACTAATTAATTAGTGATAAAATAGGAAGAGCAAGTATAGTTACATTTTACAACCCTTTTTCTCGGAAAGGCCTACGCGACTGCCAACAAACCTTGAGTAAAAGAGAGAATAAAGGTAAATAACGTACCATTAGGATGTTGCCTTCTTCTTATAGTAGTAAGAGATCCATATCCACCTTTTGGCAGGGATATTGATCTTGAAGGACACCTTGGAGGTAATTTTGGAGCAAGCGGCGGAGGCATCTCTAATGGTGGAGGCGGGTTTTTTTTCCTGTTTGACATAACGTTTAACATGGCGGGAGCGCTGAATTTCCTTTCGGCTTCTTTGCCTGGAGGTGACGTCAAAGTTGAAGCGGTATCGTGATCACTTTCCGAAAGATCTTTAATAGTACTACTAGAATAGAGCGACGTTTCTTCATCCTTCTCGTCAATTCTATCAACAGTCTCTTCGCTTTTACATTTATTCTTTTTACTTTTACCCGGTTTTCGTAACATGCTAAAAAAGTGGGTGGATTTTTTAGCTGGTTTCGCATGAGGAGTAGAAAATTCTTGTAGTTCCCCGTCAGGATTAATAGGCAGTACTTGCATAGGGTAATCGGTAGGATTTTGTACACTTTCCGGTGAGATAGGCGGTGCCATCATCATATATCTGTTAAACGAATTGAAATGTGTATATTTAAAAAGATAGTTAATTACTCTTTCTGCGTCTATAATTCTAGATTTGTATATTGTTCATACATATATATAGATACATACTGTATATGTATAATCTAACTATCTCTATTTTCTGTGTCTATCTTTCTTTATATCAAACTATCTATCTTTCTATCTATCCTCACTTTCAGAGTGTTTGCAAGACACCATTTCTCAACTATTTACTTCTTTTAAACTACGTAAATTATTTAATAAATAATGTTTTGTGTCTGAAAACTATTCCAATCACAACCTAATTAATACTGAAAATTACTCTAAAGGGATGATATAGAATGATAATTTTGCATTAGTATTCATCTTTAAAGACTTTGTTCTAATAATAGACTTAGGTTATTTGCTATAAATAATAAGACCTGCTATAAGGACAAATCTCAACATCTACCTGTTATCTGGTGAAGATTCCCTTTCTCTCTCCGGCTTCATGAGCAAATAACCATCGGACGAGGATACTGATTGACTTCGAGGGGCAGTACTTGCGGGGCAAATCATATAACCGTCCTTAACATTTGGATTCATAATCATATAATCATTTGGAACGAAATAGCTGTCAACGGCGTTATTTACAGGTTCTCTTCCATTGCGTTTCCGTCGAGCAGGTGAAACCGAAAGGGTTTCAGAAACGCTAGGTATGGACGTCGAATTTCCTGAGTCTAGTGACGAGCATTTAGAATGAATACCATCAGTTTCATCTGTCATTTCAGGTAGAGAATGAGATATTGGCGAAAGAGTTTTTACTGGAAGAGAACTTGGATGTTTACCATTATTACCACTTCCACAATCACTACGTTCTTCGCTGCTGCTATCAATGTTTATGTATTGATTGGCGCTTTCAATGCCTGTTTTGATATGAAAAAGAATAAAAGTAGAAATAGTCTAAGAATGGATGTGATACAATCTTAAAATATAATGTCCATATTCCTAAACAATCCTTTTCAATTTTATAACCAATACATATACCTTCAATTACAATAAACAGAATAATATTTCCTTTAGCTATCATCTTGCAAAGAAAAGACTAGAGAAAGAAGATATAAAGATTCCTAGTATTATACTACTCGACGGAACAAGCTATTCTATTAAATTCAATAAAAATTATGACAATTACCAAGAATAGGTAAAAGAGGTTGGAAAGTGGAGTATATTTTATACGTATATTATTTAATTATATATATATATATATATATATATTAATATAAACAGGAAATGTGTAAAATTTACAAGACCAAATATGCTTATGAGCATAAAATAAACTCAATAAAAAAAAACAGACCAAAAATACTGTTTAGTTTATTTGGCATGACGTCAACAAGACTATTGTATTGCTGAGGAAATAGTAGATTTGTCAAAACCCGTTAATATTAATATGCATTATGTATTTTTAGATAAGCCTGAATAAGTAAAAGAATAAAGAGTGACTAAAGGAGGACTTTCCCTGTAAACAAATATATAGTATGTTGTTATAAATAAATAAAAAAAAGTGAATATTCTTATAATATCTTTATTTTAAAGAAGAGGAAGGAGAAGAATAAGAAGAAGAAGAAGAAGAGAGGAAAGAAGAAGAAATAATGATTTTTATATTATTATACATTTGAGAGCTTGTAAATAAGCTTGTAAGTGTAAATTATATATATACTTTATACTATTTAGAGTATGTCTAAGACACGAAATACAAAACGATAAAATTTCCAATAATATTAAATAAATGTAAAAAATAATTATATATATACTGTATATATATGTATATATATATATATATATATATATATATATATATATATAATAATGCTATTTTCATCTCTATTTATCGTTTTTAAGTACAAAATCATACGTGGTATATAATTATTTCTCTCACCTTTAAATGATGACAAGACGGAGAAAAGAAGTGAGAAAATTTAATAAATTACGAAATATATAATAAATGTTATGTTATGTTATCTTTGAAATAATGATTAACTCAGCATTGAATAGTGAATCAGCAACAAAAAATAAAATATGCACTAACGCTCTTTCGTATTTAGTTTTATTAGTAGCAAATTGATAAAAATGTATTCATGTATAATTTTTAAATCTACTATTTCGGGATTTATGGATATATTGTTTCTCTATTTTCTTCATTGCCTAAGGTCTACGTAAAACAGTGTTTACCTAAATTTGTTGTTTCAAATAAATTGATAATTTAACGATAGAGGGCGAAAAGGCGTTTGAATATTTTGGAATTTGATTATATTACTACCCCCTAACCTAATTTCAATTTTTGCCTCTAGATTTTTTACAAGAGGTGAATGAAATGAAAAGAGAGGCACACTTACCGGAATCACTTGGTGTCCTAGAGATGGCGCTAGCTGAAGATATTATTTTATTGATATCTTTAACGTTGAAATTCTCGCTATCTCCGCATTTCTTCAGCCATTCAACAACATCGCCACATACGTTCTCGTAGCACTTAGTTTTAGGGCAATAAGTTTCTAATTGTTCACAAGTTAAAGGCACATTCTGATAAACACTTTTCTTGACACGAGGGGAAGCGGTTGGAACTGGCGGAGCAGGTCTTCGCTTTAACTTACTCCTGCTGGTATATTCTACAAGAGGTAGAGGTTTATTAGGTTGACTTTTAAGAATGCGATGGAGATCTGGTAAAGATTTGGGTTTAAAATTATTTTCCTTGTTGTCTGTTGAGACCAATGGTTCGGAAAAGCACGCTTTAGAGTAAATAGGAGATGCTTCGTAAGCGAAGGGTAAACGTTTATCTATCCTAAAACGATCGAGACCTTCGTCACTTCTTACTATCTTTTGCCTCATCCATGTTGATATAGATTTCTTTTTCAAACTTTTCATTTTGGATACAGTTTGTTCAATAGTACTCGAATGAAGGGAACTGCGTCTACTTGATTTCGTTTCATCAATTGAACTAACACTCTGATCAAAACCCTTTTTCGAGTTCTTCTTTTTAGGCAATGGTAAAGTCTTAGAGAGGGCATGCATAAGTCTTGGTGACATGTCGGACGATGGTTCAAGTTCTTCTCCTAAAAAATAATGAGTTGTATCGTCTGAAAAACTTCGATGGTGTACTGGAACGCTTTCCGAATCCGAATCAATCGTAAAATGAGAAGAAGTTTTTGGCGATGACGTACGAAATCCTCCAGTTTCCTTCTCAGAACATTCCAAAACACTTTCCAGCTGAACAGACAGATAATCCACGTCAGCGTGTACTTCGAGATCGTATTCAGAACTTAATTCAGCCGGTCTGTCCGATTGACGAAACGAAACGGTAGGACCTATCGGCAGTAAAAAGAGAAATTATGGTATTTCTTCCAAGTAAATAGAGCGAAACGAAGAAATTACAAAATAATTTCTCTGGGCCTATAAAACCTATATCTTGAGGTGTTTTTTATCAATGATATTATACTAGCAAGTACAAAAACACATACTTCTAGCTTTTATATACAATTCCACTTGCTATTCTACACAGTAAAGTAAATAATAAAAAATAAACAAAATATTTTACAAACCGAAAGAATAACGACTGTTTTGCTCAGGTAGGGAGCACGCAGAAGGCGAAATAGGTGTGGGTGGCGGTGAATTGAGCGTTGGCGAAGAGACGTTGAAAGAACGGTGTCGACGATTGTTGGAAACCTGCCGGCTATTTCCTGTAAAAAACAAGTACGTAAATTAGTAGTCGATTCATAAAATGGCAATAGAGAAAAGAAGCGCGTGTCAACTGGTCGAGCGACAACAGGCATCCCGCTGACCTGCTACCTTTTTTTCTTAATTATTCTTTATTCCTTTTCGTTGACGGGACAAGTTGATATTTAATTAAAAGAGAAACTTACTCTTCGTACTCGGAAACCGCCTTTGGCAATGGACCTTTCCTTCGATAACTTGAGTGAAATATGACGTAATTCGTGATGCGTCGTTTGTTGAAAGTTGAAAGATAGCTTCGCCTGTTAAAAAAATAGTTTATATAAAATAATTACTATATCAATGAATATTCATTATTTTCCGCAATCGTTATTAAAGTTATACAAAAAAAGTATAGTATTAAAGTAGAAAACAGCCAAGTACGATCAACAGGAACTACTTATCTTATATAATGTTCAAACTCCTTTTAGTATTACGTAATTTTGGCTACTTGTTTTAATAGGTTTATTGAAAATAGCGTTAAAAACAATACTTACCGATCGAACACCTGGATCCTGTATGAAAGACGAAATAATCACCGTGCGGAGAAGGAACACCAAAGCGTCTTATTTGCGAAAGTTTAAATTGTCCAAGTAATGTGGCTGGTTGGTGGACGGTTGTCAATGCAAATTTATCTCCGTTTATATACAATTTAACTGAGATATTTATTGGAATCTTTTTTAACGATTGAGTTAAAATGGAGGAAGACGTCGGTTTTACGTTGACTAGTTTAAGGTTACTAAAACTTTTTTCTATTTTTTTGTTTTTTAAAAAAAAAAACACATTAAACGTAAATCATATAAAATAAATTGTATAATTAATATATTACTAACCAGCTCCTAAATTACTTCTGATTGAAACTTGCCACTGTATAAGAATTTCGGCATTTGGGAAAGCAAGTAAAATTGCTTCTTTCCTATTGCCGCAAATAATTGCAATGACGTTTGCTTCTTTGTCCAATTCAAATCCCGAATCGAGACCAAAGAAGTCAACCAACAAATAAACTTCTTCTTCTTTCGCTATACAATTGCTGTCTCCTTGTTTTTTGTATCGATATAATAATAGTTGATCTGTACCGAGATATAAAAATCAAGTTATATGAAAACTTCTTTACAATTAGATTGCACTCTTCAAAACAGGTACTTCCTATTCAAATACATAGGCCCATACTTGAAAATGTATGACTGTTTACTTTTGTTACATCTTCCCTATACATTTGCGAAGGTTAAAGGAAGTAGGGGAATAGGGGTAGAGTGAGAATGGGAATGAGAAAAACAGTAAAGAACCGGAGAAAAGCACATGTACAAGGTCGAACAAAATGATACTTCTTTATAAATGAGTGAAAAATAGAAAAATAGAAAAATATCAATTTTAATACCTAACTGACAATTACTTTCACTTCACTGTTTAAAATACAAAAGACGAATGAACAGGCTTCAAGATCACCTTACCGAATAATAGAAACGATAGCCTTGAATCTTTTTTTTTTTCTGTTACTCAAAAGATAAGAATCTCAATCTCGGTTATCTACTTAAAATGTCATTGATCCAAAACTCCAAAAAATGATAAATTATACGTTTCTCTTTCTACGATAAGAATAAGTCTACATTGGAAGGAAGAAATGACGTAAAAAGAAAACAAAAAAATTAAGGAATATCATAAACTTTAAACTATAATGAAACAGTTTTATTATCTCTCAAATTATTAAAATTAGTTATTATGTAAAATACTATTTACATAGGCCTATAGTTTTATTTTCTTCCCTCTTTCCAGAAACAGAAAGAGGATTGATGAACAATTTTATAGAGGACAGTTTTAATTTAGCTTTCATTCAACCCAATGAACGTAGTTGAAAGTAATTATAGACCGGTACGACCGGTATTTGTCAATTATAAACGGCAGCCTTGTGACATAATTCAAGTCAAAGCTAAATACTGCACAAAGTCCCTCTAATTGCTTCTAAGTCGAGCATTCCGTTTTATTAATTATGGCGTAACCTTAATCGCTTCCAATTAACGAATTTTGGTTGAATAGTCGGAAAGTTTCGTGAGAAACCTATAATTATAACATCAAAAAGTCTCTATTCATAACACCACATAGAAAGATAACGGATTGCGATAAGGATGAAAAATGGTAAAGAAAAATAAAAGAGTAATTATGAACAATTTTATAAAACCTACTTCTCGAATCTCATAATATACTTATCGGCTGATAAGGCAGGCACGTTTTAAAAAAAATGACAAAAGAAAAGAGGGAGAGAAAGCTAAGTAAACTACTCTTAAATATCATTCTACTGAAGAGTAGCGAAATACTTAAACACACGCGTTGCATTTAAAAACTAATTTATCACATCCCTACCTCCACAAACGGGAAATTGAACGATTTTCAATTGATAGTCTTTAAATTTTTTACGAATTCCTTATTTAAGAGAAAATTTCGTATCGGTTTCTTGTGTTTTGGCGGAGGATAAGGCAAAATAGTTGGGGGCCAGAGAGGGGAGGGACTGAGGGTTTTTATAGGGAAAGTTTAATCTGTCTAATCATTAATTAAAGCTTGCGCTACGATCCGTAAGGGATAATGAGCTTAGACCATAAACAATTAATACAGCGTTTGAGATCAAAGAACACCTTTTCCGATTAAAATACTTTTTATTCATCATTTTTTCCGAACGCTTAAGCCCTACTTGAACTTTGCTTGAACAGTTTTACAATTGAACGGATCGAGATGCTCCAAAGCGTCTTCAATAACTGTATTAAACTAGAGAATTTACGAATGACCAGTTGAAAACAATCTTTTACTTGAACCATAAAATATGTTCTTTTCTCACCCATATTCCCTTGGGGTAGTATTCAAGACTAATAACTTAGCTGTTATAAAGAAAAGAGATCCGATATAAACCTGTCTAAGATTTCACAATGATTGTTTTCTTGATTATTTCATTGTCACCCTGATTTTATCATTTAATAAAAAAAAAATAATTTAAAAAAAAAAGAAGCAAGTTGCAAAATTTCGCTTTTCTTCTCTTTTTATTTATTATTGAATTAACCTAGTTTACAAAATAACGCACCGAGATATATATATGTCAATAAAGAGACAATATATTCATATTTAAGTATAAAATATTATATTAATAGATAATTCCTTCCTTTGAAAAATAGAAACAATTTGCATAACCTTAAAAAAGTGTATGTAAAGTTTCTAATTTTTAGTTCTTTTCTTTAAAATCGTGCAAGTTCACATACACTGGAATATTTGTTAAGCACTAGTTGAACAATAAATATATTTTTTCTCGTAAAATACGTCGTCTGTTCTGTCAATCACTTTCCCCCTATTTCTTTTTCTCCCTCTCCACCTTTCCAACATTTACATTCCACCCTTTTTTTTATTGTGTTCAAAAAAAAGTAACCGAGTTTTCTTGTTTGATTAATAAGATAAATAAGAGGGAGTAGGGGAAAGGATAAAACGGAGAGAGAATTATAATGGCTAAGATGTGTAAAGTATAGCATGAGGATAGTCCTTCTAAGACTTTCATCTATTCTCTTTTTTCAATTCTTTTTTTAACTAAGGCGAAGACCTTTTAAAACTATGTACTTGAACTTTGCAAATCTTCTTTCATCAGAAGTAGGTAGGTCACCCATTTATATAAAAATATATGTTGTGCAAAAGGAACAAATAGAATGTAGAGAAAATATTTCAGATCGTAGGAGGCCTTTTCTTTCCTACGCTTGCGTCTAGGTTGCCGATAATCAACGAACCATCAAAAAATAAACGCCTTCAGGGTGTAGAAAATCGAAAACGCATAATAATAAGCCCATTGTCGTCAGTCAGTGTCAACTATACGCCAAATTACTTCATGCATATACAATTCGAAAAAAAAATCCACCCATCGGCTATTTAGACCTAAACAATTCTCCAATTAAAAATGCATTTTTCTTAGTAAACCGTGTTGACAAGTTGTAAAAATGTAGAAACAATTTTAGGGTCGGAAAACGATGGGTAGTCATCTTGATTCTTATCTCTAGACGCTAAAAGAAATTTTTCCGTTGAGGCCTATAAACACCTTTTAACCCTTGTCCCTTGTGATAACTACAGGAGTTCTAACGGGCCTACACATACAACACTCCTCTCCCCTATGTTTATAGGCGTTAACTAGCGGGGAAACAGAGAATTTCACATCTAACTGCGAAAACGACCTAACGTAACGCCTCATCAGTTGTATGTAGAAAGGATGAAAGGGACGCCGACAAGTCGGAGTTCAACCTTTAACGCGGCCTATAAGGTATTAAATTTTTTTTAATTCTATTACAAGCTTTTTTGAAAAAATAAAAAAGGAACGACCGTTAAATCGTCCAGGCCAGACTTTGGAATAGAAAATTTAACTAGATAAACAAAGTTTTAAAG
This sequence comes from Dimorphilus gyrociliatus, assembly GCA_904063045.1. Lineage (NCBI taxonomy): Eukaryota > Metazoa > Annelida > Polychaeta > Dinophilidae > Dimorphilus > Dimorphilus gyrociliatus. Next base: position 828,765 of record CAJFCJ010000003.1, read on the forward strand.
ATAAAGAGAATTGAGCGTTAAGCCTTTATCCAAAAAAAATAAACCACACTGATAGAGGATACATTTACAAGTTTATAAATATTCAAAATAACAAGATTCAATTCATGCGTCTTCTAATATAAAATGACTACGAGATGATAATTTCCAACTATTTGGTGTAATTAATGCCAAAGTTCAACCGAGTATGAAAATTAATGTTTATATATATGCCATCATATACATATATATATAATAAATAAATAATACAATTCATATTGAACAACTGACTTTTTTTAAAGATAAAAGTAGACTGCTAATCGCTGTTTAAATAGATTCAAACAATTATCCTAGTTAAGTACATATTTGAATAATATATATATATATATATATACATAAATGGAAGAACAGGAAAAAATTTATAGTCCTATTTATATATATATATATCCATTATGTGACATCAACAATAAATAATAACCTAACCTCTTTCTTTCCGTTAATCGACTGGTTCAAACAATAAATCACAAAATGAGAAAAAGAGTAAAGTATGAAAAAAATTTCAATTGAATTTTACTCTGCTTCATTCAATTTCGGAATAGGAAATGAAGTAGAAATCCGGGAGGCGACACTATGCGAAACAAGTCAAAACAACGCAAGTGCATTTGGACGTCTAGAACGACCTAAAAAGCATCCTTCAAAACGTTTTTTTCCCGTTGTATTTAAATTGAACAGGGATTGGCTAAAATCTTTTCCATTCATTTTTATTGTTTTTTTAGAAAGGATAAATATATAGGATAAAGGTTACATTCAATCTTAAAGAGGATGGTATAATTACATTTAATTAATTAATTCTTAACTTTAAAAGATATTAAAAGCCGATAGTTTTCTTTGAAAAAGAACGCTTCTCTTTTTTCCTTAGCTTTACTTTTAAACAAAAGGTTAGTTGTATGCAATTTTTTGTCGCTCCTCTTTTTATTAGTTTTGCACAACCGTATGCGTAATTTCATTATGATAGTGTTTACAACTATTTGCGTGTGTAAACAAGAAAATTATCTTCTCTCTCCTTCTCGCTTTAATACTCTTTACTAAAACTAATTTTTTTTTCAAAAACCAGTTCAAACATTTACCCTACAAATAAAAGCGTCTAAAACGTCCACTCTACAAAATCCGTCACTTAATCTTGTGTATACAATACATTTAACCATGGTGAGAAAATGTTTTTCAAGTATATTTTAATAGTAAAATACGTTTAAAGTGGATCAAAAGAGAAGGAAGTATAAGAAAGCAGAATGAATCAATTAAATGATAATTATTAATAAAAGCCATTCAGCATAACGTCAACAAGACAATATTTTAATGGCCATTTAGGGAAATTATACTATGTTTGACGGGGTTTTATTATATTTAAGAGAGAGGAAGAGAGAGTAGAGTAGAGGAAAGCGCATTGGCTATTCATCGGGTTTTTATTTAAAATTTTGATAAATACATAATTTCAACTTTTCTTTTTTCAGCCTTTTTCAAGTTCCGTATCAATATTATATAGCTTTTCTTGCTATGTGTGTTTCTCCTTCCTCCTTCTTTTTTTCTTTCTCTCCCCCTCCTCTCTCTCTCTCTCTCTCTCTTTTCTTTCTATCTTTGTTTACATGTTTTGGCAAGTATTATACGCCATTCTAATATTTTGTATATATATATATATATATTAATATTTTTTTCACAGTCTGTTAAAACAAATAAATAGACTTTAATTTGAAAATAAGAATTCTTATTCAGCTAAATAATTTTCTTATCAAAATTTTGAATTATTTCGTTGAAAGCCACTCGGTGCAGCTCTATATATAAATAAAGGTCATAAATTACTCTTAACGTATCAGACAGAAATACAGGAAAAGTATAGTTGTTAAACAGGTTCACTGAGTCTATGAACAAACGTTTCCATGATTCCTAGATATCTGGGTCAGATGTTAATACAAACACGTTAACTACTTAGGATGTATCATAGCCTCTTTTCGCACTTTCAGTCTATAACTCACAAACAACTCTTATGAGTAAGAGAACACCCGTAAGGAGGTTTTCGAAAGCGCCATCTACTGGAACCTTATAAAGATATTGTTTAAATCCACAGTCATATTAGGTAGAGCAAAATCGATGATTAAGCCACAAAAAATCAGACAGAACGAAGAAATAAGGGGAATAGCAGTTAGAAATCATAAAGGACTGTAAAGGAATTTTTGATTATAAATCAAAAATATCTGAAATATTTCAAGAATACTATTAATAACTTTTCAAAATAAAATTTAATATTAATGCCTTAGTCACAAAAAAACTCCACGACAAAAGTAAACATTGAATAATTCATTATTATTATGAAAATTTAAAACTAAAATGCTGATAAAAACTAAACATAGAAAATGAGAGAGAGATAAATTTGACCTTTAAACATTAAAAGAATAAGAAATAAGAAGAGAGGAGAAGAAGTAAAAAAAAAACGACTAAATATAATTAAAGAAAAAAAATGACAGTTTTAAAAATAGAAAACAATTGAATTTATTTTTTATTTGTTTTTATGTTTGTTTTTTATGTTTGGACTTTAATTTCATGTAGAAATCTTGATTTTTTACTTTTAAAATATACTATTTCAATAGTAAACTATAAACATAACCTTATATATATATATATAAATCTTATAAACATACTGTTCTATATGTAAAAATATCCTTTATATATTTATTTATATATTGATTTTATGTAACATACTTAAAGGTTGATTAAATTTAAAATACATAAACGAAGATCATATGAAAATGTCCAGGCACCTAAAAAGTAAAGGTGAAATATTCTGTTAATCACCTTATCGAAACTTAAAAAAAAAAAAATTCCAATCATTGTTAACGGTTACAGCAGGCTAGAACAGGTTCTAACCAATTTGCTAAATACATATAAATATATATACAAATATATATTTATATATACAGCATACATATTTAAATATATACCATATATATTCAAATATCATAATACACAAAAAAATATGAGAAAACCGCAAAATATTTTTTCCTATTCTGAATGTTCAGAACAAACAGCAAGACGTAAATTTATGGGCAAATTGCCAAACACTTTCATACAGATTTATTATCGATTGGGTAGAGAATTGAGTTGTCTTGAACGTGTTTGTTGTTTGAGAAAAAAACACAAGCTTACGAGGAGTGCGTGAGAAGATAGAAGAAAACACTGACATTTTTCTTTTTCTCTTCTTCCTCAATAAATCTTTGACTTCTACGTTACAGCATATATATATCGCACACAGTATATATGCATAAAGACCTTTTATTACTTTCTTTTATTGTTTACTAAATGAAGTATACGAAATAATTTTATTTCATTTTTGAAAGGCCTATGAAAAGGGATTAGGATAAATAAATAAAAGACTGATAATTAAGATAAGCAGTTGTTAGTATTGAAGCGCTTAATGAAGGCTCTGAGGAAGAAAATTCTTAAACGTGCCAACTTTTGTCGATTAAAATGTAAATCAGTCATCAATCTCTATCTCTCTCCCTCTCACTCTCGCTCGCTTTCTCCCTCTCTAAACTTCCTACTCACCACTTCTCTATATATCCATATATTCTATTTTTAAACCTTTCCAGGAGACTGACTAATTTTTTTTTAGCACTAAGAATTGTAATCGAACAACGAAAACAAGCAAGTGGTATTTTATCTCGAGGAAAACCGCAAAAGGACTGAAAAAAATTCAAGTTCATATCGATAACATAGTAAACCAAGGGAGAGTTAACTAGGAAAATGATAAAAGAGATTGAAAAGAAAAAACAGTATTATTTCATTCGAAAATCTGAGATTCGAAAAAAAAAATCACCACTTCTATAAACAAAGTATTTTACTTCTGTCAAAGTTATCTAATCTGTACTATGTACATATTACGTAACAATAACAAGCTAAATATTATAAAATTACGAATTGAACGTTAATTAAGGTCAGGATACAGAATAATATTATTGTAAATAATAATTTCTACTGAATATTCAACCGTCCTGTAGATGTCGCCAGAAATATTTTTTTTTTATTTTTTATGAGCCTGAGAAAAAGGTTGGGCAATTGTTTCATCGTTTTTATTACAACTGAACAAAAGATCATGCATTGCTTCAGGTAAAAGCGGTTAAAGCACGTCCGCTAAATATAGTTAGGGCTAATACAAAAAAGAAGGGAGCGTTCCGAAGTATGGTTACGAATTCCTTTGTGGTATTGAAGAATTTTTAAATATTTGAGATAAATAACTGTTGTTTTCACATCGAAAAGTGAACTTTTGCTTTGTTTCTCAGAGGTTAATGACCTTAAAAATGTTAACATTTTCTTTCTCTAATTATAATCCTCCTACACCCTCCCACCGAATATATACATAGACACGATGAAAATAACATAACGCCTACAACTAACGGTAATTTCATTAATTCATTAGGAAAAACATGTTTACAAACCAGGACAAATCAAAAACGTTAAAAAACAAACCATACTACGAGAGTGAAATGAAATTAAGAAAAAAAGCTACCCCCTTCTCTTAAAACACTTTTTCCCCTTATCGAACTTTCACCGAAAAGATATCAATTATCGTCAGTTTGTCGTGACAAACTCTCGTTCGTCTGTAATGTCCGTGTGTCCAACATACATATGCTATATATATATATATACATATATATTAGTATATATGTACATATGTGGACAATACGTAGAAGTTTTTCTCCTAAAATATAATGGATCATTCAATGGTCAGATATAAGGCAGGCGGTTTTTTAAAATTTGAGACACTCGACATTCCTAAACTTTTCTAGGCACTTAATCTGTTAATCCATATATAAGAAAACTGTTACTCTATAAGAAATAGCAATAGGCTACTCCTATTAATTAACTTGCATATTTATATCTACTAAAATAATCTTTCTAGGCACAGTATTTACATACAAGATAACGCGAATAAAAGTAGGCCTTACAGAAATCCTTTGTTCACTTTTACGTATAACAGACAACTATTCATATTGGAACGGCCGAAATTCCCCTTATAAAAAGAAATAAATAGCAGGGACACTTTTCCTTTCAATTTTTAAGCTTTGTTTTGGAAATATAACTTTTTACCCTAAGAAAATTCCCAGGGTTGCCGTGACGCCCTTGTCCAGGGCGTGCTCGCGTTTATCCAGGGTCGTGTTATTATGTTTATTATCTTAAGTAAAGACTTTTTGTAAAGCCTTTTTTACTTCTTATTTCAACGATAAATAGAAATTGTCTAACAATTCTTGACCGACAAACAAGTACAAAGTTAGCTCAATAAAAAATTACGTAAACTTACCACTGAGAGGTGATAACTTCTTAATAACAACATAACGATTCTTCCACTATTAGTGAATAACAAAATTAAGACATATTAAAGTTGTTTTCAATATGTTTACCTTTTTTCCATTCCGTATTTTTATATAATCCTGTAAAATGTTCACTTTACTATCTACACTACCGTTTTCAGCCATCGTTTACTTAGGCTTGTCCTGCGCTTAATTCTCCAAGCGAGCTGATTGGTTGAAAGTTTTCAATTATTTTTTATCAGTATATTTTTCAATAATTTTTGCATTTATTTAATACATTTAATTTTATATTTTATTTATGATAATTAAATAATAAATTTATTTAACGAAAAGAAAAATATATGCGGTATAAATATCGGTAGCTGATTGGTCAGTAAAAATACTGGAGGACATTTTTGAACTGGAAAATAATAGTTATTGTTTTATGTTGTTATACAGTGATTTTAATTCTTAATTTATCATTTTAAGAATCATCAAGAACTTAACAAAATATTATTGGGTTTTTAAATTGCATTAAAGGTCTGAAAAGCAAGAAATTGTATTATTGTTTACTTTTCATCCGTTTACCGCGTTTTTTTAAAATTTTCAGGAAAATAAAACATATTGAAAATGAGCCACTATTCGGCTTTAAAGGGATATTATCATGTCAGGGAAACTATTGGATCCGGTTTGTCAAATTTATAATTTGTAAAATAACAGTTATTATAATAATTTCTTCCGTAGGCGGTTTTGCTAAGGTCAAATTAGCCTACCATAATTTAACAGGCGATAAAGTGGCAATTAAAATTATGGATAAACGACAACTAGGAGTATGAATATAATATTTATTGTGAATAAATTTACATAAATTTTAAATGACTATAGGAAGATTTGCCAAGAGTAAGAACAGAGATAGATGCCATGAAAGTTCTAAGCCAACAACATATTTGCAAGTTGTATCAAGTTATTGAAACTGAAGAAAAGTTTTTTATGATTCTAGAAGTAAATTCTAAAATAGATTTTCACAGAAAAATGATAATTTTTCCTTTGCAAGACAATCTTTTTAAAAGAGAATTTTAACAATTTACGTTTTAGTATTGTCCTGGAGGAGAACTCTTTGATTATATTGTTGCAAAAGATAGACTTTTAGAGGAAGAAGCTCGAGGATTCTTTCGACAAATTGCATCTGCAGTTGCCTATATTCATGACAAAGGCTACGCTCATCGTGATTTAAAACCTGTAAGGAGAAAAATGAGAAGAGAGAGAGTTTTAAATTATTATACTTTTAATATTCTCTACAGGAAAATTTACTATTAGATGAGGATCAACATTTAAAAATGATCGACTTTGGTTTATGTGCAAAACCACAGGTATGAAAGCGAAACATTCTATCCAATATTCTTTACAATTTATGGAAGTTAACAACCTACTTTCTTTCACTAGGGTGGCATGCAAAGACATTTAGCAACATGTTGCGGAAGTCCAGCTTACGCTGCACCAGAGCTTGTCGCTGGACAGGAATATTTAGGCAGCGAAGTATGTTTACTTTCAATAAATATTAACGATCTATTATATAACTGTATGCATTGAATTTAGGCTGATGTCTGGAGCATGGGTGTACTCTTATACGCCCTTTTATGCGGTTTTCTACCGTTTGATGATGATAATATAGCAAATTTGTACAAGAAAATACAGGTAGGTTAACATTCATCCGAGGAATATATCGCATATGCGATAAATTAGACTATTTACTTATGCATAACCACGAGTAATAATTAGTATATAATCTTTTAAATAGATCGCTCAACCAATCTTCTCGAAAAGATTGTATTTTTTTTTATTATAGTATTTATAATGCAAAGAATTAACTGCGTCGTAAAAATTTTAGCCTAAATAGACTTTCTTCTTTTAACTTTATGGGCAAAATTATGATTCAAATGTAATCTATTCGTTTATTTTCTTTTCTAAAGTCTGGAAAATACGACGTTCCTAAATGGTTGACGAGGGAAAGTGTTAAATTACTAGACGATCTTTTACAAGTTGATCCAAAGAAGCGAATACCAATAAAGCATTTACTTTGTCATCCTTGGTTATTAACTGGTTATGATGTGCCAGTTTCTTTCAAGCCGAAACATAAGGTATAAAACAAATGAAAGTATTATTTACTGAATAGGGTTAAAAGGTTAACAATATCTGTTGAAGTATATTTCCAGTACGGTTCTCTCTCCGTTAGATATTTTTTTCCTAGTCGTTCTTAGATAATAATAGAAAAAAAAACAAAAAAAAGAGAACAAGTCATAACGAGTTTAGCAAGGCAAAACTTGTTTTAATAGAATCAAACTTAACAAAATGTTATAACCTTTTATTTATCATAAGAAAAACAAGAAATGCGTAATTTTCTTTTTGTAGTAATATTTTCCGGCTGGTAAAGTTGGTTAATCTTTAACTATCCTTGAGAATATTTCACCCACGAACTTGAAACGACCTTGGTATAGAGTAGCTAGTCCGTATTATCTGGGAAATAAATTGTAATAGCTCTTTCTTCCCCTATTTATATTTTATTTCCGCTTCTAAGCCTTTACCAAATCCTCTTCCTTTCTAATTCAATTGGTAGTAAAGAAACCGAAAGAATATAAAAAGGCATAACAAAATAAATATTAATAATAAATCTAATTGATTAAATGAATAGATAATTTATTGAAAAGAAGAGAGTAATGATAGAGTCATTGTATAAATTGAAATCAAAGAAGAAAAAAAACAAATCCTATCTGAGAACGTATTATATATATAAATTTATATCAAAATTGTAGAAATGAATAATCCTTAGAGAGATTAGATTGTTAAAGAAGAAAAATTCCTTTTATATTTAATGGCTGAAAATAATAAGAATTAGCAATTTAATCAGTAAATTTTATAGTAAATATAGAAAAAATATTATTCAATACTTTCATTTTTTTTATTCATCCGTATATTTATAGGCTTAAATATATATTTATTTATTTATATATATATATATATATATATATATGTATATATATATATATAACAGAAACGTTACATCGATGAAGATTGTTTAACTGAATTATCTGTATTCTATAATCGGAGACGAGAGGATTTGAAAAGAGAAATAAATGAGGTGATAATAAGTGAAAATCTGTTTTTTATTTGAACTATATTAACTAATAGTTGGGATTTTGTTTTCTATGTTTAAACTTTTATATAAGTCTTACTCTCTTATTTTAGTGGAATTATGACTATTTGACTGCAACCTATTTGTTGCTTTTAAATAGAAAGCATAAGAAGCGTCCCATTAGACTGATTTCTCAACATAGACTTCTCGATAACTCTCGATGTAATCCGGTATATATTGAAATAATTAGATAATTACATATTAATACTACATACAAATACATTAATAAAACTCTTAATTCTATTAAGGAAACTCCTGTTTTTGAAAATTCTGGACATGATCTATTCAAGCAGCCTGTAACTCCTTCTACTCTCACGAAAAGCAGTAGAAGGAAAGATAAGGAAAATGTTAATAGAACACCTAAGAATAGAAGACCTGTTACTGTTGGACAAAGTCCACCATTATCAACTAAGAAGAAAAAGCAATGTACACCACCAACATCCCAATATGGTCTAGATTTAATAGGAACACCTATGAGTATGTATATAAATGTTATTTAAAGCCGTAGAAATACTAGAATCGCTTAGCCATGTTTATAATCATTTTGAATTATTTACAAAACAAACGTTGATTACGATAGTATTTTGTTTTGAGTACTTGTTGACCGAAAATGATAAATGCTATTATAAGATAAAGAAAAAAGCAGAATGAAAAATAATTCATAGTTACATAATGTTGTTTAAAATAACTGATTAATTATATTTAATCTTTAAAAATCTGTTTAAAGACAAAATAAGTGTTTGTTGATAATGTAATAAGAGAATCCTGAACCAATTTTAGGATGATCTGATATAGAAAGAGGGAGAGAGAGAGAGAGAGTTGTTGTTGAGACTGATTTTTAAGTAAATGTGCTTATATATTTCATACGATATCTTAGATTTTGGGTTAGATTGCTCATGGATCATCTTGCCCTTTGTATACGAGTAAAGTGAAGTGTTACTAAAAAAGAAATATTTTTACAGCTCCCATGTCAAAGCAAGAAATAGAAACTCGAGTTTTTAACCAAACTCTATCACCTTCAAGAAGTATGGATTCCCAATTAAATAATCTAAGCGTAAATATGGCTTTGCAAACTCCAGTTAGCGCTAAAGAGAGGTTTGTTAAAAAATTTCGTTTTATCATTATCATTGGAATTAGAATATATAGATATATTCTGTTAATAAAAAAGGTCACCATTGTTAATAGACTATTTGAAAAGAGGAAATAAAGGATTATCATTAGTTAATTACATCATCTGGGAAAAAAGAAATCATTTAAATTGTATAGCTATATATACTTATACGTGTATAGTAATTGAGATAATCAATTATGTTAGTTAATTTATTTATCGTTATAATTAAACTTATTGGCTATAATTGACTATAATAGGAATTCACCACGACGAAAAGCTGGTAAATCTCCATTAGAGCAAAATCAGTGAGTTCTATACGAATATATAGATATATAGATATATATAGATAGATTTTTGCTTTAACCTGCTGAAAGATTTTTCCTTGTTTGATTGCATGAAATGGCGATTATAGGCCTAAATCATTCTTTTCCTCTATTTTGTTACAATTTTCTTGGTATATTGAATGTAAATTGAATAATTCGACTATTGAAAGAAGGTGCGAAAAAGCAGTTGTTTATATTACCTAAAGCCAGTTATCTATAATCAAAAATCAATTTAGCTTTTGTAATAAGTCGTTGAGAGTGGTTGCAAAAAAACAAAAAAGAAAAAGAGCTATTATTTTTAATGGTTCATTAGATCTCTACTTAAAAAATTTATAATGTTATTATTAAAGTAAACCTAAATAGGAATGAGAAAATTTTTTTCTATTACTTTGTAGGTCAAATATACTAAGTTTCTCTGGAAAAAACCACCCAACAACGAGAAAATAGCCACCTTTTTCTCTCTTCACTTTTTGTTCCTTCGTTTTTTTCTTTGATTGAAAACAAATATTTTATATATATTTTTATTTATTTTATTCCTTTTTATCTCTTTAGGGAATGATTAATTACTAACTAGATTGACTTTTTATTGTTAATTTATTATGCATTTGAATGCATATCTGTGTATTATGTTCCGCTAATCAGCTTATGTGGATTATTTGCTACTTCAATTGCACGCACTAGTTGATCTTTTCTTTCTTAAATATTTCGATTTTCATTAAATTACTATTAAAGTACACCCCCTCCTTCCTACCTTTTGATTCTTTCCTCTTTTAGTTTTTCATTTTCAACGCCTACCTGAAAGATTACAAATAATAACTGTGTCTTTTTTTATGATTTAATTTATTATTTTTTCAATTTTAGTGGAAGTGGATCGATTGACACCGAACTCGATAGAATCCATATGTCAATTGGAACACCTAAAAGTCAAAAGAAATCTGTTCTTGGTTCAATTGAACGTGGTATTGATAGAATGATAACTATGTTAACACCTAAGAAACGACATCCTTCAAATTCAGATCAACCTAGAAAAGTTAAGGTACTAGATAAGTAAACAAACATATATATATGTATATAAAATATGTGAAAGGTCATTGACATTTTGACATTACTTTTAAGAATTCTTAAGAATCCACATTGTTCATTTTGAGCTCTTTAACTATTACTTGGAAATAAAAGATCTAAGTAATAATAATAATAATAATAATGATTGTTAAGGGAAGAATTAATGATCAATATGAACGAAAAAAGCATTTTTTTTTCGCTATAATGTCCGCATAACTCGCAATTATGTAATTAGAGATAATCACCAATTATATATAATCCATGTTCTTGAATAGTAAGCATTTTTTTTATTACTTCCATAGAAGAACATTATATTCATTTCCTGTACAAGTATATCAATGTGTATATATATATAAGTGGGTGTGTGCACGTGTGTATATGAAGATAAAGATATATATATATATATATATATATATATGATTTTTAAGTACTTGTTTCCTTTCCTAAAATTAATCATGCCAATGTTTTAATACCTACAACGTGGCGCCATCTGCTGTTTTCTGTTCAATATGTGTTTGTTTTTTGTTTTATATATATAGTATCATTTTATTTTTTTGGCAGGCTATCTACAATGTCTCTAACACGTGCCAACACAGCGCCGATGTTGTTTTGGAAAGACTTAAGACCGTTTTAAGAGAAAGGAATTTACCATATAAACAAATTGCGTATGACTATTTTTCTCAACTGTCATTTCATATTAATGGAACAATATATTTCTAATATTAATTATAGATGTTATACCCTACGATGTTCTATGGCTGATGATTGGGGCAAAGTTCAACTCGCTTTCAATTTGGAAGTCTGTCAGATACAGGTTATTAAGTCATTATTTTTTTAGATAAATTTTTTCCTTATTTTTTTTATGTACGCCATCTGGTGTGATAATATTTACTCTGTTGTTTTTTTTTTATTAACGCCAAGAAGTGCTTGATTAGCAGGCGTGCAGTTTATATATTTGAAATGTACAAGTTGTTATTTTTAAACAGAAAATGAATGTTGTGGGAGTTCTAAGAAAACGGGTCAAGGGTGATACCTGGCATTATAAAAGACTGTGCGAAGATATATTGAAAGCTGCTGAACTTTGAAAACACTTTTTTTTTAAAAGACAAATCTTTTTTAGAATTATTTCTCCTACTCTATTGATCCTACTACTCCCTCCCAGCCTCCCTGTCCTCCTCTTTTTTTGCCTTTTTTTTAACTATCATCTCCATTTGTAATTTATACAACTCACAGTTACCTTTTGTTATAAAAAAAACCTACACCAATTGAAAATTTGAAGCTCTTAGAGAGAGAATATTTAGTGAAAAATTTTGTTTTAAAGCTAAAAAAAAAAGAGTCTTTCTATTAGAGTGTCGAATATTTAAATACATTGATCTTATAACTAGTAAATATGCTTTTTTGTTTTCTTGGCGGTAGATGTCGCCACTTGTGTAGTTGCGAGTGACAAATAATAATTGGTACATTAATAACAATATTGGAGATTTGCAATGACGCTACCACCCAATCAGCAGTCGCCCTTTTCGAACTCGTAGCGGTAAGGGCCTTGGGAGAAGGTGTCGGAGGGTCAGCGATAGATTTCATACGCCAGTGCGCATCCTTCTTCTTTCCTTCGTCTAGATGAAAAGCCTTAATAACGACCCTCCAGAGATTCAAGCAAACTCGAGATAGACAGGTGCAATGTTTAAAAAATACTTTTCCAACTATATGAATAATGCCGGTCGTTAGACTTGAATAGACGAAACTTTCTCTCTCTATGCGACTGTCTATACTTTTCTCATTTCGCTTATGAATGATTATTAATGACTGCGAATAAAGTTGGCCGAAATTTCCGTGTAAATGTCCTAATTTCTTCAAGTTAGAGTGTGCACCTGGCTTTATAAGGACTCTTATATTCGAGTGCAACATAACTAAATAGGTAAGGCGACTGGCAAACAAAGGGAGTTGAAATAAAAGGAAGAGACTAGCTGAATAGTGTTTAGAAGCCTCGGGTACCATGACAAAACGGAAAGAGAAAGTGCAGTGAATTATTGAAAGTTGCGTCCGTTAAAGCGTCTATTGTATTATATTGCTCCTCGGCCGAAAACGTCATAAAATATGACTGAGACAGTGATCGAATGTTCATATTAGCGCACGTTGATGAGTTTGTATTCAACAAACACGTGCGCAAATAATTTTCAACGAGTCTTGCTAGTCTTTTAAGCTTTCTTAACTTTTATTCTATCTTAACTTATATGCCATCTATCGGTAGAATAGTGTTTTATTTGTCAAACCGATTAAGCATAAATGTATCTCTTGAAAGAATAGAGGAAGTAAAGTTTCTTTTATTGTTATTTTCTGTCGCTGTTTGTCCAACTACTCGGAAATCATACTCAACTGAGCCAGGTGCGTTCTATTGCAATGACAATTCCGTCAAGAAGGGAAGAATGGCTGCGGGTTAGCGTTCTTCTCTCTTTCTATGTCCGTGTGTCTGTTTCTATTACTTGTTCCTTTTACGCCAGATACTTATCTTGTAAATTTGACAGTGACGGGAAAAGAGTATGATTTATCCTGTGGATGGTCGTTCATTAACGTTCTAACGGTTAGATAATAATCGGTAATATGTTAACCTGGTCATGCGACTGGGCGTGAAGAGCTGGTCACGCCCCGCCGTCTGCCCCCCGATCTGAGTTTATAAAGTTAAGGGCCGACATGAAAGGGACAGCCGCCAAATTTTCACTGGGGCGTCTATTAGACGCTCCTTATTTCACGCTGATTTTGTTTGCTTATTAACAACTACGATAATGCAAATTGTAAAACGTAAAAAGCTTTTGTCGCGCAAATAACACGTCGATTTATTGTTGCCCTACAAAAAGGATTCTTTATTTATAAAATGTAATCCTCAACAGCTAATGTAACAAAATACATTTAAAACGTTTACAAGTGACGCCTTCTATACAACGTCTATAATATAAATTGTTTTCTTTTTCGCTTTTCTGCAGTATTTTTTCAAAAAATTTTCGGAGATTTATCAAACAAACAAACATTGAAAAGAGAAAAAGCGTAAAGTGACAAAAAAACAATTAAGCATTAAAGCCCTCTTTACCCTTTTAATATCTCTCCCTATGAATATAGGCTGAATCCGACCTTTGTTTATAAACTTTCACGCTGATTTCGTTAAATGAATAAGTTTATAAAACCGTGAAGGCTGGGAGATGAAAGAGACGCCGATTGAAATCACTCCATTAGACGCCTCCTTTATATCAAGTGCCCTATATGATTTGATCAACGTCAAAATATACTTGCATTTCTTTTCCAATAATGATTTAATGGCGGTCAGTTTTATCGCAAAATATGAGGGATAGATGCAGAGATAGATAGAGAAAGGGGGAGAGAGAAAAAGAGAAAAGTGAGCGAGAGAGACATTCGTTTCATTTCACGGCGGCTTGACTAACCTGTAGATTATTTATAAGTTGATTTTCGCGTGTAATTTAATGCGATTTTATAGAAAGAAGAATGATAGAGATTTTAATGAACATGTGTTCATCACATGTTACTCAATCCGAAAGACCTTTAAAAACATTACCTATTCGACCTTTTCCAGCTCTCATTCATACATTTTCAGGTCAGCCGTAACGGAGCTGGAGAAAGGAAGAGGTGAAGGGAAATTCAAATGATTGCGTATCAAAGAGTTTTTCCAAACTACTCGAAACATTTTAGGCAAGTAGATTTCTTGCGCATAACAGGCTTATTTTGGCATGAGATGGATTTTAGAGTGGACAGGCCAACTGGGGAAACGATGGGTGGTCGGTCATATTTTGCGTTTAGACTTTGTGCTTCGAATGGCATGAAACAAGCGAGACGTTCCAGAACGTTGCTGGAACATCTAACCGCTTCGTTTTATGCTTATTGACTATGACTCTGTGAGAAATTATTAGCTAACTAACTTCGTCGCGCTCCTAATTTGATTAGGGAGTTGTGTAATAGATTTTTTTTATTATTATTAATAAAGGAAAAGCTTTATCAAAGGAAAAATACCGTCCGACTCACACATAGAAACATATTCAATTTGTTTACGTAATAAATAATAAAACAATTTTTTTTTGTTATTTGTATTTATAAAAAGCTACTTTTTATTTTTTCTTGTTTTCCTTTTTTATTATTATTATTATACCTTATAATGCTATTCAATTGTCCTTTTTTCTCTATAGAAATCCTATTATAAACAATATACGATTCGCTAGCTTTTCATAAATGAACTTATATTTATATAATAACTTTGTTTCAATCTCTAATTTATATATATATATATATATATATATTGTATATGAATTTTTTATCTAAATCTTATTTCTATTTGTTATGAAGTTATTTTATATCCAAAAAGAAAAACACATCATTTATAACGTTGGTAAATTGCTTTTAAAACTTCCTGTCTGCAAGGGAACTAATGAACTCGTTGTTCATTCATCATCTTATATCCATTTTCACTTAGTCACGTTCCTTTCTCTATTTTTTTTTGTTATGTTTCAAACTATGTTGGCCTACTTTTATTTGTTTATTTATATGTTTTTCTATATTATTCTTTTAATCGGATTACAAACTAAACTTATCAAGATATAAAAGAGTAAAAAAATAATAATTTGACCTTTTTTGAAATCTTTCTAGCCTTTCGTTCATTCATTCCCTTACCCTCCTTTATTCTTTCTTTCTGCTTCTTCTTCTCTCTCTCTGCCTATGGTCATCTGTTTTTTTTCTCTTTTCCCGACGGCTATTAGTTGTTATTTTAATATCGTTTGAGTAAATTTGGGAAGAGAGACATCAAAAGACTTTTTTATGCCATTATTTCTTTTGGGCCTATAATCCTTATTATGTCCTATTTTCATCCTTTTAAGGTCTTTTCCGTTTCCCTTTCAAAATGTAGAAACGACTGGTTGTATATTTTCTCAGCAGGCCTATTTATCACAATAAATTTTAAAATTCAATTAAGCTAAATGCGTAAAAAACGAGGTAAGACCTTAAGAATTCTTTTTTTAGTAGATAAATAGAGGGGAGGATGAATAAAAGAGACCGAAATGGGAGGGATATATACCTTTATGTTACTAAGCGAGCCTATAAATTATCCGCTTAATGCAAATAGTATTACAGTTATAATTTATTAACGATATAAGGAGAAATATATAATTTAAAGGTGAAGGACGACGAGTACATACTATGCAAAATGACCAGATAAATTATTAAACCAATTACAATATATATACAAAAAGCTAAGCAAAATATTTTCAATTATAGTATACATAGTCCACTAAATTTCAGTTAATTATTCAAAAATTTTACTACTAGTGGCTAAAAGCTTATAATTATAAAGGTGTATTGTCTCTCTTCTATTTAAGAAGGACTTTTATTGCCATACTGCAATGAATTTATTAGTTGAAAGTACTTTAAAATAAAGAAGAAGGGACTAAATTGAATACTAAGCGATGTAGTAAAAAGACACTAAGATTTATTATTTATACTTAATTAAATATATTTTTGTATCTTTTAAGACCTAAGTAAATAGAAAAATTAGTAAAGGTTGATAAATGATTGAAGAACGTGCCGAACGGAGCGGAACCGGAAATATTGTGATCCATCATCGTTTCGAACATTTTCAAGTTCTGCTTGACCAGTCGATGACCAATGATGGAGCGTTCATGCATACACTAAAGCATTCTGGTGACAGACATGTTTTTCCATAGGGATTTCTCTTTTTAGACGACATGTGGCGTCGTTCTGCTCCCGCTTCTCACGTAACTTGCCTCCGTATTATAAATACAGTTTCATTTCCATTCTTTTCTTTTCTTCTCCTCCCCCCCTCCCCCTCTTCTTTCTCGAATACTTAGAATTTGTCATAGCATTAAATGCAAAAACGGATTATCTTACTTTTTCGTATTGCTCCTTTTTTTCCCTAAAAGTCATTTCTTTTAATGAAAAGCAAATGCAGACTAAATCAAAAGTACCTGTTTCCTATTTAACCAAGCGTTTCTTTACTTATTTTTCACTTACTCCTTCTATTATAGGCATTACTACAAAATAGTAGTCATACCAACAAATTGCTAATACGAATTGTACGTATCCTATTCATTAGGCATATAATAAGTGAGAATGCTATAAAAAAAAAGTGAACAAAAGAAAGGATGGAAAAGATATAAGACCATTTTAAATCTTTTGTTTACAACCGAGAAAATCAAGTGGAAAGCGTCTATTATTGCAGTGCACAGTGTGTAGATCCTTTTTAAAGCGTTCAATCGTGCTTAAAAGGGCAAATATATAGTTTATTGACTATATTCTATTATATGTTTTATATAGTAAATTAGTTTTATTTCCTTAATCTTTATACTTTTTACTTCTCTCTCTCTCTCTCAATTCTTCGACCATGTAATGAAAAGTATATAAAAACTCCTTTGATGAAGGATAAATGTCTATTACGTAATCACTTATTGTCCATCGCTCAATTAATCTCTTGCTGTTTTCATAAAAATTTTATACCAAATGGCTATAGGGGAATACCTAAGCGGTATATTCAAAAAACTTCCAATGATACGAATATTCTGAAAATTACGTAATAGGAGTTTATCATATATCCAATCTTGAATATTTTTAAACGAGTTTGATTTTTATCTTTATCGGCGTTTTTTTGAAGTAAAATTACAAATTTTCCTCTTTCTCCTTAAATAGATAATGAATATTCATGTGAATAGAAAAAATTTGCATATTTATTCAATTTATTAATCGTTTTTATAAGAGAGAAAAATTTTTTTAAAGCGGGGCGGCAACAATTCTTTTATGTTCTCTGACTTGAAAAAAAATTGCATTCTTTAGTTTCAACTTCTCGAAATACAAGAAGCTTTTAAAGGCTACAGATTTTGTTTAGGGCGTCCTCCATTGAACGCTCAAGAGAATAACCTCTTTTTTTTACGCTAACTGCTAACGACGTCGATGATCGTTAGAATAAATTTAGAGGCAATGAGGAAGAGAGAAAGAGACGGAAAAAATGTTGCTTTTTAAATGCCAATAGCTTTTAGTTCTCTTTCGTTTATTATTGATTGACCCTTTCTTATCTATGCTTTATCATTAACATCTTGAAACTTGAATTTGTAAATTTTTCCTTTCTAAATTATACAGCTATCATCTATCAAAGGGGAATTTGGAGAGTTTTTTACTAATGCAGGGGAAAGAGTTACCTTGATAACTTGAAAGGGTGAGAACTCGTCATTAAATTATGAAATATTAAAAAGCAGCTTCCATGAACAGCCATTGAACGTTAACCAACCAATTTAATTGATGTTTTCTTTTCAT
The DNA here is from genome assembly GCA_904063045.1 of Dimorphilus gyrociliatus. Lineage (NCBI taxonomy): Eukaryota > Metazoa > Annelida > Polychaeta > Dinophilidae > Dimorphilus > Dimorphilus gyrociliatus. The sequence goes on from CAJFCJ010000003.1 coordinate 847,080, forward strand.
GTAAGAGATTAATTCATTTTTATAGGTAAATATTTAATTAGTAGATAAGAATGAATTAAGTGTGCCGGAAGAGTTTGTTTGTAACATCACCTCGTCCACTAAGGTTTGTAAAATGTGTCAGTAACCGCTGACGCGCAACGGCAAGAGAAAAGAGAATATATTATATATTACACACTGAAGGGAAACAGATTCCGATGCTTATTTGGCTTTTGGAAGAACTAAGGAAATTGGATAGAAATTGAATATAAGATGCTTTAAAAAAGAAGGAAGTAGAAAGTAAAGGAAGTGATATCGTTTTACATACAAATTTCATAACGGGCGTGAACATTTTTTTCAAAGCCTCTATGCAATTTAGTTTGAAAAACGAGTAGCAAATTGTAAATTATTCAATGAAACGATGGAACATAATATCCCTTTTCCAGTCGATAAACTCCCCCTTTTCCTTTAAAGGCATAACAAAAGCACAATCGTGCAACTGCAGAAAATAGTCTGGCAAAAAAATAGGCGGATTAGTCACGCGGATGTTAGTTGCGTTTCGCATCGCCGATGTACAATGGCATTAGCCAATCAACTGTCGCGCTTCGCGGCACGTGACCAATCCTCGCGTGTTTCTAACACCTTATAACTTTCCGTTTTTATCACTGATTAAAGACGATAAAATCCGCTATTTATACATATATTTTTTACGATTATAAGATATTTATTTTAAAATCCTAAAAATCATTAAAATCTAAAATATAATTTCATTTATTCTTCCCTTTTTTAATGAAAAAAAAAAGATAAAAGCAAAAAAAAAATAAATAAGTTGATTAATCAACTTTGTAAATAAAAAAAGAACGAAAAGAAGTGAAAATATCGTGATTATTTAATTAATAGTTTATTTTTCCTTAAACTTTTGAAAATAATGTAATGGAAAAAAAAAACAAAGACTTTCTTTAATTCTTCACAAACACATGCACATAAAAATGGCAAGAAATTGTCTACATACATAGTATCAAAAAAATTCATATAACACTCTTTATAATACATTGTATTGCATATACACCGTGATCAATAGAAATAGATAGATAGATAGAGGGAGAGAAACAGGAGAGAGAGAGCAATAAAATATATATAGTCATATAGACTATATATATTTTAAATAGATACAATAGAGCATTATAGTGGTACGATAAAAATTATAAGCACGTTAAAAATTAAACATTTGGCTTAATTCTTCTTATTTCATCTTTTTCTTCTTTCTTTCCTTTTTCTTTTTTTTTATTAAAAAAAAGAAACAATAAACTTAAAAAAAAGAAAAAAAAGAAACTAAATAAAAGAAGGAAATAAAAGAAAAATAGATATAAAAAAAAAGCAAAGTTTAAACGCATCCTTCATCGTCTTTTTTTTTAATATTATTTCCCGATAAAATTTTGTATGTATTCTTTAAATAAGTCCGATCTTTTAATGACTATCTTTCTTTCTAACCCTTTTTTTTTGTACAAATGGTGACGAGAGACCAGACCAGTTCCGACCACAATAAAAAATGTTTTAAAAAAAAAACGCAGAAAGAGGAGATAGGTTTTTGGTATGAATGGATGTTGGTAGGTTAGTAGGATAGGGCGCTGCGAGCTGATAGGATATATATATATATATATATATATTGGGAAGAGAGAGAGAGAGAGAGAGAGAGAGAGAGATATTTGGAGTAGGTGGGGTAGAGGCAGTGCTTAGTCGTTTTATGCTATTTTCAGATATCTTCGCCTGCGCTATTGTCCGCGCATTGTTTCAGCTAGCATCTTTCCGCTTTAAATGAATTATTAGTTGAATTAGCGTTTTGATAATAGGTATACGGAGCTGTAAGAAATTAATATATATATATATATTAGTCTTTGCTTTTTGAGAATTAATTAAAAATGATGACAAAATATGATTTATTTTGTACCTGTATATCTCATTGTCCAACTAGCACCGGCCGTATGGTCGGGATATGTGTATTGACTACCATACGTCCCGTACGGGTATTCACCTGCTGTGTTGTAAAAACAAACAAATTATTACTAATTAATCAATTTAATAGATTGCGGTATAAAGATTTACAGTAATCTAATCGATGAGAGACGAGACTTGAGATTTTAAGCGTTACTCCCTAAATTCCCTACTGTTTAATACCATACTTTGAATAAGAATTAGACTAGTCTAAATCGGGAGAGACACTTTGCTCAAATCTCGACCTAATCATCGACTCTACAGGCGTCATAAAAGTCAAGATCAATTCATGCTGTGTATTAAAAATTAATGCCACTATCAGGAGAAAAGGAAATTTTATAATAATAATCTAAAGAGACGCCCTTTAGACGCCCATTGTCGTAAATAATGCACGATGACGTCTCCTATCACACAACAACAGCCGTCCCTAGACGCGCTCCGCCTACAGGTGGCGCAAAGTATGATGACAATCACTCTAAATTAAACGGATTCTTCACTCAATCTATTCGAGTATCATTCTTAAGCGTTTAAGACGCCCTTCAACTTTTTTTTTTTTTTAACAATCCTCTTGAACTAAGATCCCTTTAAAAAAATTGTAGAAATTCTTTTCTACGATTGCTTGAATACGAAACAAGAATAAACAATTTATGAGCATTCCATGGGGATTTTCTAACAAGTAGATTTTTTTCAATAAAAACGAAAGTTTAAATTAATACAAAATATAAATATAGAAAAAAACGTATCATTCTACAATTGGAGTTTTTTGCATTGAATATACTATGCAAATAAAGTGAAAATTTAAATAATTTAGATAAAACTTATTTTTAGTTCAATGACGTCATATGTGCTGAATTCTTGAGAATGGATAATAATAATAAAAAAGCTGTTTAAAAGAATATATCGACAAAACCATGATTTATAGCACATTGTACATATCTATTCACTTTAAAATTGGCAGAAAAAAAAGAGTTTTCGTTTGACAAAACAGAGTTTTCAAGCCACAAAGAATCGATATGAATAGGAATTTATGTAATATTTATGAAAAATATGACATATCTCATCATTTATGTTAATTAAAAAATACTTTCTAAATTAATTACCATGCAAATTATTAAAATTATGGAAAGGAAATAAAATGTCATGCAATTATATATGACAATAAGAGTGAAAGGGATTAGAGTTTGGGTTTTGTTTTTTTTTTGAGTTTGCTTCTTCTAATGAATACAAAAAAAAACAGCTATAGAGACAACAAAACAACTTTTTGGAGCATGCAAAAAATACCTGCTCCGTAACTGTTCGCCACAGAAGTAGGCAGAACCAAAGGTGGTACCAAACTAGCGATTGATTGACTGGGAAACGACGGACTGAAGTTGGGATGAGCTGTAAAAAAAATACTAGTCCAAAAAAAGGCCATGGGAAAATATATCATCATTGAAAAAAGCCCTATTTTTCACAAGCGATCTTCAGTCATAAAATTCTATTGTCCACCAAAGATTCTATTGCCAGATTAGGGTTATATACCCGCACGTTTTCGACCCGTATTCTTTTTATGGTGGAACTTGTATTATTATTTAAAAAAAATGGCCATAGCACTCTAGCAAATTGAATCAGGCGTCCATTTTCATCGACGCCTCACTTATTTCGTTCGTTTGCATATTTATGGACGTCTAAAAAACGCATCGCAAATGGACAAGAGATAGACACACATAGAATAGACGCTAGGAATAAAGATAAAATTCTAGTAAATTGTTTTCTTTTTGGGGTATTATCAATTAACTTAAAACCATGAATATCAATTGGTTATCGTCCTTTGATAACAATTATTAATTAGCTTATTAGTAACAATAGTAAAGCTCTAAGGATTAAATCTAAAAAAAAAAGAAATCTTTGATATTTAAACCTGTGGGAGCATAGGGTGGTGGTGTTTCTAATGATTTAAGAACGGGGTCTTTCTTTCCATCTGGTTCGTTGTTGTTAGCTATAGCATGCAAAAATTATCAGTTTCTGAATACTTATTGTTCTAATTTAACCTAAGTCTGTAGAAATTATAAATTAAGCGTCTAATACTTAAGAAATTAACCAATTGAACTATAAAGTTTTATGATAGGGGGAAGGGAGAAATAAAATATTCAACTCTTTGAAATTATTTAAAGGAGAATAGATAAAGATGTCTGTACCTTCAAAGTTAGTCGCTGTTGAATCTGATAGGGGCTTGGCAGCATCTAAATAAAAAACAAAACATTCTTTCATGCTGGGAAAAAGAAATAATAAGCAAAAAAAACCAGAAAAACGCAAAAAGGGGTGGAGCGTGCATAAATTATAACAAAATAAATAATACGTATTCTTACTTATTAAAAAAGAATTGTATAGGTCTTCTTGAAAAACAAGAAGAATTAGGATTTTTTTACAGTAATAAACGCATAAAACCCTTTTTAAATGCTTCATATACGTTCGCGCAGCTTAGTGACGCCTTTATTAAAAGCGTTACTTCAAAGCGTCCAGGTGTTAGCTCTGTCGTAAAAACAACCGTTTTTTGCACCTGTTTGCCCGCACATTCCGTAAATTTTACAAACTTATCCCTTATCTTCTCGCTCTGATAATCTTAGTTCGTGTTCATGCGAAAGCATCTTAAATAGGATAACTTACCAGTAGCTGGTGAAAAGTTTGGTGCATCGCTGGGCGTCGAATTAGAGGGTTGAGTTGATGAGATTGGTGTGGCTGCGGCAGAACTAAAATCTACCGCTTTAGACGCTTCGTTATTGTTATTAAAGGCGAATTCGTCATCTGTCCGCTTAGTCACCTTAGGCGGCGTCGGTTCATACCAATCTTCTTGGGGAGCAGCTAAGTGTGGAAAAAAGTGGAATTTCTTTCATTAATCGGCTTATTGTTAAAGATAGTTATTATACATGTTAGATTGCAATCAATTCCAAAGATTCTTTGAAAGGCCTATTGAGCATTTTACTTATGCATATCAAACAAGAGTTGGAGGTAAATGAAATTCAAATGAAGTGCCATAAGAATAAAGAGTAATGAGTAACACTTATACATGAAAGTAGCGGAGTGTAGGCTTAATTTCACACTAACGCTCTTTTGATTTTGAAAAATAACTGAGCTAATTGTAGTAAGAAAGGATAGAATTAGATCTAAGGGGGCGAATAAGGGAGGCAAAGATCTTAAAGATTTACTAGTGTGGTTCCCCTAGCTATCAATTCGAACATCTTAGGCGTTTGAAGGATGTACATGTTTAGGAGCAAAAGTAAACAAATCACCCCCAAAAGGCCAATGTATATAGCTAGTTGCGTCTCCAAGATAATAAAAACTATAGAGAAAAGCAGACAAGAGAGGTTAGTCCCGCTCCGCCCTCATCTGGGATTAATAACGACGACAAACTTTTGATCATGCAAGCGTCTAGTTTCCTTTAAGAAAGAATTGCGAGAATTTGAAACACAAGCGTAAAACGTTCTCCAGTAAAAAATTAAGGGGCCGGTCAATTGAGCCTGAGGGTGGCTATCAAAAGAATATTAGCGCCATCGTTTGAAGGTGGAGATAGAAGAGGGCGATAGCGCGAAGGGGGGCGGCCGAGGTCATCAGTAGAAGACGAGTGGTTATTTATGGTGGCCGTCTTTTCTTCTTGTTTAACTCTTGTCGCGCTTTTTCGAGGGGAGGAGGAAACGGGAGGAGGTCGATAAAGGGGCTAGGCTATATTCTTTTCGTCAAACGTCAACGTTCAAGGGGGCGTATGGTTAGAATGTTGCCCTCGCCTAATAATTATACAGGTGTTTTTATTCATTCCTTTTAGAGTTATTTCCTCAACCATATTCTCTCATTCATCCCTCTTTGACCAACTCTGTTACCGACATCTTTTCATAGGTATCAAATTTCATTTATTTCATTTAAAAAACGTTCTTTTAATCAACTTCTTTTCTCATTTCTTTTAAAGTTATTTATAACGTCTTTCCTATTAAATATTCAATAATCCGTTCAGTAATCAAAAGACGTCACACTTTACTCATATATAAATTTAATATCCCCAAAACAACCGTAAAAATATTGCCCCATGTGATGTCGTCACATATTGTGTTCTTTACCCTTTATGAAGTACAAAAAAATTGCCGCCTGACTCTTTGATCGGACCGCTAAAACGCTCTGATACTGAAAAACAATCGTTAAGGTAAACAGACGTTCGACAAAAGTTCGATAGACGCCTGTCACCGTCTGACAAACGTAGGTTATGAATTTTTTAAATGGCCCCTTCAATTTTTCACAGTTCTATTCAAATTCATAGAAAAGCGTAGTGTTTGCGTAAAATTACCCGATTTTTCTTCCATCTGCTTACAATATAACTGAGATATGTCGTATGCTCTAAAATTAATTTTTGCAGAGTTGGCTGTCCCTTGTTAAATAGTAATAAAAACGAATGAATTCCCATAGCTTCTTGAACGCCATTACGATAGGAAGTTGGATAATGCTTAATAGAAAGGACAAAGTGTTACATCATGTAATCCAGTCGCTTAAATGAGTAGTGACATAAATTACTCCGAATTACTGCCATTCGAAATGGACGATCCACTTTAATGTTAATGAAATAATTATGAGCTTGAACGAAATCCATAAGTGACGTCAGAAATTGTATAAATGTCAAGTTCAACAATAAGCCTTCAAGGAAATTGCATAGAGCACTTGAATGCTATTTTTTGCCCTTGAGACGTATCGACTTTTGTTTTATCTGTTTAATATACAAGGTGAAAAAACATACCACACACGCGTGCCGTCAATCAGAGGTCATTTGAGACGACGGAAGTAACCGTCTCTCGTGACGTCACACATTGTCTATTATATTTCCCATCGTCGCTTCTGTAAACATTTACCCCATTTACGGCACAATCGAAAAGTCAAAAACAATTTTTCATCAAAATAGAAAAAGGGACGTCACGCATGCAATCTACCTCGCGTGATGAGGATTGTAAAGAGGAAAGCCAGGTGCATCTTTTAACTTGAATAAAAATTCATATACTGTCTGTATTCAGTGTAGACGTAACATATTTCCCCTTCATTCCCCTTTCGTACACCCTCCTACCCTCTACCCTCCCAACCTCTTCTCCTCTCCCCTCACCCTAATTTGCATACGTTAATTAAACAACGCTCCAAAAATCGATAGATCCCTAGATTTATAATTATAAATCGACAAAATATGCCTAAATCGATACTATAGAAGTCACTCTTGTTTTATATCTTGAAAAATGCTCAAATCCTTCGAAATCGTCATTAAATGTCGAAACGAAGGGAGTTAAGAGAAAATATAGAATCGGAAACAAGGACATCACTTACCATCGTCACGTTTCCTCTTAGAACCATTTGCAGTATCGACAACCCCCGGCATGGCGAGTATTCCCGAGATGCTATAAGAACCCGAAGGGCCTTGACCGCCTTGACCTTGGCCCTGGGTTTGTGAATCGGTCGGAGAGGGAGGAGACGTCGTCATCTTGCATTTTTCGGCAGCTCGATTCCGGACGATCCTGTGTCATCGCGAACAAAAAAAAATGGCGGCTTTATATATAATAAACGTCTGAAGGGGTTGCGACCTTTACGCCCCTGTGTCGCTTGCGAGGGTACTAATTAAGGACCGTTGACGAGCGTCTTGGGATTCAGTAGAGGGAAATTTTTCTTTGATTTTCCTACTATTTAAAACTTTACTAGGCCTACTAATAATTTTAAAGAAACGAAGTCGTGAAGAAAATTTTCTTTCAGGACTATTCATCTCTACTTATATTGGAACATAACACAATATGTCGTACATTTCGGGAAGAATAGAATGCTTTTGGCCTATACCGACTCATTGTATTCTTCCTCTGAAAAGAGATGTAATCTGCCCGAAAATAAAACGAGCTGTTCAGAGACGGCGGACAATGGAGAAGAGACAAAATTTAATTACCCCTGAATTATTGCATTGGACGCCATCTTGGATTCTAAAATTTTAAAATCCCTTTGTAAAGGATATAAAGACAGTTGCCTTATAAATCTATTAACAATCTTCTATCCATTTTATAATAACTTAAAGAGAATATAATATGAATTTTGACAGCTTTCTTCAACCTTAATTGATGACGTCACATCATAATAATAATAACTAAAGAAAGAAACCTATAAAAAATTATTGAATATTGGTTGAAATGGAAACTAGTAATAAAAAAGAAGAATAGAGCCAGGTTTAGAATATTTTTAAGAGCCACAGTCAACGGTACTTCTTATAGATTTAAATATTATTATGCCATATCTAAAAAATTATATAGGCCTATTGTTATTTCTACTCTCCCAGACTATAAATCGCCTTACGACTGGCCATCAATCGAAATATTAAATGGCTCGCTACATTCTCTTCAATATTTTAGCTCGGTATTCAATTACACAAAGTCTCGCCGACCCGCATTAGACAGTCGCTACGTTTGCAGCTGCTTCTAATTATTTACGTAGAGAAATTCTCTTATAGTGCTTGTCTTCTTCTATTTCTCTTACTTCCTCTTCCTCGTCACCTCTACTGATCGAATACCTTTTTCATTCTTATTTAAATCCTAATTGACATTTAGGGAAAAGATATAAGGTAAAAAAAAGAGAATAATAAAGGAAGTATTTTAGATTAGAATAGGGGTGCAAAAAATCTCCTACAGCGTTTCTTTCTTTTGCCTTTTTCTCTTTCTCCGCCTGTCCTTCTCTCTACCCTTTTTTTAACTTCTTTTTTACACTAAGCTATTAAAATTACCCTCATAAGAATTAACTTTTTTTGTACGCAAACTAAAAAACAGGCAAGTGGCTAATAAGGGATGTTTTTAGTATTTAAAAACTACTTGTTACCTGTTAATTGAAGAGACGCTTGGGACACTTTCTTGGTCACAAATCCCATCAGCCAATAACCGATCACGAATTTCCCAAGCGAACATGGTCGGATTATCTTTTTTATAATTGCATATAGCTTCAACGACTGTAGGAGTTGCAACTTTTGGTTTAGAACCACCAATTACACCTGGTTTTATTGATCCAGTTTCATAATATCTGCAAATATTTATACGCACAATTAATATTAATCTAGGACGCTAATACGTAATAATAGAATACAAAATAACAAAGTAAGAACAAAGAGGCGTCTCTGAGGAGACGTTACTTTGCTTATCTTATCCGAACAAAAAAAAATACGACTTGGTGTAATCTAAGTTAACATGAGGTGAAATTTCTCGTCATTTTATTGCCGACGTCACTCTAGGCGGTTAAAAAAGCGAAAGAATTCCCTAGGTGTAGACGATTGTTACGCCCTGATAATCTCCTGCCCTGTTTGTATATACACCTAATACACTTTGGATATATGTTTTCGTTGTGGTTTTCCCCCTGTACAAACTACAAGACCGCCCCTTCTCCTCCCATTACCGCGTTACACCAGATTAATTAATTAGGGTTAGCGGGCGTTGTTGGCGGGTAATCGAAACGAATTTTATAGACGCTGGTTGGAGCACGTTCGACCGCCTTGGCAAACTCTCAAGTGTTTCCAAGTACCTTAATTAAGTACTATACGAGTGACGTAATTAGGACGAGAGTAAACAAAGAATCCCCTGGACATAGGGGTATTACGCTCCAGTAACTCTATACGGAGAAAAAACTGTTTCCAATAATTAATCGCTAGTCGTTTCGTTATCGCTCTTAAGCGTTAAAGGGAGTAAATAATACGTAAATCTAACGACCTAAACAATCATCTTGGGAAAGGGAAGAGACGGTTCCCTTACGGATCAAAGTAGTAGCACGGAAAGATTGTCTGGCCCCAGTTTATAAAAATAAACAAACACGACTGGAATGTAAATTTATCCGAATCTTATCTTAACGAGCCGGACTGGCTAGGGAGTGACAAGTGCTAGTAGAAACCCTAATCGAATTAAGCTTTTTCGCCGGCCGATTTATTAAGCGGTAATTGGCGCTTTATTGAGCCGCCTTTTATGCTAAAGCTCTCAGCGCAGTAGGAAGCGACAAACATCAACAAACTATGGAAACTTATCAAATATGCATTGGGAAAAATCGGTCGATCGTTTCTTTATTCCCTGTAAACAAGTATTTTTCACCCTTTTTTACCCTATTTTCCCTTTTGTTCTCCTTGATTTCTCTCCTAGTTACATTTTTCTCCTTTCTAAAGACAAGTTTAAAGTAGTTTTTAACACGCTATTCGCCTATCTTGAATTCTATTTTATTTGTTTGTTTGTTTGTTTGTCTATATTATAAGGAAATTTAATAAATAGTCCTTTTACATGCTACACCATCATTAGAGAAGAGTGAACGAGACGAAGAAACAAGAGCTAATCGTTTCTGGTGTTTATTTTAAATTAGAAGTTTTAACAGAGGGTTAAGATACTGTTTGTTATCAATTCACCTTGTTAATTTCCTCATTTGGAGCATTAAAGAGGAATTATATAAATAAACTGAGAATTAGGTTTTTTAAGGGATCTTGAAAGGAAATTTTTCTCTATTTTACTCCTATCTCACTCTTTTACTATACAATCCTTCATAGGCGAGCTGTCCAAAATCTTCAGAACGAATAATTGCTTAGATTTTATCGCTACGTAGTTGGTCGTCTCTCTCTCTTCCCTCCCCCTCTGCCACCCCTTTTTATACAAGCTATTGAAATGGCTATTGAGAAACTCTACTCTCCCGAAGAATGTCCTCAAAACCCCACCCCTTCATGATATATTTAAATGACAAGGACAGATAGAAGTGATAAGGAACAGTGAACAAGAAGAATAAAAGAAAAATATTCTTACATAAATATTATTTTAATAGAACTATTAAAGAAAAAAAGCTACTAACCTTCCAAGAATCTTGGAAACGCAACCATGGCTGACTCGCAATTGCCTAGATATGTCGCAGGGTCTGACGCCTTGATGAGCCAATTCGACGATCCTCTGCCTAACAACATCCGGAAGTGGGCGGCCATTAACGAAAACGCCTCCTAACTGATTCACCCCTCCGTGACCTATTGGAGAAAGAAACAACGTCACCCTTTTTAAGCACATATGGTTGAACGCGTGTGAAAAAAATCTGCGTCTAAGGTCTTTTTTCATATAAAGATAATAACAAAGAGCGGCACTTGGTGATAAAAGAGCAAGGTATACATATTATAGTGTTGTTTTACAGCCTTTAGAAACGTTATCGAGACGTTCGAGCAACGCCCACCCGAATAACGCCGCCAAACAATCGATCAGTGTGGCCGTTTCGACAAAAGTAGGTCACTTGTCTAACGTAGTTTGCGCTTGGAATGGGAATAAATACAATCCAATTTTGCAGAAGAGCCGTTAAAAAAAGGAATCAATTTTAAACAAATGACTATGTATATAATAACAATAACTTGACAATAACATTTTATAAAATACAAAAAAAAACAACTTTTTCCCATTCATAAAGTATAAGTTTGTATCTATTGTTGCCATTAACTAGGCAGTGTATATATTGTTTATACATAAATATATATGTGTCTATATCTACCTTTATACATATATATACTGTATATAGGCGTATATAAAGAAGTGTTTGTAAGCAATTTATTGAGGCGGAATATTTTCTTTCTCTTTGTATTCGTATTCTTTTCTTTATGTTAGTCTTTTTAAATTGTTTACTAGCCTAGACTTTATCCCTCTATACACGCTCATTTACACAAGTTGACGTTACACAATATAAGCCTATTCATATATAATCGAATCTCTTTCCACATGATAATTCTATTTTTCCTAATATCATTTTGTTGTTCTAGATAATAATAGCGTCATTTATCAGTAGAAAAATAAACATATAAATATATAAATATATGCACTTTATAATATGGTTTTTTCTTCTTTAAATTAAGGTTTTAAGGATATTTATACACGTGGAGAAGGGGGAGGGAGGGAAAAAATTTTCAAGTGGTTTTAACTTACACTCGAAAACTATTAGAGTGGCGCGAGTTTTTACTCCATTCATCATACGACCGCCTTTTATTCGCCTGACGTCTCTATTCATTGCCGACATATTTATCGCACCGACAATTCGAACATTCTTTCGAATATGTAACGACTTTCGAGGCCTACAGACAAATATTGTTTCACTAAACCTTCTCTGTCAATTCAACCATCTTTTTTTAGCATCTTCTTATAGTCTACAAAAGGTGCTAAAGAAGATATAATTAACTCGAGCAAATAGCTCCGAGCCAATAAAGAGTCAGATGATAGCCACAGAGGGATTTAAAAACAGAATTTGATTTTTTTTCTCTATAAAAGCTATTTAGTTCAACATTTTTCAATATCAGATTAATAAAGTAGGTCAATTAGATTTTAAATAGCCGGAATAACATAAAATAACGACTAACGGTAAAGGACGAATAATGTAAAAAAAAAAAAGAAGTTACAATAGTTCGTATAGACAGTTAATTGTGGTAAAGAGGCAAGGGGAATAAATTAAGTAGTGAGCTGAGAATAAGGGGAAGAAGATGTGAAAGAAAACAGAAACGAATAAAGTAAGATCCATTCGTCTTTTTTTAAATAGAAAAACTCTTTTGAATGAACAGAAGAAATCTTCCTTTTAAAACTATTCAAGAAACTATATATATCTATATATTAGTATATATATATATAAATATATATACTCTTCTATACTAGAAGAAATTTATTCTCTCTTAGAAATTATGTTTAGAACTTTTTGAACTAAATTAAGCACCAAACGAAGAAGATAAATCGATTCTCTTTTCACAAAAATTATAACTGATCTGCTCAGCTTCTTATTGTACAGATTTATAAATTATGCAGTAAAAAATGTCAAAAATGGACATTAATTATTCTTAAAAATATAATAAATATAACCGATTTGTAAGGTTATAAAAGGTCGTCAAAAAAAAATGACGAGACGTCGTCGCGAGTTCGCGTCTAATCGACGTCGAATTAACTGCAAACAATCAACGACGTCACATTCAATTACTGAGACGGTTGGGAGTCCGGGCGTTGTAGGGTGTCGATAAGAGAAGCAATAAAAAAGTATGTAAGGCGTCATATTGCGCTCGTTATATATGTAAGACGAGATTAAAACTTGTAATTTTTACTTATATAAAAAGTAATAGAGAAGGTTTTAAACGAATTTCTATAGTGAATTTTTCTATCGATAAAAACAAAGTAGACTCTTAACAAATCTATTTTTAGTACAAGATTTTTCTTTAAAAAAAAAGGAACGCCGTTGGCGCCACAATAATGTACAAGGGCAATAAAACTAGTGAGCGTCGTCAATAGAACACTCGGGGGGTAAATGCTTCTTTTTCGCGAGACCGTATTGGTAAGAACAGAATATATTTATTGAATCTGGCCATTCCTACTACACTCCGTGAAGAGAAATACTCTTTCGTACTCTTTTCCAATCTTAATTTTACATTTCAAAAATTTTTTGTAAATATATTTATGCCTATGCATAAATTAGCAGCCAGGTTTCTATCCAGAATCATCGCACAGGATAATGAAACTCAGAGAGCTATAGAGGCAAATACAGTAGTATCTTTATAAACGTTATGGCCTTATTAATATTCATAAGAAAAGGTATGTATATTAATTTTAATAGTTTTACAGCCGGCAAAAATTGAACTTTTATATCCTTATGTCAATCTGATATTTATTTTTTAAAAGTATCATATTCAGTTCTTAGGCCTATTTTGAAACATATATTAATCTAAACTAACAGATATTCCTATTTAGAAAAATCGTTTGTTAGATTTTGAATAGAGAAATTATATTGAATAAACATATTGAAATTTTTATAGAGATGTTAACCCAGTTTAGATTGAATTAATAAATTTATTAAAAGAGAACGAGAAAAGAGTTGAAGGGAAATGGAATAAGTAAAATGGGAAGAAAAAAAAAGGAAGGGGAGTAGGGGGTGATATTTCTTTATTATTTTGTTGAATGAATAGATGTTACGGCTATCAACTAAAGAAATACTTATTTATTAAAATTGGATTATTAGTACTCGAATTATTGGGCCATTAGGTCTTATATGATTCGTACAAACCGAGTTTACCGAGAACGGTAAGAGCATTCTGCACGTCAGCGGCCATCGATAAATAAGGCAGACAATAAGCCATGATATAAATCACTCCTTAATCTCTCAGCGGACTCGAGTAAGGAAGACGAGGGAAAAGCAGCGAGGAGAGAAACTGTCGTGTCTAAATACTGAGTATATATACAAAGCGTCTCTCAAAAGACGACTGCCTTGGCTTTTATACTCTCCTCGGAGCCCTCCCCTAGATAAACTAATTTCCACCCCTCGCACTATCCGCTAGAAAATTAGTTTATACCCTTAACAAATAAAATTTTTGCACTTACTTTTACAAGAATGATAGTAATCTACAATCGAATGTTGATGGTGCCTGTATTGCATAGCCTGCTGCACCATTTGCATATCGCTAACTTGAGCAGTGGAGGGGCCATATTGCGTATAGTGTTGTTGCTGTAGGGCGTCCATTCTTACTACTACCGCATACCGGAAAGAGTCGAGCGTAGGGATAGCGAGAGGCGTGGTGGGAGGAGTGGAAAGACGCCCGTTCGAACACGTGACCAATTAGCTGGACGCTCATTGAACAATAGCCGTAGCACGTGACGAACTTGCTTAGCGCTCATTGGTTGTTGGGCGTCAAATGAACGTCGACTACCTTATGAATAATGGCAAAATGCTTTCCAGGTGCAATTTTTTTCAACTTATTTCCCTCCCTCTTGTACCTGTAAAAGTTTGACGTTCGCACGAAACGCGTGCGTCACCTGATACGTGCGTATCAGACAAACTCGTTGGCGTCAACTTTTTTTCTTTCTACCTTCAAATAGGGTCGAGTAATCACGCTATTCGTTCGTTAAACATTCTACCCTTGTAATTTTTAAGGGTCCATTTTTTCCTACTCTTTTGTTGCTTTAATCGAGTTCTAATATGTTTTTCTAAAGCGCATTTAACGTCCAAATGCATTGAAATATGTCAATTCTTGCACAAAAATAAGCCCCTTTTTTTGTTACAAATGACTTTTTATATATAGTCCCTTTTTATTGTTATTAAACCGTTTATTTACCAAATCTTCTTATAATGAAATTGATATATAAATATCTATGTAAAAATATATCTGTCATTCTATAAATATACATATTCGATTTATTTGTACATCTATTTATAAACTCTATATTTTCGTAAATATAAATAGAGTGTATACATATATGCATAAATTAATTAAACTAATGTACTAAATAGTTTGAATGCGTGGATGAGGGACGGGTGGGAGGATAGTAGAAAATGGAGGGGTAGGTTATTTATGTATTTTTCTAATATATTTATCAAGGTTCTCAAAATGAGTATATAAACAATTCAGAGGTTTTTTCTTGCATATTTCATATCAGTTGCTTCAGTATAAATGAAAGTAGAAATTGTTAATATTTATCTTTATAAACTACTCAATTTAATAATAAAGTTTAAACATTTATGATATAATTTACATATTCAATTTAATTTCTATTCGATAACTATAAACAATGGAACATCTTAGGACAAT
The DNA here is from genome assembly GCA_904063045.1 of Dimorphilus gyrociliatus. Lineage (NCBI taxonomy): Eukaryota > Metazoa > Annelida > Polychaeta > Dinophilidae > Dimorphilus > Dimorphilus gyrociliatus. The sequence goes on from CAJFCJ010000003.1 coordinate 862,615, forward strand.
CATTGTTTCTTACCAATAACTTATTCAACAGACTCTTTTCCATCTATTCAAAAAGAATTGAATGCAACAATTGTATAATGCTGCAACAAAACGTCATTTAACCGCTAACTTATTCAATGCAAACAAAACGCAAAAAGTCACTTAAAATGCTCACACGCGTGTGCCCTTTTGCTTAACTTATTCGACACACAATACCCTTATCTATATACATATATAAATATATGCCCTTTCAGCCAATTTAGATTGCGAAATGTCACGCTTATCAACAATTTATAGAAAAACTTTCCCCCTTTCCCGCTATCGCCATATTGACCGCTAAACCCATCCATCATCACTTACATGAGTGTATAGATTTATACACAAACACCCTCGCATTTCCCCACCTCTCTCTCTCTCTCTTTCAATTGCTCTCTTTTTTCCTACTCTTCTTTGATTTACCACCAGGTATATTAAAATATCAAAAAAGTTATAAAAATGCAAAGCTTTTAATGTTAATGACTTATTTTTTAACTATAACTTTTTATAATTAATCAGGATATATTTATGCGCAGGCTTGTTATATTCAGGGCAAATTAACCTTCCCATTGGTGTAGTATTACATTCTATTCATAAATTTTTCTTTTTTTTGTAGATAAAAAAAAAGGATACAACAAACAAAAAAACTGTTTTTATTATAGACCTTTTTTTTAACAGTTATATTAGAATATAATTGACTTTCTTTCCCCTTTACCTACCAAACAAAAGGTTTCAACAATAACAAAAAAATACCGTATTGACTATCGAAACTCATCCATCATCAACAAAGTGTGCGGCGGAGACAACAACTTTCACTTTTATCATCGGTATTCATCAATTGAGTAATGTTCTCTCCCCCCTATCCCCTCTCTCTTCCTGTCCTTGCTTCCCCCTTCTCCCTTGGTTCTCTTCTCTCTGTCTCACTGTCTCCCTCTCTGTCTCTCTGACTCTGTTCCCTTGACACTTGCCTCCTCTTTCTTTCCCCTCTCTTTTACTCTATTTTCCCTTTTTCTTCATTGGCAATTTTACAGCCCTACGGCCATATTGACAGAAAAAGCCTATATATACTTTTTTGACAAGTTCTATTATTATCGACTATTCGATTTCTAACGCTCTCTTATATAGGCCTTACGGAACCCTTCTCTTCTTTTACTCCCCGGAATATATAATTCCCATGACTAAAATCACGTGACTGATCTTTTACGGGTATATGAAGCGAGATGAAGGACAAAAAGTTTGAGCAAGTGGAAAGTAAACTATAGTCGAATGTATAAATATTATATTTGAATATGAAAGTAATAATATATCAAATAAACTACTGATGAAAGGCGTACTTTTCTTCGCCTTTCTTAGCTTACAAGTAGATGGTAAGAGTATTAGTTTCGAGTAACATGTTTTCGGCTATTGGGAGCATTTAGTGGCGGCATTCAGAACGATTTTAGCAAAAGGTATCTCTTCCCTCAGCCGTCCAGAGTGAATGATGTGCCCCTTGGGCGTCTTATACACGAAATCATATGTACAACTGGTTGTTAAAGGAATTTTTCTCTCCCGATATTATTCCATAATTTCAGTTGGAAATCAGCTCGATGAACCTTAACTAGATCAGTTCATCTCCGCCCTATAACTAACTTGTTAATTAATGACAGCTCAAACGCCCCATGATAAGTTAAGCATGATTGCGTAAGACGGTGTGAAAAAAATCAAACAAATCGGTTCAAACGGTCACGTAAAAGATGAAAGAAATTAGTCTTTTCATTGTCGCCGCCATCTCTCGTTCTGCGTGTCCGCAAAATGTGCACAGACATCTGCCAATTTTTTTGTTTGTCAAACCGCCTCGTTTACCTCTCCTCGGTAACGGTAATCTCTCAAATGAGAAAAATTACTAATAAATGGAAAAGATGGTCATGTGGCTAGTCAAATATGAAGTCGGCCGTAGTGACAGGCAATATATTTTATGTTAGAAATAACCTTTGACAGGGTCGGGTATTTTTATAAACTTCGTAAACCTCTCTAAAACCGATATACAATAGTTTGAATGTGTTTTAGATGAAGACCTGAGGGGTTGAAATTGGCCTTTTTCACGCTTTTCTTTCTACTCGATACATTTATTAAAAGTAAACAAGCATTTTGAAGCAGTAATTACAACAGCATTGAATTCTTATATAAAGAGTGCTCACAATGCAGTTCGTAATGTCAGTCATAAAGACCGGTCAGTATGTCACATGATACATTTGGGAATTTATATAGCTGCCGTCAACGTGAATTGTTGATAAGCACTACAGTTTTTGCAGTTAAGTCACGCAAAGTAGGGTAAAATGAGCAAATTATCCGAACAATGACAAAATAATGGAGATGGTACAGTACAAATTCAGGAACGCTTAAGGACAACTTTGACAGAAGCCATGTCACCAGGACCTCAAATTTCCCTGTCTGTTTTCCAAACGACTGTAATGATGGATGGATTATTTTGGTAAAAGAGATTTTTTTCACAATTATCTTCTATGCTCTGTGCAGGATGATATTTACTGACAATTTATCGAATTGAACAGGGAGGGGGTGAAAGGGGTAAAGAGGGGGTGGATGAACGAGTCGTATCGATTTGAAACGTTGTATGTCAAATTCTTAACAAACATTTTCCCTCATCATTAGCCCGTAGGCGCCGCAGATAAAAAGCGACTAGGTCGGCTAAGATGTTGCCTGATCCAGATAAGAGATAGAGATAAGAGCCGATGAGTGCTTTATTCAAAGCACGTGTTCTCTAAGGATAAAGAGAGAAAGAAAGAGGAGGAAGGGCGGAAATAATAAGCAAGATGGAATCGAGTTGTAAACAACTATTTATATAAAGATTGCATATAACAATTTCTACAACTTATCATGAAAATGATAACCTATTAACCTACGTTTCGCTTAGGTATAATTCTCTTTATAGCGGAGTTTTCTACTTGAATTCCGATTCCCTAAGATCATCATCATTATCATCTGTCCCCTACCAAGCAACAGATAAAAGTTGTAAATAGTTTGTGTTTGTCTAATCTAATTAACTCTTTTAAAAAAAGAAGAATGCCATCTGGCGAGAATAAGAAACAATTAGTAACTGATTTAGCGGTGTATAAATTCAGTATAGAGAAACTTAACCGTCGGATTATCTTTGTTGAAATATTTTTACGGATCCCCTTGCCTTTTATGTGTTGTAATTAATCCAGCAGTTTATTGAATAAAATGATTTATAGCACCGGCAGTGACTGACTGCGCAACTATTTATAACATGAGGGTGTATTTTTTCAAAACCTTGTGGTTTTAAGTGAAAAAATGCGCCATTTTAAGCTACATTAACTTTCAATTTGTTTCCTTTCTTCACATATTCCTTTTTATTTCGTTTTTCTCTTTCGCACATATTTATGAATTTAAGATTTTGAAATCAGAACATTTTTAGGATTATTTCCATTGGTAATCGATATTGTTGAGCTTATTAAATTGGATTTATCTCTTAAGTAATTAGGTAAATTTATATTAGTTAAGTAGATTAATGTTTAAATAAATAAATATCGATTGTAATATTTTTTTACTGTTGTAAAAATAACTAAAGAAAAACTTTTCTCTATGAAGAAGTGTTTACTTTTTATCATCGATGACGCGTACAGCCGTATCATAGTGTTAAATTTCTACAATAAGCAACCAGAGATGTTCTTTCTATTACGAAATTAATTCAAAACACCTCAACTACCTACATAATCTAATTATTAAAAATTTCACTCCTCCTCCTCCTCCTCCTCCTCCTCCTCTCCTCTCTCTCTCTCTCTCTCTCTCTCTCGCTCTCTCTATTCTCCTATATTATAGATTTCGTTCTAGTACTTCTAGTAGTGATACCATCTTCTTACCTTACGTACGCCCTCCCCTTTTAACTAAAAGTTCCTTCCCCTTTCTAAACCAGAACTTTGTAAAAAGAAAAAAAAAAGGTCCATCATAATAGACTTTAATGCGATATTATTTAAAATTTCTATTACCGGCTTAATAGCATAATTATAAGTCTTTTTTTACCTGAAAAATCTTTAAATACTAGTCTTTTTGTGTGAAATTATTCTTTTCGTTATTCATTTTTTATGAGATATATACTATTTTTTATTCTCTATTTTTTCCCTGAGTAAATTAGAGTAATTGACTTTTTTATTTATTAGAGTTGATGGTCCATAAATCTCTAGGCCTAATAACGATGTTGTATTTTTTTCTCCCCATTCACAACTAGTAAATAAGTATAAGAATGTTTTATAGGTAAATAAACTGAATATCTATCTATATATATAAAAAACCGCAAATATCTTATAAATTAAGAGATTAAATCGAAATTTTAATAAAAATATTTCCTTTTCTTATATTTTTGGCGGGAAAAAGAAAATTAAATGCTCCAAATACTTAAATATTAGGTTGATGGTTTGTTAAACGATAGTTTAAATAGTAATAAAAGTAAAAAGTCTACTAATATATATATATATATATATATATATATAGGTTATAAAGGTTGTATATTCATTTATAAGCCTATCTACAGATATTTATATTAATATATTTATACACAAATATGAATTATAAGGGAAATAGGTGGGGAAAAGAATGATGAAATATCGTGACTACATATTTTTTTATGAATAATTCTATGGAGCGAAATATTTTTTATTTTTTTGCACGACAAGACTATAATTACACACGTTAGAATCAACATTTTTATCATACCAACCAATACATCATTTTCAAAACATTACGTAAAAATTTTTGGGGGTTCTCTCTCTCTCTCTCTCTCTCTCTCTCCATTGACCAATCGTAATTAAGCACTATTACGTAAAAACTTGAGAGAATTTATGGGTTGTATAAAGTATATATAAAAAAAATATAAATAAACTATCAAATATTGTATAAAAGACTTTCGTTTAAATGACCTTGTATATTTATTTATACTTTTAAATATACAAAAACCGTCACAGACCAACGATGTAGTTACAGTTTATAAACAACTTTTGACCAATGGCAAACTCTCCCACTAATGCGTCGTTTGGGGATAAGAAATTAGAGAAAAAGCTAAATTACCCTGTTTGAAGTATTTTAATCAAAAAAATGAAATAGTTATATGTTTATTTCCGATCTTTTCTATTTCCCTTTCCTTGTTCTATTTTATCTTTATTAATGTGTATCTCTTCCGGAAGAAAATGATAAAAAGAAAATTGAAGTTGGTATAAAACTAGAGCGAAGGATAAATTGGCAATTTTCTTTTTCCTAATCACAAAAGACCTCGCTTGGCTTTATGGAACAAGTGAAGAAGAAAATTTATTAATTATATTATTATTTATATAAACTAAACTAATGGACTGGTTTAAATAAGTAGTATAAAACAATTAATATTTTATGACCATCATTTTATGCGAGGTCGATTTGTTTACTACTTGCTATTCAACCAATTAAGTATTAAAGAAGATAATGCGCAAAACGAACGAGAAGGAAAATGATGGAGTAGATAGAATAAGAAAATAGGAGATAGTTATTTAAAATCATTAATTGAGCAGGTAGCTTTAGCTAGCTGTATGGCAACAGGTGAACAAGAACTACAGTTTTAATTGCATTTAATAATACGGGACACACTTTTAAAAACCTTAAAGATTTACTTTTTTTTTGTAAATATCTAGTTCATTTCTTTACTAAAAGAAAAAGAAAAAAAGCATTACGCCCCTCTCCACCTATATATGAAAACTTGGTCCCCTCCCTCTAGTTTTGTACAAATTCTTACAGAATAAAAGAAACAGTTTTTGTCGCTTCACAAAAAACATGAAAAGTTTATAAAGTTTTTTGTTTTTTACTTTTAGTTTGAATGGATATTAATTATTAATCTTACCTGCTTTCCCTCTACAATTTCCCAGTGCCGCAACTCTAGCTACTGCAACAGGATCGAACTGTTGATGGTAAAATTGTTGATCATATGCGCAAGAGGGTGTTCTTGCATTGTAACTTTCTTGGTAATAATTAAAATCGTGTAAATAAGATATCATATCCATTTTATTAAGCATACAGGCGCCGTTAGCGCCCTGAGTCATCATTTTGTCTTTTCCGCAGACAATTCCTCCGTTTTTCGTATGCCTTTTAGCGGCTCAGTCGCAAAAATGAAGGCCAGGCTAAACTGGGGCGGCGCATTCAAATGAGCTTAGGAGCGAGGCGAGGGGTGGTACCTTTATGGATTTCATTTTAGAAAGGGGGTATACGGGGTAGGAAGGGGGGCCAAGATAGGGAAAGGAAAATGAAAAGGAGTTGTAGTGAAAGAGCGAGATAGAAAGAGAGAATTTTTATTTTTCATATTCTATAAACTTACCCCCCTCCCGCCTGGTTCTGTCAACAAAAATCCATTAAAGTATATATCTATATATATATAGGAGATATATATATATAGTATGTATATTAATACGTTACTTATTTACACTGTTATCTGCCTGAGAAAATTTACTAACAATAGTAAAAATCAATAATAATTAGCTAATTATAAACTCTTTTTTTTATTATATCGTGTTTCATTTGGAAATTAAATTATTTAATTTAGCATTTATAGAGAATTCCATATATATCTAGGGGATTATATATAAATATAATAAAGAACAAGATAAAATTGATATCTAATTCGAATAATTAAATCTTTTTCTAGTCGTTGATGTGTAAAATGTTATATATTAACTAAACAAAAGACAAAACAGAACATATACTATATATAAAACAATAATAACTATTTGAATTTCTATTCCGTTCAATATAAGGGTTGTCGTATTGGTAAAAGATAGGAATTTGTCGTGTTTTTTAACATCTGTGACATGACAAACAATCGTTCTCTTTTTGTCACGTGACTTTCACACTCGTAGCTATTGTCTCTATGATATTAATGTTTAATCATGGCATCTTAACGTTCAGTTTGTAGCAGTAATTAAGTATAATTTACTATCGATTTGCGAAATAATGATATTTATGGCTCATCAACTAGAAACTGTATGTTAAAAAAAAATTATGCAAATTATTCATGATGAAAGAAGCGTGCCGCACCCTCAGTAATGGAAAAGGTCTGTATGAGAAAGTTTAATTAATCATAATGTGGGTAGTCAAATCCCAAAATTCTCACTTAAGGGACTCTTTTTCCTTTAGTATAATCCATTACTTTAAGCGAATAGGCCTAACAATCTGTTTAGTGCCAAAACCTAGATAATTTTACGAGTAGATTGGGTTGCCTTGGAATGAGGTTAGGTAAAAGTGTTGAAAGTAAGTTAAAGAATGAAATTAAGCTAGTAGAAGAGCGAAGCTGAATCCATACAAACCGTGAAAGAAAGAAAAGAGATAGATAGATCGATTGGTAGGTAGGTAGATATATGGATAAATAGATAGAAGGATAAAAATAGGGAGGGGAAGAGAAGGAGAGAAGACAGAAAGAGAGAAAGAGCATATACTTTGTGTAAAAAATATTAGATATATGGTATAGGTGCGTGCGTATGGGAAAAGGACAAAGAGACATTACGATACCTGTAAAGTAATTAATCATACCTGTAAACTTAATTCTACTGAATTACGAGGTTCAAGTGGTTAAGGTAATAAACAACTTGAAGATGAATAAAAAAGAATTTGCATAAATTATCCTCTTTAACAAGAAAGAAAAAGTTAAAATGATGGAAGATAATTGGTGCTATAAATAAATTTTAAGGATCTCTTCCATCTTTCTTTCTCATACTCCTCCTTTTCCCCTCCCCTTTGCCTCTTTCCAATGTCTCATGGTGATTAACAAAAGTCAATGAACCAAGAGAAGAGATGGAAAGAGAAATAAGGAAATTGGGATGGCAGTTTAAATGAAAAAAAAAGAGTAAAATGGGTAAATATTTCACATTCATTAATCATTTGTAATAAACCCCCCGCCAGCATCGCCCCTAAACTCAATTTCGGCGTGAAAAAATACGGCGTATAGCATTTTGCCATAGTAAACGAACTGTGACGTTTCGCCTTCGTGTTTTACACTATAAAGGTCTAAGAATCTTGACACGTTAGGCACGAGAAGAGCTGAAATGGACTATGAAAGAAGAAACCAGCAGTGTTCATCCCGCCACTTAACTACACGTGCTTTTTTTAGTAGGCCTTTATAGGTAGTTGGTAAGTGTACAGGAGGGGGGGCATCTTTTCCCTTAATTCAGTCTGCCACGCCTCTAAACACGCAACGCGGACAAGTTTGTAGAATATTTGGCGATAACCCATCTTCACTTTAGCCCAACTTAATGGATTGACTAAACAAGCGAGCTTATCTGCTATTCAACCACAAATCTTATGTTGAAAGCCTCCTATCAAGATTTGCTAGTTAATGAATATGCAAATATTGCGGTTGTCTGAATAAATATTTTTTACGTAGAAACTTTATCAAAGCTGTAATACTTATACAAAAATATCATTTGCATGGAAACGATTCAATGGTAAATGTATTATCATATTCTAGACAGAAAATACCAATTTTCCCTTCGGGAAACATTCTCTCCGGAAACTCGTTGAGTGATGTAGCCTCCCAAGCAGTAACGACACGACCCGAACGCTTAAATTAGCTGCCATGACACCTCGCGGTAATTTTTCTAAAATAGTCGCTTGTCACAGTTTAGACAAACAAGTACCTTTTCATTCAGTTCCACCTGCGACTTTCATGATTTTATGTTTGCGAGATAGCCGATACTTAGGGGAAGTTAAAGAGGAAATTATGTATATGCATTCAATTACATGTAGCTTCGTGTATTGTATATATTACAGTCAATTCTTAGTGATTTATGGAAGCTCAGATAAGAGGAATCGCTACTTTGGCTTCAAATAAATTATACTCTCCAAAAACCCCCCGTCGTAATCTACTAAAAAACTCGATTTCTTCCTCCCTCCCACTCCAGTCTCTCTCCCCCTTCCCCTTTCTAAACAAATATGTCGATGACGATATTCAGATATAACGCAAAAGTTAATTAAACGATTTTTGTAATTGTATTAAAATTGTATACATTTTCGAAATGACGTCGGTTTTAAGCGATTAAACAATTAGAATATTTATAGACTTATCGGTTTAGTTACATGTGCGAATTTTAGAGATAGTTTGTCGCCTACTAGGCGTTAGATCGAGCAGCAAAACTCGGTGAAAAAGCGCGGTAAAATAATGTAATTTTGCAGTTCAGTGAACTACAACTAACGTGGCTAGTCTGCGTTCTGCAACGAGCGAGAAGAGAATGCTTCTGTTCCCCTAATTATCCGATCATCGTTTGAGTTTGTCGTGAGCAGATTCGCTAATGTTCCTTCTGTTCATCAATTTTTTCCGTTTTGTTTATAAACAAAATACAAATTTGTTGCAAACAAATAAACTCTCATATCTGAAAGAGTACTTTCAACTTTAAAAGAAACTTTTGTTCTCTTTGCTTGTTTATCCTAAATTTTCTGTCACGTGACCGAATCCTACTTACCCCATTAAAGAGTCTAGTTTAGAAGTTTTAAAGAAGATATATTGAGTTTTTTCGCTTGGTTTGTATCTTAAAAAGTAGTGTGCATTGGGGCGAAGGCAAAGGTTTCAACATTTCTATATAGTCATTAGTCGATAATGTTATGTCTATTCTTTTTTAAATGGTTGAAATTTTAAAATTTAGGGTAATTATTCATTTACTTTCCAATATTTCAATAGAAATAAGAAATTTACTGATGTAAACTACATATGGCCTCTTTTTTCAGCCAACTTTTACGAATAATTACATCCTAAATACTCCAATTGTTCAAGTCTTTGTACTCTTTTCCTTTCCTATTTATCACTATTATTATTATTATTTACCTATTTTGTTATTTTACTTTCAATATAGTTAAACGTAAAAAAGAAATAATATAAACTAAAGCTTGACAATCGACAAACTGTTATTAAATATGACCTTTGAAAGCATTGTCCATTTTACGCCGTTTCGAGGGCATTTGCATGCTGAGAAAGCTTTATCAAATCTATACTTTTAATTCTATAGCTATATTTTTGCTGTATTTCCATTTTTAGCTAGCTATCTTTTTGTTTAATACTTATATTTATACAATTGTACCAGTCTTTTCTAATGAAAACAAGGAAACTATACAAAACAACAACTGAAACAAAACTTGATTGAACGTTTAAAATGACAAGTGACAAACAGTTAAGCTCGACCTTTCCTTGTTCATGTTTAATTAATGTTCATGTTTGCTACATATTTTGTTTCGTATTCACCTAAAAGAAATAGAGAGTAATCAATCTTTTGTCGAATATTTGTTACAAATACAGATATTTTAACTAATTTATAACAAATATAACAGCGCCAAACAATTATTAATTTTGACCTTTATATTGCGAAACATATTAAAGTATAAATAAGAACAATACAGTATATTATATTTAGATATCTTTTACGACCGTTAAACTTGCTGTTAAATTTCATCCTATAAATAATTTAATTAAAAAAGTTAAATTGAATAAAAAACAACAATCATTCTATATTAATTCATTTTTTATATGTCATAGTGTCATTCATTTCCCTCTTTCTTTCTCTTCCTTTCTCTCTCTGTCTCTTTTTCTCTTTTCTCTTTCTTTCTTTCATTAATTTTTTTATACATAAAAAAAGACGTTGTTATTAAAAAATTCATAAATGTTTCTTAATAAAAAAAGGTTATGAATTTTTTAATTGTTTTTTATTTTTTAGTTTTTATAACAAATACATTTTTTTAAAGCTGTCTGCAGTTATGTTTAAACAGTTGCAGAAATGTATCTGTCTCTCTGTATAGACAGCTAAATACATCTAAATACATATATATATATATATATATATGTATACAAATATGTACTATATGCAGTATATATATTATATGCTGTATGCATCTAATTATTTATATTACTATATTTTTTAAGCTATATTGATAGATACGGTATACATGCATTATTAACATTGTGAAGAGGGGGGATAAGAGCTTTTTTTTTGTTAAATGTTCTTCTGGAAGAGAAATTATTAAATTATAAAGAAAAATTGTTATTTTTACTTTTTATGCCCCGTGCTCTGAAATATTTTATTTAATGTCTGGTGGATTTATAATTCTCTCTCTCTCTCTCTCTCTCTCTCTCTCTTTCTCTTTCTCTCTTCATCTTCTCTCTCACCTCTCTTCCTCTTTATGAATAACGATGACCCTTCTCTTTTTTATTTTTTTACAAATTACGTAAAGTGTCATATGTAACCTTTAACCTTAATTTTGGACAAAAGGGGAAGAGGGTCAGAAAATTTTTTTACGATTTTATAGAAATTCAAATGAGGTGATGTATTTATTTTGGTGTAATTTCCTTTGTTTAAATCTATCTATAACAGTCACAATGGTATATTTATTATTGTCAAAATTGTATTTTATTAGGTATTTAGTTAAGGTAGATGCTATTTAAGAATAAATGTATAACCATGGCACACTTCTCTACTCAATTAACGTAATTAAGTGAACACTTTAAGTAGACTTAATTGACTTAGATTTTACCTAACACTTTCTACTTGAGAGATAAAGTTACATAATTGCGACAAGCTAATAGCAAGTGTACCAAACGAAAACCCTTTCCTTTTCCAACTCACTAGGTGTCGGCACAAGTTTTATCACGCCATCTGCTGTATTTATAACACCTCAGTCGGCCAATGACAAAAGCGTTACGATACAATCAATACAATATGAAAGTAGATCACTTTGACCTGAATGGAAAAGAGGTTAACATTTTTTTTCAAATAGAGAAAACTTTTTTGATCTCTTATCTCAAGAGTGAAGAAAAGCGATATAAATATATATATATATATATATATTATACTTGTATAATATGCAAATTAGGTAAACCTGCTCAGTAAAAGTTTCTTAAATTAATTAACTGTGTTTGATTTCATTAGTGATTTCAAGTATTAATGGTTCGTACTTTGGTTAATAAGAATACTCTTAAACGACTCTTCACACATTACCATTGTTATACGAATGATAAGCTCTAAGATGGACGAACAAACGAGATTTTCTCCATCATTTTAGATGCAAAAAAAAAATTACTATATGAAATTAAAACTGTGCAAAAGATTAAAAAAATTGAGAAAAAATTCCTGAAGATCCTACATACATAGCCAAAAGGGACATTATAAAAGCGCCATGCTGGCACCATTATGCGTGACGTGACAGGCCAACCGTGGCACACCTGTGTATGTAATACAATGGCAACTTCAACGCGCCTACATTTAATATTTATACCGATTTACATAAAGACAAAAATTAACAGAAAGACGGAGAAAATGAAACATCCAAATTGAATTTCTCTTTTAAAAATATGGCTAACCGGTAAAAAAAGAAACTTTTTTAGGGAATATCTTTAGCATGAAGGCATTCCACGAATATCCTCTTTTTTGGGTTGGGACAGAGAAGTGAATAAGTGAGAAAAAATCCTACCTTTACCGCATTTATCACCTTCTTGCGACTTCCTCTTTAAGCCTTTATCGTTGCTCCTGTCATCATCATCATCTGAGTTTGCTAGTACACACATTACACTCCCATCTTGACCGGCTAACATAGTTAAATTTGCAGAAAGTCTACCATCGTTGCCAGACGAAGCTATAACAACCTGTTTCTCTACGTCTTCTAGTAGGAAAGTTGCTAATTTCGGATCACTACTCATCTTTCCAATATTATTTACAAAATTTTTAAAAAATTATATCTAATTTTCGTACGGATTAGGCCTATATCCTCTGTTTTTGTCCGTGCCTATTCAAGCAAATCACAGAGTTGAGTATTGGTGTTCAAACAATCTGCCAAGTGGAACGAGCCAATACTAGACCAGTCTATTCTGCCCAACTCCTTTAAGACGAAAAGGGGTGGCAGTATTGAAATTGCCTCAGCCGCCTTTTTCTTACACGACTATCTACTTTCGTTGACTGTTATTTTTTTTCTTTGATTTTCTTAAAGGCGGGCGTGTAAGTGTCTGGAGTAAATTTAAATAACTTTCTTAAGGCCAAGAATTTCCTCTTTTCTATAGTTCTAATATCTTCGCTTATTTTAATGCATATAATTGAAAAGCGATAGATAGAGACTATTTCAATCCTATTCAACCTTATTTAACCTCTGTCGGATTCTTTGAAAAAATGACGTCATTGTTTAATTTTCGATCGAATTAGTCGCGATTTAATTAATTGAGTAGGCAATTTGTTTTCAATAGAACAGTCTCATTAGAATGTCAAATTTAAATTAAGAGTAAGAAGCAAGTATTATATACTTTTAATATTCTACTTTTAAATTGGACGATAAAAAGACTAAGCCTATATCTATTTTAAAGAAAAGAGACGCTTGCCAGGTGTTTTTTTAATTCTTTTTTTTTTATAAGCGTTTATTAAATAGTAATAATATCATATTAAAATAAACTTTATTTTGAATAATTTCTTAAACAGGAAATGATCTTATTAAACTTTTCGTTGACACTTGCAAGGATAATAAAAGGAGACGTTTATTAAATGACGGATTAGACGTTACATAGTTACTAACTATAATCTTATTTGTATAGTATAGTTAAACTTTGTAAGTTATTTCTAATATCTCTATTATTATAGTTCTTAGAGTTTTCAATAGCCTTTTTTGGTCTTTTAAATAGAGACTATAAGAAGGCTAATCGATTACTTTTTATCCCGTATTCTTTATTGATCCCATAAGTTTAAGATAGGAAGATTAATGAGTTGGATATTTTTGATCTCATTTAATCATTCTATTCCTTTTTTCTTTCTAGCTTCTATATTATTGTTTTTTTTTAAATACATTTCAATCAGATATAAAATATGTTTATAGAATAAAAAAAATAGGCGTCTAATCTACAAGAAAAACCTATTGTCGTCTTTTGGCTAGATCCTTATAATCTAAGAAGAAATAATGACAATCTATAGCCTTTCAAGACTGCTTGAACTATTTAATTCACGCTAGTTTTCCTCTTTGGAATTCTACCTCCTACAGTTTTCTAATGATTATCGTTGAAATAGAGGAGAATAACAATCTCAAATACTTTTTAAAATTATATCATAAATCATTCAATTCGCTATATTTTCCTTTTTTATTATTTTTTAATTCAAGTAACACTTTTTTTTGGCGTTAACATCCGTTAAAAAGTAGAAAACTAATTGCTTTTTAAAATTAATTCTTTCTCAATTCTTTTTTTCTTTTTATAGTCTTTAGGTAAAAGGTAAAAAATGAGTAAACTAGGCTTAAAAATAGTAAAAATACAAGTTTTACCATTAAAAGTTAATTGAATATTAATTTAAAAAAAAAAGTAAAATGGAACGGAGAGGGTCGTTTGATAGAAAAAAAAAACTATTTGTCATTTATTTTCTTGTCTTTTTAAAAAAAAATACCCTGGATTGAACGTGTTCGAACATTCTTACTACTTGTTTTTATAACAAACATTACACTTGTTCAAGTAAATTTATTTAAAATGTAAAAATAAATGAAAAATTAAGGGTGAAAAATCTTTGTATTTTTAAATTTAGAATAATTAATTCATAGAGAATATTGAAGAGAATAAAGAAGCACCGAAAGAGATAGACATTTAGATAGTCAATCTAAATGATACGTAGATAGTTATTTTAATCCTAACAGAGAAAATACAATATATATAATCAAAATAATACATATTTATATTTATTTATACAATAATCTTGAATAAATGAACTATTATTTGCATAAAAGTCTCCTCTCTTTTGAAATAACTCGTAATTGTTATTTTTACAATTTAAATAGAGAGAGAGAGAGAGAGAGAGAGAGAGAGAGATAGTATTCTCTCAGATATTTTCTTAAATGATACAAGTCAGAGTTTAGAATTGTAATTACTCCAAAACACTTCTGTAATGGAATTCCTTTTTATAAAATTGTTCAAAAAAAAGTAGGTTCCTATTGCTAATTGCATCACTAATCCCTCTCTTTGATAGACCGCTGTTGTATCTTTTCCTACTTTCACCGTTTTCTTTACAATTACCAGAGGTGAAGAGGTGGCTGGAGTAAAGAGAAACGGGAAAAAATTTTTGTAACAAAGCTTTCAACTAACTTTTTGTAAATATTCTTTTGCTTGGACATTCTTTTTTCTCTGTCTTGGTCTTTGGGATAAAAGAAAAAAGACTGTTAACTTGTTCAATATTGATCAAGGAAACGACCCTATTTACTTTCTGTCATTAAATCTCTAAATATTGAATTTTGCCATCAAGTTAAAAAATAATCGAATAAAGAGAATTTACGCTTAATTCTATGTCGATAGAATATAAATCGATATTCTCGTATATTGTAGCTTGTTCATGTGTTTAATATCTAGGTTAATTAACTAATATTTTGGTGTTAAATGGTAAAATCATCTGTATAAACTTTAGCGTACAGAATATTAATAGAGTGTATACGCTATCAATAGATACAGAAATATATTCATGACCTATTTCTTTATTCCATGTTTTTTTCAATTAATTTATTTGAATATTTCAATTTCTAATAAAATGTATTCATAACAATCGAATGAAAATAATTAAAGGCAAGAAGAAAATTCTAATTCACAACTAATCGTGCAGATGGCGTTGCCATACTGATAAAATTTTCAATTTCAACCAGAGTCTATTGATTGATAATTTACAAGATAAAGACTGTATATAACAAATAACTTAATATTTGAACAACAAAGTTAGTAGTATTAATTATTAGAAATTCGTAATTGATACAGTGCTGTTTTTCTTCACCTTTATTTACTTAAGAAATTCGAAAATATTTGTAATATTTATAGATAAAATTCTTGAAAAGTTTATGTGAAAAGAACATTTTTATAACTTGACATTAGGTGTTTCTAGAATATAATAGAAATTGATTTATCATTGTTGGAACCAATTTGACCTATATATCACCTTTTTCGTATTTTTTGACCAATATATTATTATCTTAAGTTATAAATTACCAATAAAGAATTTTTTTAAAAATATTCCAGTATTAAAATTGCTATAGAATGAAAATACTTTTAAAAAAAGGGCCTTCGTTGTCATTCTTTTATTTGATAGAATATATATACAGTATATATATATATATATATATATATACTGTATATATATATAAAGAGGCTAGTTTGTACAAGGATAAAAGGAAGAATTATCTTACGTAATCTCTCAAACATACTATAAATATAACTATCTACTTGTTCTATATTTACCTCTCTTTATTAGAGATTTATTAATAAAATACTGTTATGGTATATCTATATTAGTATAGAAAGTGAAGGAACTGTTGACAAACTTGTTTTAACTTGGTCAAGTTGAGGGAAAATTCACTTTATATTGAGAGATAAAGTTAGAAACCCTGATAAACACAGACAATAATATATATGTACACGTACACTTGGAGAGAAATGAAGAAAAATGAGAATTATCTTATTGAAAAAAAAGGCTAAATAAAATAGTTTGCATTAAAGAGTCGTGACTAACTGACTCATGGGAGAAGAATGGAGAAATAGTAATTCTTCCACCTTTTATATTTAATATAACTATTTGAATGAATATTAAAAAAATAATATTTTCGTATCGATCTTCCTTCTAGGCCATATATGCAGTATCGCGAGGCGTGACGTTCCACTCGATTGAATATGACTAGAGGGCGTAAGGCGTATTGAAATTACCTACACTAAACAGTAAAACACCAAGCCGAAACATGGTCAAGAAGAAGGCTGCAGCGAAAAATGCTGTTCCACTACCTCCTGTTGTTAATCAACAACCTATTATCGCTTCAAATACGCTTCCTATGGGCTTTGTACCCGTGCCTGCTCCACCAACTGAAGCATCGGAAGCTAATATCGACTTGGGCGATGAGCATCTGCACGTAGCCAGAGCTGATGTGTTAAACGGACATGCCACACCCATTTATGCCGTACCCCAACCTATAATATTACCGCCTGGAGGAACTGTCAAATCAACTGCTGCTTCTGAACACATTCTGGCGAGACCTTCAGTTCCAGTTCAACCGACTCCCCCCGCTCATTCGGTAGTAGGAGTTCCAACGAATATTCAAATAGGAAAGCACCATCCTTTGGCTAAATGTCGAGTTCTCTATTTGGGTTCGGCTGTACCTTTAGAGACAACTAATGGACTAGAGGCTGTTCAGCAACCTCTAAGGGAAAGGTTAGTATCATCTCTTAATTATCATTTCTTATTTCTTTATTGTGAAATATAAGTGGTGACAGTCTCAGAGTTTTACAACATTCAATTAAAAGCTAGCTATTGGAAAAAAGGGAATTTACGAGTATTCTATATATATCTATATCTATATATATATACTGTATATATATATATATATAAACCAACCGAAATGAAGTCTATTATTAAAGACTAGATCGTAAAGGAAAGACATGAAATTATCAAAATTTTCTTTTATTCAATGACTAATGATTTAAGGCAGGGCTTCAAATATTTCCTATCTGAGACATCACAGTAACACTCTTCTTACTACGTCTTTCGATTCCTCGTAGATAGGTCTAAACATTTTAAAGATCGAATTCAATGGCTTCCAGAATAGTTGAATGAACTTTAAAAGAAATTAAATCTTTACTATAGGTTTTAAATTATTGATTATAACTTCATTTACTTGTTGTTTCTATTATATTTTTAATATCTTTGTATGCAGATATCCTGTTGGTGAAGGTGAAATGAAGGGAATTGATACTTGGCTTACAGTATTTTCCAGTGGATTACTAATGCAATTTGTCGAAGATAAATCAAATATTACATGGTTTCCGATCCCAACTCTACATGTATGTGCAGCTGTTAAGGCTGTTATAGTAGTTAATGGAGCGACAGGAGAAAAACAAGCTAAATTTGTTTCTCTCGATTCGCAAGGTGTCAACACCGGACATCCACCTGTCTTTGCATCAATTATGAGAAGAATGAAGGGCATAAAAGTTTTAGAATGCCACGGTTTTATCACAAAATCCGATCAAGCAGCAATGTCTCTTGTTCAAGCGTGTACTCATGCTTATAGCCATAAAGAAGGCTGGACAACTGAGCTACCTCCTTTAGATCTTATGATGAGACTAGATAACAATGGACCAGTTTCACCCAGATTTAATACAACCAGACTAATTAAGGCTGACGAGATTGATAGCCGAAAGGAAAATCCTGAATTTTACGAACAACCACCAGAACATGGTTATTTCTATGCTAATGGTGATAAACTCATACGAAATTTCAATATATACAATGGAGGAAAACCAACATATGATGACGACGACGATAACAGACATCGAAGACAGAGAAGTGTTTCACCAGTGAAACAGCGACATCACAATTATGATCCAAGATTTGTCAGTCCACCTCCAAGGTATACTTCTAAACCTAGGGAGGAATATCCCGAAGACCGGAGGAGACGTAGACATGCTCGGGATGACGGAAGAAGAGATAATCGAAGAAGGAGAGATAAGTCAAGAGATGAATTGGAGCATGGAAGAAGTCATTCGAGAAATGCTCATTATAGAGACGATAGAGATCACAGAGATGATAGAGATGATCGAACGGAGAATAGACGACGCAGAAATCATTCGAGAGACAGGCTCGATGATGTGTCTCCAGATAGGCAAGTGGAGAATACAACACGAAGGGAGCGAGAATACCCAAAAGAGCGAGATAATAGGAGATACCCCGATGAGAATAGGGATCGAAGAAGAATGGAATACTCTAGAGATCCTCCGGAAGACAAAAGAGGAAGGAACCAAAGGCAATTTGGAAATAATCGCTCTGATTCAAGAGAACGAAGACATCGTTCAAGAGATAGATTAGAAGATGAGAGAAATAGGTTTCAGAATATGACGGTTGATGATGGAAGACAAGCCGACCTTTATCAGTCTAGAGACAGAAGGAGAATACCGCCAAATAGACAGCAGGATAATGAAGTGGAAGATTACTTGAATGAAGACTTAAATAGAAATGATAGAAGAAGGGAGGACGAGGATTATTATAACGTGGAAAATCAAAAGCGTCAAGAAGATGAAGACTATCTTTCACCAACTAAAAGACAAGAGAAACATTTTGAAGCACCACGTCCTCCAACTCCTCCAGACAATGATATATTTCCAAAAGAAGACTATGACGATATTATAGAACCAGCAATTCCACTAGCTGAGAGTGCAGATCAAGGTAGAACATTCGGGGATTTGGATTTGGAGACAACTCTTGGATATTTACCATAAAATCCAGAGCATATCAATCTCTTTAACTTAATATTTAAGATCATTTTTCAAGAAAATCAAAAGGAAAACATGTAAAAAAAAGGATATTTCTTTCTTTTCTTTTTTTATAAAATAATTATCAATCATTCTTAATTAACAAATTATTCATTCAGTATATTAGTAATATATTAGTAATATATATACAGTATATATATATATATATATATATATGTGTCATCCAGCTATCTGTGTTAATATTGTCTATTTATGTTTTAGTACGGATTTTACTTCCAAAATTTTAAATATAAAATATTTAAATGTATACAATATGTGTTTTATAGCAATTAGTAAAAGGTTAAAGAAACTACCGTAAGGGGGCGTTCAAGTATATCTAAGTTTTTATTAAATGGTATATTTTAAAATGAAGCTTAGTGATAAAAGAAAATAAACTGGAATTAATTTCTTTTTTTTTATTGTAAAAACTTCTTATTCATTTAATTTTCTTAAGGGAACCGAATAATTTTAATTGAGGTATTAAATTACAATACTTAACTGATTTCAGCCTAGATGGGCGTATTTTATTTCGATTAAACCAGAATTTTGACAAGAATACCTATAGCTGGTTTAAGAAATTTAATGTATCTATTTAATTAACACAGAAAGATAGATGGAGACAGAGGCAGATAGACAGGCAGATAAATAGAGAGAGAGAGAGAGAGAGAGAGAATATAGAAGGAAGGGTAGGGAAGATATAATCAAGGAAAATTAGAATAAGATGTAAAGGTGATCTTATCAAAAAATTTTAATCAACCACTCCTCTCTTAGTTAATATTTTACCTTAATTAATTTGATCTGTAATTGAGTGGATTATAATACAAAAGCTGTCTCTACTCATATCTAGTATAAGTATATTATAGCATGTTTCTAAAAAGTATAGATTGTATAAATACTATGCTATTAGGGTAATAAATTTAATTAATTAGTACAATATAGCTTATTTATAGTGAATACAAACTGTTCTATGTTATTGAAAAGATAAAGAGAGAGAGAGAGAAGAGAGAGGAAAAGTGAATATACGTTCATACAGTGTAATTCTTGATATTGTTATTATGGAAATGCTTTAATAATTATTGTTATATATCTACTCAAATTAACTAAATTGAATAAAAAGGGAATACAAGAATAGAGCAATGTTAAAGATATGTCCTTCGTTTTTTATTGGGTAGCCTAATTGGAATTAATCGATTGCTTTGTTATATCGTTAATGTATTGATAGTTCAAACGTAGGTTTGCCTTTTTACCTTTCCTATTTGTCATTTATAATCATATATACAGTTTACTATACATGTATTAAAGACAAGCAAAAACTTCTAATGAACTACTTTACTTGTTATGTAATATATAAAATACTTAAAAGAAAAATTACACAAGTATAACAAACGTAAGGAGGCTAAAAGAATCTGTTTGTTCTCAAGGTCAATCCTTTTAAGTACATCCTCTCTTGTCAAGATAAAGTATGGTGTTGTCATAACTATTTGGAAAGCTGCAATAGCAATGCTAACTCTTCCAATTAGCCTTTTATAATATCGGTACGACAGTTTGTCTTCATCACTAGATCTAATCCTCTTCTTACTGAACATTTGAACTATAAATATAACAATTAATAGTAATATGATTAAACAGGTTGGTATGTAGTTAATAATGATGAAATATATTCCTTTATGAATTGGACCTATACAAATTCCATTCGAGAAATATATTTCATCAAGAATGTAGCAAGTAGAGGCTAACGAGAAGATATAGAGAAAAGGTAGATATAGGCATGTCTTGTACTGGGTCAACCATTTCTTTTCAATTCCAGGTAATCTTTTATAAATAAATTCAAATGTAATTAAAATTACCACGTGCCAAATTGAACATGTTGCAAAAACAAATTGTAGATAATAGAGCGATTGGCAGAATACATCCGGTTTTAAGTATGTTTTTATATGATCTTTTGAAAATTTTATATTCAAATAAAACGGTAGATCGTAAATTAGGCTAATAGTTAATGTTAATAAGTCTGTTGCAGCTAAACTGATGTAAAATTTCGAACTTGAAATTGAACTAAAAGTTGATGAAGCAAATTTGAGAATTTGTTTGCTGTTGAGATAAATTCCACTTAAAAATAATAAGCATCCAGCAATCGTATGAAAAATCCTAAGAAAATCTATACATTTATTATTACAATCCATCTATTCGAGTGCAACAGATTCATTGGAGGTTTCGCTTTTTTTTGGGCATATATCAGTAATTATATCGTAATTTACAATTTCCTGTTTGTATTCTCCACCAGTCATTTCTAAAGTTTGGCCTATACTAGTCAATATAATGAAAAGAGAGACTCTATTGTAATTAGCAAAGAGCGATATCTCTCCTTCTTTGTCTCTGTTTCAATTTTTTTTTTGCAGTATAGTATTAATTTGCAGATAAGAAAGAAAGACAGACAGACAGACAGACAGAGAGCGAGAGATAGAGAGAGAAAGATCAAAGGAGAAAACCTATTAAATTCTTTAATAGATGGTGGAAATCAGTAAGTCTAAGGGTAGAATAGTAAAATATTAAGTATAATAGGCCTTCAAAGTTAATCTTTTTAGCTTAACTTGATTGTATTGTTACAGACTTTTTTTCTAATATAGGCTAAAAGTAAAAGTATATAGGCTGTATACGAAAGACAATACCAATGCATTGTTTATCGTTCAATATTTGCCTGCAATATGCAGTATGATAACGGATGTAAATGCAGCAAAAAGTGAATTGAGACTATCGAAGAATCGCTTACCTGTTTTCTAAAGTGGCTCTCTTTTCTTTGTAAATGACAAATACAAAAGTCAAACTAAGCCTATGAAAATCCTATAAGAATTTTTTGAAAGTGCTTAAAATCCGATGAATTTATAATTTAAAGTGGAAGGAGGAGGAAGGGTAAGGAATAAAGAGGAGCGTGGGTGGTAGGATGAAGAAGAAAAAGAAGTTTATTAAGCCTATATTGATATTTCAATTATACATTTCTGAAACATTTACTTAATATTTCTCAAGTATAAAAGACTTGAACACTTAAATAAAAAGTTGTCTATAAATTTTAATAGTCCTTGTATAGAGTAACTAAATCTACTTGTTTTCTATTTCATTTGTAGACATTTTTTGGCAAAAAAATCAATAAACCAAACTATATCATGAACTATTGATTAATTCCTACAATTATATCGATAATCAACATTTCTTAAAGATCGCCATCTAGCGGCGTCAAACACAATATCTCGTTAGTAACCACTAGACTAAGTCTGAGCATAGGTGTTGGACGAATATCTCTAAAGGTAAAAGAATATGTTTTTAAAGTATTTCCGTGTTTCGTTGCAAAATATTCTAAAAATAGGCAATGTTACAATGAAATCTATAAAGTTGTCTTTAATGAGCTAAATCATAAATTAAATAGTTAAACAAGAGAATAAAAAAAGAAAATTTTGCAGCTTGGAGATAAGTTACTTAGCAACTGAGACTGTGGCGCTCCAATATTATTTCTATGTAATATATTAATAGTTATGTAATAGAATGTAGTATATTTTGATATGTCAATTAATTAGATTAGATTGAAAATGAAGGCATTCTTCAAATTATTTTCAATTAAGGTAAACTCAGAAGAATTGAAGTTTTTTTTTCTTATCAAACGTTCTTTTTTTTTTTTTCTGTTGGTAAAGAAAGATAACACATATAGCTAGCTAGCTACTATTACTATTAACTGACCGTTATAAAAGAGACCGCTTTTATCTAAAATATTCAAAAATTTTCAATCATAAGGTAATACTTTGTTATATATTCAAACAAACATATTATCATGGCATTATAGGGAAAGTGTATTGAACTATTTTAATTATCAATTTTAAATTATAGCTAACTTGTTAAATAGTATACTAGTTTTTATATCAGTTATTAATAATTTATATTTAAAAATTGACGGCGTCTAATTTGTATTTTACGTGCCAATTGAATAGAAAACAATTTAATAATTTGCATAAAGTAACATGACAACAAATGAATGTTTTAATAGAGGTTGTAATATAATTCCAATTCTATAAATGGTATATTTTCGCAGTCTCCCTTATATTTTATCTTTTTATATAAAAGACAACGGCAATTTTAATGAATAATTGATTGGTTTACTGGACAAATTGTATATGTGTATATATATATATATATGTGTTTTTTTTTCTTTCTACACGATAAGATTAGACCTTTATTTATATTGGAAAGAAGGTTCTCATACTTCTCAAACTAGGCTTTAACTCTTTGTATGAATTAATATTTATACTAATTATGTTTATATATAAATTTACTGTATAAACTAATATAATTAAATTTCAAAAATGCATAGAAATACAAATTATAACGTATCTTTACGTATGTAATCAATCATTTTAACGATCAGTAATACTTAAATTTTCAATGAGCCACAGTTTACGCTTGAATTTTCAGTTTCTTAGTATTCCTTTTATAGCTTGGCAACCATCAGAAAAGGTTTCTCCACTCTTTTAATTATTAATATTTTCGTTAACATAGATAAGCTTCCTATCTATTTTTATAGATATTAATGCAAGCTTTGCTAAAATGAGGTCATAGTTTTGTTAAGAAGATTAGAAATATTCAAGTTTTGTCTCAGTTCTTTTAGAAATTGAAAGAAAAAACGGAATGAATAAATCTAGATTTAATGTGTTTTTTATTACGTTGGCATTAGAAATAGATTAGCTTAGGAACTTTCAATTATATGAATCACTATATAAAGTTAAGAATTTTTAATGGTTCCTATGTAAACCTATAATGCGCAAACATCTCTTTGAATGCGTAATAAGTTTCACCTAGGCAACAGTTACTAAAGCGTCACTTTCATAGGAGGAATGGCCGCTGGTACGAGCTACTACGCAGCGTCTCCCGTGATGAGAACCCGATCTGCGACGCCAGTTTCAATGAACGACATGTCGAGATTGTTAAGCGCAAGCCAAGACCGAAAAGGACTTGGCCACGCTAGAACCTATTACAATCCGGCCAGTCAGAAATTATATTCAAGATATTCAACAAAAGAATGGGAAGAATCAAACAAAAACTACTTTTCCCTATCCGAATCGGAAAGAAACGTCGCTGAACGTCTTAGATCTGATATGTGGAGGGCAGTTAAAACTACAGATGCCAGAACAAAGAACAGACAACACGCAAATACAAAAAAATTGGGTAAGTACCACTAAATTTCAATCAAAAACAACAACAAAAACAACAAAAAACTTCAAAAAACAAATTACAATGTCTTTCATTTGTTTTTTTTTTTTTTTCACAAAAATCATTCTTTTGTTTTTTAAAAAAAAAAAAAGAAAGGAAAACCAAAAAAAAGAAAAGAAGAAACTTTTCTCTCTTTCTCTCTTTCTCTATCTCTCTCTCTCTCTCTCTATCTCTCTCTCTCTCTCTCTCTCTCTTCAAAGATTTTTTTTTTCATGAATATTTAAAAACTTTGTTTTAATTATAAAAGAAGTAGCAAAAGCAAAGGAAAAAAAGTAAACTTGTTTAATAGAATAGACAGATTTTAATAAATAATTAATATACTGTCTAATAATAAGGAAATAAAGTATAAACACTCTCTCTTTCTCTAAAACAATGTTTGAATATTGTACAGTTTGTCACAACTATTTAAAGTAAATTCTCCATACCGTCTTAATTATATCCTTGTTCTAGTCTATTCCATTTTCTCCTCTCACTTTCCGTTTCTATTTTACTTGAACTTCTTTCATTATTAATCTGTTGAAAATTAATATTTGTGTTATAGAGTGTGTCTAAATAATGAAAATTTAATATTCATGTTAAACTTTTCTTTTGTCTATTCTTTTCTATTAAAATTTATTATCAAGTGTTTTACTGTAAATTCATATACGTAATAGTTTATTTACAACGTTTTTCGTATGATTTAGTAAACGAGAGGGAATTGCATGAATGGGGATAATTCAAGATTGAACTTATGAAGAAAGATAATGTATTTGTATGTATATGATAGGTTTATTATGTGATAATAGCAGTTATATCATAGAACTAAAAAGATTAGCGTAGAAAGAAGAGAGAGAGGCATAGAACGATGTGTAAATTTATATATAAGAAAGAATAAGCTACTTGTCAAGACAAAAAAGAATTTAGTAAATTTACGACGATAATTTAGATAAAATAATCAAGTGTTAAAATCTTTTCCCTCTTTTCGATCTATAATATATTTACATAATCGATTTGACTTTAGAGAATAGCTTTCATTTTGTGTAGATTACAGTACCACATTAAAACAATTATCTTATAACCCTAAACACAATCAATAAACTATGGAGAGCTAGGCATTTAACACTATAGTTTAATTTAGTAAGTGGACAACGATAGAATAGAGGTCGTTCACTGTTCACTGTTCCCGAATAACTGTTTGAAATATAAAATAAAAGAGTAAATGACAATCAATAGCTTGAACGAGAGTGAAAGAGAGAGAGGGAGAGAGAGAGAGTGGATGCCAAGAGAGAGTAAATTTTCATTATATAAATATACGAATATATAATTTTTAAACTATAAACTTGAGTGTTTTTAATGAATTAGACAAAAATTCACCTTAAAAGGTAAATAAATGTTAATTAGGTGATCGAGTTCAAGACATATTGTTTTGGAAGCAT
Organism: Dimorphilus gyrociliatus; assembly: GCA_904063045.1. Lineage (NCBI taxonomy): Eukaryota > Metazoa > Annelida > Polychaeta > Dinophilidae > Dimorphilus > Dimorphilus gyrociliatus. Next base: position 888,586 of record CAJFCJ010000003.1, read on the forward strand.
GAATTACATTGTGAAATGCAAGCAATGGATCAAGAAATAAGCAATTTACAGGTCTCTTAAACAATTCTTTCACACCACCATAATTATGTTGTTCTATTTTTATTTCTTGTTTATCAACACCTTAACAAACCTAACTATTTTATTTTTTATTTATTTGCCTTTGCACAAATAACCTTGAAATTTATGTCCTTTTTTTGCCGTGTTATTTAACAGGGAATCGAGTGTCAGATATCGCCTACTGGAAGGGTGAATTAGTACATGAAATGAGAGAAATGGATATGGAAACAGAAAATCTAGAGGTGATTCCCATTAAGAGTTTGAAATTAACGCTAACTAATAACCTAAGTATTAAGAGAGCTGCTCTATTTAAATGAATTGAAATTAAGACAAAATTTTTCAATCGTATGAAATATCTCTTAACTTCTTGGCATGTTGTTTTATTGGTCTAGAAAGACATGTTTTGTAAAGTTTCTTTTCTCTAATACCTATATATATTTTCCAATTCTTACTAATGAAGATATACTACTGCAAACATTAAAAAAAGGACAAACCTAGCCTTATTTTAAACCTTAATTAGATTAGAAAATCCTTAAATTGTTAGATGAAGTATTGCTATTATTAGATATTTAGATGGTTCAATTTTTTCTAATGTTATTCAGGAGCATAAAAGAGTTTTGGAAAAAGCCTATGCGGATACGAAAACTCCATTTGTCATTGCTGAAGAATGCCTTTTGCAAAGAGAGAAGAGACAAGGAATCGATCAAGTTCACGATGATGTTGAAAGAGCTCTATCGAAGGAAGTTGACTGTATTAAAAGATGTCAAGTCAAGATGAAGGCTCTGATTCAAAAGGCTGAGGTTCAATTAAAGATGAATAGAGCTGCTCAGCACACTTGCGACAAAGACGCAAAGGACAAAGGCCATGCTCAACACGTTGATGATAAAATGTATGGTTTACGTAATTCGTCGGGTGGAATTGGTTTCCACCCTGGAGTCGAGAGTGTTGACAATACCGTAACGATCCCTTACACTTGGGTTAAGTATACGCAAGAGAACATTAGGAGGTCTCAGCACGAAAGGGAAATGTCGGAAAAGTTAAGAGGGGAAATCGACAGTCTTTTACGTGCTTGTGCAAATGAAATGTGGAGTCATTTCAACAACGTCAACAACGCTTTCCAGAGTAGAGTTCAATCTACTCAGGACGCAAAAGCAAAGCTTCAATCTCATATGCAAAGAGTTAGTTTTTTTTCTCTTTCAAAGGGTCTTAAAAAAGGGCCAAAATCATATATTAAAATATATAAAGCATTTAATAGACGGCAGTCTTATTGTATTGCCGAACTAGTCCACTCTTGGCTATTGATCAGGCGTTTGCACATTAATGAGGGCTTTGGCCTGAGTAAAAATATCTTTCTATTCATTTCTTTTATTGCTTATTCTATTGATCATATGTCATAATCTGCAACCGAGTTTACCTTCCTCCCCTTCTCTTTATATTAATCGCAAATATAACTAATAATAATTAATTTAATTAACTAATTTCACTTTTTTTCCTCTTTTAATATGGTGCACTTTATCAGTATTTTGTGACGTCAATGACAAAATGTATAGGCTTTATAAAAAAGTGTTCAATGAATCTGAATGAAAAGAGTTGAAAACGAAGAAGAAATGTATGGAATATTATCATTCATTCTCTTTTCTTTTTAATACTTACAACTTTTTATAAGTTTATTTGCAAGGAACATCAAAAATTGAACATTATTATTTAATTCTTCAAAGTGCTATTGATCTTCCTTAAAAAGAACAAACACATAAAAGAAAGATTTACCGATATACTGTATTTCTCTTTACTCTTTGTCTTTATAACTAAATTTTTTCGTCCTTTACTGATAGACTTGCAACGAGATTCGTGATATGGAAAGAGCTATAGAATTACTGAAAAAGGCTATCAAAGACAAGGAGGGACCAATGAAGGTTGCTCAAACTCGTCTTGATGAAAGAACTCGAAGAATCAATGTTGAATTATGCAATGATCCAGTAATGAAAGGGTAAATAGTTTAAATAAATTTTTTTTATGTCATCTAATTAACTCATTTTTCTGTTATAGACTACAAAGAGAAGTGCACGAAATTCGTGAGTCGGTTCGTATTCTGAAGGATAAACTTCGTAGAGCTGAGAATGCTCTTATCCGTCTATTGAAGACAAGAGCTCAATTGGAGCATGATATTGGTATTAAGGAGAATAGTCTGCAGATTGACTCAAAAGTTTGTATGGGTATGCGTAAAAACATGCCAATGGATCCTAAAACCGGACCAGTTTATACCATGCCAGTTAGCTGTTATTAATCACTTCTTCTATGAGAGGAACAAAACAGAAAATATATATTAACAAAAAAATGAAAAATTGGGAGAGATGCTACAGAATAGGAATGATTATATTATTTAAATATATTAAAAAACGTATAGATTATAAAGAGAAAATATCAAACTTATATTTATATAATAATGATAATAAAATAATATATTTATCGTTTTTTTCATTCTTTTCCTTATTTTTCTGAAAATTTGCCTGCTGATCACCGACTTATGCTTGTACCAACTCAGTATTGACTATCACCATTTTCTGTGTAATGTGGCATGTAAACGGTCAATAATAAAGTTGCTTTAACAAAAGAAGAAATATAATAATTACATATTAATTATTCATTTATGAATTGCTTTAAGTCTTAGTTATGACAGTTTTTATAGAGCACCATATCAATATATATATATATATATATATATATATATATATATACATATATTTACATTTATATGTATTCGTCTTATAACATCAGTCAATAAACTTGTACTAAGCAGAAACTGCACCGGAAATTACATAATGCAGAAAAAATATTTCCACTTCTTTCATGAATAAATAAAGAGAGTATTATTTTTTTTATTCATTCATTCAATTCTATCGTACTTAATTTATTATAAGTAAACTCTAAAATGTTGATTTTACCTAACCGAGCCTTATTAAATCGGTATATAAACATAAACACTATATTTTGCAGACAAGCAGACAGACAGATAAATAGAGTGCCATTCCTCCTTTTTCTTGTTTAAAAACTCTTTATTTATTAATTAACGAAAAGAGAAAATGAAAAAAAAGAGCCTAAAAAGAGAATATGTTTACTTTTCGTTTAATATTTCTTCTTATATTTCTTATTTTATTATTTAGAGAACTATAAATAACAAACCCCTTACAAATAAAAACACCTTGTATAAAACTATAATTAATAAACAATTCAAAATATAGAAAGAATACTCATATTTGCCTATCGTTCAATAACTTTTATAATTTATATATACATAAATAAATATATATATGTATATATATATATATATATACAGTCATAGATACAGTAATCTAGTCGTTTTTGGTTTCTTTCAGTGGTTTTTAGCCATTTCTAAGTATTAATTTCATCAGTTTTTCTTTTTTTAGCTAGAGACGCATCGCGCAAAGTCATTTGCATCTTCAACACATATTTTTCCTGATGGACATACTTTGTACGAACATCTCTCTGCAACAACAAATGTATGTATTATTACTTCTTAATAGTTATTATCTAGGTTTCAAATTCTAAAAATTACCTTTATTTGTACACTGATCTGCAGGTATATTTTGGCAGCTGTTTCCATTCCACAACCAGGTAGAAGGACAGGAGTTTATTGTGTGAATCTGATTTGAGCACGAAACTGATTTAGAGCAATCTTGGTGTCTATAAAGTCCATCTGTTCTGTTTGAACAGAAAAAGCTCTCGGAGCAATTAGAACCCATCCAATCGTCACTACATTGGCAAGTAAACGAACCTTCAATATTAGTGCAATTATTAGCTGCATTTGAGCAAGCTTTCTCCCCTAACAACACACACTCGTTGACATCTATAATGTACATAGTGAAAAGTGAAAAACTCTTATATTTCTATGAAAATAAATAAACGATTTTAGTTTATTACCAGTTAAACATCTCGGCCCTGTCCAGCCCTCATTACAGTCACAGATGCAGTAATCTAATCGTAGAGATTTCTTATTCCCGTTACCACAAGTTAGATTATTGCATGTTTCGGCCTCAAGATGACAATATTCACCATAATAATGGTTATCGCAGTGACACTTGACATAATTTCTTGTTTCTTCACAACGACCACCATTTTTACAAGTACTGGCATCACATCTGTCTGTGAAAGCCGAAAACAGTTGCGCAAGTTAAGCTATTATTTCACTACTTAAGATATATCAATTTGAAAAAACAAACCTAATGGCTTGCATTCTGTCAATGAAGAGTGAACACAATCCAGTTTATCTACATCAAAAGTTTGACCAACAAAACAATCCTCTATTTTATGAACTTCGCTTGTACAGTTTACAAACTTCGAACAATCAGTATGACGATAAATTCCATTAACTTCTTGATCGCAATACCAACTTTTCTCACAAACATCGCCTTTCCACGCTTCTGAACATTCACATTTAAAACTTCCAAATGTATTATTGCATTTATTATCCATTCCACATGGATCTATTTCACCAGAGCATTCATCAATATCCTCTGAGCAAAATTGCCCTTTATATCCTTTAGAACACTGACATTTACATAACCCACTTGACGCTGGCAAAACCTCCGATAAACCATTTGAGCAGCTAAGAGTTGAACAATTCATAGCCTTATACTCACAAAAAGAGCCATAATAAAGTGGATCACAAGAACAATTTGGTGATATTTCGGGACCATCAAAACACACTCCATTAGAGTTACAAGTAGACATAAGACATCTTTCTGTTAAAGTTATAAATAAAAAAATACAGATAATCAGTTAAATTTACGGCTGCCAACACATCACATCAAAATCATCATAAAATCAAAATACAATTACCTATTGGTTTACATTGTGTCAAGGATGAATGAACACATTCCAGTTTATCAACATCAAACGTTTGACCAATAACGCAATTCTCTATTTTATGAACACCGCTCGTACAGTTTACATATTTGGAGCATTCAGTATGGCGGTAGACACCATCGGTTTTGTTGTTGCAGTACCAACTTTTATCACAATTAACACCATTCCATGCTTCTGAACATTCACATTCAAAACTTCCAATTTTATTTGTACATTTATTGTCTGAACCACAAGGACTTGGTTTCTTTTCACATTCATTAATATCTTCTGTACAGAACTGACCGTTGTATCCTTGTATACATTGACATTTACAAAGATCTTCTGTTGAATCCACAACATCTTTCGTTCCGTGTGTACAATTCAGTGTTGAACAATTCAATAGTTTATTTTCACAGTAGGTTCCGTAGAATCCATTGTAGCATGTGCACTTAGGAGGTGTCTCAATGCTATCGACACATTCCCCGTGAAAGCTACATGTTGAATTTTTGCATCTCTCTAATAAATAGACAAGTTATATAGCGATTATTTACATTGATATATTCTTTATATAGATAGTCGATAGATACAAACCAATTGGTTCACATTGTGTCAAGGATGAATGAACACACTCCAGTTTATCAACATCAAACGTTTGACCAATAACGCAATTCTCTATTTTATGAACTCCGCTTGTACAGTTTACATACTTGGAGCATTCAGTATGGCGATAGACACCATCGGTTTTGTTGTTACAGTACCAACTTTTATCACAACTAACACCATTCCAGTCTTCTGTACATTCACATTCAAAACTTCCAATTTTATTTGTACATTTATTGTCTGAACCACAAGGACTTGGTTTCTTTTCACATTCATCAATATCTTCTGTACAGAACTGACCGTCGTATCCTTGTATACATTGACATTTACAAAGATCTTCTGTTGAATCCACAACATATTTCGTTCCGTGTGTGCAAATTAGAGTTGAACAATTCAACAGTTTATTCTCGCAGTAGGTTCCGTAGTATCCATTGTAGCATGTGCAATTAGGAGGTGTCTCAATGCTATCGACACATTCCCCGTGAAAGTTACATGTTGTATTTTTGCATCTCTCTAATAAATATGAAAGTTGTGGAGAAAAAAATTGTAATTATATAATTTTTAAATAAAAAGTAGATAGATACAAACCAATTGTTTCACATTGTGTCAATGATGAATGAACACACTCCAGTTTATCAACATCAAACGTTTGACCAATAACGCAATTCTCTATTTTATGAACTCCGCTTGTACAGTTTACATATTTGGAGCATTCAGTATGGCGATAGACACCATCGGTTTTGTTGTTACAGTACCAACTTTTATCACAACTAACACCATTCCAGTCTTCTGTACATTCACATTCAAAACTTCCAATTTTATTTGTACATTTATTGTCTGAACCACAAGGACTTGGTTTCTTTTCACATTCATCAATATCTTCTGTACAGAACTGACCGTTGTATCCTTGTATACATTGACATTTACAAAGATCTTCTGTTGAATCCACAACATCTTTCGTTCCGTGTGTACAATTCAGTGTTGAACAATTCAATAGTTTATTTTCACAGTAGGTTCCGTAGTAACCGTTGTAACATGTGCAATTTGGAGGTGTATCAATGCTATCGACACATTCCCCGTGAAAGTTACATGTTGAATTTTTGCATCTCTCTAATAAATAGACAAGTTATATAGCGATTATTTACATTGATATATTCTTTATATAGATAGTCGATAGATACAAACCAATTGGTTCACATTGTGTCAAGGATGAATGAACACACTCCAGTTTATCAACATCAAACGTTTGACCAATAACGCAATTCTCTATTTTATGAACTCCGCTTGTACAGTTTACATACTTGGAGCATTCAGTATGGCGATAGACACCATCGGTTTTGTTGTTACAGTACCAACTTTTATCACAATTAACACCATTCCATGCTTCTGCACATTCACATTCAAAACTTCCAATTTTATTTGTACATATATTGTCTGAACCACAAGGTCTTGGTTTCTTTTCACATTCATTAATATCTTCTGTACAGAACTGACCGTCGTATCCTTGTATACATTGACATTTACAAAGATCTTCTGTTGAATCCACAACATCTTTCGTTCCGTGTGTACAATTCAGTGTTGAACAATTCAACAGTTCATTCTCACAGTAGGTTCCGTAGTATCCATTGTAGCATGTGCAATTAGGAGGTGTCTCAATGCTATCGACACATTCCCCGTGAAAGTTACATGTTGAATTTTTGCATCTCTCTAATAAATAGACAGGTTTTGAATTGATTAGTTACATTGACATAAGCTTTAAATAGAAAGACCATGGATACAAACCAATTGTTTCACATTGTGTCAATGATGAATGAACACACTCCAGTTTATCAACATCAAATGTTTGACCAATAACGCAATTCTCTATTTTATGAACTCCGCTTGTACAGTTTACATACTTGGAGCATTCAGTATGGCGATAGACACCATCGGTTTTGTTGTTACAGTACCAACTTTTATCACAACTAACACCATTCCATGCTTCTGCACATTCACATTCAAAACTTCCAATTTTATTTGTACATTTATTGTCTGAACCACAAGGACTTGGTTTCTTTTCACATTCATCAATATCTTCTGTACAGAACTGACCGTTGTATCCTTGTATACATTGACATTTACAAAGATCTTCTGTTGAATCCACAACATCTTTCGTTCCGTGTGTACAATTCAGTGTTGAACAATTCAATAGTTTATTTTCACAGTAGGTTCCGTAGAATCCATTGTAGCATGTGCAATTAGGAGGTGTCTCAATGCTATCGACACATTCCCCGTGAAAGTTACATGTTGAATTTTTGCATCTCTCTAATAAATAGACAAGTTTTGAATTGTTTAGTTACATTGACATAAGCTTTAAATAGAAAGACCATGGATACAAACCAATTGTTTCACATTGTGTCAATGATGAATGAACACACTCCAGTTTATCAACATCAAACGTTTGACCAATAGGGCAATTCTCTATTTTATGAACTCCGCTTGTACAGTTTACATACTTGGAGCATTCAGTATGGCGGTAGACACCATCTGTTTTTTTGTTGCAGTACCAACTTTCATCACATTTATCGCCTCTCCATGCCTCTGAACATTCACATGTAAAGCTTCCTTTTGTGTTTGTACAGGTATTATCTTCTCCACATTGAGCAGCGATTGTTTGATTGTTGCATTCATTGATGTCGTCTTCGCAAAATTGACCTGTCCATCCTGTTTGACAATTACATTTGCAAAATGTGTCGTTTAGAGTCATTTTTTCGATTTGTGCATTGTTTTGGCATTTTATTGAGTCACAGGCATTGTATGTGTAGTTGCAAGTTGTGCCATAGTAAAATGAATCGCAGTGACATTTTGGATTGCCTCCATTTATATCCACTGAGCATGTACCATGATTATTGCAAGTGGTTTTTGTGCATCGCTCTTAGTTTGAAAAAATATACATTTTAAATATGATAAGAAGGAAATTATTGTTTACCAATGATATTGCAGGATAGTAGTCCAGGGTTAAAGCATACACCATTTTTATGGTCAAAAACTTGGCCGGTCACGTTACATTTCTCTATTGAATGGCTGTGATTGCGACAATGGAAAGCTTTGTCGCAGTCGTAATGTGGATAAAGACCATCAGATCTTGAATTACAGTGAACACTTTTGTGACATTCATTGCCGAACCAATCTGGTGAACAGAGACAGGAAAATGAACCATTAAAGTTAGTACATTGATTCTCCTTTCCGCACTTGAACAAATTTGCACATTCATCGATATCTATTTTATTGGATGGGTAAAACATTTATGAATGTAAAATTAATTAATTAGCGTATTTTACCCTCATCACAAGTATCGTTGGCTGGGAAAATTTTCACATCCTTCTTTGTCCAACCTTTATCGCATACGCATTCACAATAGCCCTTTCCAGTATCAATACCTTTACCATTCTGACAAACTAATTCGTTACATGATTTCTTTGGATATTGACATCTGTCACCATAAAATTCTGTAGCATTCTTATCGCAAGTACACTGAATCTTATAAGTCTTTGAGGAGAACAAGCAAGTTCCACCATTACAAGTCACATTTGTGCATTTCTCTGTTGTGTAAGAATATGAATGAAAATACTAAATTTGAATCATAACGCAAAAATTAAGAAGAGAAATCAGGCTGCTAATTATTTTACCTGGTTCATTACAGGTAGCACCACTAGGTGAGCACTGTACACTAATGGTATCAAATTTATACTGAGAAGGACAATCCACCACAGCGTGATTATTTTTTGCTGTACAGTTGAGGTATTTTTCACAACTTATTGGATGTTGCAAAATTTTACCAAGATCTTCTTCTTTACAGAATATACCTAAAAACATTTTCAATATGTTTTAAACTGTAAAGAGCATTTGAAATAATGTACTTTTATTGCAGTAGTTTCCTTCGTAACCAAAGTCGCAATCGCATCTATAACTTCCAGGAAGATTAATACACTCTCCGTAATTGCACAATCCACTTTCAGTACATTCGTTAGTATCTATAGAATAAATTTTGTGAATTAACAAAAGTATTTCTCTGTTTTGTGTTAGTATTGAAATTCAATAGATTACCATTCGCACACAGCTCTCCAGTCCAACCTGGTAAACATTCACATTCGAAATCAGTCGTATTTCTTTTTAAACACGTTCCATTGTTGCAGACTTCTCTATCACATGGATGTAAATATGTTGTAGTCATTGGATCCACAGTAGATTCAGTTGTTGGCCTTTCAGTTGAAACAGTGGTGGACGGTTGTGTCGTAAGTTTTGTTGTTGGTTCTTCAGTGGTCTGCTTGGAAGTCTCTTCTGTCTTTGCAGTAGATTCAGTTGTTGGTCTTTCAGTTGAAACAGTGGTGGACGGTTGTGTCGTAAGTTTTGTTGTTGGTTCTTCAGTGGTCTGCTTGGAAGTCTCTTCTGTCTTTGCAGTAGATTCAGTTGTTGGTCTTTCAGTTGAAACAGTGGTGGACGGTTGTGTCGTAAGTTTTGTTGTTGGTTCTTCAGTGGTCTGCTTGGAAGTCTCTTCTGTCTTTGCAGTAGATTCAGTTGTTGGTCTTTCAGTTGAAACAGTGGTGGACGGTTGTGTCGTAAGTTTTGTTGTTGGTTCTTCAGTGGTCTGCTTGGAAGTCTCTTCTGTCTTTGCAGTAGATTCAGTTGTTGGTCTTTCAGTTGAAACAGTGGTGGACGGTTGTGTCGTAAGTTTTGTTGTTGGTTCTTCAGTGGTCTGCTTGGAAGTCTCTTCTGTCTTTGCAGTAGATTCAGTTGTTGGTCTTTCAGTTGAAACAGTGGTGGACGGTTGTGTCGTAAGTTTTGTTGTTGGTTCTTCAGTGGTCTGCTTGGAAGTCTCTTCTGTCTTTGCAGTAGATTCAGTTGTTGGTCTTTCTGTTGAAACAGTGGTGGATGGTTGTGTCGTAAGTTTTGTTGTTGGTTCTTCAGTGGTCTGCTTGGAAGTCTCTTCTGTCTTTGCAGTAGATTCCGTTGTTGGTCTTTCTGTTGAAACAGTGGTGGAAGGTTGTGTAACTTTGGTGGGAGGTTGTGTAGTAAGTTTTGTTGATTGTTTTTTTGAGGTATATTCTGTGGTATCTTCTATCTTTGCAGTGGATGAAATTTTTGGTCTTCTAGTTGTAACTTTGGTGGGAGACTGTGTTGTAAATTTTGTTGTTGGTTTTTCAGAGGTGTGTTTCATAGTTTCTTTTTGATTTAAAGTTGTTACTTTTTCTGTGGAAACTTCAAATGCTGAGTGTTCAGTTAATTTTAATGTAGTTGGAGTCAGCGTGATAGACGGGTTTCTCTCTGTTGTTTGAACATCAGTAGTTATTTCTAATTTTGTTTCAACTACGAGAACGAGAATAATCTTTAGTGACTTAAGCAAAGGGTCATTTTTTGTAGATTCTATTATTGTTTTAATAGAATTAGGAGTTATATTGCTGATATCTGAACCAGGCGTGGAGAATATGACTAAGAATGTTGCAATAACACTTCCCTTGCTGAAATGAATGTTCAAGTGTAACTAAAAGAGATTCAAAAGAGTAAAGAATATACCTAAACTTAAAATTGGTAATATTCTTTATTTCTGTGTTTTTAAGATCTTCACTCGATTGAATAGCTTGAGTTAGATTATCTTTCAAAGTCTGTGAAAGTTGTCGATACTTTTCCGAATTAGTATCCAATAATGAATCATCAAAATTTATATCCATTTTCATAGTAATTTCGAAATCTGAGTATTAAATGTAAAGAATGTTTGATAAAGAGATAATTTTATAAAGGTATGATATATTTATTTGTTTATTAACGCTTACTTTTGATATTTTCTTTATCTTCTTTTGAAGCTGAGTAGTGTAGTTTTTTGGAATGAAAATGAATACATTAGTTCAAAAATATTCCAATATACTTAATAAACTTACCTGGCAGAGTAAAAACAATACCAAATATGATAGATAATAGTGCTATAAATATTACAGATAAAACAATTAAAAGTATCCATTGGGTTCTTGTCAACTTCCAACGCTGTTGTTCATTTTCGTCACTTTCAACAGAATTGCTTTCCAATGTAGATCCATATATATAAGCTCTGGGATTTGTGAAAAATGAAGGCTTTCTCTGATAATCTTTTCTCATTGGATAAATACTTCTACTTCTACTATAGCTTGAACTTGAATCATTATAATTACTTCCATTTTTCCAATTGTCCTAAAAGAAAAGAGAAAAGTCTATTAAAATATGACTCTAATAATTAGTACATTTATGTTTAGAAAAAAACAGGAAATTCTCTCTTACATAGAACGGTATGTAAGACATTACTGAACAGTTGCTTGTTTGACGGATCAATCGTTTCTGAGTTGAAGTGTCACGAATACAATATGTATCTTCTCTATTTCTTTAAAAATTCAACTTCCTCATTGGAAATGTCATATTATAAAGAAAAAATAGCTTAAATTAGAAAGATTTCTATTTTTATAACAGTTTCCAAGAGTTTATCAGTCGGTTTGTATTACAAACTTGAATCATTTAAATAAAACTTTAAAAAGCAATGAAAAAAAAATAGATAAAGCTATATCTATATATATCCTATAAACCGCAAAATGTGGTTAAGGGAATAGGCCTGCAATACCTTATACAAGAAATGGGTCACTTATTATTTTATTATAGAAAAGTTTAATTTTCATAGCCTCTTTTTCTTAATTGAAATTTAGAAATATCTATGAAACCTTATTGAAATTAGTTCAATATTCTATTTCTAAGAAATTATAACTTTTGCGTTGGATATTTTTCATAAATAATTTGATATTTTAGCGAAAAAAGAAATTTTATTTAACTAATATTATTAACAATGTCAATTGGTAATATATGACTATTAGTCTTTAGTCGTTTGACTTTGTCTTCCATACAAAGACGTTAGGCGTTGGCTTATAAAACATTTCAAGCACTTGACATTTAAAAGAGAAATATATATACAGTATATAGTAAAAAAAAAGTCCCATTTATATTTTTACTTCCTGCACGTGATACAGTTAGTGATAGCGTTCTATGAAAAATTTTATTAATTATAGGCCTAAAAAATATGAAAGAATAAAACGTAATGTGAATATATTAAAATAATATAAAAACAAAGAAAAACAAAGAAAAAGAAAAAAAGGACTGATTTTAATATGGAAAATAATGATTTTCAATTAGTTATGATAAGTGTTCTTAAGAAATATCTTCAAAGTGCAAGAAACAGTATTGTTGCTCAAAGATCAGTTATAGAAAATTATAAAGGATGTATATTAGGGCTAGCAGATAATGTATAATGATATTTTCAATGTATTATTTCATATCATAGATTATATTTCTTTTTAGATTCAAGATCTTTCTACTAGCTGTAGTTGGGCGCAGAATCATGGAATGATACTTATTGTTTTTCCATCATTTTTCTACGCTCAAAAGTTTGTTCAAGCTACACCGGATATTATGCAATACGATTGGCAACATGGTGTTGATATTTCCACTCTATCTATTCAAAGATTACCAGCTTCATTCAAGAATATTATATTTGAAATGACAGTTATTGATTCAGTAAAAATAGATCAATTTAAAGACGTTTTCCTGCCAAAGTTATCAATAGGTTTACCTGATAGTCAGAAAATAATATGCCTATCTCAAACTGACGACATTAAACCACTGAGAGGTGGATGGACGGCAAATTTTATTATTGTCAACCAATGGGATTCCACAGATTTATTTTTAGAATGGTTCAATAGCAAAGAGCAGGTGAACAAAAGAGTTTTAGTTTAATAAAATATAGTAAAAAATAACATATATTATTTAATAGAAAGAAGCAAGAAGCGAAGCAGGTGCTAATAATTTCATATCAACTATATTACTTGAATTAAAGAATATCATTTCCTGTTAAAATACTACTGAAAGTCAATAAAGATTAATTTATTGAATTAGTCTATAAATAATAATAATATGAAAGTTTGAATATAAAACTTTTTCGAACTTTTCGTTTCGTATTTGAAACTTTTAGAATACTATAAACAGAAATAAATCTATTAAATATAAAAGATTAAAGGCAAATATACTGTATGATTAATTACTCTATTTCTATTATTACTTAAGGATTAAGCGTATTTAAAACTGTTTCACATTTTTTGTCTTTTGATATAAAATAGTATATAGTTTATAGTAAACTATAAACACGTAGATATTTATATCTTATAAAGGCCTATTTATCATTAAATATATTATTACGAGTACATAGAGTAAAATGAAAAAGAAATTTTAGTTTTGATTGTTGGATGGCGAACTATACTCGATTCTACAGGCTTTTTTATGATGATAGTTGGTCTAATAGATAAACACTATTCTATTATTATAATACAATGATATTTTAATAGTACGTGAAGCTATTCAGCTATTAGCCTGAAGATTTGCGCTTTATGAGTATGAATAAATGAATAGAGAAAAGAGAAGGGGGAGTTGGAAAGTGTAAGCAAGGTAGTTTCTAAATAAAAAATGAGAATAAGGAAGATTATTGCTATACTAACGATGTGTTATTGCAAAGCAAATAAATACTTTAAATCTCTAGTTTAATAATTGTGCATAAGATTGATATTCTACAAATAAAAAAGTGTTGTATATTGTTTATTGTGCCTACTATCTTTATTTTCTATTATAGTAAACATTGCCATTAATATTCTTCTTTATAAAAGCATAGAATTCCTTATTAAGTTTTATACTATCATTTCTTTCATTAATCTTCTAATTTCAGTTAGGAAAAGAATTTCATATTTTAAATATTAATTAATTTTTAATCGTTTCATTTAGATCCATACAGAGGTTTCATTTTATATCTTTGAAATAGCCATCAATAAGCTAAGGAAAGAGAATTGACGTTATCATTGAATTAATTATTTTTGATATTAAAGAATTTGTAATATAGATCAATTTCAATGAAATATCTCATATTTCTCTTGAATTTGGAAGTAAAAGCTTGAATGGAATTCTCGTGAATAATAGATTATTAGGAAATCGAAAATAAAAATTTCCATACTCTTTTACATTACGATAGAGAGATAGACTGTTAGTTGACAATGGCTAGAAATCGACAGTATTATTATGGAATTACGATTTCGTTGCTAGGTCTATTAGGGCTGCTAGTTCCCTGTATATTCCTATTACTATTTGGCTGTCCCAGTAAATAGATTCTTCGTAAGAGAAACATGAAACACATTGATAAGAATACTAAATTTCAGAAGGATGTTCATAGAAATATGTTCATTAATTATATTTGTAGCATTAAATAGCCCTTTACCAGCTAACTGATAATCTACCAGAGTATTCGGATTTTCCAAAAGAATATTCATTAGGGTACTAATGAGCCTAGTCATAGGTACATTGATTAATATTCTGCAAAATATATCTGTAGAGTATTACTGCCACTTTTAAACAGAAAGATTTTCATTTCTTTGTTGATTTATCACAGTATCAATAGCATATTATTACATATTTACAATATTTTATCTACTAGTTGAGTAAATGTATGAAATTATTCATATTGTTCAACTTGATACAACTCTTTTTTTGGAAGAAAAACCTCAACAACTACTAAACATATTAACACGTTTGAATAGAATATACTTAAGTGGATAACCAATACGCGAATATAATGTCTAAGAAACCTATAACAGCTAATAACTATAAACAATTTATCAAAAATTACAAAGAAGATGAAGTAAACAACATTATAAACGTTTTAAAAGGAATTGAAGCGCCATCTTCAGATTCAACTTATGAAACTTTTCAACAACCTTTATTCAATAGTTGCAAGGTTTCTACGCTAATAATTCTAATTCAATAAAGATTATAAATATACTAATAAGATATACATCTTTTTCATCTATTTAAGGTTATCATAGAGATGATGAAAGATATGTTATTATTGGAAAATTTAAATTTAGATATGGAAAAATTAGCTAGATTTTTATGTACAGTTAAAGAGACCTATGATAGTAATCTTAATATCTATTATAATTGGAATTTTGCTTTTAGAACTAGTCGAAATGCTTTTTGTTTTTATAAACAATTTAACCTTGAGGAATACTTTGAGTAAATATCTTCAAATTATTACTTTACATAATTAATTAACATTTATTCTTTCATAGCTCAAGTGATTTGTTAATTTTAATAATGAGTTCAATTTGCTTGAATATTGATAATATTGGTTTTAATTCCGATTATATAAGACAAAGTCGAAGTGTAATGTTTTTAAAATAGGAAATATTTTAAAATAATTAATTATATTCTATTTTATAGAAAGACATGAAAAGAATTCTAAGAGATATACCAAGTTTTAATCAGAGAAATCTATTGAATTTTGAAATGTTGTGTTCAATAGTCGATAAAGATAATTGTAATTTTATGGCACAATTAACGAAAAGCGAAAGAAATAATATAATTTCGGGTATAAAATCTATAATTATTCTTGCCGAAACATCAAATCAAGAGATTATTCTACAAAAACTCGAAAATCTTAAACGAAATCTTACACTGGATAAATTAAATGATAAGAAAAAGAGATTATTTTTATCATTAATCCTTATATGTTCATTATACTATGATAGAACATTAGACTTTTCAAAAGCCATTCATGAATCGGTAGGGAAATTTTCAATTAATTTACATATAGTTACTTCCTTTCTGAATTGTTAATATTTTACGTATCTACTCGTAGAAATACTTTTCGAACGAATACTTTAAACAAGGCCGACTTGAAAGAGGAACATTTGGAGATTGTAATAGAGTAATTTCCGATAATGAATGCTTTTCTTGTAGAATACCAGATAATGAATATATAATATATAAATATTACGTAATACCTAGCTTTAAACTACTATTCCAATATATCAAGCGTTCGTCGTATTTTTATAAGGGTGCCATTGAAAATCAGAGAAAATGGCTAATTATAAAAAGACAATGGGATAATATAGCCGAAACCAAATTACGTAATAAAGATTTTAATTACGATGCTCGTGATGTTTATGATAAAGTATTTTGAAAAAAGAGTCTTTCCGTAAATACACATTATTTTTTTACAACTTTTATCATTAAAACTATCATTATGAACATTTTCATTTATTATTATCATATTATCTTAGCTTGGGAATATCCTCTTCATAATCTAATTAAACTTTTCAATCTTCTCACTGAAAAAGCAATATTTAATGATTTTGAAATATTCAAGGATGTTTATATCAAAATTCACTTGAAATAAATTTTAGCTATGAAGCTTTTGTTGTTGATAGAAACAGCATTTAGACAACAACAATAATGTTAACATATAAACCCAATACCTGGAAAAAATAAACAAGTTATGAAGACACTGTCATCAATCATTTTCTGTAACAATACTATAGAAACAGGCTTTAGGGAATATATATCATAAAAATATCCTATTTATTAGTTATATTATAGATAACAAGATGACTGATATGAGAAGAATTAATTCAATTGAATAAAAACCTTTTACTGGATTAATTGGAACTTTGCCATCTAATTTTTTTTTAAAAAAACAGATCAACTGGAATAAAAGACAAAGGAAATATTTGACATCAATGTAACATTGATATATATAATATTTAATAGTAATAAAATCAAAATTATGCTAATTGGTTAATATAAGATTTTAATTATTAAACGAATAAAAAGTTCTATTTAAAATAATTCTATTTAATCAGACGTAGATAATAGTATGTAAATAATAAAGAGAGAATGAGAGAAAAGGATAAATTCTATTAATATTATAGTAAAAAATTTTAAATGTTTATTAAGGCCATTGAAATCGTTCTTTTGGAATACAATAAAACATTTTTCAAGGATCGATATACTGTATCTATATTGTCAATAAAAGTATGAGAGAGAGAGAGAGAGAGAGAGAGAGAGAGAGAGAGAGAGAGAGAGAGAGAGAGAGAGGGGGGGGGAGTGTGTGTATGTGTATGCGCGTGTGTGTGACTCTTTTTCTCTCTTTCTTCGTTCTTTTTTATTAATAAATATTAAATATTAAAGATTACACTCGCAAAGGTTATGAAAAAATGTAGGAATTAACGACTATCTTCTACCGAGCGTTAACAGCTTGCTTTTAGTCGTCAGGAATCTTTTTTCAATATTTATGTTTTGTCCGAAAATGGGGTGTTCAATGTTAAATGCCATTGCTTTGAAAGCCTCATAGTAACATACGGGCGTAGGCAGCCGAAGCATTCAGGTAAAAAAAATACACTCTCTTTTGTTTCTTATCTTATGTAAATAGATATATTTTGATTCAAAATTCTATTGCATAAATTGATTAATTGTTCATATATTTGAATATTTAAGCTAGATAATATTAAAATAACGCATTTAAATTGATTTTTATAAATTAAAAAAGAATAAGAATTTATTGTTGTTAGAAATATCTCAAATATTTTTCCAAATGTAATCCTTGACCTTAATTTATTGATTTAATAATATAACTATTCAGATATATACATTTTTTTGCATTGATATAGAGATTGCAAACTCATAAAATTTTAGAGAAACTGTTATAGGCAATCGCAAAATATTCTAATACATGTTCTTAATTTATAAATAGTAATATAATAAATGTCTTTCTGTCTGCTATTCACCTGATTCAATCGATTACATAACTTGTCATTCTAAACAGGTTTTTAAAACGTCATTGTTGAGTTTAACTTGTCCTTCTGACTTGAAGCGAAGAAGTTATGGGTGACGTAAGCATTTTCTATTGTTTTTCCACATGTTCGAATTGTAATGTGAAATTAAATTCATTAGGAAATTCATTACGCAAAAGGATGGGAAGGCAGATTTCGTGAGCTTTTCTTTGACGACGTTACTACTGTGTATGAAGGATTTTTAAGGGGATTGTCAATTCAAGGTATGACAAACTAATCTTTCTATTACCTTTGTCTTAAAGAATATATGAAACTCATTAAAACATTCTCCATTTAGACGGAAACAAAAGATGTCTTGGTGTTCCTAAAAATAAATGTTATACATGGTTTACTTACAGACAGGTTGATTTTAATCCTAACCGTATCAATTATAACAACCTATAGAAAATTTTTACTTACAGGTTCACCAAAAGGCTCAACATGTCGGATCCTATTTCTCTTCTAAGCTTCCAGAATCGAACGATGAAAATTTAAAATTTGTCGGATTATTCTCAGCTAATTGTTTAGAGGTTAATTAAATTATCAAAATTGTTATTATTACTTTAATAATAAGTATTCATTAATTAAAAAATTTAGTGGGATTTAACGGACCTTGCTTGTTCCATGTTCTCTTTAACATCGGTACCAATTTATCATACATCGGCAAGCGAAAGTACTTCTTTTATAATTAATCAAAGTTAGTTATTTGTATACAATTCAACTAAATAAATGATTAAATTTTTTAAATACTTACCTCACCAGCTGAATTATCTATTCTTGTTGTCGATACAATTGAAAGAGTTCAATTTATACTCGACAGTATTAACAATACACCAAGTCTAAAGGAGATCATTGTTTGTGAAACTAACAATGACAAAGTTAACGAATTGAATGAAAAGTATGATGGAAAAATAAAAGTGACCGCTTTCGAAAGTCTATTGGTTTGTTATTTTTTACCTTACTATACAATAATTTATATTGAAAATAATAATAAACGTTACAGAATCACGAATTAATTGACGTTACACCTCCTGAACCGGACAATGTGTTTTCTATTGTTTATACTAGTGGAACAACTGGTAATTAGATTGTTATTATGTAATTAAATATTAATAAATTTGAATTTTTGCTCTTGAAAGGATATCCCAAAGGAGTGATTGTTACTCATAAGAATATGATAGCAACTGGTGCCGGTTTAATGGCTCATTCTCTAGAAACTATTAATGTACGAGACTTTTTTATTATCATTAAGCTACTGTGTAAATTGTTATTTTATTTTTTTTAAAAAGGAGCCAGTTATGGATGAAGACGATATTGTGTTATCATTTTTACCGTCCGCTCACGCTTACGAAAGACTTTGCCATGTGTTTGTTTTTATGTATGGAGCTTCTATTGGTTATTCTAGAAATGATCCTAAATTATTGCTTGAAGATTTACAATGTCTCAAGCCAACTTTTGTACCAATGGTACCTCGTTTACTAAACAGAATATACGATAAGATTAATTCCGCTGTTGGTGCTTCTTTCGTGCTGAAAAGAAAGCTTTTTGAAGCGGGATTAAACAAGAAATTGACCCTTTTGCAAAATGGCATCGTTAATAGAGACACCTGGGCTGATAAGCTAGTCTTTCGTAAAATCTGTAATATGTTAGGCGGAAGGGTAAAACGTATGACCACAGGAAGTGCACCAGTATCAGCCGACGTATTAAAATTTACAATGAGCGTTTTCGGTTGTCTTCTTGGAGAAGGCTACGGCCAGACAGAGTGCTCTTGCGTGGCAACATTTACCGATGACGCCACAAAAGCTATTGGTGGGCACGTTGGTAAACCCTTAAGTACATGCGCCATTAAATTATTTGATGTACCTGAAATGGAATATTTCGCTAAGAATAATCAAGGCGAAGTTTGCATTAAAGGGCCAATCGTTACTCAAGGGTATTATAAGAATCCTGAAACGACAGCTGCAACCTACGACTCGGATGGATGGTTGCACACGGGAGATATTGGTCAATGGACTGAGGAAGGAAATCTAAAAATAATTGATAGATGCAAGCATATATTCAAACTGGCGCAAGGAGAATACGTTGCTCCCGAATATTTGGAGACAATCTACACGAGAAGCCCTTATGTCGCTCAATGTTTTGTTGAAGGAGATTCAATGAAGACTTGTACAGTTGCCATTGTTGTACCTGACGAAGAAACCGTTATGCCTTGGGCAAAGAAAAACAAACTTAATGGTACATTCCAAGAAGTATGCGAGAACGAGGTATATGATCAAGATTTTTAAACCAATAAGAACTAACAAGTTATTTTCTTTTTATCCAATAGAAACTGAGAGAAGTCATATTAGCTGATATGAGAAGAGAAGGAAAGAAGGAAAACGCTAAATCATACGAACAAATTAAAGCTATTAAGCTTATTACTGAGTTATTTTCTGTTGAAAATAATATTCTTACACCAACTTTCAAGCTAAAGAGAGCGATGGCCCGAAAAATTTTCAAAAATGATGTTGACACTTTATACGAAGAATTGGATGCTATTGAGAAGAAGGCTCAAGAGGAACTAAATTCTAATACTAATGGAGTCAAAGATAAGAATTAAAAATTGCCGAGGTATTTAATTCCCTCTTTCCTCCTTCCACTACAACCCTCAACATTTTTCTTCTTTTTGTACTTTTGTAGTTTCTTTTTATCTTATCTTAATAAGGAAAAATAGCATTTTAATATTTTATAAAAACAACTGATAAAAACTTTGGTTCTACTTTCTCTTAGCTTACGTTTTGATACACTTGAAAAGGATAACCAAATCATTGAAAAATAACCAATCATTTTGATTTTAATTCTGATTATAATACAGTGAATTTATTTTTTTATGGATTTAATATTCATTATTTAATGCCTTTACTATTAAGGACTGTACGAAGATTTAGTAAATATTCATCATTAGGATATTCTTTTGTATCCTTTCCGGGCTCTATTTCCGTTTTATGGACGATATCATTCCATGTAACATAATCTTCATCTTCAAAATTATCAGCTTTCTTTATGGTAAAAATTAATCTTCTCTTGAAGGCTATTTTAAGTAGTTTTAATAGTTCTTTTCCTTCCTCGTTGTTGGGAAGATAAGCTACTTTTTTTATTCCGTCGTACCAACTTCCTGGACTCGGATGCTCAATCTGTCAAATAGGATAATAAACAATTGAATTACTTTAATAGATCTATTGTTACATTCTGAATTCCACCAGGAATCTCATACGTAATTTTAATCGTTCTATATTTCTGGTATGTCGGTAAAGATTTATGAATCTTTGAAAATTTCATTACGCCATCTACAGGTTGATTTCCAGTTTCGAAATATTTCTTACCACATATTGCACAGCCAGGCTTTTTATCCTTTCTTTTATATATATATATATGTAAAAACAGAAAAGACATCATAATATAAGTAACTTTCAACATTATCAAAAGGAAAAAGCTAAGTTTACTTTAGTGAATAATTAACGCATCTTTTACAGAAGATATGTTTACATTTTTCCAGAATTTGAATTTCGTTCAATTCACTCAAACAGATGGCGCATATAGTTTGTCTATATAGATATAAGAAAAGATCTATAGTATTAGTATTCATTTAAACAGTAAAAAAGAAAAAAACTAAATATTTGAGGCAAATTACGAGCATTTCCTTATCAGACGTTTTCTTCTTGAGTTAACCTTAACAAAAGGTTCATCCGAATCGCTCTACAATGCATAAAAGCTTCATTTTATTATATATTACATAAAAACAACTATACTAAAGTTAATTACTGTGTTTTGTTCTTCGTCTAACACCGAAGTTGGTAGTTTTACTTTATAGTAGCATTTCATACGATCGTATATAATGGAATCTTCAATTAGAATTGTTACAATCAGGTTGCATTGGCAAAACAATGACGCAATCATTAAAGTGAAATTCTCTGAGAGGATAATAGGTGTATTCAAACTTTCGTATTGTTCAAGAAAAATTTCATCTGTTACTTCATTAAAAGCTTTAAAGATAAGAGTTTCGCTTGTTTCGTCTTGATCGTTTGGTACTTTAATGTATATTATACAACAAGCAGTTTTAATTGATTCTCTCAGGTGGACAATTTTAAAAAAACCAATATCTTTGTTGGAAATTGCATTGATTTCTTCCTTATCAAGAGGATCGATATATTGATGAAAAGTTTTCTCGTATTTATATAATTGTTTATGGTT
Source organism: Dimorphilus gyrociliatus (assembly GCA_904063045.1). NCBI lineage: Eukaryota > Metazoa > Annelida > Polychaeta > Dinophilidae > Dimorphilus > Dimorphilus gyrociliatus. The sequence goes on from CAJFCJ010000003.1 coordinate 911,034, forward strand.
TACTGGCGAACATATTGGAATTATTAATATATCGCCATGTATATTGTTAGAATCTTGAAAGAAATGAATAAGTAATAATTCATTTTTTGATGCTAAAACTGATTGAATAACGTAGTCTTTTTCTATATTTTCAGGATGATCGCTTGAACAAACTTCCGGTTCTCCTTGCGAAGATAACGATGATGAAGATGACGATTTTAACAAAATATTGACTTTATTCTCAAGAGAATTTGACAACAATTGATAAAATTCGTCCGATTTTTTTTCATTAACATCACCAAAATAATCAAAGCTATTATCGATAGTACATTGATTATTATCTCCTTTATTAGGCCTATGTAAAATATGTATTTTCGTCCTAACAATCTCTTTACTTTTCTTAGGCTGTTGTTCAGATTTTAAAGTTGTTGAACAGCGTTCAGAATCAAGAAAATACGTAAGACTTTGAATTGGTAGCTTAAATATTCCATTCAAATGACTTTTCTCTTGAAACTTTTCTAAAATATCTTTAATTTCACTCTCTTCTCCAATAATAATGATATTTGAGTAGTGCATTGAATAGTCGCTATTCTCTTCCGTAAAATAATAGATTGTATTGGTTTGCTTCATATATTGTTCAAAAAAATTAATATTTGTATAATTCATGAATATAGAAATGATGTTAATACGATTATAATGCTTTTCTAAACAATTAATTATGTAATCTATGTTATTTTCATCACCGAATATTAAAACGGTTGAACTTTTTTCAGCAAAGAATATTAACTCATAGTTGTTTTCTATTAATAGATTTTTCAATTCTCCAAATATGAGAACATTTTTCGAAATATACAAATATATCATGGGATCAAATTTTAAAAGTATTTCTTTCATTATTCTTCTCGTCTTTCAATCTATAAAAAAGACAAATCTACTATTGTATAACTAGTTTTTTTTAATGATAGATGGAGTTGTCGCAAAATATATTAGGCGCCCTCTTTAGGATGGTATTAATTACTGTACATAATCGTTTAAGTATATAAAATCACTCGTGATAGAATCGTTATTTGGTCACTTTATTGATGTATTAGACATCTAGGAGTTTAAATAATGCGAATGAATATATTATAACAATCAAATTGAATCGTACGATGTTTAAGTAATGAATTCAAGACATCAGGAGATTTCTTTGAAAGGAAAAACGACGCATCGTAGGGAAATTTCAACATCATCCGATTCAAGACACGTGTAGTAGGAATATTAATTATTTATGTAACATATTTTCTTAGGTAGATAACAAGTATATAAAGTAGGAAAATACTGCCAGATTGATACAGTATGAAAATCATGACAGATCACCTGAACAATTCATTTTTTATACTAATTGTAATTTGGTTACCGAAAACTATTTATACGAATTCAATTGGAAATCCTTTTAATAGTACATATTTCTGGAATTTTGATACTAACAATCTTGAAAATTTACCTGGAATTCCAAGAATTAACAGCGATTTTAATTTAAATAATATCATTCTTTCAGACAGTAATAAAATACTTGGAAAATCTTTAAATTTAACTTTAAATTACTTTATACAATTATCAAATAACAGAGATGAATGCTTATTCAATCCAACGTTATGTACAAATGGTTTTACACTATGTTTATGGCTATTTAAATTAAAAAATCATTTTTCATATTATCTATGCAATAGCGGAAGTTTACTATCTTCTTATGGTATATGTATTAGATCTACAGATCATAATACATTAAAATTTATTGTTAAAACAAAAACTCATAAATTTTCGGCAAGTATACCATTCAAAAAGAAAATTTGGGAACATACCTGTATGACTTGGCATCCAAATAGTAAATTAAAAGTATTCGTTAATGGAAATCCTCCAATAATTTCAAACAAGAAATATAAATTATATAATGATAATGAATTCAATAATTTCACAATTGGTTATCGGAATGATTTGAATAGTATAAATACAAAGTATTTAAGTATGAGTTATATGGATGAATTAATATTTTGGGAAGAGAAAAAGACTGCACAGTTTATAAAAAGCCTATACAAGTCCTATTCAGGTATTACTGTATATATATATATATATATATACACTGTATATTAGTATATTTGTATAATTCTATACTTAAAGTTTCTCATATAACATTTTTATTACTCATTAAGCTATAAATTAGTTTTTAATTTACAGTATATAAAAGTGTTTTAATCCTTCTTTTACTATATCTGTTTTTAATCATGTATACTTTATATATACATGTATCTTATAGTTTATACTTTATATGTCAGACATTAAATTTTTACTTATATTGTTCTATAATATCCTTAGATATTTAATATACAATTACCTTCTTATAGAAAGCCAAAGAAATATCTATAAAAATGAACTATTCAAAATATGTCTATACAAGATATAAATGATGTATTTAATTATTAATTATTATATTATATAACATTAAATTTGTATCATCTGGTCAACATGTACTTCGTATGGAAAGATATGGAGATTTCTTTTACTTAAAAGCAGTTGCTTGGTATTCTCAAAGATAATAGAAATTGATTTTATTTGGCCTAAATCTATCTATTTATTAATTAAGAAAGATACAGAAAAAAGACAATCCGTTTCTTGCAGAGAATGTTATTACAGTAGAGATGAATTTGAGAAAGTGTAATAATTTTTTGATAGTTATACGTCTAATTTTATGGTTTTTTTCCGAATACGATAATTCTCTCTAGATTCTTAAATCTTACTTTTCTTTGTTCGGTAACAAACAATTAATTGAAAGTATAATTGATTCTCAAAAGAATACAGCTACCAGCTAATTAATTTATAGAATCCTTCACTAAAAATACATCTATTAATCCTATACTATTTCATGATAAAAATATATGCTGAACTGACTTTGCAGGACATTGGAGTGTGTACATGATTTGATATTAATTGTTTCATGATAAGACGTATATATACTGTATATATGACTTTAGAATTATGTAAACTTAATATTTTATTAAAGAAAAAATTTCATACAATTTGAAATATTTCAACTATTGAACATTGAGAAGATAAATTTGACAAAGACAAATAGAAGACTAAGTAAGAGCTCATTCTTAGTTTCCTTAATAAGATGATTTAAATTACTATAGTAAGTATAATTAGTTATTCAATTATTTAATGTATTCAAAATAATAAAAATATGAGTATGAGCCCTTATCAATTCAAGATAAATACAACACACATTCTCTCCCAGACTCACTTGGCAATAGAAAAAAATTATTACAATGTTACTCTTCAACTCTTTCCGTACCCAAACACATACTGTTTTAACATACGGGAAGAAGATGTAGAATTATCCTAAGGTCAAAATAGAAAACTTTATACTACTTGTACACCTTTATCAAATAAAGGACAAAAGAAGAGGAAGAAGCATATAGGCTCTCTGAACTATTTTCTAGTGATTTTTTTAGTGACTAAGAATTTTTGAAATAGCAAAAAAATACATTATAACATTGTAATAAAACCTTTAAAAAAGAGTTCCTTTAGTAAAACTTTAAGTGAAGTAATATTAAAAATGATAGAAAAGTGTTGAAGACTGTATATATTCATTATCGTTCATACTTAGAAGACCACATCTTCCGTTTCAAAATTACTAAATCTATTTCTTATTATTTTAACGCCCAAATCAGATCCTTGATTTAGTTGACGTTTTTCATCAGAAGTAAATTTCTATTTTATAAGAAAATCAATTAAAAAAATAAACTATATTTATATTTAAAAAGAATAAATAAAATACTACCGTTTGATCCTTTCCTTTTGAATAAACAACATTAAATATTTGTTCAAATTTTATGAAATCTCTTGAATCGTTTGTAATAACAATAATCTTTTTAGACTTGTCTATAATATGTTCGGTAATCATACTTCGTACAATTTCCACTGTAAAGAAGCAGTCTTCCGGAAAGTTTAAGAAACCTTCAAATAAGAATATTCATATACATATATATACAGTATATGAATAAGGCTATCAAAAGAAAAATCATTAATTATGACATATTTAATTAACCTTTTGCTAGATTTGTTAATCCTATAGTTTCTATTTTTGAACCTTTGTCAATTATATCGACTAATCTTTTTAATATATCTCTCTCAATCTGCCATAAAAAATCTCTGGAATGTTGAGATTCATTTGAATAGTTTAGAATTGTCAACTTCTCTATTTCACCAACGGAAATGTATTCTTGTTGAGTTTCGTAGGAATATAATTTTTTCATATCAATTTCGGTTGATAAGAGCTTTTTAACTTCTTGCAGCATAGCCGATGGATTGTTAGGTTCATTTAATTCAATTAATAGGCCAAAATTTGTTTTAGTTTCGAAAAATGAACCATACTGAAGTTCTAAAAGGGGATAGTCCTCAAACTGGAATTTCTTATTCATCATAGAAGACTCAAACTGAAATGATGGAAATGATGACGTATCCTCGCTTACTCGTTGATCAATAGGTACCAAATGTTTTCCTTGAACTAAAGTCATTAAATTTGGAAATTTTTTAGAATATTTCTCAATTTCTTCTTTAAATTTAAACCAATAATAATTTGTTAATTGAGAAGAGCAAAGAAAAGGTATTTTCTCTATACGCTCTTCAACTCCTTCCGGTTCCGGTTCCAAATGTACTTTTTGTTGATTTGTTCTATTATTTTCAATTTTCAATCCATTAATTGTTCGTTTACAAGAATATACTTTTTGTCTTGACTCGTATATTTCATTTTCCCACGAGAAAATTTTAATACGAATACAATTTATGCAGGAAGTGTTTAAATTCTTATTTAATGCATCTCTTAATTGTTCTTTATTACCGAAACATGTACCAGTTTTACTCTTATTAGGTAATTTAAACAATCTAAGATCTCCGTATATCGAGAATTTTTCAACTATTCTATCATATTCTTCATTAAACTTCATATAAATAATACCGTACTGAGAGAGCAGGTTGTATAAGAGTGAACGGGATTTTTCAACACATTTGTGCGTTCCAATTATTTCCAATTGATTATCTTTTAAATAGCGAAGTCTTACATTTTCGTTACTTTCTATCTCTTCTATATCATTTGAAGATAGAGTATATAGTTTAAAGCAATCGTAAAATTCAGATTTAAACTTTAATAATAACGATTCTTCGCCTTCTGAAGTTTCTTCATCGGTATTGCGGTGATCGAATTGTAATCTTCCTCCAATTGAACTAGATTTTATTGGCTCTGGAGGATAAAATTATCTAATTCTTTATAGTTCTTAAACAAATTATCAACAACACCTATATCCTTGATGAAATGTAATAATAAGTTACCGTTTAATACCAAGTATCTTTCATTTGTCTCTCTTGTTGCTGTATTATTTCCATCCATACTTTTGCATAGAGAAAGAGCTGGTTTATTTCTTTTAAATTAATATTTGATGAAATATACACAGAAGATCAAAATTAAATAGAAGTATTTAAATTAAAATATCAGTCACATGACAGTAACATTAAACTTAACCGATTGTTAGAGAATAGCCCCGAGCTTTTTTGCTAGATATTAAAAAGTCACATGACAAGCAAGATTGGTTTTTTTTTCTATATAATTAAATAGAAGGATACTATTATTAAACATACTTTAAATAAGATAGTGTAGTGTTAAGCAAAAATTTTGTACCATCAACATAGAATTAATAGGAAATATATTAGATATATGTCCAAGGTCCTCTTCCATCAACCTTGAGTAACCTTGTATCTATCCTTTCTGACTAATCGACTCTAAGACATCGCCAACGACTACTAAAAGAAGCTATAGAAAGTATATAGAGCTAATAATTGACCATCTTACTATATATAAAAAATATACAATTTTAGATAAAGTATGACTAATTCCGAACGTGTATAGCAATAGAAGCTGAAATTGTATATACTTCACATAGTGTATATATTAATAATATATGAATATAGATAAATAAGTCGTTTTATTTAAATAAACCATCCTAATTCTATTAGATAAGAAATAAAATTGAAAAATTATGCAATAACATAGAATATTTAAGATAAATATTCATCAGTATTGATTATATAATTCTTGATATCTGTTCAAAAGAATTATCATCCGAAAGAATAACAATTGATTTCAATTCAAAAAGTTTTGAATAGTTTTTCAAGAAATGATGAACTAAATCGATAGTAAATTTATAATTAGGAGGATTATCTTTTGATTCTATAAAATAGATTAATAGATATATTATATATAATTATATATATATATATATAACAGATTAATGACAAACCTTTTATACTTATATTCTTAAAAACGATAGATTCAATTCTTTCACGTTCAAGAACATTATTAATTCCATCGATAATATCATCTTCAATTTTATTGGATCCTACTAGGTTGTTTGATTTTGTATTATAGTTTAAAACCAATAGGTTCTTTACATTTCCAACAAAATGGAATATTTCTTTCTTCTCTATATTTATTAATTTATTCTTTTCCAGAATTGAAAATCTTTGAATAGCTTCTTCAAAAAATATGGAGGGTTTTTCAGGTAAATCAAATTCAATGAGTATCATTAAATCTATATTACAATCAAAGATCTTGGGGCATAGTTGAATAGTTATAAAGAATTTATCTTGAACATTATATGCTCTCTGCAAGCATTTTTCCGTGTGATAAGGATTAGCTAATTCCTTATTAAAAGGTCTCTTTAAAGATTGGCAAGACAAGTTATATTTATAGCTAGACAATTCAATTACTGTTGCCTTCCTAGGATTTCTTTCAGCCAAATATATTGTTTTTAAATGATAGAATCGAGTTGATTCAATTGCTTCAAATATTTCTTTTAAACTCTTGTCAAAGTTAACATCAGCGTCATCTGATTAATATTCATAATTTAGTCTATTAATTGTATACTTTTTAGATTTCTTACCGAAAGAACCTCCAAAAATTGTCATTAATAAAGTTTGATGTCCATTCGAGTCAATTTCTTGTAGAAGAGACGATGTAGACGATTTTAAATAGCTGTATAAATTCGTTTTTGATACTATAATACATCCAAATCCTTTCCATTGCGAATGAGAAAAATCCTCATAAAAGTATTCTCCAGCGCAATATCTTTTTTGCAGTAGAATCTTTTGAATTTTTAAAATATCTTCTTCAGCAAGAGCATCTCTTACAGATAATGAAGCACCAGTGTCTAAAATGAATCTTTTTACTGGCAATGATATTGCAACGGCGTCGGCTGGAATGGAACCAATATCAGCCGATATCTGGTAAATTGTAGGCTTATATAGGTGAGAATGAGGTATATTTATGGGTTTATTATCAAGTTTAAACCTTGAAGTTGTAAATATTTTGTTATTGTCTTGAAGGAATTTTTTTAGAACTTGTTTCCTACCAACAAATCTAACATTAGAGCTTTTATCGTATTCCAGAAGAAATTCTCTACGTCTTTTACCATCTTTAGCAAGCTTACTTAGAATTTCTTCTTTGTTAACTACTTTAGGCTTTGTTTGAAGATTCTCTTGTATAATATCTTGTAAACTCTCCCTAAGCGTTTCTTCTAGTATATAAATTAGTCCATCAAATATACCACTGTTTTCAACTGCTAAACTAAGTTCATTCCGAAGAGGAGAGAAGAAAATATGATGGGATGAATTGTTAAGAATCGGTTTAAAAAATGCAAAGACATAAGAGAATATCGATTTTTCATAGAATCTAAAACATTTTCCCCTACGACAGAAATGTTCAAATTTTTTTATTTTACACTCATCAATCTTATCGTCTGTACCATTTGCATCACTTCTCATAGTTATTGCATCATTGAACCTCTGCTCAAAAAGAGCCATATCATTGGCTTGAGTATTTGATACGTCTATATCGTGAACGAAATAATCTGTATTCTTGAATATAAAGCAAGTTATTGATTCGGTTCTCGAATCTTTGCCTAAATCACTAACAGTTTGTAATATATTTAATTTATTCCCAAAGTATTTTACTTGAACTTGAAGCTCCCTTTCTGACAAAAGAGCTGCTAAGTTTTCGGTTTTTTCCCAATCTAAATCCTCACTTAAATCGCTTAATACGATCTCCAAATAACCATGGTTACGTAACTCGGTTATGATTAGATCTTTTGTCTTTCGGATATGGGATGAATCTCCGCATATTTCCAACTGTCTTTTATCGATTAACCACGTGACAATACAAAGATTTTCTAAGCTGATATCTTGTATAGTTTTAATCAGAAACTGATTAAAGTAGCTAAAGAACTCAGTAGATGAAATATCAATTACAATTCTTGCAATATAAATATTGCTTAATTGCTTGTTCATTCTTAACAAATCATTGGTTTAAACTATAGAAATATTCATTTATTAATTCTGTTAGGAATGTGTAAAAGTATTAAGTTTTAGCCTATCTATACAGGAGACAATTTAACAATAAATACAATTATATAATTACCAAAAGTTTTAATCAAATCTGGTTAAAATTAACAAAACTTCGTCCTTAAAAACTTCTTTAACGGATTAAACTGTTCTAATAAACAGATAAATAAACACTAATGGAAATTTAAGAATAAAAATAAGGGCCTATTTCTATTGTTTCCTAAAATTACACTAACAAAAAAAAAGACTAGACCTAAATGGGTGTGTATAACGATTGATCATTTATCATAAAGATTTATATACATTATTGATAAATTTTTGAAAAATAGTTATGGTTTTAGACAATTAATTACCTATCCTCATTTGAATGTCTATTTGAAGCACTTAGAATGTTGAATTATGTTTCCCTTTTAATTCAAATTTTATTATATTCTTAAAAGGGAATACTTTAATAATATAGGAAAAAGAAATATAAACTACTTTTATCATTTTAAAAAGGAAGAGAAGTCGAAATATGTAAAATAGAAAATATTAATACGGCGAGATAGTTTAGTAGATTTAAGATTACATAATGGGATGATAGAGAGATAAAAGTTTATAGATTTTATTGATTATAGTCCTCGTCCTCCAACTGGCCAGCATACTACTGTTAAGATAAATTGAAACATAACAATACCGTATTGAATTAAATAAGAAGTTTAATATTGAAAGGGACAACATACTATCAGCGAGTTCTTTTTACACATATATATATAAATCTTCCAAAACACTCCTCTCAGAGCATCTTTCTCTGTATTAAGTCTTCCCGTCGATTAAATATATGTACATATATGTATTACTAGACAGACTATACGCTCGTCCAAAAATTTAAAAAATCTCTTGAATTATACCTTTCATTTTAACGATATGGACAATCACTCTACAGCAAATACAGGAAATGAAAAAGAAGGTATTATTTAATATTAATATACAGTATATTAGTCTGTATATATTAAATCTGTATGAATAATTTCTAATATAGTATATAAATCATTTAAGCAGATGATGAAGGATGGGAAAGAGAAGACGTTATACTGCTCTTAATATTCTTTATACTAAATGTTATAATGATCCTCCTTTGCTTTATGACATATAAAATGTATAAGAAACGCAAGCCTTGGAAGAATTCTCTTTCAATTCACCACCAATCAACGGCCAGTGATAGGGACAACTTAGAATAGAATTTGACATAAAAGATAGCTTATCAAAAATATTAGTAAACGCTAAAAAACTTAATACTGTTAATGTTAATTGATTTATATTAATTTTATACATACCACAATATTTGAACGATAATAATGTTTGACAAAATTTTGTCCTATTAGATGTTTGAAATAACAGAGTTTTCTCTTCACTGCTTAAGGGGAAAATATGAATTTTTTTGTGTTAGAAAAATTTCAGATTGCGATTTTATTCTTTTCAATAAATTTTCACTATTTTCTAATAAATAAGAAAGAAATTCAATAAGATTCAAATTTGTCACATGATAATGTTAGCGATGATAATCCATGAGGAGAAATAAGAGTTTTTTTTTTCATCCTTAACGGATAACTAAGATATTTTTTTTCATGTATCTCACAGTTTATTTGAACTATTCAGTTATTATCACAAAATAAGGGAAGTTAATCCACGTTTCTGATATCCAATGTTTTGTCAAAGTTCTTAAGATATATAATCCATATAATTATACTATATGCAGATATCGTGTGTATCGTCATTCTCGCAACATACTGACCAAATACACTTCCACTCTTTCTATATCTACTGTTATAGGAGCGACATTCAAACATATCCGGGTTCTAATCCGGGTTCAAGTCTATTGAAAATTCATTTCAAAATAGCAAAGTTGTCAATTTCTATTCAAATATTTTTGAACTTACCTTATGCTGCTTTACTTGAATTATACAGGAAAGTAAATTATTTCATATAAAATATTTTTCCTTAAAACTTTTACAAAGAAAGAAAAATATCATAAATTTCTGTAAAATCCTAATTTTAATACAAATGACACACAGCAAATTTACAACATTCATTATAAATATTTTTAGTAGCCATAAATACCCATTTTAATGAATATTTTTAGCCAATCAGCATCGCACTGCGGTGGTTATTGGATGAATCTCTGATAAATAAACACCTACGCATGTAGAATATCTTAAATTAATTTGTGTGCGAGTATACCATAACTAGTGGATTAAAATGACTACTGAAATGAGCTTGAATAAGAATTTTATTCAATTTTCATTGAAAAGTTATCGTCGATCAAATATATTCAATTCTAAATGTGAACATAAAAACCTAAAGATGGCATTCCTGTTCACCTGAAAGGTGTTAAGGTCAGTTGTAGTCCTATGTATGAAATAGTAGTAAACGATCATCTAATGGTATCTAAAAGCTTTCCTTCTTTATTTATCATATAGATTATAATAAGATATATAGATAATTTAGCTGACAAAAAAATTAAATATTTATATTTCGAAAAGATAGGCTTAAAAATTTGAAATTAAAAAATAAAGCGAACAAATTTGTTAATGATCTTAGCTATAAAAAATATGTTAGGACATGTTGTCCTCTCAATTTATGACAGCTTTTATAACTTTTCTTTTTGTGGCAGGTATTAGGCAGACATTTGGCAGCGTGAAATGTTTACGATGGTTATAAGAGAGTCTAATACTTGCTCTTTGATTTTTATATGAATATTCAAACAAATAGGACTATAGTCGGTTTTGCGGAAAGCAAGAGATATTCAATTACCTAATTTTCTTCTCGGTGTAATAAATTTCAAACTTATGTCGTTTTCGTCGGAATGAATGTAATTGTGCAATTCAGCAAAATGTTAAAAATAAAATATCTAGGTATTAGTTATCTAATCAAGTCAATAAAAACATATCTTCCAATATGCACCATACACAAGTTTCCAATGCCCCCTAGTGGAATTATAGAAATATATATATATATATATATATATATATATATATATATATATGCATGCATATCTATTTTATTATAACTGAACTAGAAAAACAAATCACTATGAAAATAATGAATGCATTATTAATTGTCGTTTGCCTAATTTTAATTGAAGAAGCTTCTTCAATTAAAAAACCAAAGTATATAGCAAGACGGCCAAAGGTATTATTAAGATACAATAAAACAATAGTTTGATCTATCCTTTTGTATTATAATAATTCGTCATAAAAGTTTATGAAGAAACTTGCTCCGACGTTCAAAAATTGTCAAAGATATTCAGACTTGAAATTTGCTCAAAAATCGTGCAAAAAAGATTCAAATAATGATCGATGCAAAGAGATTGCAAGCAAAGACAGAATTTTCATGAAAAATGCTAAATGGTCATTTCGTATTAGATGCCAAGTAAAGAAAATGGTAAGTAACAGTAATAATCATGATGTAATGTAATTAAATTAATTCATTTATTGTTTTTAATAGTCAAAAAAGCTTAAAGTTATAGAGCAGGATATATCAAATTCAGTATTTCGGAAGGGAATGATACAATTTGTTTACAATGGATCAATTTCTTGTAAGTTTTATATATGTGTTTAGCATTGATTATTAATTATTAATTATCAATACTTTAGTTAAGAAACGAGATATATATTGCTTGAATGAGAATATGTATAATGTCAAGCAAAAAACTTGTCCAAAATTCTATGAAGAGCAGCTTAACATTTGGAAAATTGATTATCAAAAAGGGAACTTTGAGTATAATAATGATACTGGCATGCTAAAGATACTTGAAGAGGGATACTACTGGATTTACAGCCAAATTGTTTTCTACAATAAAGTGCATCACAATACCTACAAAATATGGAGGATCAGCATGAAATCTAAGAAAAATAGAATAGAAAAGATTGCTTCCTGTGTAGAATCGCAAGGTTACAACATCTTCAAGTCGGGCAAAGAGGAAGCAGAAGGAGCTACTTTCGTTACAGTAACAGAAGACAAAGCCAAACATAATACCAAACTAAGATTAGGTATCAGGAAGCATTACGTTACTTGCAATACAGCAATTGCTGAACACTTGTTCGTGGGCGATATCTTAATTCTTGCGTCACCCTATTCAAAAAGAGAACCCAGCGTAGATGTGTACAACAGTTTTTGGGGCGTAACTCAGATATAATCTAGTTAGTGAGGAGAATGAAAATATTGTAATCTATACAATTTGTCTAATGTTTAATATGTATTGTTTCATTGTCCGTCTTAACATATTGTTAGAGTTAAGGAGTTAAGTTATTGTTAGGCCTAATGGAGTTCTATCTTGCTTGAAAAAAAGGCCAAATGGTGGATTTGTACTTGAAAAAACTCAATATTTTATATCGACTTGTATCCATTTATTAATGTATAATAAGTATAAAAAAACTGTTAACCCGTGTAGATAAATCATACGTATTTTTTTTGCATAGCTTGTGTTCTAAAAGACTAATTAGAATATAATAACATATTTTTGTAATGTTTTAACCTTGATAATTGTCCACCTTGTTTATTTAAAGTTACAGAATAGTGATAGGCTGTTTTGAATTCAATAATTTAACAAAGAAATGCATAGTTCTCATTTGAAAAGTAGTTAAATACAAGGGATAAGATTAAATATTTTGTTATTTATGATTTGTAATAATCATGTAAAATTGTAAAAAATATATAGTATTTGTAATATAGATTTCTTTTAACAATAATAAAGTCAATTGTATTTATCATTACAAAAACTATCTTATGTTAAAAATGAATAAATATTTTACATTAAAGAAAAAGTTTAAAAAGTACGCTTTTCAATTACTTTCATATTTTTCAACATATGTTGAAAAGTAATAAAAAGGTATATATATAGGGAATTACAATCTGCAAATGTTGACAGTTAAAAAGAACTGCACGATCATACCTCTTATTATAATATAATTAAATTTAATTTAAATATATATATAATTATATATCGCGTTTAAATTATTGCATTCTATCTTCCCTAGTTCATATCATGTATATCTAATATAATTATTAATAAGTTTTAAGAAATTGTAACTTAATACCTTCAATGTTTACCTCAAATAAAAGACATAGATCCAGAAAACGTAGATTGGTATGCAGGGCGAGACCCTAGCGCAAAAAAAATATAACCAATGAGCGTGTGAACGTATACTCTGATCCAGTATAAAAAACCAAGAATATTATATGAATGCTCATTTGAATAAGTTTTAAATCATGGAGGGAATAGTTTCAAAGGTATCAATTTTTCATATACTTTTGGGTATCGCTCTTTTAGTGATGTCATCACTTGTAATCTATGATACAGTCATCTTGCAGATGCAAATTCATGAAAAAGAAACTGTAAGCATATATACATATACTAAAAGAAAAAAAAAGCCTGTAAAAATCACTCTGATTCATTGAATCTATTTTTTATTAGATTGAATTGAAAAGAGTTCACGCAGTTCAAAGAAAAAGTGAAAATTCAAAAGAAATCATTGAGAAAATGGTAAGATTGTTTTTAATTTCTTTAACGCTTATAAATATTTATAGTATATTTAATTTTCTATTTAAATATTGTAGCCAATACTTAAAAGAGTGAAGAGACGAGCACAATGCAGCAGAAAGGAATGCAGGAGGCTTTTTAAGTTTTGCGAAAGCAAACGTCATTCTGAGAAATGTAAAGATTTTAAATCAAAAACTTCGTGCTCAACAAGAGATTGTCCAGTATGTATCATATATAATCCTTAATCATTAATCTATTGTATTCTGTTTTACAGATATTGAAAAGCATAGAAAATCTTCACTCGAAAATATCATTTATTTTTGATAATTTGCAGCAATTTAGGGAAAGATCTAAGAAATATGAAGTAAGTTTGCTGTAAACAATATTCCTTTGATAGACTACTTACATTTATGATTTCTTTTTAAAGAATCATCTCCCATTAAACACAACCCAATTGATGCTTTTCAATCCGATCCCATTGAAATCAGATGAAGATTATCATTGTCGCAGTCTAGAAACAGGGGCTTCTCTATATTCAAAAGAACCTTACTGTCAAATAAAAGATAACCGAGGTTTTTGGGAGACTGTAATAAGAAATTGGACGGTGGAAACTTCGAAACATGCAAACAATACGCAAATTGGAGAATTCAATATAACATCTGGGGATTTAAAAATAAAAAAATTGGGCTATTATTGGATTCATGCACAGGTACAAAGGGAAAGAACAGCTACCATTTAAACATGATTAATAACTTTTTTTTTGCTTTATTTAGATAACCTTCTTTAATGATGTAAATCGTAACGGCTTCAAGATAAATAAAATTTCTGAGGTCAAAAAAGTTCAAACTTTATCAACGTGTATTAATACTGCTGGTCTTAATAAAGTTACTTATTCAGAAATTACAGATAATGAAAAAACAAAAAAAATAGATTCAATGGAAGAAACTGAGAAACGTAAAAAATATCAAGAAAAGTTTAAATATGACAACAAAATTTATAAACTGGCCCTGGAAGAGCAATATACATCTTGCTCAACATCAGTAGTTACTTATTTAAATAAAGGAGATAAAATATTTTTGTCGACCTTTTACCCTAAAAATAAAATTGCAGTCGAAAATCGAACCTCTTTTTGGAGATTGATAAAATTGGGGTAGAGTATTTTGAGTAATAAAAAAATGATAAACAATTTTCTTTCTCTTGTTCCCTACACCTGGCCCTCTCAAAAAAGAAGTTAAAAGATCGCAAACATTACTTAATCAACTTACTGTCAAATTATTTATTATATCTGCAAAGATTTATCACTTAATTGTATCGATTATCAATTATATCACTTGCCTGTTTAACTAATTTTGTACCGTTTTGTATAGTAAAAGTCATAAAATATTGACACTTGAACTATCTATTATATTTGAAATACAAATAAACATTATCATAAAAAATAATTTGAATATTACGTATTTATTTTAATATCACATTTCGATGTATTACTTTAAGCGAAAAGTAATAATTATGCATCCTGGAAGTTCCTACAGTAGTTAAAAATTGCTAAAATCTTCTGAATACACGAAATTCTATCCTTTCTATAATAAACTATTATATATAAATACTAGGTATTCAAAAAAAGTTTATTCCGAGATGTATCCTTTATATTTTCATGCCTATTCAATGGCATGAGCGCGCAATTGCTTTTTTGAAAGGAAAAATGAATAGTCTTAATTTATTAAGGTCTGTTTTTCTTTAACCTAAAACTATTTATATATTTATTTTTAAATTCTATATTTCTTTAATATCAATGAATAGGTTATATAATAGTTGAACAACGTTCATGCTGCAACGTATATTTCTTGTCGTTCAAGCTTCATTTTTTATCTCTCTTTCTACTATTTTGTTTTTTATAATCAATTTACTTCCTTGTTTACACAATATAAAAGCTAAATAGTACTGAATATAGGTAATAAGCATATTATTACTCATTTGAAAAAACAGTATAAATTATAAAGAATCCGAAAAATTCCTTGTTTCCCTAATGTCATGCATTAATTCTAGTAATACTAATTATCTTAAGGATGGAAATATCTGTATCTTCGAATCTTTCTTATTTGATCTCATAAAGTAAATTATTTGAAGAATGTATAAATGTTAATGTAATTTTATTTTAGTCAGTTAGATGGCGCATCCTGCTTGAATGACAATAATTCAAGTAATACTGTGCGTCATTGAATAATATTGGCCTTATATCAAAAAAGTGTAGAGAGATTAAGGAAGTTATTTCACCCTTGAACATAGTGCCATATTTTGGGTGACAACATTTTCAAGTTAAGATTAGACATTTTAAAGATTAGGCTAGTCTCAACAAATGGAAACATTTAATATGAAATTGAAAGCGATTTATAAATACACAGCTGAAAGAAGTGAAGAAATGAATATAGAACCTAATCAAAACTTAAAGTTATTATACAGAGAAAATTCATGGCTGAAAGTGGAAAATAATTTAGGGGAATCCGGTTTTGTTCCTCTCAACTACGTAGAATTTCAGAAAACAAAAGTTAAAGCAAAGTTCAGGTTCATCGCAAGAGATATCAGCGAATTAACGATATCAGTAATAGAAATATTTTAATAAACTAAATGCAAATAATTAAAATCCTATGTTTTATTTCTTTAGCCAAATGAAATCCTGTTAGTAATAAATCAAGAAGGTGAAGAATGGTTAAGAGTTGAAAATCAAAATAATGAGAAGGGTATGGTCCCAGTTCGCTACGTAGAAGAAATTCCATCTTGGGATTATTATAGAGAAACTGCTGTCGGTGAATTTGCTGGAAGAGATTGGTATTACGGAAGTCTTTCCCGTGAACAAGCTATTGCTTGCTTGGGAGAAGGAGACGTTGGTGATTTTTTGATAAGAGATAGAGGTCAAGATGGTTATTCAATATCAATACTAAGCTCCAGTAGGAAGGTTATACATTTAAAAATTTATCGAGGTCCCCTCGGACGTGTGACAATTGGTGATGAGAGACAGGAAACTTTTGAATCAATTCACAATTTGATAAGCAATTTTGCTGTTGATTATATCCACGAAGATAGAAAAACGAAGGAAAAAACTTTTCTAGTAAAAGCTTTCGGAGCTAAAAACTAATGGCATAAGCTTGAAACAAAAAGTTTACTTGCTTTTTAAAAATATAGATTACAAACTAATCGTTAAATGATAGAAAATTGAGTGTGTTTAATGTTCTTTAATAAAATATAGCCTAGAGTACAAAAAGTAATAAATAATATTTTCAGGCATCCATTTCTTGCTCAACTATTGTTCATTTTAAGAAGACAAACTAATATACTATATAAAATGCAGATGGCGCTAAGCATTCACAATGAATCTAATATTACAGTATGTAATTTGAAGAAAGTATCTGTAGAATATTCCTAAAGTAAAAATATTTTCTCCTTAATAAACTACATTTATTAAAAAACTTTTAAAAGCTGAGCGATATAAGAATATTTCTTGGTTCCTCCGCCAACAACCATATTACGATTTTATAACGATAATATGCAGTAGTACTGTTTTTCCAGGGAAATCTGTAGAGCTCAACCAGCACAAATGACATTGTACGAACTTTGCTTACAGATAGATTAGCAAATCCATTATAGTTACAATAGGCTAAATTGTGTAAAGTCTTTTGTTTTTCATTACAGAGCCAATTTGTTTATATCTTTCATGAGTTTATATCCTCAATTGTGTGTAATTATTTAACAATCTCTGATTCCTTTTAGCGATTTGTTTTTGGGAGAATTCCCTTTAAAGAGCTATTTAATATAAAAATGCTGTAGTACGAGTGAAATGATTAACTGGATGCATGTAAACAGTAATATGTATATGTATACATACATAGAAATATATTACTCTCTTAATCCTATTGAGGATAAAAAGAGTAACTAGATAAGTCCAAAATCACCATGTAAATAAGATTCAATCGCTTTAAGTAACGTCACCATACATATTTATTATATACTAATATACATATATATATTAATGTATAATCATTCTTTGCATTTGTAGATCTCAAATCAAAACGGAATCTAAAAGTTATCTCCTTCCGTTGATCAACGTCTAATCATAATAATTTCCTAAAGATGAATCCAATATCGATATTAATAGCAGAACTTGGGTGCAAATAAACATTTTTAGCATAAAAATGTATGAATTTTACATATTTTTTATCTAGTTTCTCATTATAAATGCATTGCTTAGCTTATTATAGAAATTTTCGATTGAACGAAGGTCCATTATCACAAGGATTGTAGAGAATTCTACAATTTTTTTCTATCTCCTTTTTGCTTCCTCTATATATGTGTTTTCTTCGGAAATTTTTCTCTTGATTAAATGAGTCTTTTCCGTCAGAACTGCTTCCAACCCAGACATTAAACTTAGCTCTTACTTTTTTTTTTTACAAACTCAATCCAACATCAATTACTAGTCCATATTTAATGGAAAGATGAAATATTATTTACATAGAGGTTTATAAAGGTTGTAGGATGGAAGTAAATCCAACATGTATTGGGTTCATATACAACGTTGATATGAAAAATCAGAAGAGTAGAGACTGAGAAAACTATAAACTTTGATAAATCAATTACTTCATTTGATCTTAACTATAATGATATAGATGAAAAGGTAAAGTCAGGTTAATTGGACAAGTTTTAAATAGTTTTTACCTATTTTATTTAATATTGTTATTTGGTTTAAGCTCTATTAACATTTTCGTCATTTATAGAGATTAAAGATAGCTATAGTTATCCAGAAGAGTTAATCTTATACTGTAAATTTACGAGTATTCAATTAATATTCTATCTTTTTCACATTATTATATAATCCGGTTGGAAAACAATCCTTTAGAATAAATAACTTATTACGCTGTTTATTCTGAATATTAAAATTAAGTAGTAGACTACCTATTGAGCGATAAAATAATCATGATAATTATTCTTCAAAGTTTTATGAGCCAAGGCTTTTTACCAATAAAATTTATTTTGTCAGTCTTCTTTAATGGTCAAAATAAGGCAATGATAATAAAAGATGAAAAGGAATAATGAAAAAGTAAAAGAAAATGATAGTAAATTCAACTTTTGTAAGCTAGTTTACGTACAAAAAAAAAGAACAAACCGAAAATTAATAGGCTGCAAACTATTACATTAAGTACACGTTAAATTTTATTAATAATACCCATAAAGGTATCGATAAAAGAGCAATATCCTTTAAAATGACTTTAAAGCTGTTATGTATAAGAATTGGTTTTACAATTGGATAGGTATGATGTGTTGTAAGGATTTAAATGGAGTACGGAAGGGAGAAACTTCCGGAAGTTGGTTTCCGTTTTGCGTTCTGTTATTTACCAATTGGGAATTTATTCTTAAAATTGATAGGGGGACTTTTTCTATCTATCGTTCTCTGGATCTATTCTTTCTATAATCCCTTCAAAGCTAATCTTATGAGACAAAAAATAGCTGATACAATAATCCTTATTTATATTCTCACTTTAATGCATAATTATTTTGGGTTAGTCTAAATACATAAAGTACAAACTCAAATTTCGCCTTGCAGCTAATCAAATTTCCTATACAACAAGGAAATAATAATGCTCCTATACTAATTGAATATAGTAAATGAAAGAGCACAAATATAGAGGTTGTTACTATTAAAATACTATAAGAAACCAGTCTGACTCATAATTTGCAATATATTTATGCTCCTTTAATTAATTTAACCATTTCTATTATTTTGTTACTTTTGATGATATGTTTAGTAGTTAAATATATGATTAGATAAATTATTTAAATAAATTTAACTGGTATATTGGCACGACGCGCTCCCGTGAACTCAACATGCAAATGAGGCACAAGAGTGTCTTTCCTATTTTTTGCTATACATGTTTACCGGCAACCCATATTAAGCATACTTACCTGGCAGGGGGAATCGCCGCGATCAAGAAGGCGGCTTCCTCAGACTGAGGCCTTTCCATTGCACTCCGGATTGGTTGACGTCTGCGATCATCTCACATTGAGATGACTCGACTGTACAATTTTTGTTAGTGGGAGATCAGCGTTCGCGCGGTCTCCTTATTTTCTAAAGAAAAATATTTATGTCTACTATGCGTTATTAGTGTGTAGAATAAATTAGGACAATGTTATTGTAACCATGTATGCCATGATTATTAACAGAAGGGACTCTCGGTGATTTAGTCTGTCTCTTGTATTTTTTACAAAAGATGTTGCATCATTAGGAGACTTTAGAAAAGTGACAAACGTGACGAGAAAACTCTTTTATACTTAAAAGGTTGTATGGTCTATAATTTTTCCTCACAAAAAGCTAGTCTTTGTATATCTATTTTGGAGAGCGTTTGCTTGTAAAAAGAGACGCCTCGATATATACATGTCCAAAAAACGTACTCTTTTATAATATTGCACAAACAGACAGAAAAAGAAATTTTACATCTAAGACAGACTTGTCGTATTGCTTTTAAAAGTGCAATACGAATTCGCGGAATCTAGGATAATTATTCTTCAATTTCGAGGTTTCTTCCTCAGTTTAAGCTCTAATAATCGTTCCTTTAGTCAATCTAGTATGTCAACTGGAAAAAAATTGCAGTAGGGTATAATTTAAATCAAGGTTGGCGAAGTCCATTTCGTAGTAAATTACAAATAAGTAAAAGGACAGAAATGTAAACAATATCAATACCTTTTATTACTATATTCGTTTATAGAAAAGAATTTATTCCAGCCAAGCGTACGACATCTTGCGGATCTCGTAAATAAGAAACCCCACCCTAGACTTCTTAAATAATATCTCCTTGCAAGAAAAAAATCTAAGAAAAAGAGAAAACCTGCCTAGCGTATGCCTATTAAAAGGAAAAAAATGAGTTCCATTAGTAAGCTCTATTCGCCGATCACAAGATTCGATAATTTATTATGAATATTTAAAGTAGCATTCTTATATTAAATCACTTTCACTATTAGTGAAATGAGGTTTTTGTTAAATGCGGCAGAAGTATATGAAGATGATTCCTAGTAAGATAGAAATGCAGAAATTGACAAACTAGTAGAGCTAATCGATTTGTACGTCCTGTGTTAGTAATGCTGGGGAAAATGACCGAGAAATTAAAGAGAAAATCAATGACAGCTGTCGGACGGAGAATCATGGAGTTTCTTTGAAATTTTAGTGATATGGTCAACGACCACGATTTATCTTTAAATTTATATATTCCAATTCAATCTAAGGAACACACTTTCGAATAAGGAGAACGTTGAGACTTGCAGTCGTCAAAGTCATATTGAAGGTCAAATGGTGAAATAGAAGAGCAGCTCAGTTCTCGGCGGACTCTTTATGGTACTTGTCGACACTAATTTTATCTGGTAAAACGTTAACGTTTTTAATATCTCTGGAGAGATTCTCATCCTGTAAAGATCCCCCTCTCTCTCTCTCGCTCTCTCTTCATTTATTGAGAAACTACTCTAAATCAATTTTAAATTTTAAATATAGAAATAAAAAAGTTTAAATAAAATGAATACAAAATACCAGAGGGAATAAAAAATTGGAAATGAAAGGAGTAACGAGCTTTATACCCTTAAACAAAATATGATATTCAATCCAACTGCAAAGGTCAAGTCAAATGACATTGCGAAAAAAAAAGTCATCAGCGTTAATTTATAGGAATATCTATCGGGCAGGAAGATAAGTTGGACTTGTCGTTAATATGGGAAACAAATTGGATTTAATAAAATTGAATTATATTCTATTGTGAAACTGTAACATCTATTGAAAACAGAACAACTGATATTAATCCTTTACAAGCTTTGCAATCGTGATTTTTCTCTCGTTATGTTTTTTTCACTTATGTTAACGTCTTAAATGATAAGAACGTATGTTCCCGCCAATTTGTAACTTTTTCAGCGAACTTGGGTTTAGCTAACGTCAGCGATCATCTAGCAAAGAGTTGACACCACGGTGGATTTTTTGCTTTTGGGAGATCAACGTCCTCGCAATCTCCTCAATAATTAATGAGAAAGTCAACGTAGGATGAAGGACACAGTATGACCATAATAAGGCCACATCGCTCAGCATTGAAATATCAAAATCATATTGAAAACTATTTCTTGGAAAGTGTTCCCTTGTGACTTAATCACCTTGACAAAAATCTAAATTAATTGAATATCCATATATCAAAAGAGACAGAGAGAGAGTTGTACACATCCGGTTTATTGTCGGTTTTTAGCATTCCTTATCCAGTCTTTTTCTTAGTACTACTCTGAAATATTTATTCGCATTAGCTTAGCTAAATTTACTACAGCGAAATTGAAAAGGTCACACTTGATAATCAATCAATTACAGTTGAATTAAATTACTTATATCTTCTAAATGAGCTTTCCACGAATTTCGTCAATAGCAAAAAGGAGAGAATAGAATTGAGTTGATACAGAAGCAGCTAGAGAGAAAGAAATAGTTAGAGTAGGCATTGAATAGGAAAGAGACAGGCAAAGGAAGAGAGAAGAGAGGGAACGGCATTTATAGGAAAATAGAAGTATTCCTTTCTTCTAATTGATTTCTGTTGTTTTTCTAATTCCCATGGACCCAATTAATGATAGAATATTGAACAAGACAGAATCACAGAGAGGGAGAAAGTTATTATTATAATAATTGCAATTAATATACGATTAATAATCTAAATATAAACGCCGCTAAACTAAATTACAGAATAAATCAGATTAAGCACACGTGTATAAGAGATAAATTGGCATCTATAAACTGTCGTTGATTAACTGTGTACAGCTTTGATTAAAGTCACTGTTAATAGTATTACGAACAAAAAATAACGAACAGAATGGCATTGAAAAGAAGAATGAAGAAGAGAGAATGAATAGAGAAGGACAAGACGGGAGCTCGAATGAGAGATAGATATAGATAGATAGATAGATAGATAGAGAGAGAGAGAGAGAGAGAGAGAGAGAGAGAGAGCGCGAGAAAAAAATCTAATTAAATGATTATGTTGTTCTTATTTTTAGACTCTATTTAAGTGATCTCACTATTTATAACAACCAATGCTCTTTGGAAAAAAAACTATGTTTATCTGTAAAAATGTTCTTTGTTTATTTATTTATTTTAAATGAAGAATAACAAAAATACTTGTAAGTTAGTCATTCGAGTAATAATTCTTTAGTATATCCCTTTACTTCCTCTGTTTTCAATGAAGATAATCATTATGATATTTATACATTATGTTTATAATAAGAAAAGGTTGAGTTATTTCTAATATTTCTCTTCAAAAGAAATAATGTATGTATTCTCTCTATTCAGTTAGTAATTTTTTTATTTCTTGCTTTATAGTTCACATTTAAAAAAAACATCTACTTCGTAGCAAATAGACTTAAAATATTCATACAAAAGTATTAACATTTCACTACAAGATACTATGTACATTTATGAATACAGGTAATGTATATATTTAAGTATATAGTTTATATTGTATATAGACAGATTGCTATTTGTAATAGCAATTAACATATCTTTTTGTTTTACACTAGATTGTTTCTCAAGTATGAATCATTGTTCAAGTACACAAAAGAAGTAAAAGTTCAACATTTCTTAACAAGTTAAAACAGTATAAGAACAACAAATAACAACAAATAACATCCTGTCCTCCCACGCAAAATACTTTATATCCTTCCCATGTTTCCCGCCCACGGACATGTATTCACTTTCAAAATGAACTCCTTCTTTCGTTGGAATTTCTTATTTCGTCCTGAAAAGGAGCCGAAATTTCGAGGTAGGGTATTGGTTCGTCGTCTTCCGATCTCATTCTCACTTTGACTTTTTCCAAGTCAACCATTTGTGGTAGGTGTTGCGAAAAGGAGAATACTTTTTCAATATTCATCCATTCCTTTTCAACAACTGAACTTGCCATGATATTTACAGTACGATTTTTTCGATCAACATCGACCTTAACCTGTTTGTATATATGTATAAGTATTCAATTAAGTAGATAAATTAATAAGTAAAGTTAACAAGAGGAGGGAGAGAGAGGGCGGTTGAATAACAAAAATTAGCTGAGTAACCTAACCAAAAGATTGTAGCCGGTACAACAGTTTACTTAAAAGTAGTTCATTCATAACCGCATAAGCAAAAAAAAAATAACAATACCTATATATCTAAGAGACGGACTATTAAAAATATTCTTATTATATAACGACTCTTATGTCATTGAGACACATATTTCATACCTTAAAAAAAATACCTAAAAATAGAACTTATCCTCAATTTCTTATGTTGCGTTATGTACAACTTTTCTTGCAATGTCATTACAAAGTTTCTCACGTAAGCCGGTTTTTCTCTTTTACTTTATAACATTTGGAAGTCTTCTTTATGGAAGCTTTTCTTTTTTTTTCTAATATTTCTCTAATAATTTTTTTATATGCCCACGTGACCTATAGATTAAAGACTTTATATTTGAGTATTAATTAAATATATTCTATATGTTGTATGCTGTCTATGATGTATATACATTACATACTAATATATATATATATATATACGTTTATATTTATTATAATTCTTTATTTAAACATTTACTTTCTATATTAAAATATTTTACTTATTCTTGAGATTTTTCTCTTCAATGATAAATTTTGTTAAGTATTGTAAGGATATTCATATAATATCCTTTCGGATTATTAGTTATGTGGTTGAATTTCCTGGTTAACTTATGTAATCTCTATTTATTGACACTAGGTCATTCTTAGTAAATTCTTTGCATTTTGCGTGGGGGTAAACTCTGTTTTCTCTTTTCTTTGTCTTTTCTTTCCCTCTGATGGTACTTAAGGAGATAAAATACTATAGACTACAGAATGGATCGATGTCCATTTATCTATTAACCCTTATAACCTTGCCGTCTGTGAAGATTTCTAATTTGCGATCAAAAAGATGTATATGAAAAGTATAGGTATTACTTTCTTTTGTCTATTTCTTTCTCTCTTCCAATACCGTTTTCTGCTCAACTCTTGTTTTAATTTTGGGTCGGTTAAAAGGAAAAATTTGACTAACCTGTTCAGGTATGGAACCGTGTCTGATTGGTATGAGAAATTGTAGCATTCTGTCGCCATTTTCATCGCAATATACACGTTTTCTAGAATCTCCACTCCACTTTCTTGATCTACTTGAACCGGATTTAAGTATAAAATAACCTTTTTTTACTTTACAAGATAAAGTTGACAAATCAAGATCTGGGTAAGCGTCCAAATTAACCTTATTAATCAATTGTTCTTGCAGTCCGACAGCCAATTGGCTACCTTCCAAATGCAATTTAACCGTTGGAGACTGCTCCAACTCTCCAACAGGATGCTCTACTAGAACGGAATAGGCTTTCCTCTTCCTATTTACTCTTTTCCTGTCTTCCGTAAACGATTCAGAAAAGTTCGAGGCCTTAACAGTTTCCGACCATTTTTCACCGGTCCATTCGGCCTTGGAATTCCAATCGTTCGTTATATCTCTCTCGGAATGAGCACAATAACGAAACATCCTCAAAGGATCCGAGAATTCTCTCTTCGTAGTAAATTCCTTCTCATCTTCTTCATCACTAAAAAGACTTACGCAAAAATCAACAGCCATATTTGTTACTTTACTATTAATCGTAGAGTAGGAACGTACTGAAAAGCATTTCGAAACCGTTTGAAACCTTATGTATACGAAGGCTGACTCAGAAAGAGGGCAACAGCGCCACCTGTATCGATTTTCTCGTTCCGCTTATCGATTTGAGCTATTTTCGGCTTGTTTTCGACTCAAGTCTAAATTTGGTTCAAATTTCTACGATATTATCAAAGGATTTCTTATAATTAATGAATTAGTTTAATCATTTAGAATATTTCCAGCTAAGATAATAAGATTTCTAAAAATAAACAAACCTGAATTGATACTCATTAAAAAAAAAATCTTCATGCATCTGTTTCACTAGAAGGATTTAAAAATTGATTTATGAAATTTCTAGTGAAATTGAATAAAATGACCTTGAAATGTACTGTAACCTGTAACAAATACAAACACAAGGAACTTTGCAATAATTGCTTACAAGTACAAGAGGGGATTGCGTGCTAAATAAAAAGGTGATCTGATTGGTATCGTTAATATACACGAAGAAAAAATGAAAAAGAGGAAGAGCAGGACACTCAAACTATGTAACAAACACTAATCCTTCTCTCTGCATCTCTTCTATTTTGTCCTGTATTTTTCTTTTTGTATACAAATATAAAATTACTAACCTTTTTGTTTTTCTATAAAAAAAAAAGAAAATCTACACAGACGATTATTAAAAAGAAACCTATTGTTTATACATATCTATAAGTACACAAACACATAATATGTCTATATTATAAACATTTTTACTGTTTTTCTAGGTACAGAATACGCTTATAAATGTTATATTTTTTATATAAAAGAGTAAAATATATTAAGATGGGGTTTCCTTCTTTTATTTCATATTTCTTTCTTTTGCGACGATTATTCCCCAGGATTGATAATCTAATTAAATGATTCTTTTATCTCTATTTCATATTCTTTACGTTGGCTATTATTCTCTGTTGTATTTGAAATTCAATCGATAAATAGTTTTTCCAAGAAAAACTTCAGAACGAGGCCTACAACGTGACATAATCGCTAGGGGATTTATCTGTCACTTGGGCAATTTTCCCTTCCCTCCCCCCCCTTCATCCTAAACATATTCATTAAGAACAAACTAAAGACACAACTAGAAGACGTGATTTGAGTTACGAATCTTTAACTTTTCTCCCCTTTTATTTGTATCAGAAATTTCTTTCTTTTACTTCTTTTATCGTCCACGAAGATATTTCGCAAGAAAGTAATTCATTTATTGCCTTAGGTTATAGTTTGTATTGGGTTAAACTAACTGTAGTACAATAATTTGCAGTTTATTATCAATTCCCTTTCTTATTTTTTACGACAACAGAGTAAGAAGACTGTAAGGTAGTACAGTTTAAAACCTTTCATGTCAAAAGGGAATACTATGCCATTGACGTTAGAAAATTATATCAGAAGTGTGTTTGTCACTTGCAGTTTATCCTTTCTTCATATTCTCTTTTCTATTTAAACTCTTTTCTTTTCCCGTTATCATTAATTCTTCGTTTTCTCTCTGTTCGCGTTCTCTGTAGGTTCTAATAAATTATCTCTATAAATTAAGTTGTACTGCAAACAAGGATAAATTCTAATCTCGACATCTGACCGATTTTCATACAAATACTTAAGAGCTGTATTTTGTATATAAATGTCTCTCTTTTTTCTCTCTGTTCATTGATCTTCAAACTAAAGCGTTTTTCTCTTAAAGTATATTTATCACCCAGCTTAAAATAGCGGCATATTTTTACTCTTTTCCTGCATTCTCTTTACTCTACGTCTATTTTTTTCCTATTTGGTTTTTTTTTATAAAGCTATTTAATTCATTACAACTCTGTATGAATGACTAATCAATTTTCTATATTTATTTCAAAGAGAAAAGGTCATCGATAAGCCAATCACCAAAGTTACGTAAGAATCGTACTACATGAGATAAAAAATCCTCTTATATTATTAATGATGCGTTCTAAAAACGTGACACTTAAAAAAAAGTTTGTATCTGTCTTTTATCTTTAACTGTAATTAATTCACAGGTTTGGCTTCCTTTGGACTCTATAACATATGCGAATTGTTAATATTTTACTGCTAGTAAAATAATTATAATAAGATAAAATTTTTAAGGTAACAGTAGTTCTTTAGCACATTCATTTCAATACATTACATTGAAACCTGTCTTAATAATATTCTAATTAGGCCTAGGAGTAAAAAATGAGAAATTTCTATTCCATATTCCTCGTTTTTTCTCTCTCTAACTACGTAGATTCGTTAATCCTGTAAAAAAAATTCCAAGTATCTTACAGCTTAGTTACAAAAAACTAGTATTAGAAGTGTTGAATAAAACAATTTTTAACAATACATATAAATATAAGCTTGGTTATGCCATTCAACTTTTAAGCAAAATAAGCCTTTGCCTCTCTGTCTGTCTGTCTGTCTCTCTCTCTCTCTCTCTCTCTCTCTCTCTCTCTATTTCTCTCTTTCTCTCTTTCCCCCCTTCTCTCTCTCTCTCTTTCCCCCCTTCTCTCTCTCTCACCACAAATACGCGAATTTCGAAGAAATCATAAATAAACCTGCGCAATATGTTTACGAGTGCAAGCTTGATATTGTATTGTAAAAACAAGACATTAGGAGGGAGACAGCTGTAATTAGAATAATTATATTATTAAAATATCATCTATGGCATAGTTCTGTACCATTTTTTTGAAGTTATATGCTATTTAATTTAAAAATTAGCGTTTTAGATAGATAAATATATCGTGTTCTGTAAAGAATAGCTATTTGCTAGACGTATTTATAAAGTTATATTAATATTTAATATCGTTTTCTCAAGGTTATGCTAAGTAAAAGTATAAATGATTAAAATGAGGAAAATCTATGTTATTTCCCCTTTCCCTTGAATTTTCTTTTTATAGCATCTCATCATCTGTTGACCGCTAATTTAATACATCTAAATCAAAGACAATCTAGAAGGATAAGTTCTGTATTATAGGACTAAAAGCCAACTTAAAAAATTTCGACATAAAAAAAGGATAGCAAGAAAGAGAATGAGGAGCAGATAGAGTGCAAAGATAGAGATTTTTCTAGAACATTCTAGTATTCGTACGAATTCAAGATAACTACACAATTCTAGAAAAAAAGCGGTCAGCCAACAACCTAAATGAAAGACGTTAAAGTATTTATCCTACTTTTAGGCCTATTGTGTAATATAATATCTCCTTACGAGGATGGCTTCATTTAGGCCCAGCAATAAAATACAACCTAAGTTTCCTATTTCACGGCATACAAACAATAATGTTTACTACTATGAATACTATTACAAAAACACTAGGTGTCGCTTCAACATTGGTAAGATAGTAAACAAACTATAGGTTTGTAACAAAAACTCCATCTATCGTATAAAGGAAATGACTTGGAAAAAAAATTAAAAAAAACAGCAATAATAAGAGAACAATAAGATTCGAATTACAGTTTCATTTAAAAGATCAAATAACATTTAATATACATAATAATATATATCTCACGAAAGTTTGAATATAGTCATATTATTCTCATGAATAAATTATATAATCATTTATTCTAAGAGCGTGAGTGATTATATTGTATATACAGTATACATTACCTATATTATAATTTATCTAAATCTGAACAAAAAGACTATCTAAAATAAGTATAAAACAATTTATCATTTGTTAAGTTTTCTCCTTTGGAATAGACCTATAAAAATCAACTTTTAACAAATATCATTTTGTTCAATTAATACATTCTGAATCGAATTAGAGAGAGAGAGAGAGACAGAACAGTTCAATTCAATTAAATTAATTTTAATAGATAAAGGTTTATAATCAAAGTTTTCATTATTCCGATAATGCGTAATTTCGTTGAAAAGTATGATAGATAGAACTTCAAGAAACAGAGTGTTCTTTTAAATAAACTATACAATATACTCTCTTTCTTAATTAATGAAGCAAAAATAATTATAGCGCTTCTTATTACTTCATTAATCCCTTTATGAAAATAAAATAGATATGTAGACAAAGTATAACTAATTTAATAAATTGTTAACCCTAAATATAAAGAATAACGCGTAAATTATGTTGACATTTCATGACCATTCGATTATCTTTATGGAATATAATTTCTTAAAAGAAAAAAAATTACGTCATTACGTCATATTCGTTAATTATAGAACAATCGAATGTTTGTCTATACTATATATTTTGTTGAGGAAGGAAAAGAAGAAGGAAAGGAAAAGCTAAATAAAAATCCTTTTCTACTATTCTTAATATAAATCTTTGGAGGGAGACATATTAAAAAATTAACAAATTTTATGTTAATTAGAGGCCATAAGTATAATTGACTTTAACCAAGCTTTTCATCATGTTTTTTCCCTTAAGAAAATAATAACACGGAAGATAAGGGAAGAGGAAGCAGATATACAGACTAAAAGAAAGGGAAAACATGTAAAGAGAGTAGGATAAGAGTATTAGTAGATATGTTTAATACGCCAATAAAAAAAGAGCCTCTAGACTAAGAAAAAGAAAAAGAAGACAGCCTCTTGTTAGTTTATTGGGAAATTTAAAACTATAACGCTTTAGTTTGATGAGGAAAAGCAGTTTTTTTCCCCTATCTAAACACAAACATAAACTGTTCTATATTGTTCTATATTAAAGAATTAGAATTTTTTTTTCTTTAAATTATGAATTATTATTTAGCAGAAATCCTCTAAGCACAAACAATGTTACCTAATGCATTTATAAATAGTATATTTAATGATTTTGTTTCCCTATGTTAGTTATTTAGCAAACCTTTTCTCTTTTTTTGTCTAACATGACAACTATACTTTTACGTGGGAGGAAATAAAGAAAAGGCCTATAACCATCTAAAGAGGTGTTACAGAAGTCCCTGGATTAGACTATTATCTCTGAAATTGTAACAATTAAATAATATACCACCTACCAATAGATGGTATATGTGTCTGAAATACGTTTTTTGTGGATGAGTTTGTGTTTTGCTTTGAATATATGTTTTAGTGCTTTTGTATTCATTCTTATTCCTTTCTGTTTAAAATGAATATAGACTGTATAGTGCATACTTTTTATCATATATATTTACATATATACAGTCTACAGTATATATATTTATATAAGAGGAAGAAATAGCACTTAACAATTAAAAGAGGTAAAAAATGAAGAGAAAATAACAAAAAAATGATAAACTATTGTTTTCATTGTAAAATAGCGTCTCTTTATTGCTGTTAGCGTCTTTCGTTAAAACAACACTAAATGTATCAATATAATGAGAAAATAAAATCTGCTTGCTGTAAAAAATGCAGAGAATAATCAAAGCATCGATTGGTTACCATAACAACGGCGTATAATAAGATTTACGACAAGGAAAAGTAGGGTATAAATTCTATATTATTACCCTACTTTTATCTGCTTTCTTTTTTAAAAAAATACCCATATATTAATTACGCTAGCTGAATCATAAAATCTACTAGCTTTTATTTATCTATACATTCACATTCGTGACGTTTACTTAATTATGCAAAAGTTCGAGTCAGGATGCTGGATATCTAGGAAGAGACGCCTATCGGAAGAGGTTGGAACTGGGAACCACTCGTCTACTGCAGACAGTAGGGCGCCGCTAGAGCGGCAAGAAGGGCGATATTTTTTTGGCGTGGTGGCAGAACAGCTTCTCTTTTTTAAATCATTCCAACTGTTAAACAAAATAGTTTTGTTTAATTGAAACATTTCAATCATTATAATATCGAAAAAATATAAGGTAAGTTTATTAATGACGTCATATTTTTTGCGTAGTTAGACGCCTCTTCTTTGCTTTTCTCTCTCTCTCTCCCTCTCTCTCTTATTTTCTCTCCACTATTTGCTCATTTACTCCTCTATTTCTTAAATTTCTTTTTACTCCCACTTTTCCCTCCTTTACCCATTTTCTCAATTTACCTGTCCGCTCCAGATCGATTCATGATAAAAATCTGAACTGGAATAGATTGATTTGAAATAAGAGGTCTACTTGACTTTTATCCCCATACCTTTTTCTGACGCCGGTTTTAGTTTTATCAATAATTTACCTCTTAACCTTGAATAAAAAAAAACGTTCTGTTTAGAGGCTGAAGTAACGCTACACTAATTATTATCGATAATAGTTTATTGCCATTAAAATTGTTTACGTATGGTATTTTACTGGAATGAGCAGAGCAGGTCGACAAAGTCACGCTATTTTCTTTTTAGACTGTATAGCAAATACCATCCCTCTATCTCTTGTTCCTGTCTCAACTTCCTAAACAAATTGTTTGATATTTCTGCATTTAAAGTTCTATCCACGCCTTTTTAAATTCTATTATGATGGAAATGAAGCTGGAAGAAAAAGATAGATAGATAGATAGACAGAAATAGAGACAGATAGACGCATAGATAGATGGAGAGAGAGAGAGAGAGAATAGGGGGGGATGTAGAGAAGGGAGGAAGGAATGGCAATGCTATTCTAAAGCTAATACCATTAATGGATAAAATATAAAGTTAGGTCAAAGTATAGAGCACATACTTTATTTTGTCACTTTTTTTTATCGATAGATATTTTTAGTATCAATTAATTGATGAGGGCATTAAAAAAAGTTATAGAGAATACGACGTTTGTCACGTTATTTCTATAGATTAGTTAGTCAACTGTATTTAGAATCATTCTCTATTTATTATTTACTAAACAGAATATTCATTTAATCTATAAAAACCATAGAATTTATAGAAAACTATTTACATAATATTGGCGAAAGGAAAAACAAAAAACAGCAGATATATAGCACTTGGTGTTTAAAGAAATATCTATATATACATATTGTACATAGAAGAAAAACATATACTTGTCTATTTTTTTTTTAAAAAAAAAAGGAAAAAAAAACCTGTGACAAACAGTTTTTTTTACTTTAGATCTTAACAAAAAAAGACAAGAAACTATAGGTTTTTATACTCTGTTCTAAGGACTTGAATAAAATAGATATTCATTTACGAAAACAAAAAATATATAATTTCATATTATGCTTATTATTACCGTTGTTTCGACTTAGTTCGAATGAATTATGTATACTTTTTTTTCCTCTCGCTCTCTCTTTTTCTCTCTCATTCTATTTTTTCTTAGAATGACGTCATAAAAGTATCATTTAACGTGTCTAATAACAAAATAGTACATATTTCTTTTTCAATATTATTTTTAGATTCCGACGGATGAGTCGGACAAAGCTCTTGATTTTGTGCGCTTGCGCACTATTCGCTGATAGTTTTGTTTTAAAGAATGAGGAATTTTTAGACCCGGTTAATGATAATCAAAGAGAAGAAGTCAATAAAGAAGATGTTCAGAAATTGTTTGATAATGCCAAAGCAGAAGATGTTTCTAATGAAGAAATTGCCAAGGTTATGAAAGAATCTAACATAGATGGGAGTGAGCATAAAATAGAAGAGACTGTTGATAAGAACGGCCAAGAGGCTGTTGTTCATGTAAAGGAAACTGTACAAGACAATCCTGAAGACGAGGAGCGTGTCATTAATGAGGAGGTATTTAGTATCCCTGAGGAAGATGACACCGAAGTTAAGAGAAAGAGAAAAAGATCAATGAAGAGAGATGATAAACAGCAAGTAGAACTACTTAGTGATCTCTTAAAATTAGAAGAACAAGAGAATAATGACCTAGCCAACGCCCTAAGTCTTGCTACAATGAACCAAGTTAGCGGAGATGCAAATGAGCATCTTGAAGCGGAAATTAATTACTTGAAGAAAGCGATCGCAGACGAAAACAGAATTTCTGAAATTAAAGAGAGACTTGGCCTTAGTATAAAAGACGAAGATGAAGAAGGAGAGGAAGAAGAAGAAGAAGAAGAAGAGCCACCGTTAAATATTCCTGTAAAAAAGGACATAGCCGATGAATTAATTTCTGAGAACAATGATATATATCAGGAGGAAGATAACGATGAAGCAGACGATGAAACAGAAAGAGAAATGGAAAGTAATGAAGAAGAAAGACAAAGTCAAGTAGATGATATAGTTAGGAAACAATTACTAGAATATTTGTACGAAAATGAAAGAGCATCATCAGACTCTGGTTTGTATAGATAAACATAGAAAGAGTGTTCATGTATATACTGTATTAATATATTGATACACTGAATGCTTTTTCAATTGAATTTATAAAACTAATAAGTAAAATATTCAACATTTTTAGAAGTCTACCTAAATCCATTTTATCGCGAACTAATGGAAAAATACGGATTACAAAATACAAATAAAAGAGGTAAAAATTCTGTTTGTCACTATATAAACATATTGCGTATTAAATCATGAAAATGTAAGCCAACTTATCAAATTAATTCTTTTTTTATATTTAAATGAGAAGTTTTATGATTACAATTCATGTATATCCGTTATATTTATAACGGAATATATATATGTTCAATACTATAAGTTTTATATTTCCCTTTTGTAGATGAATGCCCGGCAATTGCTGAATATTCTAGTCAATGCAGATTCGCCTTTGAAAGTTCTATTGAACTGGATGGAGAAGCTCTAGAAATGTGTAATAAACACGAAATGTGCTACATTTGCGTAAGTTTTTTCTTCTCTTCCTTTATCAATTTTTATTCCATTCTTTTTATATCCTTTTCCTGTCTCTTTTACTTTTCCTCATATGTCTTTTATAGTTCCATTCAGCAATAGGCCTACGTGCCTTAAAAGCTATTTGACATTGAGTTTTTATAAGCGGAAAACCGATAAAGATTTTTTTTTCTTTTTTTTTTTTGCAAAAGAAAGAAAAAGGTGAAAATAGTCAATAGTCCTATTACGCATGAAAAGTTCTTTTACATAGAATTTTTACCTTTTTATTCATTATTCAACAAAACAAGAAAATTCTGTCTTTAAATCAGTAATTAAATAAATTAGTTAGCCATTCTAATCGGGAAGAATTACCTGATTAATTAATTCCATTGGGTTTATGAAAAAATACTAAATATTTTATACTAGAAATATAATAATGATGATTTTGCCGTCTCGCATCAATCTGATAATGAGCTTCCCACTATAGGGATTAGAAAGGACTAATCAAGTATATGATAAAATTATGAAAAAGTACAGATTATTTAATTTTTAATTGTTATTCTTTATTAAAGACAAAGGCTAGTTGAAAAAAAATTCATTATATTATAAGACAAGTTTTCTCTCAGCCTGTAATATTCCCAAAGTTAGGTTCTAAGTAGACTTAAACAATTCCAAGGACAGTAGTATCAGATAATTATGTAAGATAAACTTTTTTCCCCACGGTAATGTAATGTAACAACTTCTAGGTACTTGTAAATAAACCGGTCCGAATAATATTAAATATATACCCATAAGCACATAGAATAAAACTAAAAATAGTATAGTAAATTACTCTGTTATCAGTCGTATCTATCTAATGATTTGTTCACCCGTTAAAACTTGCTATTTTTTTATTATACTTGGTAGAGTTTTCAAACAAAATGAAGCATTGAACTGATTAAATGTGAAAAAAATTGTCATCTATCAACTCATTCCATTTAGATAGAATAAATCAAAGTCAAAGAGAGAGAGAGAGAGAGAGAGATATCAACGCTCTTTGGAAATATCAGAAATATGCAAGTTAAGCAAAAAATGAAAATTTCTACCATTCATTTCAATACCATACATTCATATATCTTTTCTTATTACTTTGGCCAATCTGTGAAATCTAAGTACAATCAATTCTTTAAATCTATGTATATGGTATCATTAGATTTGTAAATGTCAATTCTAGAAATGTTATATTGTCATGCAAACACGACATACAAGTGCTTAATCATATCAACCAGTATGCGTATTTTTTTGTATTATATATATACAGTATATATCCTTTTCAATTTTTTAGTATTTTGGGAGTTGCCTTAAAATTCTAATTGAATTTTGTCCTTTGCATAGGATTTAATTTGACTAAAATCGATTAATATGAACTTAATTCCTAAGCTTTTGAGAATTTAAATAAGAATGTTGGACTCTTTCTGGGATGCTTTTTGAGATGATAGAAAAGAAACAAATCACTTGTCTTTTGAAGGATAAAGCTGTAATTAGGATTTTATATAAGTATATATATATATAACTCATGCTACGTTTAGACTACACAGTGAAACATTATTCTAGCATAATTCTAATAGAAATCTCTCTCTCTCTCTCTCTTTTGCTAGTATCTTTCTCTATCGGATTATCCCCTCACTTTTTAGTCTTATCAGCTATACGTAATGAAGAAACTGATAAAAAGGATTAAGGAATAAGTAATCTTAGTAAATCTCTTCAAGTCAAATTGGATAGATGTCTAGAATTGTATAAGGCTGAAGTTTGAGGAAGTGAAAAAAGAATTTTTTCCCTTCTATAATAGTAATATCGTCGACATTTTATGATTTATAAGGCTTTTCTCTTTCCTTGTATGTCTTATAAATTTACATTCTCTCCTGACCTAGATTTTGTTTTATTAAATGCTTTGGAAAAAAAAGACAGTATAGAAAATTTTAGCTCCTTCATTTGTATATATCTTTAGTTTTTATCATATTTCTAATTAAACGTCTCTCATTGATTTTGTAAAGACAACTATACAGAGTATGAGAATACGGTTATATATACTGTATTCATTTGTAAATAAAGCATTAAATATGTATATACTCTTTTTTTATAATTGCTTAGCTGGTCGTTTTTGTCAAGGTAATTTAGCTCTTCACTTAGAAGAAAAGCTGAATTATCATTCTAAAAGTTATATTTAGTTGAGTTAATATGAAGGAAGATGCTTCCTTCTTTTCTTTCTTTTGTCGTTCGCTTTGGCTTGTGATAGAGAGAAAGTGGAATTGAGAGAGAAGGAGGCGTTATGGAATCATATTTAGAGACGCTTAAGTAGAAAAATTATTTTCTCTCTGCTTGATAATTATTCTCCCTTCACTCAGTTCTTACATTAGCAGAATATGAAAATGTCATATACACATATATAACCTGGTCAATTTCTTTATATATATATATATATTATATAACGTTAATTATTGTAAAGCTATGCAAATAGACGTTTTATTTGGTGAATTAGGCCTTTTTCTCTCTTTATTAATTAAAAACTTTATCAAGATTTGACATACTGTAAAGGACGTTTATCACTTTGAAAGATACATTTAGGTTGGAATTAAATAAAGTGGCAACTCTATTAGATGCAATAGCGAAATAATTTAACTGTAATCTACTCTTATTCTTTCCCCTTTACAACCAATCCTTCTTACTTTCTGTCGTTTTTCTCATCTATTTTTTCTCCTTTTATTCCTCTATTTACTCATATTTACCTATATGAAGAGTAAACACCAACCTATAGGTTTATATATATATATATACATATACTAATATACATATCTAATAATGTATGGCTTTCACTTAAATCTTCTTCATTTTTTTCTTTTTTTTTATCTAGGGTTCAGCTTTAGGCCTATCAGCATCCCACTGCGACGTCAGCTATTTGCGTGAAGCATCAAAGGCCTGCAAACGTGAAGACTATAACAACTGTGGTAGGGAGGCTGCAGATCTTTTCTTCCTGATGCGTCAAAGGCAGCGTTACAAATCAAATTCGCCAGATATGTGCTACTCCCAATGCATAATCGATTACTTAATCGGACAAAGTTAGGCTTTAACTGGTTCTTTATATTTCCCTCCGACATTTTATCAGCGAAAAGATCTGGCAAAGAAATATTCATATTCTAGACGGAATTGGTTGAAGAAGCCACCACCAGTCAAGCCGTAGTGGAAGAAGTTTTTTTGCTGGTTGTTTTGCTGTATCAAATAATGGAATGAGGGAAAATATTAGACTGGTTTTCTTCTTTGTTCCAGAGAATTTTTTTTCTCGTTTGAAAAAAAAGTTTGTGTTGTAACGTCATGAAATAAATAAGTGTTGTAACGAGAGTTTAACTGGAAGAAGCAGTGAACCTTGTTGACCTTAATTTCACTTTATTATTACTTTTTTTTCTATTTAATATGCATATTTAGTAATTTTCGCCATTTAAAAAATATCTTAGATAACAATAATACTAAGCTAAAAAGAAAGAAAGAAATAGTCAACTTTGTATCTCTATAAGCTTGTAGAAATAAATAGAGAAATAGAGAGGTTGAGAATTTCAAGGAGAAGATAAAAAAGACATAAAATTCAATTCTTTTCTTTAGGTCCATATTTCTATTGATTATTTCCAAGATACAGTTGCTAAAACACAAACAAAACAAAGAATTATCTTAAACAATTATCGATTCTATATAAATTTCTATCATAATGTAAAAATATCGATTAAATATTAACAAGTTTTTATAATTTCGCTAAATATTCGATATGAGAATATTATACTATATATATAAAACATATGCATCGCCTCTCTCTCTCTCTCTCTCTCTGTAACAACCGATATATTACATATAGCTAACTCTACTCTATCAGCTATTTAGCAAACGTTGCTAAAAAAAAAGACCCCCATTGAACGAACATTTCAAAAACATTATGATGCACTGCCATGTACTTTTTACGGTGGTAAATTGATATATCATATCGATATGATTATTATTTCTATCAAAAGGCAAAAAAAACACGTTACTCTTATTAATTACATGGACTATTTAACTTGTTTACGTAGTTAACTTTCCAATTTCACAGTCTTGTATAAAAATTATTACGTAATGGCATAATTTTCCAATATTCTCTTATTAGCTAGTTTGTTTAAAATCTATAAATTTTATAGGCGTTTCTTCACCAAGTGGTAAAAAAAATATATACAATATAAGCGTCTCTGTTTTCTCTTATGGAGTGTAATTTTATTTTATATTCCACTTATCTACCTTCAACAGAGCGATAGATATTTCAAAGAAAGCCGCTAGAGAGTCAGCTATTTAAATATAGAGAGTTATTAAACAAAGAGATATCCAACTTATTAAATATACGTTTGTTTGTTTGCTTGTTTGAAAATTATCAATTAAAAAATGTAATTTTATTCAAAATATTACAATTTATCTTTGTGTTAGAAATTTAATACTAATTTATTATATTTTATTAATGAAATTCTATCGTATCGTTTTACTTTCATAATAGAAATAATAAAACGTTAAATAACTAAGGAAAGTTTATATTTTTGTCGTTTAATTATAATCGTTTAATAAGATTTTATAGTAAATTAAATAATTTAAGAAGAAAGATGAAAATCTTAATTAGCAATTAATTTTCTATAAAATATAACAGAGGAACATTCTATTTAATCTATAAAACATTAAAGTCCTATTACTATGAAGATTACTATCTAACCAACTGAATTGGATAGTACTATCGTTCGTTATATTAATAGATTATTGTACAAGGTATTTATTACTGAATGGATGACATTTCTTATTGGCGACCAATAGAACATCTGCACTTCTTTTATGTTTGTAAAAGATAGGCTATATTAAATTGGCTAATGGAAAAACAACAATGACGACAATGACGGGGAGAAGGGGAAAGCAGTTTTATATTCGTCTTTAGATATTGTATCGTTAATTATAAGTCAACTTGAAAAATCTCGGTTACTGATGAATTTCTCAAGAAACGTACATTTAACAAAATACCTCTTAAATTAATAATATAAAAACTACTATATATCAGTATTTTGCTCTCAATATAAGACATTTAGCAATTTAATTACCATTGATCCTTTTCTTAGTCATTTTCCTGAAGGTCATTTTCCTAATAGACTCTTCCCGCGAATATACCTAATTGTTTCTTTTATAGGAAGTCTAACATTTTTTGCATTGAAAAAATAAACATTAATAACAAAACTAATGAACAAAAAAGATTTATTGCATAGATATTTAAGGTTGATGAATATAACAAAGTGCAGTTCAACTTGAAAAGAAACAAATCTAAATATGGAACATTGATAGGAACACTTACGTATTTTCTACCCAAGTTTATATAAACATATCGATATTCAGTATTGAATATTTAAATATGGTAATAGTACAAGGTTTTTATCAATAAATGACAAGAGAATAATTTTCACCGTTCTCCAATTACTCTTTTTGAATTATTGGCTATTTTTCAATCAATATATCAGTCTATTTATCGCCAAACGAAAGAAATTTATATGAACTATGATTCACAGTTCTAAAGTGGAACAATAGATAAATTATTATTGAAAGTATTCTGTTGCTAGCTTTCAGGCAAACTTTTCACTTTATACAGTATTTAAATAAAACAATCAAAGGATGATAGAATAGAAAATCAGGCACTTGTTAAAAGTTGGACAACTTTATCCGTAGTTTTAGCCGTAATTTAGACGTTCAAAATAGTTATAATCGATAAGAAAAGCAGCACCAATCATAATTGCTTTATTCATAACTGATACCGATTTGTCGTGAACTGTTTTATTATGAATAGAATTTTAATTCATTAATTAATTTTTATTTACTAATATAAATAATGTAACTAACTTAAAATCGTAAAATCATTGGCTTCGGCACAAACTTCTCTAAATCCTCCCCAGTGTTTCTGAATATCGGCCACTTCGTAAGAATCCCTCAATACCTATAATTATAAAGCTAATCAATCCCTCATTTCTGAGTAAAATTATCTTTTTTTTCATCAAAATCTGAGGAATAGGTAATAAAAACCAAACCCTAAAATGCACATCAGTATAACATTTACTGTGGCAACAGTCTCCTATTATAGTATATAAAAGGTTTCCATCTGTGTCATGAATTTCGTATGTAGGTATACACATAGTCCACCTAGTTAAATAGAAAAATAACCTTATCAGCCATAACATGTATTATTTTTTATTTATGCGTTTAAAAAAGGAAGCGTCTAGAATTCCTACATCTCTTTAATAGTTGCTACTAATTGTCCAGGTGGGCAATAGATTTCCATCCTTTGAAGACAACATGGACAAAGAAAACCTTGGCAATTAAGTGGTCTATTTAGTGCTATGACTGGTATTTCACCATTTGCACTGGATGTAGAGATTTCCATACGTAAAGATCGAAATATATTACAACAATATCGCTGTAAACACTCAGATTCTGTAGCAAAAAACAAAAAAATCTTTCTCAAGATATTCATATTAATAAATAGTACAATTAATTATGTCTTTTTTTTATATATATATTTTTATTAATTTTTTTTACCTTCCTTAGCATAAAATAATTGCTGTTCTGTATCATTGCAGATTTTATAACGATTACATTTTT
Source organism: Dimorphilus gyrociliatus (assembly GCA_904063045.1). Lineage (NCBI taxonomy): Eukaryota > Metazoa > Annelida > Polychaeta > Dinophilidae > Dimorphilus > Dimorphilus gyrociliatus. The sequence continues at coordinate 951,892 of CAJFCJ010000003.1, forward strand.
CCAGTACAGTTAAAACTGTTAAAATATATAATAGAAAAATCTGTTACTAATTTTACGTTTTTGTTTTTGTTTTTCAATTCATAAAAATATAGATATAATAAAAAATATATATAACGCAAATGTTATTCATTCGAAAGTGTTAAATGCAATTAATAACGATTACTTCCTTTTCGTATAATATAAAAAATATATTATTTTTTTCAGATTTACATTCATGAAACTTCTATTCAATTGAACTTGTAATGCTCACACTGACATAAAAACACGATTTATCAGTATTTTAATGTATATACACTGTATATATATATATATATATATATACAGTATAGTCATTAAAATACTAATAAATGGCATATCGTATATACTGTATATATTAGTATATAAAGTTAACACCCCCGTATTGGTTTATTAGTTACCTTCCACTAGCTGAACTTCTTGATGAATGTGAAATTTATCTACATTAGCTATAAGATCCAATCCACTTGGATTCGAAGGTATAACTTCAGACGTAGGCTGAGTTTGTATCACATTGCAATCATCAGTTTCATCCTTTAAATCTAATCCTTGATTTGAATATTCTTCCGCTTCCAATGAATGTTTTTCATCGCTTATTGGCTCTTCAGTTATGACTTGTTCGCTCATTTTTCATAAAATAAAAATTTTGTATACATATGAAAACAAGCGTATTTTAGCTTGTTCCAGCACAAACAACCATCACGTGATATCAATACTAAACAGTTGATTATAGGGGAAAAGCTCGGGAAAAGAATCAATAAGAAGTGCTAGGGTAGAATAGCTAGGTAGTGAAGAAGCTGTTTCTAGCTCATATTTGAAATAAGACCACTTACCCCTCCCTCCTCACACCCGACATGTAAAAAGGGTTCTTCCTCTACAATTTATACTTCCTCCGCTTATAAATAAATGTAGATGCATATACTGTATATATTAATATATAAAATATATACTATCTATAGCTTAAATTACATTTTCCTCCCTTTAGTATAAACAATCAAGTTATTATATCTTAACTTGAAGATTAATGATTTATTAATTGTAATAAAGAAAAATATATTGAATCATATCACGTGTTCGGTGAAATTATTACATTATCACCTATTTATGATTGTCTATGTTTGCTCTTTAATCCTTTTTACGTAACTGATGAATCGTTAAAAAGAAGTGTTAACATATATTGTGTATATTTATAAAAGTATATACATTTATCCATTTCCAATAGACAGAAAAACTATATTCTAATTATATATGACAATTAAAATGTCTTTTATTCAGTTGGCCGTGACATATTCTGTATGGAAAGTCATACAGATCTGAAAGAATTAAATGGAAAATCTGGATAATCGCTAGAATTAGCCCGATAATTTAGCTCTACTGAAAATATTTTCAAAAGGGAAAATTCTGTCACCAGTTCGCTTAAAGTGGAGACCTTATTAGCATCACTGCTCGAGCCCAACAGATGGAGCAATATACTTTCATTTGATTAAATTTATTTTGAATGAAATGAAAATTTATAGACTATTAGTTCCTTTTAATGCTATGGAGAGAGAGAGAGAGAGAGAGAGAAAGAGAAAGAGAAAGAGAGAAAAGAGAGAGACAAAAAGAAAATTCCATTGGATAAATAGTCAATAAAAAATCAGTTATTCTACTTTTGAAGAATGTGTAAATTATTGGAAATAAAAACTAAAACTCTTTCAAGTACACTCACCATGTCATTAAAGATATGAGATTCTTTTTCCAGTTCTCTTCTAATTCTTGGAAAAATGTCGTAATAAAATCAATAAAATCTAATGCAGTAAAAAATACTCTGCTTATTTCCTTTCAATATTCTCTATTATTCCCTGTCCTACATTTAATTACTTCAACAAATACGATTTACTTAGAGAGGGGAGGAACAAAAAAAAGGAAAGTTTAAAGATGCATTAAATTAGCTTTAATAAATAAGAAAAAGTAAATGAATTCATCAATCAATAAAATCCCATTTATCACATATTAAGGCCTAGTGGTACGAATTTCCAAATAAAAGCTAAAAAAATATTTGGAATATCTATTCTTTTAAATGTATTCTCTCTTTAATATTCAATACGATTTCTCATTTCCATTGACAAGTCATAAAAGATGTTATGTAAAGAATAGAGCACTTGTTTACTTTGTAAATTGTTCTATGGAGGTGTAAAACCTAGTAAAAAGAAAAAAGAAGGAAAAAGTAAGCTTTTACTTTAACAGATAAATGACCTCTTCTTCTATTTTTTCATTACTAATATTGTTGATATAATTAATTAGGATTTTAAGTTTAACAGATAAAAAAAGAGACACAATGGTCTACTTATGAAATATTGTATTCTAATAATTCCTTATTATTTAATTTCAATGAAAACATAAATGATTTCATCTGCAAAACATAAAAAAAATTAATAAATCAGCTTTTTCTTTTGGGAATTTCTAGTCTTTGTTTTGAAAATTTCATCATTCTATCTATAAAGCTTTAAAAAGTCTCTTAAATATCGACGTAATTAGCCTTTCGTTTTGTACTTAATTAGAATATGAATATGATATAGTTTTTGATAGTTTGTTGTTATAGTTTTATAATGAAATTTCTTTTCTATAACTATAAAGCAATGATATAAACCATTCGTTCTCTTTTGTCAATTTATCTATACAAATAAATCAAGACCTCTATTACATAGAATAAACTGCCATCTACTGGTTTTAATATAACTCTTTTGTTAATCGACTACTCTCGTTACTTCACATGAAAAATAGAGAATGGATCTAATTGAGTAGAATAAAAAAAATACGGAAGATAGTAAGATAGAACTGATTATTATATCTTCATTTCAAGGGGTAGAATATGAGTCATTTTTTCCCCTCGTAATTTAAATTAGGTCAACAGCTTTTAGAAAAGTTGACTTAATAAAAAAATATACCATAAATCAATAAAAAATGAATAAATCAAAAAAATTGAAGTCATATTTTTCGTCTTCTTCACATTCTTTTTCTGTTTGTTTATTGTAATAAAATGTAAACTCACATTTGATAGTTAATTATCACACTTAAATAGTTAATTAGCTTTCTTCCTTACCCGCTTCAATGTACCGAAGAAGCTAGTAATCAAGTGCTTCTTGACAAACTCTAGTTGAGTATTCAAATATATTATTTTTGAAGTAGATATAAAAATTCTGTTCCTAACATCTTCGGTGCTCTAATCTTAGATACTTGAGGTTATATAAAATTCAATTTATTTTTATCACATTACACGATTATAGAAACATTTAGAAGTTTCAATTATTTAAAGTAAATATTAGTTGTATATATATACAATATATATATATTAATAACCATGGTCTTTTATCACAAGAAGCATCATAAAAAACAAACAACGAGCTGTATATTATGTTAGGTAATACTGAGTCCTGAAAAATAACTTTCTTTGTGTTCCTTTCTTTAATAATATTCGGCATACGAAACTTTCATAAAATACTTTCGCCGAGATAAAACGCTTAGCACATTCCTAATTAATCATTGTGCTCAAAGTAATTAAAATCTATTAGGAAGGTTGCTCCAAGTAGAATAGCTTTGTTTGTTACGGATTCCGATTTGTCGTTAACTGTATTTCATTAAATAATTAAGATAATCAACTCGGATATTAATTCTTGAAATTAACTACTTACAAATAATTGAAAAATCATTTGCTTTTCCGCATACTTCTCTAAATCCTCCCCAATGTTTTTGAATATCTCCGATTTCCATGTCTCCTTTCAGGATCTGTTCAATATTTGTATACGAAATTGTAAAATACATGGAAAGTGGTGTTTAGAGGATACATACTTTGAAATGAACATCTGTACAACACTTACACACGCAGCAATCTCCAACAATTTGAAATAGTAGGGAACCATTTGCATCGTAAATCTCGTATTTTGGAATACAGCAAGTCCACCTGAACGCAAGATCCGAATTCATTATACTCAAACCAATTGAATGGTGAAATATACAAATACTTACACTTCTTTAATCGTTGCCGCCAGTTTCCCAATTGGAAATTGTATTTCCATCACTTGTAGGCAACATGGGCAACAGCATCCTTGACAATTTCGTGGTCGATTCAAGAATATCAGAGGAACTTCTCCTGCAGTTGTTACAGTTGAAATGTTCATTGTCATCGCACGAATAGGACCACAGCATTGTCTCTCGCAACATTCAGATTCTTTAAATTAATAAATACTTATTGTAAAGTTTAACGAGTATTGAGGAGATTACCTTCTCTAGCATAGAGTATTTGCTGGTCTTCGTCATTGCAGATTTGATAGCGATTCCGTCTTTCCCACGAAGTGAAGACTATATAGGTATAAGAAATTAGAGGCTTTCAGATTATCGAAATTCAATATATGATTCACTTTTTCCTAATGTCTCAATCAATCATAAATGTAATAAGGAAAAAGAAAAATGTTCTCCTGTTTTGAAAATATCTAGCTTAGGTGTCACTAACTTTAATGGTACTTAGCTTCTTTATAAATACTTAATGACAGTTTCTTAAATAAACAATATCGAAGATCTAACTTAACAAGATATATGGATTTTTGCATTAACAGCGATACCTTCAATTAGATGTACTTCTTGATGAACGTGTATCTTTTGTAAATTGGCCAACATTTCTGCTCCACTGGCCTGGGTAGGTTGGTAACTTCCTTGCACAGGTTGCATCTGAACGGCATTTCCACCATATCCAGAATTATATTGAGTATTATAAGCTGAATTAGAATATCCTCCTGCTTGATAAGGTGGTGGAGGATTATTAGAAGGTTGTTCAGTTATTGGAGATTTGCTCATTTTCGAAAAATTCAAAAATAATGTATATAAGCAAAAGCCTTGTTTTTTTTACCATATGAGACAACTCCTACCTTTAATCACGTGATTATTTCTTCCCCACCTATTGGTTAAGGCTCTCATAGCTTGGAAAATCAATTCTGTTTTATCAACGGTCTTGTTTGTTTATAGAAAAGGTTGGAATCGTTGTTTAGCGTATTCAATACGTTTTTAAAATGAATATGCTTTTTTCGTATAAAACAATGAGAGTTCATAAGATTTCCTTAAGAGAAATGGTAGTATTATATAATAAGCAGGAGACAAATATAAGAGATAAAAACATCTGTTTCATCTGAGAATAGAATAGTGAAAAGTGGAAAATTTAATTTATTATTAAAAGAAGAGAAAAGATAAAACATTAAAGTAAAGGCTGAAAAAATTCTTTTGAAATGTTAAACATTCTTAATTAACATTATAATATCGAATGTAATGAAAGTCTATGTACCTGAGTTGATTACGTTGCTTATTACTTCAAAATGTAGTGTTTAAAAGTTTCTGACAGTAGTATTCTATAAATGAAATAGAAATTGAAAATTTTCAGAAATATTTTCAAATTGGTTCACTAAATCATTAAGTAGATAATTAAAATATGAATTTATAAACTAAAGTTAAATGTATAAATCAATAAGATAACTATATTGGAATTATTATAATTTCTTCTCTATTTTTGGTTTCATGCTAATGAAAAGCTTTTACTATGTTATCACCACTGTTTAAATATTATATTTAACTTTCTAAGTTTTTGTTATTTGGACAGTTGAATCAGGAGTTACTTTATCAATATTCTCTTTTTTTCTGATAGTTTATTGATAATTAAACAGTTTTAAACTTCAGTAGTTATCTATTAATTATAACAGTTCTCTATACAGCTGCTTCAATTAGCTATATTTAATCAGTTTCCTGTTTATACACTAGGAAATGCATAAATAGCGGTCATATTGTACTTTTATCATTCTTTAAGCATGAGGATCCTTTTGGCTCTCGCTGCAATTTTACAGTAAAATTTAGTAAAAATCTTTTATATACAACTTTTACATCATACTTTATTTCAGTTTGGTTCTAGCTTTTCCACATAATGAACATCCGAATCAGAAAAAGAATACAGCAGTAGGAGATTCTGGAAATAATTATCCTGATTTTTCCTCACATCATAATCATGCAGATACAAATGATTTGCATCCTTATGCAGAAGAGTGTCGACTCTACTTTCAAAATCACAATGCCTACTCAAATGGATACAATGAAGAGTTGAAGAAAAAATGTTCTTCTTTTATAGACGAGTCTAGTGAGATATTAGCATCCAAATCTGGTTCAGGGTCTGGTTCAGGCTCTGGTTATGGTTCAGGTTCCGGGTCTGGTTCAGGCTCCGGTTCAGGCTCTGGTTCTGGTTCAGGTTCCGGCTCTGGTTCAGGCTCCGGTTCAGGCTCTGGTTCTGGTTCTGGTTCAGGCTCTGGTTCAGGCTCCGGTTCAGGCTCTGGTTCTGGTTCTGGTTCAGGCTCCGGTTCAGGCTCTGGTTCTGGTTCTGGTTCCGGGTCTGGATCAGGCTCCGGCTCAGGCTCTGGGTCCGGTTCAGGTTCCGGCTCTGGTTCTGGCTCTGGTTCTGGCTCAGGATCTGGCTCTGGATCTGGTTCTGGATCAAGATCTGGTTCTGGCTCTGGTTCTGGTTCCGGGTCTGGATCTGGTTCTGGATCTGGATCAGGCTCTGGCTCCGGCTCTGGTTCTGGTTCCGGGTCTGGATCTGGTTCTGGGTCTGGTTCCGGGTCTGGATCAGGCTTCGGCTCAGGCTCTGGGTCCGGTTCAGGCTCTGGTTCTGGCTCCGGCTCTGGATCTGGATCCGGCTCAGGTTCTGGGTCCGGTTCAGGCTCTGGATCTGGATCAGGCTCTGGATCCGGCTCTGGTTCAGGCTTAGATGTTAATCCTGAACCAATTCCAGATTTGGGGTATGAAGTTGATCCTTGGATACTTAAAAGAAGATGCAGATTTAGATATAGATTCGGTAGAAAAAGATGGATTTGTCGCTTAAGAAAAAAATTTCGACCTAAGTCAAAGCTTACTTGGCGAAGAAATTACTGGTGAAATATTTAATTGTGATGAAATTGATGTAATATTAGCAATTGAATGATATTGAAAATCTGTTGAATAATTATAAAAATAAATGAATGAAAAGCAATCGAAGAAAAATATTCGGTATAAAAATAGTGACACTGATAAACATTAGATAATCTTTGTAACTTGAATAGAAATAAGTAAAAAACATATTGAAAAAAAGCTTAGCGTATTAGAGAGTCCAGTTTGAGCATTATCATAAGACATTAAAAATATTAAGCGTATAGTAAAAGCCTCATTATAGTGATTCAAATTAGCGCCATTTTTATCTAGTATTTGTAAATTGAATTAGAGAACTATGAAAAATGTAAGAAGAAAGAGTATCTTATATATTTGATTTTACATATAAATACAACAGTTTCTTAAGAACCCTAGATTTCTCTATTTACTTGACAGCCTCTTCTAATTGTTAATTACTCGATGCAAATAGCTCTTCTCAACATCTCCTTCACCTTTGTTTTTACAAATAAAAATATAGTAATTAACAGCTCTTAATTAATTAATTCAATCTATATAAAACCTTCATAGATTGTCAAATATAGATATGACAGGTACACACGCAAACTTTTTAGTAATAATGTTAATATAAACCATTAGAAATAAAAAAAATTAAGCATTCAGTTTATGTTTATTTTATAATGAAAAGTAAAACTGCAGTTATTTATCTTTAATATCACTGAGGATTGAATATAAAATCGATAAAACTCTTCAAAAGAAGAAAACGAAAATATTGCATATTACACAAATGCCTTCAATCTTTTCTTCTGTAAATATTAATTGGAAAAAATAATTAGCCAGATTAATTTATAATAAAAAGCATAAATAAAAAATCTCATTTATACTCTACATAGAAGAACACACTTGTTTTTACAAGCTTAGACAGATGATGACAAGGTTTTCTTATCAAAACTGTAAATTTTAATTATGTAATAACATATTATTAGTTGTCGTTGTGCTCAAAGTAATTAAAATCTATTAGGAAAGTTGCTCCAAGTAGAATAGCTTTGTTTGTTACGGATTCCGATTTGTCGTTAACTGTATTTCATTAAATAATTAAGATAATCAACTCGGATATTAATTCTTGAAATTAACTACTTACAAATAATTGAAAAATCATTTGCTTTTCCGCATACTTCTCTAAATCCTCCCCAATGTTTTTGAATATCTCCGATTTCCATGTCTCCTTTCAGGATCTGTTCAATATTTGTATACGAAATTGTAAAATACATGGAAAGTGGTGTTTAGAGGATACATACTCTGAAATGAACATCTGTACAACACTTACACACGCAGCAATCTCCAACAATTTGAAATAGTAGGGAACCATTTGCATCGTAAATCTCGTATTTTGGAATACAGCAAGTCCACCTGAACGCAAGATCCGAATTCATTATACTCAAACCAATTGAATGGTGAAATATACAAATACTTACACTTCTTTAATCGTTGCCGCCAGTTTCCCAATTGGAAATTGTATTTCCATCACTTGTAGGCAACATGGGCAACAGCATCCTTGACAATTTCGTGGTCGATTCAAGAATATCAGAGGAACTTCTCCTGCAGTTGTTACAGTTGAAATGTTCATTGTCATCGCACGAATAGGACCACAGCATTGTCTCTCGCAACATTCAGATTCTTTAAATTAATAAATACTTATTGTAAAGTTTAACGAGTATTGAGGAGATTACCTTCTCTAGCATAGAGTATTTGCTGGTCTTCGTCATTGCAGATTTGATAGCGATTTCGTCTTTCCCACGAAGTGAAGACTGTCAGTAAAAGAGGAATAATATAATTTACTTTTATATACAAATTATATTCATTTTAATGCAGAATTGTTGGGTCAAATAGCATTTGGCCTGTATTTAGAACACCCTTCACCTAAAATATCATAACAAGACAATATGTAGTAAAGAAGGCTTTTTAGTCTTTTTTAATATTTTGAAAGTAACGCATGCTAATTTTTTTTATGTTTATTTTATATAAAAATTTCAGTCAAAAGTGTTTCTTAAATAAACAATATCGAAGATCTAACTTAACAAGATATATAGATTTTTGCATTAACAGCGATACCTTCAATTAGATGTACTTCTTGATGAACGTGTATCTTTTGTAAATTGGCCAACATCTCTGCTCCACTGGCCGGGGTAGGTTGGTAACTTCCTGTAGTAGGTTGCATCTGTATAGCATTTCCACTAAGTCCAGAACTGTATTGAGTGTTATATGCTGAATTAGAGTATCCTTCTGCTTGATAAGGTGGTGGAGGATTATTAGAAGGTTGTTCAGTTATTGGAGATTTGCTCATTTTCGAAAAATTCAAAAATAATGTATATAAGCAAAAGCCTTGTTTTTTACCAAATGAATCGAGTGGTACAAATGATCACGTGACTATTTCCCCCACCTATTGGTATCAACGTGAATAACAAGAGAAATCAATTCTTTTTTATCAATACTATCTTCAATGTTGTACAACAGGTGGCGTTAATGTCTAATATAAAAAATATATAAAGTTCACTTTGTTAAACTTTCAGAAGGTACTCTCAATGATGATGGCTTTAAAAAATCAGTTGATCTGTATTTCGTAGAAAGTGTTCATTAAGTGATTAATTCAGAATAAAATGATATTAACCATTATTTATTTATTATATACAGTGTAAAAGTATTAAAAAGTAGTTATATTGTATATTAATATTCAAGATAATATTGTTTCGAGTGTGAATGATTCTATTAAAAGAGTTGAATGGAAAATTTGAATGTAAATAATAATTAATCAGATTAAATGATCTCTTTACATTATGTAATAAAAAGTGTATTTTTATCTGATAATATAATTTTTAAATTGAATAAAGTAAGGAAACGAGAATAAATTAGTCATAAAAATAACTTTAGATATATATTTAAGTACAATAAAAATCAATAATAAGGACAGATAATCCTTTATCAACTCCACTTTGTAATGGTAAAATTGTCTATTTTCAGCTATTATCCATATTAGAAAGAATTCTTACAAACTTCTTTCTTATTATATTATTAGGTGAGAAAATCCGCAAAAATTGGACTAATTTTCCATAAAATCCCAAGTAGTAAACGCTTTTTGGGTACTTTCTGGAAACTGCTTTAAGATAGCAATTTGCAACGTCATCGCTAGAGAGTAGGAAAGATGGCATTGAAGTTTGAGAGAATTTCTTCAAATTTTCATATTCTATACAAAATATATAGAATTAGACAACAGTATAAGTGTATAGATAATATATAATAACAGTATTTACTTTTATGAAAAAGCAGCTTTGATTCATAATCAGTTTTTGATATATGATCACTTTCATTCCATGCCTTTTTCCATTTTTCATGCATATTGAATGTCATGTTTGTTCTTATATAACCGTGTTGAATGTCAATGCTGTGTATTCCAAAGTCGCCTAATTCAGGCCTAAAAAACATAGTTATTATAATAAATTATAAAAAGTGGTTTTCTAGGAAATGTTGAGGTTTTATTCTATGAACCTTGTCGACATAATCAAGCCTTCTAAAGCCATTTTACTCGTGCAATAAGGAGATAAGTGAGGAAGTGGAAGAGTAACCTCACTGGTCGTGTTTGTAATTATTCTTCCTTTGCTCTTTTTCAATAATGGTAAAAAGGTGTGCAAAATATTTAAATGACCATAGAAATTTATATCTAATGATCTTATATAATCGTCTTTCTTTAGCCAATCAAACGGTCCAATTTTGTCCATCGATCCTACGTTATTTATTATAGCCCACAAAGCTGATATAAAATGTATTATTAATTAACAGAAATAAACGTATATATTCTGTTAAGCTAAATACCCGATTGATCATCAATGAGGCTGAGAACAACTCTCTTAGCATCTGTTATACTATTCATATCGTTAACATCTACTCTTATAACATGAAAATTATATCCAGAGAATTCTTCTTGTAATGTCTTTTCAGCATTTTCCGTTAAACAAGTTCCAATGACTTTAAAACCGGCGTTAGTTAATTTTTTCGCGGTAGTAAAGCCTATTGAACTATCGCATCCAATAATTAATACATACTTTCCTTCCAAATTATCAATTTTTTTCATATACCGATAGTATTTACCATAAAGAACAGCTGTAGAAAGAATAAGCGAAGATGATAACGCAATTCGAAACTGCATTTCCTTTATGTATTGATGGCTGTCGAACGTCATAAAACACTATGAGCTTATATGAAATCTCTTCTCTTAAGTCTAGTTAATAAGATTGCTAATTGGATAGTAGATTAAGTGTAGTGTCTGAGTAAGGCAATTCATAATTAGAAAATCCGATTAAAAGATAGCGAATGTTGGAAAAAAGGTTTGTAAGCAAAGGTTGTATTATATATAATGAAATAAATAATACTTCCTACTTTACCTAACGTTTTTTAAAGTGATATTAAAATTTCTTAGGTAAAAAGTTAAACTATATTCAGACTACATTTAAAAAAGTTCAAATTTCGGTGCAATATAAGTATTTTAGGTGATTTAAAGAGACCATTCAACCTATTTATTTGCGCTTGGCCTGTAAAAGTATATCGATCCTTTGTGATCATTTTTTTTCCTGCATGAAGCTGTTTTTGTTAAATAAAATCAGCATTAGAAGAGCAAGCGTATACATTCAAAAAGCTTCGTCATATGTGATAAACAATATACGGAAATCATGAATATTATAGCTAATTATATTATTTTAGCATTAGCTATTTTTCAAAGTTTTCATATCCAAGTATTCTTCATTACAGAATTAACATTTTTTAAAATGTCCGTGTCTCAAGGTATGTTTTTATACTTAATATTTTATATTTTATTCAAAATTAGCTATTAATATATTTTAGGCCTAAATTTGATTTAAATGTAGTTAATTAATAAACGAATGACCAAACTGTGACTTTTTAAATAGTTTTTCAACATTATCTTTACAAAAAGATGAATTCGTGTCTAAAGCATATTATCTTTACAATGCTGTACACAGTATATGCTATATTTAAATACGTACAGTTTTCTGTTTGCTATACATATATTGCAAGATTATGCTATACCTATTTTAGCAAAAATTTATTGAACAATGACGATTATTTCGTTATAAAACAATAAATTTAGCATTGTTTTCTAATTAAATATGTTATTTTTGATTGGAACAGAGAATAAAGGTGATACAGGTAAGAACACTTCAATTTAATTAAAAGTTGTAAGCTAGATAGACTTTTCTGTTTTATATTGCTTTTATTTAATATACATATCATTGTGTTTAGGAGATACTGGTAGATCGGGAGGAAAAGGTCTTCCTGGTTCACCCGGACAAAAAGGTATCAAGGGTGTTGCTGGTTTAATGGGTCCTCCTGGTTCCACTGGTTCTACTGGTGAAATTGGTCCCATTGGTCCACGGGGTTCTCCTGGTCCCACTGGTCCTACTGGTGTAACTGGTGAAATTGGTCCAACGGGTCCTCATGGTCCCACTGGTTTTACTGGTAAAATTGGTCCAATGGGTCCTCGTGGTCCCACTGGTTCTACCGGTTTCATTGGTCCCCCTGGTCCTATAGGCCATTATGGATATACTGGTGCAACTGGATTTCAAGGCCCAAGGGGACAAAAAGGAGACAGAGGCTCTAAAGGTGATAATGGTTCTCCTGGAGGTAGAGTATGTTTAACATTAAAACAAGAAGATGTAAAGAAAGATATATACGAATTTAGGAGCAACTGGACCAAGAGGAGAAACTGGTTTCACAGGGTCAATTGGCTTTACTGGAGAACGGGGAGTTCCAGGACTGCCTGGCCGAATTGGGCAGGAGGGAAAAGTCGGGCCTCCAGGACCTCCAGGACCTGAATCTTCAATCAATTCTGACAGTTCACAAAGTAAGAAGAAAAAGGTTCAGTTTCTCTAAGCAAACTAAATATTAATTTATTTCTCAAGATTCAACAAGAAATGTCATAATTGCGTGTTCAATAGGACTATTTTTAATAATTATTATACATATTGGTTTTACCGTGACGCTATATAGAACCGTAAGTAAACTTAGGCGGAATCAAGAAACTATTATTCCAACTAGAGTCAGTATGCCTTTATAACGGAATTTCAATAAATAAGCTGTGTTCTTGCTATCGTAAAAATAGGTATATGAAATGTTAAAGAGGGAATATTCCAAGTTACCTGAAAAATCTCATATCTACACAACTATTACAGAAGTTATAGAAGAAAAGAAGGAAGAAGATGGTACATCAACAGGACATTATATTCAGATATTGAGCTAGAAATGGAAAAAACTTGAAATTGATGACTCGAAGAAGAAAAATCAATGAACGAACTGAAAGATAAGAAAATTAGCAACAATTTTATACAAATATTTGTCAGATGAGTTTGTATAAGAAGTATCATTGCTTCTTCTTTGTTTGCGATCTATTTTCGTCTTTAATCATTTAGTTAGCTTATTTAACCTAGAATTATTTTCATAGATATAGAACTAATTGAATAGGAGAAAATTATAGATCTTAATAATATAATGTATTTCTTCATACTGTATATATTGATAATATTTTCCATGAAACTTATACTTAATCATATGTACAATAGTAAATTTTGTCGATAGAGACAGCACAATAGCAATAAAACGTTTTACATTTAGAGAAGAGAAAAAAGCAAAATAGGATTGGAGAATCAAAAAAAAAACACAAATATCTTGTAATTATTAGAAATATAAAGTAATTGTTATCTTTTTCTTTATAGCTTTCCTTTTCTACTATATAAGTATCTTATCTACAATAATATAGTCTGTATTTATATAGTTTCTTTTATAGACAGCACCTTGCTATAAAATCTCTCTTCGCCAATATTTGTTTCTATGATGCATATACATATTGTTTTTTTTTTTTTTGTTATATTAATTGTTTGTCTTCAAAATAAAATCATCAAGAAAAAGAAAGAAAAATCAATAGATCTTAATCAACAACAGAGATAAAATGATTCTACTATGATAATATTTTCATTTAATAAGTACAAAATAAAGATATCATTAATGTTTTCATTCTTTTTTCTCTTTTCTTATTATAAAATATCTATATTTATTCAAATATATAGATATTTTAAAAGAATAACAAAGGAATATATAACTATATGTATATTTATAATTTCCCATATATTTCAATGTCTTTCGAGTTTTTCATAAAAACCATATGAAAGAATCACTTCAATTTATGAAATAATTCCAAACCAATACATATACACTAATATATATATATATATATATATATATATATATATATATATATATATATATAGATATATATATATATATATATTAATAGTATAGAAATATAAAGGAGAACTTAACTATAAATTACGAATTATGTTTAATAAAAAGCAAATAAAGGTAAGACAAAGCGTAGCCTTTGAATGTAATAAACCATTCGATCCATTTCCACCTAGTGAATAGAATTCATCACTTGAAGGTCTCTTAGATTCATTCTCACTATCTTTATGGTGAGGCTTGTGCTTGTCAAGATGATTATAGTTGGCATCTGTATAGGAATGGAAAAAAATGTTAAGTGCTATGTCGTTAAACTTTTCATTATTAAATATTTAATCTTCTCTCTTTAATGTTAATAATTTATTAAGGATATTTATTATCTGTTTTATCCTAATCGTATTTTGGTGCCATCTACTGTCTCTTTTAATATAAGTTCTTTTGATTTTTGGTTTTTATACACCTTTTTATACCTGTAGACAAACTAGTTTCGGATGTTAAAAATCCTTTTCTGTCAGTATCTGTTTTTCATTGATTAAGTATTTAAATTTTAATATAAAATTATACATATTAAAAAAGAATGAATTGAAGCTAAACAAGTATAATCATTTAGTATGTTCAAACAGCATGAGCGAATTTATGGCTTGCAGTTATTCTTTATCTTTTTAATACTACTTTGACTTTTTAAATTGATGAATTAAAACTAAATGCTTGGTTTCGTAAAAGGAATTGTCCATTATTTCATTATTTTTTATCTAAATTTATCATTTTCTATTATTAATTAACTATTTTTTGTGATTAATTAAAAACTTGATTATTTTTAGTTTGTCAATTCTACTTCCATTAAATATTCACAATATATAGATATCAGGAAGACGTTAATCTAAAATCGATAGTTCAAGATGGATTAAGGATATTGAAATAATAATTAAATACTCATTACTTTCTAGAAACACCACATATACTATATACAGTATATCTTTCAATATAAAGTATATAGTCAACAGTAGTAATAGACAATTGTATACTTTGCTTTATTTTCTACACAATTAAAAATTTAAGATTCCTACTGTGCTGCCATCTAATAAGTCTTACCCATTGTTTATCTTAAGTTTCAAAGGAATACCGTATAAAATTTCTTACAAAGAATTCCTTTTTGTTATAAGAGCAAACATTTCGAAACTTCTTAATTAAGCAAGAATATGAGTTATACTATATATTTATACTTTATACAAGAGTAACATTTTAGTGGTGTTATGTTTTTCGTGTTACCTTCATAATAATCACTATTAATATTTGAATATCCACTTCCTGCTGTATCTGTTATCGTTTTAACATTATAATATAAAAATTATATCCTATTATGCTAAAGCGTAATATTATTTGTTAATAAAAATGCTTAAAATTGAACTGTTCAAGCGTATTTGAATATTCAGATAGTTAAAATACTATAATATATATTATATATGCTAATTTGAATATATACAACATAAATGTGTATATATTTATATTTCGTATTACTTATATCTTTCGGTTTTAAGCAGCCTTTTTGTTCTATTTTTTTCATGTATAAAACATATTTACTGTATATACATACAGTATATGCATATCTATGTTTTATAGAGAGAAGAGAGATAGAGATAGAACAATACAAAAATAATTATAAAATTATCAATAGCAAAAGAGAAGCTTTGACAATATTTATGCAAGTTTATATATACAGTATCATTTTTAAGAAGATACTATATAACTTTAAGGGAATTAATACTGTATATATTTAAAAGACTTGACCAAAAATAAAGGCAAAAGCCATGCGTACCATGCTCTTTATAATAGTCGTTGCCATTCCTATTTTCGCGAAAAAATAAGTCATGCTGACTGTTATGATCGCCAGAATAGAATTGCTCATCTTCGTCGTCGCTATAATAGCCTCCAGAAAAGTCATAACCGCTTGAATCGAAATTGTTACTCCTATAATCGTCTCTTTGATAAGATGTGGGAAGATTACCCAGATGTTGCATGGCCGACTGAAAAAGCAATAAAAAAATATATAGATATTTCTTCTATATATATACAGTATATATATATTAGTTATTGTATTAAAGAGGATTTCCTTACTCTGATGATCTTATTGGTGATTCTTAATTTCTTATCAATCGTGAATTGTTCAAGATGATCTTCTCCATTTTGCAATTTCAAACCAATTCCATTTTTCCTTTTAAAGAGAATATATTAAATGAATATTGTTTAATGAATATAGTTTTATCAAGTATCATTGGAAGCCTATTCTTGCTTTTTTTTTTTACTGATTGCTAACGCCACCTATAAGAAATTTAAGTAGTTCTCTGTTTAAAACTAAAATAAAATAAGGGTACAGAGGCCAGGGTTAAGAGGATAAATAGAGTAGAAAGAATGGTGAATGACTGAAAATGACATATTGATAACAAAAACGAATTTTTATTCCATATTTAGATATTAAAAGTTTAAAAGTTCAACTTAAAAAATAGAAATGACTAAGGAGCTGTAACGCTTCTGTAGTGGAAATTTCCAAGAAGATATTTCTATATATAATTTTTAATAGTTTTATATTATAAGCAATTGTATAACGCTTTATATCTCAATAATACGACTAAAAAAAACAAGTACGATCCTACCAATTTTACATTTCACAGAACTTTTTCCTTATTCTTTATTCGCATTTGTATCACTCGAAGTGTTTTCAATGTAACATTCGCTCTATTGAGCAGAAGAAAGAGTTAAGAAAAAGAAAATAGTGAAAAAAAAGACCTTTCAAAGTTAACAAGTTTTAATAGTGTTCAAACGAAAATGAGCTATAAATCGATAGCTTTCAAAGGAAAAGTTAATGAAAGAGAGAAAAATACATAGGTTAAAGTTTCGGATTAGGGAAAGGAAAAGCAAAAAAAGCCTGTTATTAATCAGAAAATTGTATTAAAAAAATGAGTAAAGATTAGAAGCGAATTGGGCGAAACGTGATAAATCGATAGTCGTTTGTTTTTGATTGTCATTCAAAGCGACAACATCGTGACAACAAAGAGAGACGAGGAAATCCAACGAACGTGCGTAGGATTAATACGCCAGTTTCGATATTTAGTTAAGGGATTTTCCACTGGATTAACTCGGCTCCGTTTGCATCGTTTAGCGTTGGAACGTTCGACAAACAGAAAAGCGCCTCTGGTATTAATCTCAAACTCAAAATGATAAAGATAAACAAATTCTGTTGTACTATAAAATACACGGAAAATCTACATAATGTGAGAAAATTTTGTAAAGGCTGGTAATTCTCTTCCGTGTACTTTGTTAGGAAGAAACGACAAAAAACACGGGATAACGAAATCTCTCACAATGGCACTCGAATGTGCAATACGTAATACTCGAGCGAAAATTAGAAGGCTAGACGCGCCGCGGCGTCATTATGACAAACTGCCAAGAACAGGAATGAACGCTAAACTCTCTCGAAACTTTGCGATTCTCTTTCTTTTCGTATGCTGTATGTACTGATGTCATTATCGGTATAGCTCATTGCTTTGAGATTACCTTTATCATCTCTCTAACAATACTATAAATAAAACAAATAAGCTAGGTAAAAGCGTCACATGACAAATCCTAATTAGGCCTAAAATCCGTCTCTAAATTTCTTATTTAATAAATATATGCTTCATTTACAATAATTAAATATGTCACTTTCCTCTCCCTATTTTTCTGCAGGGCTTGAAGTTCGATCTTTAGAAACTTAATAAGAAACGGAAGGAAGACACGCGAACACGTACATTAACATATACGCATAAATACACACGGCGCGTTTACTCTCTCACACATTATATACAACTATCTCGCATTTCAATAGTACACTGCAAACAATAGGCCTTAAACAAACCATTAACTTTGTCTGCTTTAATCCTTACGACTCTTTGTTAATTGTAGCAGACGGTATGGTTTTCCCTATAGAAAGCAAAAGATGAAGTTGCTGTCTTTCTAATTAGTCACCTGAGATTTTTCTTTCTCGATTTCTTTTCTCATTATTTCTCTTCTTCAGTATCTATGCTCCTGTTTGCTTACTCATTCTTTTCCTTTACCCCTGTCTCACCCTTTTAGTCTTTCTATCTCTCTGTCTCTCTCTGTATCCCTAGCTCGCTCCCCGTCTCCTTCAAACGCAAAAACAGAGAGACTAAATTACCTTCTCTTTATCCATTAACAGACAATTTATTGCAGTAATTATATAACTAAGCACAATGGTGGAAAAGATAAAAGAATACTCCACAAACGTTTTTAATCAATTAAATGTAAACTACATAAAAGAAATATGAATTGTATGGCGATATACATAAATGGTTGGTATTCTTTAATAAATAATAATAATATTCTCCATTAACGTTCCTTTTATATTGAATGAGTAAGAGAATTGGTACAATTTTCTGAGGCCCCAAAAGTGAGCTATTCATGATAAAGTGTGTGTTTACAGTAAATTTCATTGACGCCCACTCTAAGGCTTCATATATCAAGCGTCTAAAATTAGCAGAGAAAATGTGCCTTTCTCTATTTTTATACCATTATCAGTGCCGTTTCGTTCATAAAAATAATATTTGCAAACAATTTCCGTCAAGTGTTTGCACTTTGACTCTTTTCCTTATCTTTTGACAGAATACTAAAAAAGCAAGAAATCTCCGCTGGAAAATTCCTTCCATTTCCTCTTTAGTCGTTTTTAACGAGATAACGGCACAAATCATTTGAAACACCTTTAAAATATCGGTCATTCGTGACGATTCGCGCATCTTCTATCTTCCTAAACTTTGAGATAAGGAAGCCCAAGAGGCCTATTATTCCAACTCGTCAAACTGCCAAAAGCAGGCACGCAAAATAATTAGCCTCTTTATAATTAGTCATTCTTTCTGTACAAGTTTTGCCATGACAACGCGTCACCTGCGTGACATTTAGTTTTATCCGGCAAAAATTTTAGCTTATAGTATGAAATTATGCCTTAAGCATCAATCATTTACTAGAAAAGTAAATAAGGAAAAATGATAGATCGTATACATAACAATTTTAAAAAGAAATGAGAATGGAACAGTAATAAGAAGAAAGGGGATAGCTAATTGGGCTCTAGATATTCATCCGGTTAAAAAGGTCAAGAAGAACTTCTTGGAGGAAATTAGCAGGGAATTTTATCATAAATATATAGTGATAATCTTTGCTAATAAACATAATAAGAACTAGCACCCAAAGGTCGTGCTACTAGGTTACTCGAAGAAGTGTCTATTACCCCTACGACACGCATGCGTACAAATCCCCCAAAAAGATAATCTTTACCTTATACAGTATATATTGTACGGTTACTACACAAAGTATATGTCATTAGGGCTGTATAGCACTATTTTTAGCATTTACTATCTATTTATAAGTAAATTTAGTTACCAATGTAACAAACTCGAACTACAATAGTTCATTTTACTATAATTTAGTCAAATTTAGCGGAAAATCTACTAAATAATTCAGGAGTGAGTCTCATTTTGGTATAAATGCTAAAAAAAGAAAGAAAAACTAACTTAGAGTGGCCAACTACGGAGTGAAATTATTTGTCTAAGCAGCGTGTTCTTGAATAAACAATAGATAAAAATCAGGCGGGAAAAGAACTTTATGTATATATAAAGTCATAAGAAATCTAAGACTCTAAAAGGAAAAAGCAAAATCTTACATTCTTATTGAAAAATACCCTATTCCACAAGGATTACTCCCTTCCTTCATATATGTAAAAAAATTCTACAATTGATGAATAGTTTCAAAGAGAATTCCGGCTATTACGTAATAAGTAATTTACCCCAATTTCGGGCTTGGAATTGTCTTTTCTGTACCGAGTTTCTGTTGCGTAATCGCATGGGATAGAAATGATAGAAAGCAACAAAAGCCGTTTTTAATGACACTTCTGTATCTTTCTTACTGTCTATCTAACTTTTTCTTAGCCGTTCACTATTCATTATCCCTTATTATGAATTTCTTTTCAAACATCATTTTGCTATTCTATTTCTTATTCCTTATAATGTAAATCTTTTCTCTCATTTCTCTTCTATTACAAGATCGTAAACTGTATATTAATATATATATAGATA
Organism: Dimorphilus gyrociliatus; assembly: GCA_904063045.1. Lineage (NCBI taxonomy): Eukaryota > Metazoa > Annelida > Polychaeta > Dinophilidae > Dimorphilus > Dimorphilus gyrociliatus. Next base: position 972,255 of record CAJFCJ010000003.1, read on the forward strand.
TATAGCATAATTTTAAATTGCCATAAAACATATCTATATTTATATACCTGAAAAACGTTGAAATTTGAGCAGGTGTACGTGAATTATTTACTATGTAAATCAATTTTCAAAGAGGAAACAAGAGGAAGGTGGATGAAGTGAACTTACATTGAAGAAAAAAAAAAGAGAGAGGGGGTGTGGTAGACGTTAGAAGACGGCTTAAAATTAAAAGAACCTTCTCTGCGGGATAACAAAAAATTGAAGAATAGAAAAAGTTAAAAATATATACAAATAAGTACTTTATAGACATTTTTTCTCTCATTTTTGTTTAGTTTAATCATAAGTAAATCTGTATATTCATCATTACGTCTTTAACTAACGAGGAGGAAAATTTCGGCGGTGGGTATAAACTTTAGTTTTCTTATTAAAGAATAAAAAGAAATATTTGGAGGCCTAATACCCAGGTAAACAATAGACAGATGTAAAAATTCCTCTACTATCGACCTTCTTATAGTAGTTTATTTGCTAATTTCCCGCTTGTTCTTAGGTTTTTATTAGTTTTAGCGTTGGATTCTCTTCAAATAATTACCCGTAAAGACTTATGTAAATATTAAAAAAATATGTCTTTTTCCCTCTCTCTCTCTCTCTCTTTCTCTCCCTTTAATTTAACCGTACATTTACGCCACCTGTCGGTTAGGTCGTTCAGATTAAAATCTGCACCGATTTAGAATCGTTTATCACTATCGTTATTCCATCTCTGTTTTCAGGGTCATTATATTTTGTTCAGAAGGACTGAAATATTACCAAATGCTTAGAAGGGACAAAAGATCTATTTCACCAGTCAACAACCTAATTGATAATAAATTAGACCCGTATATTTCATAAAAAAGAGATTTCCTTTTTGTGTTGCACACCGATGTTATAGATAGCTAGAAGACGACACGTGACAAGATAAATATCTAAAACTATCGCCTTACTGCCTCCCTTTTCTCCCTTTTTTCTTTTTAAAGTTAAGAATTTAACTAAATGTTTACAGTTTCCTCATTAACATACTGTATATAAAAGTATGCTCTATTCATTGACGAAAAATGGAACTTTTGTAGTGTAAAACCCAGGGAATATTTTAGATGAAAACGGATATAAATATCTTTTATACTAATACTAGCTAGAAAATATTTTTAGAGGAAACATATAGTGACATAAGCAAAATAGCGAAATCGCTTTTATGCCATGTTCCCCCAGATACTCATTGCCTAAAGCAGTATTTTTCTCTCCTCTATCGCCATTTTCTTTTTCACCATTGCTTTCTTTCTCTTTCTATCTTACTCTTCCACCTTTCTTTTAACCCTTACTTCCAGTTCATATACCTTCAAATCAATCTTACAATTTTATAATCAACCACCTAAAGAGAAATATCAAAAAGATTTTAAATCCCCAGGCACTTTTTCAGAACACGCGAAGTACTAAGAAAGCAAAATGTGCGAAGTAGGTGTAAGTAAAGGGGAGGGGAGGGGTGAAGGGGTGGGAAGAGTATGTGATAGATCATTAAGGATTTCGTAAGTTTTTATGTTATCTATATATCATCTTCTCCACCTCCTATATCTTCTTTTACTTTTTTTAAAGATAAACAGAAGAGGGGCGTTGTGTTTGTTTAAGATTGCGCAATATCCCCGTTATCTATTCAAAACAGGTGTTGACTGTTCGAACGTTGATAAAGTTAGAGGATGAAGACAAATAACCATGTTTCTTTCCGTCTTTTATATTGTATCCGATAAACATCTATTTCCTAACTTTCTTATTATTTCCTTTATTCTTTAGAATCTTTACAGTTCTATAATTAAAACCGTATAGCGAAGAGTATCGTCTTCTCACCCACTCCAAATCGGAAACAGATTTTGCTATTTTGACAAAATATTCCCTACGAAACCACTTAGGGGCCACCAGACCATTGCATTCCTCATAGGTCGACCGGCCTATTATTTTTCATACAGATGGTTACAAAGTGTGAAAGTAAAGATCAACTATTTCTCTTTTCTTCTCTTCATTAATTTTCAACTAAAATTTTCCAAGAATCATAATTGAATTAACTTTTATTTCTATTTCCTTTTCTTTTTAATTTAATAAATTAAAATGGTAAATATAGAAAATATATGTATACATATGCGGACAGGATTTATTAATAGTCTTACATAATATTGATATTAGACCTACTGAGAGTATTTAATCGAGTTAGAGCCACTATTTAAAATAGATTTCAAGTGAATAGCTTTAATGGAAAATAATATTCGGTGTCTAAACAAACAGGTAATTAATATAATATTATATGAGCTAAAATAACGCTTATATTCTCCTATTTCTCACGATTTGACCCCTATTTCTACTTTTCTCTTTCTGTTCCATAGAGAAAAGTAAATTTACTACCTAAATACAACTTACACAAAAGTGTCACGGTCCGTTCGAAAACGACAAAAAGGTCAAGACTTTCGACTGCGTTCAATCTCTGTGGTAGATCGATTTTTCCTCTTTCCCCCTCTCTCTCTTCTCTTTCCCCTTTTCCACCACCTTTCCCCTATTCTTTTCCAAACAATAATAAAAAATAACTGTTCTCTTTATTCTCGCCTTTGACTTTTCACACCTAGTTTTACTCAAATACCACAGTTTCTTTTTTCTTACCTACGCCTACACCTTTCTATACTTCCATTCTACAACTCCTAACGATTAGTTCCTATTCAAGTGACGCATAGCGAAAAACTTGTGGGCGTCCAACGAATTGTACGACGTTACCAAGACAACTGAAATGCAGACGCCACCGTCGACTTCCTTTAGTCGAAATTTGACACATTGCAGTTGGGCGTGTCTTTGCAGTCGCTTTTAGTGACTCATTGGAGGATTGAAAATGAGGGCGAGTGTTTGCATTTCTATATTTCGAGTGTAGTCAGTCAATTTAGTAGTATAAAAACCGTAAATCGGCCTTTCTTCTCCTCCCTCCCGCAAAGTTAACAACCGAATTTATTTTTTCGGTGTTTTTAATTAGAGATAGCCAACTGGGACTCCATTAGGCGTATAACCGCTTACTAAGAGTCATATTGAAATAGCTAACGCTAACATTTTCCTAATTGTTTTTTTTTCATATAAATAACTTAGTCGGCAAAAAATAAATAATACAATAAATTGAAATAAAAGATGAATAAGTGTGAAAAACTCTTTCCTTATCTTATCGCCTGAAAAAAATTCCTATATCAAAGTGATTTAAAGATTATTCGTCAAATAGAGAGAAGATAACACTTTTTCTATATTCTTTTTTTTTTTTCAGGTGCAAAAAACAAATAGCATGATTTTGATAATAAAAAATAAAACTCGAGTGAGAAGCTACATTATTATAAAATAAAAGGAAACTCTTGACCTCTAATACTATTACTAACGAAAAAAGATATAGGATGTAAAGAAATGTAGAATAGGAAAGTCACGCTATAAAATACAAGACAAAGCTGGGGCTTGAAATAAAGGGATAGGGATTGGTAGAGAAGAGCTGGCCGACTCAATATAGTGAGAGACGAAGAGAAAAACTAAAAGGTTAAGATAAGGCGACGGAAAGAGGTGAAGTATGAAGAAGGCGGGGCAGACGTATAGAAATATTAATGTAAAAGCAAGAAAGGAGAAACAAGGTAAGGTTATAAAAAGAAAGAGGAAAAGGTTGAGGATTTCATTAAAATACTTTTCTATACAGTATAATCTATTAGTAAACTATTAATATGTTAGTATATTATATATATACTGTATACAGCTTATTCTTCTATATCTCTTATTGTTTGAATAAAAAATGAAAAGTTTCATTTTTGTTAAATGAATAATAAAAGAAAGTATGTGCTATTTGTATATCGGCTTTATTCCCTACCGTACCGGAAATTTCTGGACAACTCTAACAGAAATAGTAGAAAATATACAACTATCATTCACAAACAATTGTTTAGTCATAAAAAGATAGTAAAAGGAGAATGAAAGGATAAAGGGATAGTAGTAGGATTTCGTACAAGTTTTGTTCTTATATTATTATACAATATTTACAAATACTGTGCTGTTATTTGATAGATAGCGCCTTCTGAAGTTAAATTTTGAATAATACTTTGGTAGATATTAAGTAAATTTTTACTTTTCTTTTTAATGGAGTACGAGGACTCAAGTTGGGAGTATAAAACAAAATTTCGTCTATTGCCTAGTCGGCGACCTATAACCTCTCTTTTAAACTCAAAAGATGAAAGAGACGCTAAAGAATCCCATTTCCCGTACTCAGGTGTAACTATTGGCTTTCAGTACCATTATTCCCTCGTTCACCAAAATTGCACTCATTTATACCAAACGCATACTCATTAAGATAATTGCGTAGCGGTAAGTTCAAAGCAAGAATTGGTCCGAGAAAAATCGATACATAATTAAATGATAAGAATTAAAATAGATATAAACCAACAAGCATGAAGTAAATAATTAACTTACTTTGATACTTTTCTTCCATCCCAGCAATGACCAGTAGAAACAGCATCGTAGCTCCTACAAATAGCTTCAGGAAGGTTGCTAGTTTTGTCTGAATCTGCTTTAATTCTGCGTAAAGCATCTTTGAAGAATATTTTTAATTGAGGTGCAGATCTAACAACAACATCAGTTTGGTTTAAATCTGATTTAATCTTCGATTTTTCTTTTGCCTTTGACGCTCCACATTCTCTTTTGATCTGGTAAGCGAAAAAAATTAATGGCCCGTTAATTAATTAGTCGCTCAGTTAGCTACCCGGAATTTCTACATGGATTACGAAACGTTCTATGGCATTGATTTACCCCTAAAGCCTTTCATTGACTAGACAATATCTTTTTACCATGTCTTCCCCTCCCCCCTGTCGCCCTTGCCCTCACCCTCATCTTACACTACGTCTAGCCCACTTTTAGAATAATAACCTAATTACTTATAAAAGAAGACACCTTGTTAAATATGGTAAAATGGATATATACAAAGAAGAAATCCATATATTGTACTCGATAAGCTATTTCCGAAGGATAATTTAGGGTTCATAGGACGGGTAGGATATAATTAAACAGTTATATAATTAAGTCAGTTGGACGCCTCAATGAACAGGAAATGATCAGCTAGGTTCAAATTATACAATACTAAAAGAATTCAATCTATTTTTTTTGTTCAAGATAACAGCTATTTATACTAAAACGGTTAGAAAGAATTTTGCATTAGCTTATCAAAGGGAATGGAAAATTGAATGTGTAATTTACTTTAAACTTGATAAAAAGGAGAGGTTAATTAATTAAGTCTACATTGACTCTGACAAATTCTAATAGGCGTACAAAATTTTTAATCAAGATTAAGTACCCTACTGGAAAAGTTAGTTGCTTTACAATTTGTAAATATTTAGGCAATCGAATACTGGTATCTCTAAAACCCAAGTCATAACAATTTTCGGCTATAAATAATAGAAAAAGGAAAAGTAAAACAAGCTCTGTAAATAGGAAAGAATGAAATAGAGAAAATAATTTAGAGTATAACTATTTCACTAATAAAAATTCCTAGCTTCCAAAAAGGTGGGAAAATTGCATGTTGAAATTGACGTAAATGTCTCATAGTCGGGTAAGATCAAAGGGAGGAATGGGAAGGGACAAATGCTCGATTATTGGCCCAATAACGTTGCAATCAGGCACCAATTTGCAAGCGTTGGATGCCCTAAGGGCGTGCCAGCGAGAGTTCTACATGATTATCCGATGGGTACGAGGATTAAAGGCGCAGCAAATTGATGATTAATTAAGTGAATTTATATAGTTCTTTCCCCCAGGCCTGGTCGATATTCTATCCTTCCCTTCTAACGCCTAATTCCTGTCCATTATCTCAAAAAGTTTAAAGAGAGGGTATAAACTTATTTTAACCCAATAACAACCCCCCGCTCTCTCTCTCCCTTTGCCATTTTTTTTCTTTTACGCTCTCATAAAAGGAATTCTCCTGCTCCTAATATGTTAATTTAAGCGTATAACAATGAACTACGTTATTACGACTTTGTTACAAGTCATAGAGTTTACGTAGGCTTAATATGTTTAAAATATTTCGGCTATGTAAAGGCCTAATAAAACATTTTTATTTAACTAAAGTTTAAATTTCTCCCATTTCATACAAGCTTATTTCTTCTAGGGATTGCATAAGTATACAATTTTTTTGCAAAATTCTCCCCCTTTTTTCTCCTAAATTGAAGGCCTATACATATAGTGTATATGTATTTCTTTTTACACAAAGTTGCCTATCGTATACTTTTTTATGTTAAAAAAACGAGCAAAAACTTTAATCTATCACTCTTCTTCGCTATCATTTAACGTCCGGTATATATCATTTTATTATTATACATATGCTCTTGTCTATAATAATCTTATATAAATATATTTATTTATTTGAATAATCCCTTTTCTACTTACGGTTGTTATCTGTTGGTTATCTAGAAACTACTCGTTTCCTTATTAAATTAAGACTAAAAAGACTATATGTATATAGTATATTTCAAGTGGAAAATTAAGAAGATATACACAAGTAAAATGAAAGTACGTGGGAAAAATGAGAGGAGGAGTTGTAGACAGAGTATTATGATACAATTTAGGGGATTATCTAAATAATAATTACATAAATAGCGAAACGGCTTAGTTTAAGCTCGTATAATATATCATTTAACGTAAAAATCTAATAATATTTCTATATGGGTAAAGTTAAGCCTTTTGTTGACATGAAATCAACCGGCTCTTATCCGGAATTAACCTCATTAGGAAAATTGTGTCTGATTAAGAAAGAAAAAAAATTCCAAGTTCCGGATTATCTAATGTATCTTAATTAAACAATGTTTTTTTCCCTATATAGATTTGACATTGGAACTATTATATTTTCATCAATAATTCAGAATATATGGAAAACTTAATAAGGCGATGAACTATAAAGCAATTATTATAGAATTTTATATATAATAAGTTGAATAAATAGAACTTGGACAATAAGAGAAAGAGAGAGTGAACGAAGAGGAATAAAGGGAGGGGGAGGGAGCAGTTTGCGAGGGGGAAAATCCATATAAGATTATCCTTATTGTTGATATGGCGGCTTTAGGGTCATTAACTAAATTACGTCTCTATAAATCGAATTCCCTGCTAAAAGTGCTTTTTAAGTAAATATTTTGGGACGTATGCATTATTTTTTTCGGGTTGACAGTTATAGGCCTAATTTTTTCACTTAACACAATATGCATTTTATGAATAATACATATATGTTGTGGTAAATTAACTTTTTTCCTTTTTCCCTTTGTTTATTAACCCTAAAAGGAGCTAGCAGCATTTATGAATTACCTATCTAGGTGATGGGGAAAAATGGTACTTACTGTCACGTACAACTTGCTAGAAGAGTCCATTACATTCAGTATAGCATCGCCAACTTTCTTATCAAATTCTACTATGCTTGCTTGAATTAATCCTGCTTTAGTCGTGAAAAGTCGTAATGCTTCCAATCCTTTTGGATATACTTTTTTATACTTTTCGCTAGGATTTAAGCAGTTACGAGCCATAGTTAAACAAGCGTTTAGACAAGGTCTCTTTTCTATATCGTGGCATCTAGCGCAGTAGCGAACTTGAGTCATACCCTTCTTACAGTATTCAAGTTTTTCAGGAGCAGAGCGTAATAGATCATAATATTCATTTAACTTAGTCATAACTTTTCGAACACTTTGTAAAGTTGCCAAACTCCTGTGCATCGTTGACGAAGCTTCTTTATCTAACCGACCATAAGGGCGAAAAGGTTTACCCTGAACTGTTCTTATATTTCTTACGCAGTTGGAAAATTTGTGTTCAAATTTTTCCAAATTCATTACATTCTGCAGAACAAGAACAAACAGGTCGGAAAACAATTCTTCCGTGTTAACAGTAAATTTTGGTTTTGAATATTCATTAATATTCGAGTAGAACTTATTAACAACAGCATCCGACGATTTAGGAATGTTGAAAACCTTGTGTAAGCTCTTCTTTAAACGGTCTTTTGATTCTTCAAAAGTTGCAAGAATAATGTCTGTAAGAAATATAAGAAATATATATATTTGGGCAAAAGAATAATTGTTTATAATATATAAAAAGGAGCGTTTTTTAAGCGTCTAATCAACAATATTTCATATAACAACATGTTATTATCAAATAAGGCCTATTACATAGGTTTTTCTTTTTTTTACTATGTTTTTCAATTAGTTTCCAATCCAAATACTTGTTGGTGATAAGAAGTGGAATTTAGGGTAAGATAAATTACTTTATTGATAGACGAGCACAAATTTCATTTGGGTGTGTAGTAAAGTATTTACTGTAAGCTCTGATGATGGAGAAAAGTAACGTTTCCTCTAATTATAATTACTTCTATTTTATTGAGTACTAAATCAAGTTCAAACAAACATTTTTTTTAGTTTATTGAGTTCTTATTCTACGTCTGATACTAACTAGTTTAGTAAAATAAATAAAATTCCTATACTTTCTCTCTCTCTTCCTCTCTCTTCTTTCTTTTCTTAACTCTTTCTATTTTTTCTCTTATTTATGTTTTTGGCCTATGGAGAATATTTTTACCTTATTTTGATTATAAATAACCCTAAAGTCGACCTTTTAATACAATTTCCTTCCTATTTTATACATATAGACAAAGAAACAGTTATATTTATACTGGCACGTTACAAAAGCCCTCTCTGCAAATATAAAGCGGATTTATAGAAAAAAGACGGATTATTAATAATAAAAGGATCACTGTTTGTTAGGCGAAATCAACTGGAAACACGATAGAAAATGCTAAGGCCTATAAATCAAAAGCATCAGTCCGTTTTTGTTGGCAGACAAACTGGTAAAGTAAACCAATCATTTTACAATCTCTTCGTGGGAAATTTTCGAGGAAAGCCTAAAGATATTTCGTAATAAAAATAAAACAGGGTGGAAGAGAATTGACGACTCTACTCCCTTTTTTTATCCAACCTTAACGCTTCTAATAGACATGAAAATAAGTATAAATAATCCTATTATGACTAATAAAACTATAGTGATGATTCACCAATAATTAACTTACTCTTATTTCTCATTGAGAATATGCAATATGCATTGTGAATAATCAAGAGTTGGGGTGATATCACTACTGGGAATTAATAAAAGAATGTCTGTTAAAAAGGTTAATATGAATTACTCATACTTAAATTGCCTATTAGAAATATTAAAAATTATTACATATGATCTCCCATCTGGGCGAAGAAGTAATGTAGAATAATAAAAAGTAAACCTTATAAACTAATAGCTACAACGTTTGTAATACAATTCACTGTACAGGAAAATGGATTATATACGGATGACTTATGTATCGGTTTTCAATATTCTCGAGTAAAAAAAAATTTTTCAGACTATATCTTTAGTTCTCTCTCTTCCCCCTACCTAAAGAAAATTTAGGAGGAGAGAGAGAGGGAGATAAACAGACAGACTTCCTCTAGGCCTAGGCGTTAAAAAATAATTTATCAAAGGAAAAAAAAACCAGTTAATATATGTTAAAGACAAACAACTAAAAGCACTTAGGCTATAAAGTTTTTTTCTCTTATCATCTTTCTACATCCTTCATACTTTTCCATTTAAAAGCGTTGAAAAGTATAATAATTAAGAAGAAAGGTCTATTTAGAATATTGAACACAAGGAAAGAACAAAGAAAGAAAGAAAGAAAAAGAATATCGCTTAAAGATTGTAAAGTAATAAGAAGCAAAGCCAATTCCATGAAAAGAAAACATGTTTTCTTTTACTGTTTGAAAGGTAAGCTAACATTCATAAACTTCCTGATTTAATTAACAGATAGGTAAAAGTTTTAAATCAAATAATATTGCATTTATAACATTGACGTATATATGTACTTTCTACTTATTAACATCTCTGTTTTCACAGTTTTTTATATAAAAATGATAGAAATTCTATGTTCTACAAAAAGGGGAACCTTTGTAGAGTATATAAACTTTTATGGAAGGACGGAAAGAAGGAAATAGGAAGGGGGAAAAGAAGAGCTTTCTCCCTTGTAAATAACGTCATAATAATGCTGAAATAGGCCTTTATAGCCAACAGCAACAACTTTGTTTGCAGGCAAACACCTTAGGTAAACACATCATAAGCGTTATCTAAAGCTGTTTGCCCTTTTTAAACTGGTATAACTAAAAACACTGGGAAACCGCCCAGAAATGGAAAGACATTAAAAAACAAGAAATCCTTTGTAAGAAATGTTTCTTATCTTATTTATGATTCGTATCGCATTTCTTTATTAAATCTTATTATTATTGTATTACGTAATACAAAACTTGATAATTTATATATATATATCTTATACATATCATGAATGAAAAATCTATATATACAGAAAAAAGAAGGGCTTTTGTCAAAAGAAACTGGCTAGAACCAATTCTATATGCTATTTAAAATACAAGCAAAATAAAGTAAATACACTTAATCCTTATGCTATGCACTCTTTCTCTTTCAAATGCTTGAATTTTAACTAATAAATGAGTAGGGGAGTATGATCAAATCTATACATCCCGCTTTTTTAAAAAAAATGCAATTTAAAGACCCCTATAACATTAATTTCGGTTAAAAAGAGAAACATAAAAACCGCAAAATATAATTTATACGCTTTTTGTCATATAATTTCTATAAAAGGCTATAAAATGATAAATGATACTGCTTAAAATTGTTTCAAAGTCACAGACAAAGCCCGTATAATTCATTGTTATAGTAAGTCGTTGGTTTAGGGTAGTGTTATATGATAAACAACTTAATAAGACAATACCGTTTCTACCATTCAATTTATTCTTTTCAAATAGTAAAAGTATTATTTGTATAGGTAAAAAGAAAGAGATTACTAAGAAAAATTCTTCTTGTTATACGAAGAATAAGCTGATTGCTAATTTTAATTCATGTTATAGAAAATGGTAAAATAATAATGACAACTGCTTAAACTGCATATAAACGAATGTCCTTGGCAAATGGATGATTTTCAACTTGCATATATACATATATATACAGTATGATACCAACTTTCAAAGAAAATTTACAATGAAATATTAACCGTTTTTCTCTCCTTTTTAAAAGCAAATAAATAGTTTTTTCCTTCTTAAAAGGTAGTTTTTTTAATGTTAAAAAGGAGTATATTGCTGTACACTGTACACAAAGTAACCGCATTGATTGTAGGCAAACAACTAAAGCAAACGTGTTTACTAAATCAAACTAATCGTTATACGGTCTTTTGTGAGAATACGAATAGACTCTGTACCCAATCGACTCCCTAAAGGCTATAATTTGCATATAAAATCCGCTTGACCGCCGCTAGAATCAGGGAGGACAAACAAGGGCGAGTGAGGGAAAATAATTTAATAAGTAGCTTCAAAAAGAACATTTTACACTGCATGCTTGAGAAACAATCAAATTTTTTCGCACTTTTCACATCTGTTGGGTTAAAATTATTTTTCGTCATTTATACGCATGCACTTCCAGGGGGCGGTTTAGAGAGTGAGAAAAAGGGGCGAATCGAATGTAAAAAGGGCAGAGGGGGCAAGCGCAGCTGTTTCATCGTTCTGTACTTTCCATCGATTTTTGCAATTAGTAGAGACGGTTATGAATAATTGCGTAGTACGAGAACGAAGCAAGCATAATAAACAAGCCCCGCGGAAAATGGCTGTTGAAAGGTGTTACGTAATCCCTTAGATCTTTCCTCGTCCAATCTCCCTCCCTACACGTAAGTGCAATACGGAAAAGGGGTCATTCTCTTCAAACCACTTTATACACGGTTGTATTACGTACTTTCAACATAGATTACACACCATTAAAGGGCATTCAAAAAATTGAACGCTTTAAAATCGTTTCTCGCAAAAATTCCCATAAAGCCCTACCTTGTCATTTTCTCAAAGGGAACTTTACTTATCCTTTGCAAGAAAACAAACAAAATCTTGCGAACACCCCAATAACATTTAAAAATTACATCCATTAGAGCCGAATGTAGAGAATAAGTAGGGATAAGGTTAGTGTTCTCGAATACTTATTAATTATACGCTGGTCGGCCCCGTAGTTTCACGCTTCAGTAGCTCAAATCGACACGCGGTCACTGTAAATAACTTTGTTCGTTCAACGTCTAAATTTACTAGGCCTATAAGTCGGAAAGGGTGAATACAAATTGAATTACTAAGCCGAAGAAAATTAGTATAGATATCATCTAAAGTAACAATATTAGGCTTGATGACAAATTTAGAGTAGCTGTATAAGGTTAAGATAAAATGGTAACGGTATACAATAGTAATTGAGGTAAAAAGGGCGAAGAAAAAGTAAAAATTGTAGATAAACGTGCCAGTATAGCGGGAGATCATAAAGAGTATAAAAGACTGGTATGATGGCAGATAAAAAAATAGGGTGGTAAAGAAAAAATTGACGCTTTCAACAAAAAAATAATATGTTACCGGATATGATTTCCTATCTCTATGGGGTATTGTATAGAATACTATACACAGTTATTCTGCAGAAACCTATCAATTAGTATTATATGTCATTTACGCAATAGCAAAAAAAAAGTTTCCTAAGTTGATTAACTTTTTTTTTGGTATAATCTATAAATAGATTTATCAAAAATATTACAATCTAACCAAGAAAGTTGATGATATTATATCCCCTTTATTCTCTCTCTCTCTCTCTCTCTCTCTCCCTTTCCCCTCAACCAATAACAGTATTGAATGGTGAGCTGAATATTTCTTAAAAATTTGAAATAAAGACTAAACAGGTACACTAAATGTAGGTCAAAACGATAAAATTTATGCATTCTTTTGAAGATTATAAATAGTTGTATAGTCTCACATAAAATAAATATTGCTAGGGTAAAGTGAACGACAGTTGTAAAATGATCGATTACGTCATTTACACTTAATACTTTTTTTTACCCTTTATTTCTACATGTTAAAATGCATACAGTACATATATAAGTGTATATGCTTTTTTGTTATTGTATTTTAATAACAATCCATACAGGTATAATAGAAAGAAGAGATAAAGATTTATCTTACGAAATAATTAAAAAGAAATAAAAACTAACAATTGATCACGAAGTAAATGAGGAGAGATAAAAATATAAAGATATTGTTGATTTCTTTATAAAATTATCTTTAGGCCCCTAAAAACACTAAATAAAATCTAGTAAGACAGCGTTAATCTTATATAATAGAGATGGTAGGTATTATATGCTATGAATCTTATTCTGTAAAGCTCTTCTATAATCAAAACAGCTGAGAAAACGTTAAATAATATTTTTCTACCAAAGGATAACCAACTACAGTATTAAATTTTATAATATTGGCTCTGGTGTTGTTTTTATTCTTTTACCAATAGGTAACCATTAAATACTCTTGTTTAATATATATATATAGAAATTACATATATTCGTCATAAATCTAATTTAATAGAATATATACTAAGATTAATTTTTATGTTGTATATACAAACCAATAAACGGCAATTTTTTATACAATTAGTTTAAATAAGGTTAAAGATATTGTATATATATTTATATATATATTGGTATTGAATATCCTAATAAGTTAATTTATAATTGAAACAACTAACACGTGTGAGAATTGTTAATATAATTCGATATGAAGAAAGAAAAAAAGGAGAGTACTTATAAACACATACACACTTTTATGTAGACACACACACACACATATATATATATACACACACACGCATACATACATTCATACATATGCACGTATATACATAGACAGACAGACAATCAGACAGACAGACAGACAGGCACAGCGTTGGGCTACGTATTCCATCAGCTAAAGTGTAAAAGCGGACAAGGGCTAGAAATAGTAATCTGGAACCCAATTCTTAGCTAATGGAAAAAAATTGTGTATCGTAGTAAAAGCGTCTCTTGTCTCTATATCTGTCCTTTATCTCAATCTCTCTTTTACCCTCTCTCTCTCTACCAGTTTTATTTATTGTCTTAATATTTCTCACATATTATTAATCTCATTTTTCCATCTTTTATTCTTATTAATGAACTCTTTTGAAAGTTTTTCTAAAAGTAAGAGAATTTCTGTAAAAAATATCTTCAAATTAGCTTAAATAGCATAAAGATATAAGATCACTGGCGATGAAGAAGAATAAGACGAGAGAATAGAAGAGAATATCATTTTTTTTTCATTAAAAGCTTTGCCGGAAGGTATTTCTCTCCCAAGGTCGTTTCTTAATTACAAATTTACTCTAGGCTATGAATTTAGTAAGTAAGCAGCTGGCGAATAGGAAAATCATAAATCTTTTAAATTTGAAATACTATAACTTTCTTTATTAAAATTAAACATTACTTGGAAAAGTAATGTGGATAAAAAAGGAAAAGTACACTTTTTATGGCTTTTAATATTAAATTTAGCTGTAAGGGCACTAGAATTATGAAATAAAATGAATTGCTAGCAGTTGACAGCTACTGTCAGAAAATGAGCCCGACGGTAGGGCGTCTTTTACGACTTTAGCAAACGTCCTTTTTTAATTACCACATTCGACTACTTCCAATACAGAATTTCTCCTGGGACACGCACTCTAAAAGCGATTGAAGCAAGTCCAATTTTTCTACCCTTTTCTATAGAAAAGCAGCTTTTTTTATCCTTTTTTTCTCATACCTTTTATTTGTAAGGATTCCTATTCTATTCCATTTCCTGACACTAATCAAAGTTTGTCTTGTCTGTATCGTAAGAAGACTATCAGGCACGGAAAACTAAGCTTTACTACTCGACTGCGTTTTTTATATTTATTTCTAACGTGTTTTTCTCAGAGTAAACACATTAAACATTCAAGAAATTACACCCTAACCCGGAACAAAAGAGCTTAAAACGTCATTAATTTTAGTAGCGTAGAAATTCGCGGTACACACTAGAATACACATGAATAGACTATGAAATCAAGCATAAACGCAATATACGTTGAATTCACAAAGGAATTAACTGAATTTTCCAATCTAGACCTAATCATCCGATAGAAGACACGCCGTGCAAGAACTAGAAACAATGGATAAGAATGTATTATTGATTTTTCTTCCTCTCACTTTTACCCTTTAAAACCCTTTTTTCGTTCATACCTATTTATCTTCTTTCTCAAGGGTTATCAAGTGATATTTCTATTAAGTAATTGAAAAATTCTTTCAAGTTTTCATCTACTTTTTCCCGATTAAAAAGCTCAAAAAGACAGCGAATAAGGTCCATTTCCGATTAGGGCCTTTCTTTTTTAAGGCTTACACTCTGAGTAGTATAGAATAGATTAATAGAGTGAATAAGGATGGAACAAAGAATAGGACAAAGAAAAAGAGCTTACACTTTCAGAATTGATGAATAATAATTTAAATTTTTCACAGCTGCCCAAGATACTCGTCACTATCAATTATGTTAATTACCTAAGAAATTAAACATACCTCTTGACGCTTGTCAATTTAAGCACTTTCAAAGCATTTCTCTCTATGTTTTCATTTTAATAGAAAGTTTTTGAGAATCTCCGTAAACTATTATTAACTGTGGTAATGACAGTCAATTATTACTTAGTAACCTTTCACTTTTGACAAACACTTCCGGCTATATCGACATCCTTTACAAGCTGACAAAGGTTGTGATACACAATACATAAGTATCAATTTATATACTAGATACATGCATCGTATATACTTTTATAATAATTACAAATAATAATAAAAGCTACATTTCCATTTGATTTATTATTAAGAATTGTACCATTCTTATTATAGAAAAAATAAATTGATGGTAAATGCTATAATTATTGTTATTATTTATAAAATTAATGCATTAGGAATAAATTACATGAATTTAAGTAAAATAGAAAACAATTCGGGTGAAAACTTTTCATTTTTATCCTTTCTATACAATTTATATGCATCAACGGCGATTTTCCTTTTTCAATTGAAAAATTAATTATTCATGAGGCAAGTAACACTTTGAAGGTGATGGTTAATTAGAAATAATACGACCTATAAAATTATATATATGCAAATTAGATGTATATAGGAGATAGTGTAAAGTATATAAAGTATACAGATAATATAATTGTAGTGTATTGATATAGTATACCTATTATTCTGTATTTAGTTCATTTTTTTATCACATTACAAATAATAAAACATAGTTTCTCATTAAAAAAGCTCTTCTAATGAGGTTTAAAGTAATTTATACTACATTTCTATATATTTTATAATGTACATATCACACGTATTTATATGTCTATACTACGTATTGTAGTATTATTCTTTGTGTCAATTAATTATTAAAGGAACAAACTTTTCTTCTTTTGGCTAATATTCACTATTTTCTAATCAAATTCATCCTTTTTTCATATATATTTATATACCATATAATAGTATAATTGTTACGTAACTCTTAGATATATACAGTATATGTATAATATGTACGCCAATTGCATATATTAATATTAATAAGGATCGTGTGACGCGTCCTTCCCTATTATACGGGTAACAATTTAAATGAGAAAGGAAGGGAGAAACGCTCATTAAAAGTGTCATATATATCACTCGTACTCGTTCGAAAATCATTTATACAACGACCTTTATAAAGTGATAAACACCTGCCATTGGATATTACGTAATCGATTTAAATCAACGCATAATTACGGTTTTTGAATAAAACAACAGAGGATAGAGAGAAGGAGAAAGCAAGAGAAATGAAGTAATGGAAAATGATGGTGGGGGGAAGGAGAAGTAAAAAAATAATGTAAATTGAAACTGGATTTTTACTGACTAATAACGAAAATCGACGGAAAAAAACGGACACTTGGAAGACGTTATCGATTCCGGTGGACGTCGGTCAATGGAGAAGGCACGTTCCATAAGCTTTTAGGAACAACACTTTTGTTTGTCAGCTGTGACGTGCGTTCGATTTTTCATATAAACGTAAAGACACAGGAAAGGTTGTAAAATAGTGAAACGGAAATTTACAATCTAATATTATCAGACATAAAAAAATACCCACGATTAACATCGAAACTAAAAACGCTAGACACCGTTAATCGAAATCGACGAAGGTCTATTAATATTATATGTATAGATTTTTCTTTGGGATAAAAAGATTTTTAGACGCCTATTAGCAGACTAGAACGTCTTAATAATATACTCGTCTAGACGGACACTGATGAAAGAAATCTGGGCTAGTGCAAGATATTTTTCAGAGTTTCTCCTGATTTCTAGTATCAATTGTATTATTCTTTAGTTTAATATTACAAATTAATCCGAGATCGTGATTGGTCCTTACTCTGATTTCTACCTCCTTTTCTCCTATTTATGTCCCACTTTGTGATAATAAAAACCAAAGGCCTTATATAAAAAATGGTATTGTTGCAGTACACGTTCTATTAATATGCATTTGCGAGGACTTATTGACTTTGTTCAGCTCATTTATTGATTTGTACGGCTGCACTAAACTTGTATAGGCTTAGTGTCTTTATTGTAAAAAATTTTAATCAACTAGTATAAACTTTCTATGTATAAATTGATAGTTAAAGAAGAATTTGAAAGGTTAACAGCGGAAAACGTAAAACTTTCCTAATAATTCATGTATAAGCTCATTGATAAGTTGTAGCCAATGCTTACAAACTGTATCATAATAGTAGAATATAGAAAAGTTCCTACTGATTATATTTTCATTGTAACATTATGAACACGTATTGAATTATTCAAGTAAGTATAAAAAGAAGATAGAAAGAAAAATGAAAACCACCTTTTTACTAATTATATAAATAATTATGAGTTATTGAAATAATTTAGAGAGAAAATGACTGTACTTTGTGTTAACATGTGCGTGTATATGTATGTGTAAGAAAGAACGAGAGAGAGAGAGCAGAGAAAGAAAGAGACAGAGGAAGAGATTTTACCGGGTTACATATCAAATTTGTTATCTATACTAAAGTAATTTGGTAAATTTTAAGTAATACGAAAATAATAGGATAAAAAAAAGAAAAATATTAAAGATAAAGTGCAACTCAAGTAGCATTTTAATTCTCAATAAAATACAATTAAAAAATAATTAAATCTTATTGTTAACAATACTACTACTACAAACATTAATAATATTGCTATTTATACATTACTGTACTGTTTATTTCATTGCTAAAGCTTGTAAAATTTAAAACTATGCTATGAATAACTTAAATATATATCTTATCTGATAAGAGAAAGGTAAAATTTTGTAATAAAGTTATAAGAATAAAAAACTAAAGTCTTTCTTTCTTGTTATTTTTGATTGCTAATAATAATAAATCTCCTTATTTTATCGTTATTAGTCAATTAGTTAATAATCTTAATTTATGTTGATTTTCTAATACGGTAGCAAAACAGCAATAAAGATTGAGGTAATATGAATATTTATAAGTTAATTAAAACAAATTTATTTCCCCCTTTAATATTTGAAGTTTGTCTATCGTCTAATATTGTTTGAACAACAAATTACCGACAAACACCGGGGTAAACATAAATAATGTAGTACATTTGCATTAACATGATTATTTTAGTGTAGTTCAAAATATATTTGAAAAATCGGGAATTTTATAAAAGCAAAATAGTAAAAATTAAAAGAACAATAGACAGTAATTAATGAAAAGATAATAGAGATAGATGGGATATGGGAGAGAGGGAGAGAGAGAGAGAGAGAAGATAGGTATAAAAAATATTAATCGATAATACTTAATTAGCATAATATTTTACATCAAATGTCTTTTGTTTAACAACATGTCTAGGTAATAAAAGGCTCAAGTACTTTGAAATATTACGTGTTACACCCGAAATAATCAATACATGTAATATTAAAAGTTGACAAAATATAAACAAAAGATTATATTTTATCGATTCAAACAAAAAGGTTAAATTGAAAAGCGTTTCATTCTAGTATACCAGTATATATACTTGTATATATATTTAATGACAAATTACCTAATATTAATATCATAACCTTTAATAATTGTATGATAATTGAATGAATAAGCACAAAAAAAACCTATACGGTCTAAAATAACTTACTGTACCCTATTTCGTTTATATTTCTTCATCTCCTTTTACTCAGTTTCTATTAATACTTCTATTCTTTTCAATATTATTATGATATTAGCATATATATATTAATATATGTATATACAATACTTATTTATTTTCTGTTTTAACTTAAAATAAGGTATTTTTTTTCGTGGCTTATCGTTCGATAAATAAACTATATTAGCTTATATATGAAGTATAGCGGTTAGCATAGGCCTGAGGAATTTTTTAAATATGTTCACTCATAAACGAATAGCGGGGTCATAACAAAAGTCAATTGTTTGGTAGATAGAGAAATTCTGTCGCACGTTCCAACAACACGTATTGCTTTGCTAAAACATTGAGAGGGAGAAAAATATCTGAGTATTTCCCATGGGGAAGCCCATATTTTTTTTTGTTTATATATATTTTACATACCTAGTATTAGGCTTGTAGATTGTATTTACAAGTATATATATAGAGAGATAAGTATAAATAAGGATACAGATTTGTGTATAAAGTAATCACTTGCATTCAGTAGGTAATGTTTTCCTTTGAACTTAAAAAAAATACTATTCTTAAGCGTTTAAGAAGGAGGGAGAAAAAAAGAGAAAAAAAAACTTTTTCCTACTTCTATGACCTTCTTAACCTATTTTTTTTTTTATTTATTTCGGAAGTTATTAATGGTAGAAAGAGAAACGATTTTGGGCTTTTCTCTATATTTATTTAGTTATATTTATAAGGAAATCCGTAAGACTGTTCGTTATTAACCTTGCTAATCAAATATTAAGGGCGAAACGACACGCGATACCCCCATAGTGCTGGGGCTACAAAGCTCTTATTCTGTATTGTTGTAGTTGATGCAAAAGGTAAAGTCAATGAATGTTTATTATTAAAATGTCACTAGTTTCTTTCAAAGAACGCCCTAGGAACGGACGTAGTGCTCCCCTAGGCCTATAATAAATCATGGTAAACTTATCCCTTCACTGAAATAGTAACGACCGAGTAAGCGTGATGTATGTCTCTAAGGACTTAGGCTAAGAATATAAAAAGAACTAAAGAAGGGGGGAGGGAGGAGGTTGAGTAAGAAAAGAATGGATATAATAGGTAGGCGGAATGAGCATATATAACTAAAAGAGAAAGGATATCAAGCAAAGAAAACATAAAAAAATATAAGAGATACACTTCACGTTTCAAAGGAGAAGTTAATTTTTTAAGAAGTAAAAGAGAACACATGAAAAAAAAAACCAGGGAAACGAAAAAAAAAATAAAGAGAATATATATAGTGTACACATTCCCTAAGGGTTCATGGGCTACACGATCCGAGATTTGAGATGACCTTCACCCTTTTACTCATTCGTTTTATCCCTTTCTTTTAGAAAATTGAATAAAAATTTATCTAACATATGGACACGGCATGAATTATGTTAAAAATAGTAAAAAACTTATTAATCTATGGTATTTTGTTAAAGTTTATGAATAATTAATAATTTTTTTTAAAAGAATACAAAGAAATATATTATTTTTTATAAAAAAACAGTAATTTTTAATGAAAATAATGAGAATTATATTGAGATCTTTTTCGTATTTAACTCACTTTTTTTTAAATATCTTTAAAAAGAAAGATTTCTTTATTTTCTACTAAAATATAGGAAAGGAAAAGAAAAGTGGAAGAAGAGTGTTTCTAATAAAAATTTCTTTAAAATAGCCTTTAAATTTTTGAAAAAGGCATTCAAGCGATCGAAATAAGGTTGAAAAGCAATATTTGAAAACTCTACGCTCCCTTTTGTAAATCTTTTAATCACTCACCGTCAAATTGTTGAAGAGCCTTTTTAAACCAGCTCGAACTACTGTCCGTATTATTTTTAATAATATCCTCCAGCGTTAATGCGGCATAGTTTTTATATTTTTCCTCCACCTGCTTATTACAACAAGACAATTGCCTTTTTTCACTGCAAAGCGTTGCTGTTCGATCTAGTTTTTTTCCAATAACAAAAGAAAAACAAGAATTAGCTTTTTTTTTTCATATACGTATATTTGCTGCTTAATTGATTAAGAAATATTAATTAAATACCTTGAACTTTCGACCTCGGAACGTCGATAAAAGTTAAATCATTTCTGGTAAAATCCCTTTGAGTTAGAGAGCAATCCGAGGAAAAAGTTTGGGGGAGGAAGAGAAGAATAATGAAGGCACACAGCGTGTGCATAGTCATCCACCTTTGTTCATGAATTATCCGATTAGAACAAATTTATATTATTGTGTTTTTATTAAGGCCTAATCTCGCTTTGTTATATTTTTTTCCCTTGTCTTCTTTTTTATGTCTAACTATTGACGAAACCGACAAGATAAAGTCACATAGTTGTACGCGCGCGCGCTGGTTTCCTTTTGATTTCAGCTGTCCCTAGATGTCGCTCTAGTGTATGTGGTTGGGTTTTTTATCGAAATATATAACGAAAAATACGTAAAAGAGTAAAAGAGTCGTTAAAATGAGCAGACCTTTTCTGTTATTTGTGTTGAATGACTTGGTGACTTTTTTATTCAATAGATAAACGAATGAATGTCGGAAACTACTCACGAATAATATCCGGCTTACAATAAGTATAAACCATACATAACACAAGTTTCATAAAATCACAAGTACAAGTAAACAAGTGCTTAACTTGTTAGAGACAGGCCAAAATTAGGATAAAGTAATTGTTAATTTGCTTGTTAAAGTATTACATCAGTGACAAGAATTTTTAATTTCTAATGCTATGTGACTTGGCTATATCAATATATTTAGCATACAGAGACAGGATAATTATTGTAAATTATCCTAAATTATATATAATATAACCATTTTTTTACAGGGTGGACTTATTGATTGTCTAGCTTCTATTTTCGTTTTGTTGTTTAAGTTCAATTCTCTTAATTAGCTTTTATGATATTTTTGGGAGAGAAGAATAGAGAGAGAGAGAGAGAGAGAGAGAGGGAAGGGTGGAAGGAAACGGGAGAAATAATAAATAAATTCAAAGGTAAGGGAGAATGATTTCTTCTATTCAGATATATATAAATAAGAGAGACAAGAGAAGAATAACAAGTAAACGTATATATGTAAATAATTAAAGAAAATTTAAAATAATTAGTTTATCATCTATCCTTTCGCTTTCTTTCAATGTTAGCGATAATAGAAATTAATGCAATTAAAGTTAAAAATCTTCTATCTATACAGTTTATATAAATAAATATATTAATTAATCTTTACATTCTATTCTATTTCTTTATACCAGTTTTCATAATTATAACAAGTATTTAAATTATACATTAGTGTATATATATATATATATATATATATATATATATATATATATATATAAAGAATGTTCTCGTTCTCATGGAACGAAGAGGTTTGTCTTTCCCTTCGAGAAAAATTCTCATTAAACTCTCTAAGGTAATAGTTATGAGAAATTATATATATATATATATCTTTTTAAACTATAGGCCGATATAATAGTATAAAGAACTTAAAGAGGAGAGGAAAGAAAACTCCTGTATTATTAAAAAAATATATCATATGGAAAAGATAAGAATTTCGTTTATATCGTAAAACCTCTATTTAAAATATTGTATAAGAGGTACTTTACAGATAATAAAATCAATTTCATTACTTTTATTCTCTTGGTCTGGTGTATATTTTGTTCTTTTTATAGTAAAAAACAATAAGAAATAGGTAATTCGCCTTGCTTTATTCTTATACAATTGTTCCGAAAGGAAGGATTTGTTGTTTGTATTTCTTAGTCTTTTTTATTATATTTATAATAAAAATAATAAAATGGTTTACCTTCTTATTCAATAAAATTAACAGTTTCAGATTTCTGTTGTTCAGAATAATATGAAAGAAATTGTTAAAATTAGGATTAATTACTAAAAAATCCAATTAAAATATATTTTCTTCCATTTTATGATCATTCAATTCTATTATTTATACTTTTATGGTTATTTGTTTTATATTTTTCTCTTTATTGAATTGTGCACCCAACCGCTAGTATATCTTTCTGCTATTTGAATGATAGTAGCCCCCTCTATTGGACAAGCGAATTGAAATATCCTCGAGATGTTGCTACGTGAGTTCTATCGAGCAGACGACAAAAAGAAAGTCCAGCGAATATTCATCGGAAATGGTGAAAATTGATCACTATTTACGTGAAAATGGGCGAAAAAAGGAGCAAATCTAAATTAATTAAAATTACACTATTAATTATAGCATTATCGTTATTGTTTATATGGGGTATATTCTACTCTAGAAGAAGATGTTTCGGTTCTTGTCTGTCTGGAACTCTCACTGATAGTAAATTGGACAAATACAATTTGTTAGAAAATGAAGAATACGTTTTAGTATTCCTTCATATTCAAAAAACTGGTGGTAGCTATTTCGGGAGGCAGTTAGTTAAGAGTTTATTGATGAGGAAACCTTGCAAATGCGTTCCTGGAAGGAAACGATGTAGCTGTCTACATAAAGGAAACAATTGGATATTTAGTAGATTTTCCACAGGTTGGGCTTGTGGTTTACATGCAGATTGGACGGAATTACATGAATGTATTGATAAGAAGATGAATAGAATAGAGAGAAAAAGGAGAAAGAGAAGGTATGTTCTTCGTTAGTAGTCGTAAAGGGGTAAATATTTTCCAGGTTATTCTTATCGCTTTTAAGATAAAAAAAAATGGCAAAAAGAAAATAGAGTACTTTTGATTAATAGGATAGAGAATGTTTTTTATATAAAAGACCTAAATTTGACAGAAGATGTAAGAGTTGGAAATATTTTCTTTTATATTATACAAGTATATTAATAAATTTACATTACAAAACAAATCAATATCCTTCAGACCTCTTCATCCTAATATTAGGTAAAGAGGAAAGAAATACCAAATTCTTGATATTGATGAATGTGCAATAATTTATTATATACGACGCTAAAAGGTTGTTAAACTTAAGGTAGCAGACAATTACCAGTTATTTAATAAAATTCTATAATATTAGCAAGTATATTTAGCTAATTTAAACATTTCCTATGCTTTTTTCCTATAACAAATATTCCTTTATTTATTCAATAAATCACCTATAAAATTTTTATTGAATATTTTAAGGATTACTATTCAAAGTATATTAGTGAATAATACATTAATCTTCCATCTAGGTGTTTTCGTATATGCAATATATACTGTATGTGTATATAATGTAATATTGCATAAATTTATCTATCCAATTAACTACTAATTCTCTTGATGTATATTCAGCATAATACGATTAGTAATGATGTGTAAAAATACGTTAGAACTTGAAATTATATACGAAAGAAAATTCACAGTTTTAATCATCTTCCCCCTTTTGCATCTTTTTCTATCTTCTTAAAATTCTTACCATTATGCAAAGTTCTCTCTCTCATTCTATTTCTTATTATTGACGTTTATTATGCTTGATTAAAAAAACGTTACAGGAAGTGTTCTTGAAGATTACTCCATTAATTTCTATATTATAAAAAGAACAATAGAGACAAATAGAATTATGTAAAAAATAAAAAAGTTGACTATGACAAGGATTACTTGACAGCGTTTTTAATCTTCCAATTTCAACTTGACAATAACGTTACATAGTTTCTGGGGCATTTTTTTATTAGAAATGTTAAAATATAGGATTAATTTCTGCAAATTTTCAACTCTTGTTAACTCTAGGGAGACAGATAGGAGATTGTAAATTGTATATATATATAGTTATCGTACGAGAATCTTAGATCATTGGAAAGGATTATTACACATTTTTTCATTAATCCATCTATAAAGACTACAAAAGTAAGATAGCAAGATAGATAGAGAAATGAAACGAGAGAGATACATAGCTAGACAGACTGAGTGATGGGCATGGAATGATAAATCGATTTGGGATACACAATTTTGTCGTTATTATGTAAATTTTTACTAGATTTAAATTACAAATCGTTGTAGTAGTGTTTCTGCCTTTTGAATTTTATTTATGAATCGACTTTTACAACAGTTTTCATTTATACTTTCTATTCAAATATTTGACATTGTATTTTATCAATTTGTTATTTGAAGTAAATGATTATCTTCTCCATAAGCATAGTATACTATACTATACTATTTCACGTACCTGTGTTTTTTCAAAAATAACCTTTCGACATGATCTGTCAATTCTCATAAATCCCATAATGACATTAAACTAATTTCTCGCCTTCGCTCAGATATCTCTACATAACGAACATTAGAGAGCCTGTTAAGAGATACTTAAGCGAGTGGAAGCATACTCAACGAGGAGCTACGTGGAAAGAAGCTACACTCTCGTGTCAGGGAAAGAAATATAGAAATTTAATACCTAAATGCTATAAAGGTCAGCTTTGAAGGTTTCTTCATAACATTAGTTGTATTTTTTATTAATTTTTCATGTTTATAGGTCAAAATTGGAAACGTGCAAGCTTAAAAGAATTCTGCTCCTGTCCTTATAATCTTGCAAATAATAGACAAACCCGTATGCTGTCAAATCTCTCTCTAATTGAATGCTATAACTCATCTTTACCAGTTAACGTTCAAGAAGAGATTATGTATAATTCAGCAAAGAAGAATTTGCAAGAGTTAGCTTTTTTCGCTCTAACAGAATATCTGGTTGAATCGCAATTTTTATTTGAAAGAACTTTTAAGACCAAGTTTTTAATTAATTTTGTTACCAGCAACGAAACTAAAGCGGATACAATTGAACTTTCAAAAGGAGAGTTAAGACTTGTTCGTCTGGTTAATAAACTGGATGTAAAACTGTATAAATTTGCAAAAAAACTATTTTTTAAACGATATAATGCAGCTAAAAAAGACTATTTTGATGAAATGGGATTCGAATATCAGTCAGAGAAAGATATTATTAATAACACAGCATTAGAAGATATATTAGAAACAGCTACCGATGAAGACATAAAGAATATTAAAAAGAATGGTCTTTCCTTGCTCAAAAGTACAAATAAAATCTTAAAAATTTCAAATAAAACAAAGATCACATTGAGAGCCTTATCTAAAAAATCATCTCTCAAATGAACAATATCGCCTTTTGCCAATAATTTTTAATCACTTTTTAATTGTTTTCCATTCGTTAAGTAGCTTGTTTGCTATTATTTCAACAATTGTTTTGAGTTTTTAATACATTATTGTCTTTTTAAAAGTTTTGTTTTCAATTTTTCTCTTCTTTTTTCGTCTTGAATAGAAGATTATGATATTATTTTTCATTGTATATTTTCATCGTTCACAACGAGAATAAATCATTTTGTTTCTGTTAAGCCTATATACTGTATGTTATTGATTATTGCTTGGAATATATTTTCCACGTCAAAGTTTTTATATATCTGAAGTGAAAATATTATACACTCTATATAATATTTGGTTAATACAACAGCGAGATATTAATTGCTAATTTACTGATATTATTCTATTATATCTAATATACAGTATATATATATACTGTGTATTGCATAAGATACGCTTTAGCCTCCGGTTTTTCTTTGTTTGTATACTTGAAAGCAGACAGTTTATATATTATACTTTTCACTTTTTGCTTTTGTCAATATTTTCCTTCAATTTTTGATTTACCATTAAAAATATAATTTGTACAGAGTCAACAATAAATACTTTCCTTTTATTTCTATTTTCATTGCTACAGCAAGGTTACTCTACACAAAGCTCTAATTACATTAGCTTTTGAGTGTTTCAAAGGGAAGGCATCTAGAAGGTTTTTCTCTTTTCTTACTGTAAAAGAAAAAAATTGAAAGTCGATGTTCTTTTTATCAATAATTTTATGAGGGATATAGACGATTAGGAGAAAGGGAGTGAATGGTCCCATTGGGGTTAATGCCAAGGGCAATTGATAAGCCCCTATGGTTTTATAAAATGAATATAACATAAATGAGTACTGAATAGATTCATTAAACCTAGCTTTTTTAGTACGAATAATATCAAAAATGCCCAGAATAATATATAAGAATGATTAGATTAAAACGTCCTTGACTTTCATATAAATTCTGCAGAGATCGATGATGAGTATATCAAAGAGACTTTATTCTTAATAAATTAAATTAAAACGTTTTAAACAAATAAATTAAATAATCAGAAAATAGCCACAAGCCAACATATTAAAATTTATTACAAGTTTGTAATTACACTACTGCCGTCGCTTTTCTTCCTTAAATCCAGCTGTTGCATTTCCGATGAAGGATCAACAATATTATTTATGTAAATTACATACATACATATATATATATATATATATAAACAAGTAAAGAATCTACTAAGATTCTGTTTTCAAACTGAAAATTTTCTTTTAATGAGGTGAAACTGTAAAGTGAAAAAAAGCAGACCAACTGCAAAGTAGAATGGTTTGGTTTGTTTTATTTATTTTAGTTTTTTTCTTTTTTGCGAATGGCATATTATGCTTGGTAAAGAGTGAGAGAGGGGCTAAGTTATTAAAAGGAGGAAAGGATGGAAAGAGGAACTGTTTTGTTCTTTTTAAAATAATGATACATTTTCATTAGGGAAACAATTAACTGCAAGTGTTTTTTTTTATTCGTCTTATTATTAATAAATTCATTCGTTAAATTTTATTCAACGAACTTGTGTTTGTTTAGCTTTTGCCTTTACCAACAATATAAAAGATTCCCCGCGGAATTGATTACAAAAATTTCTCTTTCCTTATTATTTGTATGCTTTTTTCATTGTCTTTACTTTTACGTTGATTAATGATGTATTAATCTTCTAAAGTAAAGTATCTTTTCACATAAATTAATTGAATACTTGAATAATTGAAAGACAACTGCTTTAGGAACATTATTGATCACTTAGGCATTTGTTTATGGTTGTTTACATTTCAATGTAAACAAGGAAGCTCTGCCTTGTCCAAGTAAAGTTTAATATTAATATAGAATTTCCGATGTTTCTGTCCAATTATACGTAGAAAAGATAACAGTAAAAACTATATAGAAGTTTGCTTACACCAATAAAAAGAAATGTTAAACTATAATGTATTTGTTAAGTATTAAATTTAAAAGTGAAGTTGAAAAGTATGAAAAATAACAAAAATTGGTAAATAGAATAGTCTCCTCTTCAATTTTTTCCCCTACTCCCGTTCCCCCCTTAGAAATAAAAGATTAGGCAGAGGATAAAAAAATATATTGACATCTAATTAAAAAGGATAATATCTTTTTTTCCGTATTTAATTCCCCGGATAATTCTAATTCCAGTTTTTGAAAAAGGAAAAAAATAACTAATCACATAAAATTATTAGGTTCTGCAATCCAAATGAAATATCTTTCTTGTTCAAACATTCCTTTTTATCATTGTTCTTAAAGGGAAAGTTATTAATTTTACTCTGATAGATAAATCGTTATAAAGACAATGGTATCATATAAAATTCTTGAATAATTAATTATTATCTGTCAATTCTTCATTCTCTCTTTTTTTGAAGAGATTAGTTAATTAATACACTAATTAATTCTTAATTACTAACTCTCCTTAATTTTTCCATTTTCCTTTACTAGTAGTACTAAATGCGTAGATTTCAAATTGGAATATTAGTTTTCCTAAATGAAAAAATAGGTAATATATTACTTCAATGGCCTATTTCCTGTTAATTATAAAATGATATATTTTACATTAAAAGTTTGACCTCTCTGTTGATTTTATTTAATATAGTCTATTCATAAAATTCATTAAATTAAACAATCTCTCCCCAGAAAAGAAAGCTCTGGCCTGAAGGTTTCGCCTCTTCCTCTTCTCAAAAAGGCAGACCCATTTGCTAGTATAGAAGATATAAATTAGACAAGTGATTTTTACTTTATACTCTTTTTTTTCAGTAAAAATAACTATAATCAATAAAGAGAATGATGATATGGATTGATCGAACATTTATCCAAAATACTTTAGTCGATAATCTATAATAAAAAAAAAATATAGTAGTAAATCAACTGGCTGAAAACTAGTTTATCGAATAGAGAATAATCAGCATAAAAGGGTCATATGAAGTATATTTAGTTACGCAATTTTCGTCTTCTTCTTCATCTTTTTCTACTTTTTTTGTTTGCTAAATAAATTAAATAGAATGACAAATAAATAAAAAATAAGTTAAAGGTTAAATAGTTATTTCTCCTCTCTTTCTCTCCCTCTCGGTACGTTGGATACTTATATTATTCGTTACTATTTGTATAGATCACTTTCTTCCTTTCCATTCAGTTTAAACATGATTATAGGCACATAAAGTAGAAGATTTAAAACTGCCCTCTTTTGATTATGGGCATCTGTTATTGCAAAATCTTAATAGTAGTCATCTTTCCTGTAAGGTGATTACAGAGTTTCCTCTATTGAATTATCGATCATTTTCCCAGCAGGTAACCAATTTTTGGCCAATTATCGAATTTGTAAATTAAATTTTATAACAATCGACAAATACACTTGTTCATTTTAATTCGTTAATATACGTTTATATTTATATATATATAGTTAAATTGTTAGAAAGGTTTTAAAAACAAAAATCTAATTTTTTATTGTCACAAAACATTAGCTTCTCATTATGAAATTGCAGAATCTAATCCATTCCAGTGTTAACTGTGCTAAAATAAAAGTGTAAAACTGGAAAATACACTAAAAAAGAAAAAACATAAATTCTTATAAATCTTAAGAGATTCCTTCTTCTATACGTCTAGGGAATCGTTCAATTATTGATTTATAACAGCTTATAATTATAATAAATATAAAGAAAAAAACAAAGTGTACAGTCTAACTTTTTAATATCTTAAACTGTTATATGTTTGATATGTAAATTTATTGAATCTAACTACTATTTTAGGAGGGATTTTCATCGTATAAACATCAAATCCATTTCTATTACTATTTTTCAATGTCTAATTTCTAATATCCCCTTATTTTAGCATTATAAAGCACACTAATTTTACCACAATCGAAAGGAAATAGTATGAATATCTTTGTTAAATTATATATTATTAAATGATCTATTAGGAAATATATATAAAAAAGAGTTTAAGAGTTTAATATATGTTTTATAATAAATCTATATTTCGGGTATAAAGCTATATTTATATAAAGATAAGAATTTTTATTATAATCAAACTCATATCCACCGCTTTATTCATTACAGTAAAGATATATATATATGTTAAAATATTAATATTTAGCTTATTGAAAATAGTCATTGACGTTGTCCAGATGTTGGAAAATTTTAATTAGGATAAGCCTATCATTTATATACCTATTTGGTAATGTTATTGTCCTTTCTAACCTTGTTTTCTACTCTCTCCTCCACCCGTTCCAAAAAAACAGATTTTAGACTCAACAGTGGATTCTATCAGATCTTTAAATCCCTAAATTAGACAAAATCCACCCAATATAGTATTTAATTAATCTATAATGTATAGATAAAAAGATTAGAGTTTATTTCAACAAATACAACTAAAGTTGCTGTATTTTTCAGTTATGTATTTTATTTATCTGTTCTGTAATATTGAAAAAAAGATTTCCTTTTCATGGAAAGATTCATTAAAATTTTTATAGACTTAAGTTAATCCTTTCATTTTTAAACTATCTAATTAATTATCATACTACTTTGGATTGTAATCTTAATCCTCAATTCTCTTTCCCAGGGGCGATTTTAAAAAAAAATTTACAAGGCCATTCGAAATAAGGAAAAATACATTCTTTTGATGAATCTGTTATTCAGTTGTTCATTTTAAAAAGACCAATAACTGAGAAAGTAGAATGCTGTGTAGCTTATCACTTAAACGACTTGCCGTTCTATTAAAGTTCGCAAAACGTCAAATATTTCTTTAAATAAACGTTCAAGGCAAAATCTACAAAGTATATATGCTCTCATATTTACATATTTAAAAGAAAATTTTTGCTTATTGAATAACTAATATAATATGAAAATTACATATGTACAGTATAGATATATACTTTGCATCGGCTGTGTCTCCTTATGAATATTGCAGAATGTAAGGAATAGAATCAATCTTCAAAGTTTAGACAATAAAACTAAATGGTTGGACCAATTCTCTATGGAATTAATGTAATATGGAATGATTTTGAAATAGACACGTCATTCATTACATATATTTATATGAATTTGGTATTCGATACTATTCTAGGCATTAAACAATGGTAGCCAATTCACTGTTGTTAACATACATACAACTCTCTTAAATTGATGACAGCAAATCCACTAATAAGAGTACCGAGAAAAAATATTGATAAGATCATATCATCAGGTATAAATAAATTGTAAACAAAGGATTCTTACTACCGCGATTTTCTTCCTAGCATTACATTTAACTTTTAATAACAAACCAAAGTAAAAGGGAATAAGATCATTTGCTACATTCAATTATTACTTCTTGATTCATGCTTCAATTCGAAGACAGTTAATATGGTTTATCATTAATACTGCTCAATAAACTCTTGAACTCTTTCAAACCTTTTTATGAAAATAATAAGCTAATCAATATACTACTTAGTTGCTAATTTTTTTAAACAATAACGTTCACTTCGTTGATTAGCAAATTACTTCATCAGTGTGTTGAAATTGAATCCTTAGAGCAAGGAAATTAACTACTTTAGATCTAAGGCAGTTTTTCAGTAAAGATGTTACAAAAACGTGTATAAAATCCCTGAAATATTCATCTAAGTATACGCTAAGTAGACGAATACTACTGAAATAAACATGAACTAATCGTCGTTAAGCAGATAATAATTTTTTTTTCAATAGGCCATATAATGTAAAAGTTTACCCTAATTTAACATTCAAATTTCAATAACTTATGAGTTCAATAAATCAATTTTAATCGATTCCTTCTAAAAGTTTAACAATAAATGGGTTCTTTGTATTTTATGTATTCAGTTTCTTATATTCAATACGCTATTAACAAAATAGAGATCTCTTTTCTTTGTTTGATATCGATATAAAAAATATTTAATAAATCATTTAAATGAATAATAACACTTTTTCTTTAATTTTTACCTTTTACGCCCCAAAAATACCTTCTATTGATAAGATTTTATTGAATTATTACTATTTCTAGCGTAATAAAAGTACTAATAAACGTAGAAGTTGTAAAAATTCAACAATAAATCTATAATCTATTTAAATGATCCATAATTTAAATTTCCTTTTATTCTAAGAGAAGTTTCTCACTCTAGAGATACACAGGGATAGATATATAGATAAAGAGAGTCTAACAATAGAAAATAAATTTATATATTAACTTATAAAGCATGTTGCAGATACGTATGAAAAAGATCAATCATTGATTAGCAAAAGATGAGATAAAAGGATTGAGGTAACATTTGAAACTAACGATATGAAAAACTAAAAAGTCTTTCTAGGAAAAATAGCTTAAGGTTAATAAACTCATCAATCTATATTTCCTACCATATGAGATTAACCTAGATAGGTTTTCTAGCCATTTGATTAATGAATAAATAAATATGTCTTCATAGAAAGATGCTCTATTTCGTACGATGTGAGGACAATATATAATTCTTTTTATAGTTCTCACATAGGGAATAATTTCGTCTCTAAAAGAAAACAAGACTCTCTGTTACTCTAGTATTCAGACAAGACGATGTGATACAGTTTACTAAACCACAAACGTTTCTACGTTCGTTGGATAAAGATTCGCTGATAAACATCCCCCTGCAATATTTAGTATGACTTTTATATTTGATTGACTAACAAATTAAGCACTTGTATAAAATCTTCACTTCCGTTTACACTAAATTTGGATATTTTTCTTGTATTATATATTTAAAAATAGCTGTTACACTGTCTAAAGTCCAAAATGGAATGATTATTAATTCATATTTCACTTTTGATTTCAATCTAAAAAGATTAGACAGCATTATATTGCAAAATTTAGCTATAGAAACTTATAGAAATGACTGCTTATCTCTTAACAATTAGTATGTCATTTCTTTACATTAAGATAACTGTAGTAATCTGTAAGAGATTATACTTTATTAATTAAATGTTTAATTATTTAAATTGATAAGAAAGATTATATTTTCATTGAGAAAAAAATCATATATAAATAGTAGTAGAAGCTTTAAATTCTTATTTACAAAGCTGAAAAGAGAGGACCGGAAGAGATTGAATTTTAAAAATGAAAATTCTATTGATTTTCTCAGGTTTTGTACATTTAGTTGTAAATTGAATATTAATTTAATGTTTTTTTTTATTGTAGTTCTCTTATTTGTTGGACAAGCTCTTTCCAACTATGTTTGTCCTCGTGACGAATATTTGAAACCTGTTGATGGCGCGTTTGCTGATCCTAATAATTGTGGAATCTTTTATCATTGTACAAACGGTACTGCCTACGCTCAACAATGCCCACCTGGTTTACATTTTACAATATTGAGAAAAAATTGTCAATTCTTTACTTGTGTTGATCCAAAAGATGCCGATTGCCCTGGAAACAATTCCGTAAACGATGCAGAGTTTAGACCATGTTCTGAAAGTACACCGGTCGCCCTCAATTCGGATCAAGCTTGTTACAGCAAGGATAATGAATGTCAAATCACAGTGAATGGAACTTTTCCGAATAAGAAAGATTGTAGACAATACTATCATTGCGTAAATGGAATCGCTTGGCCTCAACAATGTCCCAATGGACACTACTTCAGTCCATCATTAAATGTAAGAGATTGTAATTCAAAGTTATGCGTTCCACTGGAAGAAGCACAGTGCAGCATTAACGGTAATTGGTCAACTTGGTCTGAATGGGAACAATGCGAGCCATCATGTGGTGATGGTATTAGCATACGTCGACGAAGCTGCACCAATCCTCCTCCTTCTAATGGAGGAGCAAACTGTGAAGGTAGCGAATACGACATCAAACCCTGTATTAGTGAACCTTGTAGACTCTTGTCTCAGCCATCTTTTATGGTTGCCCAAAGAAATCTTGACACATATTCACAGGGAATCATTCGTTGGAGTAAAGTATGGTATAATTTTCAAGATCTCTTTGATCCCGAAAAGAATAGCTTAAATATTTCTGAGAGCGGGTTTTATATTTTATCATTGTCTGCCGCTTTAGCTTCACGCCAAGGAATTACATTTAGACAAACAACCCCTCAAAATAATGGTCTATATAGGAGAGCTGATGGAAATAATATTTATGAAGAGGATATGATATCTCAAACAGGAATTCATTTTTTAACCCGACTTAGCTCACCATTAATTCGTCAAACTTCTTCTTCAACTCGCCTATTCAGCTCTTTAAATGGTAGAGAAACATCTTGGTCCGGTTTTAAATATGAATCAAATAACGTTCTCTATGCGGGTACTCTTAGTTCCATAATCTATCCTTCAAAGTTACGTTTGGAGAGAATTGCCACAATTAGGGGCTTTTCCCAATCTGATAATAAGGAAGACTTTAAAACGTCAGAGGGTGGTTGGTATTACATTAATTTTGGAGTGGGTTTCTATCAAAATCGAATGGCCCAAATTGCTCTTCAAATTAACAATGAAGTTCAATTTAAGAAGACATTAATAAGATCACATACCAGTTACTCGACCCGTGACCAAGGATCTAGAGGATTAGTTGTAAGACTAAATTCATCGGATACCATTGGTTTACGTTTCATCAGCGGTGTTATTTATTCCGGAAATAGCCTAGTAACATATCTAACAGCTTGCAAACTAAATAGTTCAGATGGCTCTCCTCTATTATACGCCTATAGAAAAAATGACTTTTCGTCATCCCAATTCTCATCATTAACCTATAATACTACTGTTATTGATACTACAAATTCGTGGAATGGTGAATATTATACCGCAAATATATCAGGCTTGTATCATGTCGATATCTCTATTGGTCTTCAGTCGAGAAAAGATGCTCATTTAAGAATATATGTAGACAATGAAGAAGTTTTATCACTCCTTCGTTATTCAAGG
Organism: Dimorphilus gyrociliatus; assembly: GCA_904063045.1. NCBI lineage: Eukaryota > Metazoa > Annelida > Polychaeta > Dinophilidae > Dimorphilus > Dimorphilus gyrociliatus. The sequence continues at coordinate 1,007,328 of CAJFCJ010000003.1, forward strand.
CTTCATTCAGGTATCGATACAATATCTAGAACAGGACTAGTTAAATTGAAAAGAGGCTCTAAATTGCAAATAAAAGCAAATGGTGATTTAGCAAGTGATAATAAAGAATTAATATCGATAACTATATTTCTAATATCGCAATGAATATCCTAATATAAATATATAATAAATGATAATATAATCTTAATATACTCTGTTAAAATAGTTTATTATTTAGTTATTAAACGTTAAAAAAGCCTATTCTACTTTTCCATACTACTGGAGTTTGAATAATAAATACCCAATCTCTATTTTAAATAACAATGAAAATACAATTGTTACGTTTTCAGAGTCTGAGCTACTATTATAGTTTTCTTCAAAGACGTTAAACGGAGTATGAAAATATTCAAATACTCTTCATTTTGCTATAACATAATTTGATAGATAATTCTTTTTCTGTTACCCTTCATATATCAACTGTGTTTGTATATACCTATACATCCTTTCAAATAGGTTCATAGATTTTCAATGGGATTTAGACCAAAACTCTGGGCTGGCTAATCTCGCAGGTATTTTTTCTTGTTTTTCCTTAAGTATTACAGGATACTTTTTAAAGTATGGCATGTTGCTTCATCTTGAACTAGCACACACTATCTTTTACAATATGATCTCTGATAAATCTCCTGATATTTTGAGAAACTAAGGTTGCTTTTATACAAATCCCCCCTCTTCTACCATCATTTTTTATGGAACCCCATCTTTATAGATATGTATAGAGAAGCATTTGCCTCTCATGCATACTCAAATAGAAGAGCCTTTTTGGAAACGTTTTCCTATTAAGGAAATGTTTTTTTTTCAAAAGAGGTTTTTAGCTGCCACATAGCCTCTTAAGTCATCTTTCCTTAATATCCTATTGACGATGGAAGTGAAATCCAAAGTGAGATGCCACCAAAACTCATTTCGTGAACCAGAAGGGGGTTTCTTTTGGATATTAGGCACAATTTTCTTTCGTGCCACTTACTTAACTTGAGAACCTTGAGTGTTATCGGAAGATTTTCTATAGTGAAAAACTTCTGAAACTTTTCCAAATCTTTTCAGCACACCTCAGCAATTTAATTTAAAGATATCCCTTCTTTAATGCTATCAAATAACGAATTGCTTTATTAAAAAAACTGTTTTGACAAGGTAAATAGTATCTAAAACGGAATGGATAGAGCGCTTTCCATCCTACTTTTTACCTTATATAACAAGTCTTATCCATCGAATTAGCATAATCTAATTTATAATGTAAATTTAATGCTCTTATCATAAGATCTTACTTAATAAAACACGTTGATATTAATGCGCCTTATAGATAAATATCGAAAGTATAAAATCAGCAGAGTCCAACGTTCTATTAAATTTATAAATCTGTTGCAAAATTTTCTAATTCTTATTAAATCAACCACTGCAGCAATGAAAATAGCATATTATGAAAGATGTCCTGTAAAATTTGTATAGCCAATCATGAAGCAAATATTTATTATTAGATGGATAATCAAAATTGATTAGTCAGCAATAAAATGATAATATATGAAGTATAAGGAAAGAAAGATGAACAATTGAACAATTACACTGGAAAGTGTATATGTAAAAAGACCTAAAAAGAGGATTAATCATACGGTGAAGAACTAGAACTACTAAGATAAATAAAACACTTTTACCGTTTTTAAAAACAAGACTATCAATTGATAAACACTCTCACATGTAATTTAGAAACTGAATAAAAATCAGAAAATTCAAGCCTCACTGCTTAATTAGCATAAAAACGTATTACATTCTTATTAATATTCATAATTTTCTACCTGATCTTCATACTTTTTCTAAAATAGTATTTCTCTTGATCGATATTACATATTAAGAAATATTCAAGTGTAGTACAGTTACGTACATTTCTCTTTAGAAGTTGCATTATCTGCCTTATCGCTGCTATTTTATGATAACCTAAGTTTACATATATATATATATATATATATATATATATATATATTCATCTGACAATCAACTACTCCGAAACATTTTATAAAGTGAGCTAAAAGAAGTAAAGACAAAAAAAATGAAAATTCTTCTTTTAACCATTTTCGGTAAAGTATTTAATTAAATAAACATATGAACAATATTATCTAATAAAAAGTTAATGCTTATTCAATGTGTCTTTTTTATAACAGCGTTCCTTTCAATCGGTTTCTCTATTCAATTTCAATGTCCGTTAAATTCGGATTTACAACCAATTGATGGAGCATTTGCCGACCCAGAATTTTGTGGTGTATACTATCATTGTATAAGCGGTACTCCTTTCCCTCAACAATGCCCTCCAGGACTCTTTTTCACCGTTTCTCTAACCAACTGTGAATACTCAACTTGTGTAGAACCTGAAGAAGCTGAATGTCCAGGTGGAAATTCTACACTTATCGTTAAGAATCAAGATTTTCGTCAATGTTCTACTGAACCTGACGAGGTGATGTCTTTTGAAGAACCATGTTATATGAAGAATTCGGATTGTGATGGAAAAATGAATGGAACATATCCAAACAATAATGATTGTAGACAATATTATCATTGTTATAATGGTCTTTCTTGGCCTCAGCAATGTCCAGATGGATATTTTTTCAGTCCATCATTAAATGTTCGAGATTGTACTACGAAAATGTGTGTAACAATTGAAGAATCCGAGTGTCCAATGCCAGGAGGATGGTCTGAATGGTCAAGTTGGTCGGATTGTGATCCATCCTGCGGTGATGGTCTTCGAACTCGTACAAGGAGTTGTACAAATCCGCCACCAATGAATGGAGGCGAAGATTGTCCTGGAAATTCAGTTGATATAGATTTGTGCTTTAATCCACCTTGCGGTGTAGTCAAAGAGCCAGCATTTATGGTATCAATGACAAGTCTTGTATCTCTTTCTCGTGGTACTGTCAAGTGGCATCGAATAAATATTAATAATGGCAATCTTTTTAATGCTACAACAAATTCATTAAATGTTAAAGATAGAGGATTTTTCTTCAGTTCTATAACAGCAACGACACAAAGTTTAGGAGGTGTGTATTTTGTAGACGAAGGATCGGGCATTTCTTCTGCTTTATACAAAAGAAAAGATCGTATTGATCTGCGAAATTCTGAAACGTTATCCAAATCGGGCACCTACTTTTTCTCATCTCCTTCAAATAAAAAATATTTTCACGAAAATTCAGCCGCCAGTGTAGTTGGATCGGTATCAAGCAGTGATACAGCATGGACAGCATTCCGATATGAAACAAATAATGCATTTTTTGTTTCAACAACTTCAGCATTTTTTGGGACTGAAAGAATGATACCATTCAATAGAATAGTATCGCTTCGTGGCTTTGCTATGGATCCAAATAGACAACGATTAACTGTCTCAACTAAAGGTTGGTATTTTATAAATATTGGACTTGGATTTGAATCTAGGAGGGCCGCAAAAGCATCTTTTGTTATTAATGATCTCAATAACAAACCCGGTTGTGAGATAGGGAGAAGTGATACTAGATATGTTGGTAACAATCAGGCATCAAGAGGATTTATAGTAGAACTAAATCCTGATGATAAAATTGGTTTGAAGTTAATAGAAGGACGAGTGAGATCACTTCTTTTTTATACTTATATGACTGGATTTAAACTAAACGCAACTAGTGATAGTCCCGCATTTTACGCTTATAGTAGTGTTAGTCAAAGTATAACAACGAGAAGGAAACTAGCATTTGACACAGTCGTTTTAGATGTGTCATCAGGATGGAGTACAATTGATAATACATACAAAGTGGCTGTATCAGGTCTCTACTATATTGAAATATCAGTGGGTGTGTTTCCTCAAAGTCAATCCGTTGTCGAAGTTGTGGTTAATAATGATGTAAAGTTGGGAATGCGTTATTTATCAACTGCACATAACGCGTATGATGTAAAAAGTAGAGGAGGTTTGCTTCAAGTTCAAGAAGGCGATTCAATTTCTATTGAAACTTCAAATCCCGCTTATAGTGATGAATTAAAATTGACTTCATTCACTTTGTTGTACGTTTCACCATAATATATAATCTGCTTAGGTCGTCATATTAAGTTGTGTATTATTTGATATTGTCAGATTCAAATTATTTAATTCATTATCTGAATCAATTGTATGTTTTGTTCGTAAAGATGTCGATTCTAAAGGAAATTGAGATGTGGAAATTTTCTATTATCGCTTGATAACATACACTCTTTTTTGAACTATAGAAACTTTTAAACTATTTAATAGAATGCTCTCAGTATTATTGAAATTCTTCTATTTAACCAAAGTTGAGATGAAACCTTTTGATATAAGGACTATAAACTTTCGAAATACTGGAAATTTAAGAAAAGAATTAACTTTAACGAATGCAATTTATTCAATGCTACGAGGAACTCAATCATTTTTAGAGATATAGAATTCTACTTTATGTGTCTTTCAAGAACAAACACAGGTGGAGGATATCTATATTTTACAGCAAATCAATCCTTTTCATATGGACTTACGAAACCAACAATGCTTTTTTTGTTGCTAGGACTTCGGGACAAGAGATTCCAGTCCTGCTTTCTTTTAGTCAAATTATAGCTCTTCGTAGTCTTAGTATTGATTGTAATCGACAGATGTTAACCGTCTGGACTAAAGGCTGGTACTCTATAAGTATTGGAGTTGGATTTGTAACTAGAAGATTAACTAAACTTAGCATGGTGATTAATAATAATACTAGCAGGCCAGAATATGATTTAGGTATAGATTATACGAATCCAAGTAGCTATACTCAAGCATCCAGAGGATTCATTGTTGAGTTAGAGAGTTCTGACAAAATTGGTTTGAAATTGCTTGAGGGTCAAATAAGGTCACAGCATTTGTACATATATCTAACCGGATTCAAGCTAAATGCTACCAGTGACAGTCCTACATTTTATGCATACAGTAGCGTTAGTCAAACCATAACATCCAGAGGGCAAATAGCATATGATACAGTTGTCTTAGATACAACTTCATCATAGAGTTCAATAGATAATATATATAAAGTTGCTATATGAGGTCTCTACTATATTGATATGTCTGAAGGCATTATTCCCGGAACTCAATCAGTAGTAACTGTTTTGGTGAACAATTCTGTGAAAATGAGAATGCGTTTTTTGGAAACAGGACAACGGTCTTATGGTATGCAGAGCACCTGTTTATCTTATGATTTTTAACTTATAGTATTTTTTGAACTTTTTTCTATAGATTAATAATACAAAGTATGGAATTAACTTTCATTCAAGATTAATAATAAATCATACGATGTTATATATAGAAAATAGCTCGTATCATTTTAAGTGTAAAAGAATACACAAAAAGAACCATTTCTTGACCTTTTTCATATGATATATCATCAATCAATCTAGTTTATAATTAATTATCGTTAAAACTAATAACTTTCAAGAATTGTTGCGTAATTGAGAAATTTCTTTTGTTTATTAGTAGATAATTATAATATATTCATAATAAGCAAACATCTTAAATTTGATAATTATTTGTTTGGTAAAAGAAAACGCACACATTCATTAATATCATTATCTTTACGATAGTGTAGATATGATTTAAGATTCAGTAGTGTTTTTCGTAGACGGACTTGATAAGATTTAAATGATGTTTAATTGTTACAAAGAAGTAATTCAAACGATTTACAACAAACTATTTTAAGAAGAAATGTAAAACAAAGTGAATGATGTCAATTTTAATTCATCACTATAAGCGGGATTTGAAGTTTCAATAGAAATTGAATCGCCTTCTTGAACTTGAAGCAAACCTCCTCTACTTTTTACATCATACGCGTTATGTGTAGTTGATAAATAACGCATTCCCAACATTACATCATTATTAACCACAACTTCGACAACGGATTGACTTTGAGGAAACACACCCACTGATATTTCAATATAGTAGAGACCTGATACAGCCACTTTGTATGTATTATCAATTGTACTCCATCCTGATGACACATCTAAAACGACTGTGTCAAATGCTAGTTTCCTTCTCGTTGTTATACTTTGACTAACGCTACTGTATGAAAAGAATGCAGGTTTATCGCTTGTGGCAGTTATCTTAAATCCGGTCATATATGTTAAAGCCCCTGAATTCGATCTACTTGTTCCATCAATTAGTTTTACGCCTATTTGATCATTAGCATTCAGTCGAACAATGAATCCTCTGGAACCTTGAGATTCACCAACGTAATTGCTGCTTTTTCTGCCGAGGCTGTACTCTGGTCTAGTAGCATGATCATTAATAACAAAAGACAATAATCCAGGTGAACGTGATGAAAATCCACTGCCCAAATTTACAAAATACCAACCATCCGTTGAGACAGTTAATCTTTCAGGAGATTGTCTTGCTAAACCACGTAATGTTAATACGCTATTAAATGCTATAAGTTTTTCTCTACCCAAAATTGACGTAGTGCTGGCTACATAGAAAACATTGTTTGTTTCATATCGAAAACCTGTCCATGAGGTTTCACTACCTTCAGGTGATCCAGTTATTAAAGAAAATCTAATTGCATCATATCTTGGTGAATTTATGGTTGTATACAATTTTGTTCCTGCCCTGGTTAAGGATTCTGAATATGCGGCAGTAGAATCCCTTGTGAATCTATGAAGAAAGTGACTTACAGCTGATCCTCTTGATGAAACCTGAAATGAGGTTGTCCTTCTTATTGAAAATGTCAGTGAACCATAGTAAAACCCGGTTTCATTAATTCTCAAAGAATTTGTGAGAATATTAAAAACATTACCACGATTGTGATTAATTCTCTGCCATCTAATTATTCCTGCACGTATTACATCGTCCGATCTCATTGATACCATAAATGCTGGCTCTTTGACTACACCGCAAGGTGGATTAAAGCACAAATCTATATCAACTGAATTTCCGGGACAATCTTCGCCTCCATTCATTGGTGGCGGATTTGTACAACTCCTTGTACGAGTTCGAAGACCATCACCGCAGGATGGATCACAATCCGACCAACTTGACCATTCAGACCATCCTCCTGGCATTGGACACTCGGATTCTTCAATTGTTACACACATTTTCGTAGTACAATCTCGAACATTTAATGATGGACTGAAAAAATATCCATCTGGACATTGCTGAGGCCAAGAAAGACCATTATAACAATGATAATATTGTCTACAATCATTATTGTTTGGATATGTTCCATTCATTTTTCCATCACAATCCGAATTCTTCATATAACATGGTTCTTCAAAAGACATCACCTCGTCAGGTTCAGTAGAACATTGACGAAAATCTTGATTCTTAACGATAAGTGTAGAATTTCCACCTGGACATTCAGCTTCTTCAGGTTCTACACAAGTTGAGTATTCACAGTTGGTTAGAGAAACGGTGAAAAAGAGTCCTGGAGGGCATTGTTGAGGGAAAGGAGTACCGCTTATACAATGATAGTATACACCACAAAATTCTGGGTCGGCAAATGCTCCATCAATTGGTTGTAAGTTTGAATTTAATGGACATTGAAATTGAATGGTTAAGGTAAATGAAAGAATTACTGCACAAGAAAAATAATATAAAGATTAAATACAAAATGAATGAAAATATTTCTAGTTTGTTTTGAACGCGAATTCATACCTGAGATGAATAGAAACAGATTCTTCATGGCGTTTATTACAGTTCACTTAGTTGTACTGTTCTTATATAGCTATTTTATCTGTTGGTAATGATTAGTAAACTTTTTTATCTTTGACTACAGTATATAGTTAATAGAATGATATTATATATCTTTGAGGTCGTAGCCTTAATAAAGCTTATCCTTAAGTAATATTTTTCCATTTATCGTATATAAAGCCACTTAAATTGTTATTTTAACAATGTTGGTAGTTTTTGTTTTTGAATAATTATTTTTCAGGATGTGTTAAGAAATTTGCAACAATTTGTCAAGTGTGTTTGCTTAGCTGTGTGGTTTTTTCTAGAAGTAAGGTTGTTGACATGTAGTCATTCTGTACCTCTTATCACGTGTTATAGAGTTCCTCTCTCCTTTAGATTATAATATAATAAATATAAAACTCAGTGATTAGCATTATTACTTAAGATTAGACGAAGAACTTATCTATTTCACAAGTTTCTGTACCAATTTCTGACACAAAAAATGTCATTTTATAGTTACATTTTCTTTTAATCTAATCAAAATTAAAAGTCAAGTCATTCAGGAAGGCATCTCTTGCTTTTTTTTGTAATTAACAATTAACCAGAATTTTAAGTTTTCAATATAATAAATTACCAGTTTAACTTTAATTACCGGCCAAATGAATTGATTTCTAAGCAAAAAACTTAATTTTATCCAAATAGTTGGTCTAATAATACCCTTTTCCTAACTGTTTTTTCAAGTAGTCACGTTTAAATAAAACATCTCCTTTTAGAGAAGGGTTAGTATCATTTCCAAATCTTCTTCAATTTATATTTTGTCCTATCTATTTACTATACTTTTCAGTAAGGATTTAAAATCATTATCTAAACTTTCTTTACTTTTTAGATAGTAATTTAAATGTCTGTTACATCTTCTTCAATTACATAAATTTGTACTATAGTGTTCGGAACCAGAAAAAAAATTACACATTACGTTTTGTTCCCTTTTCATTATATTAACATGACAATAGGCATCTAGGGCAGCAAGCTCTTTTTAGTTGTCTTAAATTGACCTACCAAAATAGTGCAGTAGTTCAAAATGACAGTTGTAGTTGTGGCGATGAAAAAGCATTTCAGTTTTCAGTATTTCGGAAGTATATAGTCCTTATATCAAAAGGTTTCATTTCTCCACTTTGGTTAAATAGAAGAATTTCAATAATACTGAGAGCATTCTATTAAATAGTTTAAAAGTTTCTATAGTTCAAAAAAGAGTGTATGTTATCAAGCGATAATAGAAAATTTCCACATCTCAATTTCCTTTAGAATCGACATCTTTACGAACAAAACATACAATTGATTCAGATAATGAATTAAATAATTTGAATCTGACAATATCAAATAATACACAACTTAATATGACGACCTAAGCAGATTATATATTATGGTGAAACGTACAACAAAGTGAATGAAGTCAATTTTAATTCATCACTATAAGCGGGATTTGAAGTTTCAATAGAAATTGAATCGCCTTCTTGAACTTGAAGCAAACCTCCTCTACTTTTTACATCATACGCGTTATGTGCAGTTGATAAATAACGCATTCCCAACTTTACATCATTATTAACCACAACTTCGACAACGGATTGACTTTGAGGAAACACACCCACTGATACATCAATATAGTAGAGACCAGATACAGCCACTTTGTATGTATTATCAATTGTACTCCATCCTGATGACACATCTAAAACGACTGTGTCAAATGCTAGTTTCCTTCTCGTTGTTATACTTTGACTAACACTACTATAAGCGTAAAATGCGGGACTATCACTAGTTGCGTTTAGTTTAAATCCAGTCATATAAGTATAAAAATGAAGTGATCTCACTCGTCCTTCTATTAACTTCAAACCAATTTTATCATCAGGATTTAGTTCTACTATAAATCCTCTTGATGCCTGATTGTTACCAACATATCTAGTATCACTTCTCCCTATCTCACAACCGGGTTTGTTATTGAGATCATTAATAACAAAAGATGCTTTTGCGGCCCTCCTAGATTCAAATCCAAGTCCAATATTTATAAAATACCAACCTTTCGTTGAGACAGTTAATCGTTGTCTATTTGGATCCATAGCAAAGCCACGAAGCGATACTATTCTATTGAATGGTATCATTCTTTCAGTCCCAAAAAATGCTGAAGTTGTTGAAACAAAAAATGCATTATTTGTTTCATATCGGAATGCTGTCCATGCTGTATCACTGCTTGATACCGATCCAACTACACTGGCGGCTGTATTTTCGTGAAAAGTTTTTTTATTTAAAGAAGGTAAGAAAAGGTAAGTGCCCGATTTGGATAACGTTTCAGAATTTCGCAGATCAATACGATCTTTTCTTTTGTATAAAGCAGAAGAGATGCCCGATCCTTTGTCTTCAAAATACACACCTCCTAAACTTTGTGTCGTTGCTGTTATAGAACTGAAGAAAAATCCTCTATCTTTAACATTTAATGAATTTGTTGTAGCATTAAAAAGATTGCCATTATTAATATTTATTCGATGCCACTTGACAGTACCACGAGAAAGAGATACAAGACTTGTCATTGATACCATAAATGCTGGCTCTTTGACTACACCGCAAGGTGGATTAAAGCACAAATCTATATCAACTGAATTTCCGGGACAATCTTCGCCTCCATTCATTGGTGGCGGATTTGTACAACTCCTTGTACGAGTTCGAAGACCATCACCGCAGGATGGATCACAATCCGACCAACTTGACCATTCAGACCATCCTCCTGGCATTGGACACTCGGATTCTTCAATTGTTACACACATTTTCGTAGTACAATCTCGAACATTTAATGATGGACTGAAAAAATATCCATCTGGACATTGCTGAGGCCAAGAAAGACCATTATAACAATGATAATATTGTCTACAATCATTATTGTTTGGATATGTTCCATTCATTTTTCCATCACAATCCGAATTCTTCGTATAACATGGTTCTTCAAAAGACATCACCTCGTCAGGTACAGTAGAACATTGACGAAAATCTTGATTCTTAACGATAAGTGTAGAATTTCCACCTGGACATTCAGCTTCTTCAGGTTCTACACAAGTTGAGTATTCACAGTTGGTTAGAGAAACGGTGAAAAAGAGTCCTGGAGGGCATTGTTGAGGGAAAGGAGTACCGCTTATACAATGATAGTATACACCACAAAATTCTGGGTCGGCAAATGCTCCATCAATTGGTTGTAAATCCGAATTTAACGGACATTGAAATTGAATAGAGAAACCGATTGAAAGGAACGCTGTTATAAAAAAGACACATTGAATAAGCATTAACTTTTTATTAGATAATATTGTTCATATGTTTATTTAATTAAATACTTTACCGAAAATGGTTAAAAGAAGAATTTTCATTTTTTTTGTCTTTACTTCTTTTAGCTCACTTTATAAAATGTTTCGGAGTAGTTGATTGTCAGATGAATATATATATATATATATATATATATATATATGTAAACTTAGGTTATCATAAAATAGCAGCGATAAGGCAGATAATGCAACTTCTAAAGAGAAATGTACGTAACTGTACTACACTTGAATATTTCTTAATATGTTGAACATTAGATTTTCTCTTGAGAGAGTTTGCTTTTTATATATACAATATATATACGTATGCATACATATATGCAGTATATATATATATATTTTTTAATAAATTAATTAAACTACTATTTATCATCATGAGCTTCAAATACTCCTTATTTATTGACCTTTTTTTATCAATAATCTAAAGATTATAAACATTTTATTAAGTTCTTTGAGGTTGCGACCTCTGAATCATTCATGATTATAATATACTTAGGTCGCTTTCTTTCATGTGATTGCTATAGACCCATTTCGAGTTCAAGTAATTTAGTTTGATTATCTCCTTCGATAACAAAAACTAACGATATATATTTTTTGACGCCGAAATAATTGGTTAACTATTTTTGATTTATTCCTTGATAATAGTAAAGGAATTTCCAGATTTTTTGACATCTCTGTTTCTCTTATGACAGACCACTTTCAGTATCTGAAATTAGCGACAGCTAATATAATTTCATATATAAAGAAAGATAATGCAATTGCATCTTGATCATTTATAGAAAACGATTCCATTCTCTTCAGGAAAATGTAATAAAATGAAAGAAACACGAAAAATTGAAACTTTTAACTTAATGACTATCAAAAAGATTTTATTCATTCATTATTAAAATTGTTTGAAATATAGATGAGCAGTTTGAATTTCTTTCAGATATTCTTTTAGGAGAAAAGAACAGTTTCACCAAGGAGATACATTTTAAGTGGCGTATTTTTCATTCAGCCAGCTTTTTTCAAAAAGCTTCTTTAGAGAGTTGTTTTAATGTAATTTGAACTAACTAATGTTAACATCCCTATATATTCATATAGTTAAAGACATTTCAACGGTAGTTGGCAAAGTTAAAACTACTTTTCAAACATAAACAATTTGTCATTTAATTTTCCATCTTGTTGTTTCAAAATCTGTTTCCATACTCCTTCTATCTTATCTCAATCGTTGACCTTTTTATGTTTATTTATAGTGTTTTCTCAATGCATAGAGAATTATAAAAATACTTTATTATTAATAAAAAAATTAGATGACCGTAATTAAACTATGGCAATTTCTGTCACAAGTTACCACTTTCTTCCTGTCTCCTACGCACTGTATCTCTTTCTCTCTTCATTTGTCTCTGTCTCTCTGTCTTTCTTTCTGCTGTGAGACCTACCATATGCGTAATATTTCTGTCCTGTTTTTATTATACTTATTTATACCTTTTTCGAACCTGATTCAATACAAACTAGTATATTATCGATACAATTTAAATATTCATTTTGAACGAGTATTTTCTCTTCTTCGAACGAAAAATTCATAAATATACTAATTTAATTCATATTGATAGTTAATTAAACAAAGTTAAACTACTCAATTTCGTATGCCCTATTTGTCCTTTTAAATATTATCTTTATGTATTTTTGATATGGACTGACTCTTTCAAAGTTTAAAAAAATTGGCTAATGTCGCATATGGTTTTTTCTCTTAATACTAAATTTAATATGGCTATTTTTAGATACAAACAAATGCTAACTAATAAGAGGAAGGGACATATTTTAAATAAGATATAAATATAATAATACGTTTGTATAAGAAATCAATAAAAGCAATAAATTGACAAACATTTTCATTAGCATTCCTATGCTGTTTATAAATTTATATTTACATACATAAGAAGACTGATAGAGGGTTGAAGTTTATGTAACACATATGAAAATCTTATTCATTTTTTATACAAATCAAGTACGAAAAGTATACGATACAGTGTAAGGCCATATAATAATTTTTAGCAAAGCATAGGCGGATATCTGGGAACTTTATGATATGTTACATATGGAAAATTTAACAGAAATATATATTTACAACTAAATATAAACATTTCAGAGAGTATATAAGCTGAAAAATTTTATTGAGAGACAGTCCGATCTTGACTGAATAATAAAGATGAAAGTTCTAGCTTTACTTGCTCTTGTTGCTGTTGCCGTTCAGGCTAAACCACGTGATCCTGCTTTCTTGACCACTGAAGTTGGTTACATCGTTGGAGGTGAAGATGCTTCCCCTGGTGAATTTCCATGGCAAGTATCTTTGCAAAGATGTTCTGGTGCTTCATGCAGCCACAACTGTGGAGCCATCGTCATGAATGCCGACTGGGTTTTGACTGCTGCCCATTGTATCCAAAACCCATCCCTCGCTTCTCATAGATTGGTCTTCGGTCTTCACAGACGTAGTGATGAATCTGGAGCTCAAGCTAGAACTCCATCCATTGTTAGACCCCATCCAGATTGGATCAATGACGGTAGCTTGGGATTCCCCAACGATGTCGGTGTCATGAAAGTCTCTGAATCTGTTGTTCTTTCTGGAAATGTTGCTGCAGCTACTCTTGTATCTTCATCTGTTGGAAATTTGGCCGGACAAGCCTGTGTCATCTCTGGTTGGGGACGTACCGCTGGTGGAGCACCTTTACCCGATGTTCTCCAAAAAGCCGACACCCGTGTCTTGTCCACTGCTGAGTGCCAAGCTCAAGGAATTCCTCAAGCTGATGATGACTTCCATATTTGTCTTAACAACGATGCCGGAACTACCAACTCCTGCAACGTAAGTCTAACATCTTACAAAACATTTTGTACAAATTCTTAATATAAAATCTTTTCCAGGGTGACTCTGGTGGCCCATTGAACTGCCCAATCGGAAGCGGTGGCTCTATTCAAATTGCTGGTGTTACATCTTTCGGTATCATCTTCTGCCCACCAAACAGACCAGCTGGGTATGCCCGTGTTTCTTACTACCGTGACTGGATCGATTCCAACTCCCAAGATTAAGTAGCTGTGTAAAATAAGGAAACCCAATAAACAATCGTCTTAATGATAAATAAATATTAAAATCTTAAATTTAAACTTTAAAGTTTAAACTTTCTCTTAAAAGAATTATTATATTAATATATAGTTTAATGAAACTTGTAGTCTTTATACTTTGAACCTATAATTTTGGTTCGCATCTCTCGCGTAATCGCTTAAATTTACCGTTTTTGACTTGCTCCATAAATAAACTATAATTCATTATAAATAAGCTATAAAGATATCACTTGTTATTCAATAGGGACTTTATCATTCATCTCCCTCTATAAAATGTTGAGTAAATTCGTTTTGAACCATTTAGGAGCCAGCTTTTTCAACATTTTCGTTGTTCTTCATATTCAAATAGCCTTTTCATTCGACATTATTCAAGTGCAATTTGATCTATTCTCACCTGTTTTTCGACCAATGCTTCTCTTTTCAACAAAACCATTGGTTGCCATCATCCCTATTATTCTGATCTATGTATAGGCTAAATCCTGAAATAAGTAACATCTTGAAGTATGATCGCATTAGACTAGACGCTCTTTTTTTGTCTTATACAAATATATAAAGCATATTATACTTTGTAGAGAGATATGAACTAGATATATTATTCAATTCTAAACTCAACTTGGATAGACCCTTTTCTATAATATAGTCAGAATCATTGACTTACGATATCTTACTTTATAAAAGGCAGCTGTAAAAATGATACTTTTGTTCAGCAAAAGTGAACTTATATCTGTAGTTTAATATGAAGTAATAAATTTAAATAATCAATTGGAAATTCAACATAAATGAATGTAGTTTTTTTTTGGGGTCGTTAAATATGAAAGATTTTCACCTATTTACTAATCCATAGAGACTAGGAATTTGTATTGTCTCTTATATGTAAAATCATTTTGTTTCCATGGTATTAAATTAATAATGGAACAGAATTTATATATAATTGACCAATTTCAACTGGTGGTAGACAAGTGTATGAACGAAGTGATACCTAACTGAGTATTTTCTTAAGAGAGAGAAAAACATTTAGAAATCTTTTCAAGATTAAACTTTCATGCTTTAAGCATATTAAATACAAACATTTCCCCTAAACTGTTCTTTTTGCTCCACTGGAAACAGTTAACATGAGACTGATGGCTTTAAAGTATAAATAAATGATATAATAGCTAAGAACTATGAAGAAAACGTCCACAAATATACGTTTTAACCCTAGCCCTAACCGCCCAGGTGACAATCTACTTTGCATTTTAAAGAATCTGATCCTTAGTTTAGCCCATAATTGGAATGCGATTAGGTTTTAATTTTTCTAACCCTAGAGATGCTCCTAACCAAGCCTCAAAGTTTACCCTTAGTGGATATTTTCTTTCTTCTCTCTCAAGCTTTACTCTTACTCGATAACGACTTTGTGAAGAAGGATATGAACATATCTCCAAATAATGAATGAAATAAAACTTTCTAATTGCATGCAATGTAAAAATAGCAAAATATTCTATTAATCAAATAATAATTGATATTCTTTCATATGATAATGAAAGGTAAAAGAACAACCATCTGGTGCAATTTCTGTCTTGCTAAAGTTACAATTTATAATAAATCATTATTCATTGTTGATTCTATGTTATCTTTATGTATTAGCAATAGATAAATTCGTACCAAACAAGAGATAAAAATCCTTCTCTAATAACCAAAAGCCTGATAGCTTAATAGGTTTTGCATTGAAAAAATAGAAATATTGACAATCATGTTTAAACGTTTAAGCTCCCTTCCTTAATATACAATCAATATTGCAACTACAAGTCTATATTTTGCCCCTTTTCATGAATGAAAGTATATTTCGCGATAATGATGTTAAAAATGAATAGAATTTTAATTATTTACTACGCAATGTGAAAAAACATGCGGTTTATATGAAATTTGAGTATGAAAGTGTGTGAAATAACATTTCTTAAAGAGTATAAAAGCGCTTGTGTCTCTTCAGTCTTTACTCAATTTTGGTTGAATTCAAAACATCATGAAAGTTTTAGCTGTTCTCGCTCTTATTGTAGTGGCCTCTCAGGCTAGACCAAGTTCCAACAAAGCTAATTTGCAACCTTTTGTTGGCCGTATCATCGGAGGAGAAGACGCAGCACCAGGCGCTTGGCCATGGCAAGCATCTCTACAAAGATGCACCATCGGATGTTCTCACAGTTGTGGTGCCGTTGTTGTCAATGAAAACTGGGTTCTAACTGCTGCTCATTGTATCCAAAATCCTGATCCTTCCGGATACAGAGTTGTTGCTGGACTTCACCGCCGTAGTGACGAATCTGGTGCTCAACCTAGAGATGCTTCCCAAGTTATTTCCCACCCTGAATTCATCCAAGATGGAAGTCTTGGATTCCCCAATGATGTTGGTGTTGTCAGAGTTTCTTCTGCTTTTGATTTGAGTGCTTCAAATGTAGCTGCAGCTACTCTTGTCCCAAGCAATGCTCCAAATTTCGCTGGACAAGCTTGTACTATCTCTGGTTGGGGTCTTACCGTTGGAGGAGGATCCGGTTTACCTGATGTTCTTCAACAAGCTGATACCCGTGTTTTATCCACCGCTGATTGTCAAGCTCAAGGAATCCCACAAGCTGATGATGACTACCATATATGTATCAATGATGACGATTTGGAAACCAGCTCATGCAACGTAAGTTTAATTCATATAATTCTACAGAATTCTTACTAATTTCAAACATATTTTAGGGTGACTCTGGTGGCCCATTGAACTGCCCAGTTGGAGCAAATGGCGCTTACCAAGTTGCTGGAATCACCTCTTTCGGTATTATTTTCTGCCCAGAAGATACCCCAGCCGGATATGCTCGTGTATCTACCTACCGTCAATGGATCGATGACAACATCAGCGCTTAAGAAGGAAAAGACTACAATTTATCAAATGATATAAATAAATTGTTGCCATTAATAAAACGACCCAAAGATTAAACTAAACTTTTCGAACTAAGTCTATTCAGAGAATAATGTTTTAATTTAAAAAACAATAACATCAATTTACAAAAACACCTGAAAATTATAAAAGAGAAATTATTAATGAGAGTCTTTCACTTCTCTTTTACAGACAGAAACATCTCAATCTATAATTTTAAAGAATTTTACATATCTTGGTTTATAGCACCTTTTTAGCTGTTTACTTGTCAACAAACAACCTAAAACTTTCCAGTTAAATTAGGAAAGTTGATTAGTAACTATATAATTCTTTATCAAGGGGAAACCGGCTGAAATCAAAGTTCTTTCCACTTCCGTTTAAATCAAAAAAAGATACGTTAATTTCGTTTGAATTTAAGCTTTGAATAACCTAAGGTTTAAAAAGAATTATGGTGGGCCATAACTTGAAAAGCAGCTCTAGCTTGACCTTCTTTACATTGATGATAGGTCTAGAAAGTGATCCATAAATTACTTATCATTTTATACACTCCAATATTGACCTCAAATAAACTGATAATTCTAAGAGTAAATTAAATAAATGTTAATATTTAGGTCTTCTTTACCTCTCAATATAACTTTTTAATAGTAGAAGTAACTGAAAATTATCAAGAAATCAAAAAATGTTGAGCAGCTGTGAAAAATCCAATTATAATTTTCATACAAATAGACTCTTGAAAGTATGGGAACAAGCATACTTATTGTTAACAAATGACATCATATTCATAACAAAAGTTAATCATTAAACAATTCAATCTTAGCCGGCAATAAAAAAAAACACTGAATGAAATCTTTTGTAACTCTTATCCATTTCGCAATGACCGATAAGGCTAATTTGCAGGAAAATGAGGATTATTGACCAGTGATGTTGGTCCAATCATTGGTTGAGTAGACATTGCTCCAGGCAATATGCTCTAGAAAATATTTTTGCAAAGACGTTCTAGTGCTTAATGTGTACGTAGGTTTGCAGCCCATTCTACTTGTATCATATATGGTATCTGGCAATTCCCAATGATAATGTGAAATTCGATGAAGCTCTTGCTCTTTCTGCAAATGTTTTTTCATAGTGATGATAGTTGAACTAGCTTATACAACGTAGCAAAAACGTATATTTTCATACTTATTAACTACTCAATCAAATTCAACAGAGTTTACTAAACCGTCTGCTGCCCACCATATGGACTATCAGGTTAAGCTCTTATTTTCTTATACAGACCTTGAATCAACATTCTCTCCTCGATTTCGTGAATTGAAAAAACACAGTTTACTTAAATAAACTAACAATTAGTTTTAACTATTATATAATACGGTATATATTACAGATGTTAATAGAGAGACTATTAGAATTAGGATGAAGTCTCTAATTAGTACGTGTAGAACAAATCAATAATCCTTACAAAAAGTTTGTTATTCGTTTAGCAAGAGAATTTTACAACCTAACTACCAATTATGAATATATTATTTACTTTACATATTACATCTTAAACAATTATACATAGTATTTGTGTTGTAAGGATGAAGTAGCTTGTCTCAGAATTCTCCTAATAGTTATTAATTGAAAGAGAATCTTGGTCAGAATGATCTGAATAAAATAACAGTGAGGAAAACGATGAAAAAGATGGTATAGTTAACATATATAGAGGCTAAATCAACTAACAATTTTAAAGGAGGAGAGTCAGTCTAATAAGCAACATTCACCCTTAGAGAATCTGAATATGCTTCACTCCAATATTATATATGTAAATAAGGTTGAAGAATATTAATAAAAGAAATTATATACAGATAAAAAGTCTTAGGTCTCCATTAATAATATTGTATATTTTCTATATTTCGCCTTAAAACGAACAGAAATAAACTGAAATCGTCACTATTAAACAATTTTAATAGTTTATAAATTCTATTTTCATTCTATTAAAAATTTCGTTTTTCATAAAACTCTTTAACTTGATACGATAAACATTGTTAGAGAAATAACTCTTCTATTATTACTATTTAAGCCATCTGTAGCTTTAATTTGAACTCTATCTTTTTCCTTCAAATTCAATAGACCAGACCTTGACATAGTATCAAAGTTATTATGCAAATTCGAAGTACGTACTAGTGAAAGTCTCCTTTGTCCATTGACATGAATTTCTAAATTAAGTCTTGTATTTGGTGAGCTTCCAGCGTTTACTTCTATAAAATATAAGCCAGAGTATTCAATTTCGTATTCGCTGGTTGAACTATGCCATATATTTCCATTGTTAAAAACCACATCATCGTATGAAACATTTGATAGAGATGAGCTAAAAAAATCCCCAGAACGGCGTACGTAGAGAACGGGCGTGAAAAACGTAGTATTCAATTTCATTGCCGTCATATACGTATATAAATTATTTGTTGACCTAATAGCACCAGACAATAAGCGAAGACCTATGACGTCATTTGCTTCCAAGAAAACGAC
This sequence comes from Dimorphilus gyrociliatus, assembly GCA_904063045.1. NCBI lineage: Eukaryota > Metazoa > Annelida > Polychaeta > Dinophilidae > Dimorphilus > Dimorphilus gyrociliatus. The sequence continues at coordinate 1,026,844 of CAJFCJ010000003.1, forward strand.
TCCACCCCTTGACGCTTGGTCATTTTGGAAGTTGTTCGATTGGCTTCTGCTTAATGAGAAATTAGTTTGTGGCTCGTTATTAATAGTCAGTACTACATCTGACGTTGTTCTAGCTTCAAAGCCAGTTCCGATATTGATATAATACCATCCACTATCAGCAACTCTATAGGAATAAGAATTAGGAACGGGTGCAGCCCCTCTTAGAACGATTATTTCTTGCAATCTGATATCTCCTGGATTATTTTCATTAAGTGAACTACCGCAAAATAGTAAATTTCTCGATTCGTATCTAAAAGCTAACCAAGATGTTTCGTAGCCATCCTCTCTACTAAAAATAGGAGTGCTAAAAGTTTCAAATTCAGCGTAGGGATTAAATAATCTATTCAGAGAAAATATGCCACTTCTCGAAAATGTATCCACTCCATTAAAAGATGATCCAGTTTGTCTAAAGAGTGCCGATAGTCTGCCGGTACCTTGTAGTGAAGAGTGATATCCATTTCCTGTGCTTGATCCTCCACTTAACGACATGTAATAAAAGCCATTTTCTTCAACCTTCATTTCTGAATTGGATGGATTATATAGGTCCTTATTGTTAATTACAACAGAATTCCATATCATTTTTCCAGGAAGTAGAAAGGGAGAATTTCTATAACCAACAAAAAAGGCTGGACTAGAACCAAAAGTACAATTTCTACTTTGACAGACTTCTATATCTGTTGACGATCCAGGGCATTTTGCACCGCCATTGGCTGGTGGAGGATTGTTACAACTTCTTTCTCGTATTCTGATACCAGTTCCACATTCTGGTTCGCAAGGGCTCCAACTCGACCACGAACTCCAGGAACCACCAGTTGGACATGCGGCATTTTCAAGCGGAACACATATCCTTCTATCGCAATTCCTAGTATTCAAGCTAGGATTAAAGAAAAAACCAGAAGGACATTTTTCAGCATACACTCTATCAGAAAAACAATGAAAGTATTGAGTACAATCCGTATTATTAGCAAAAGTTCCATTTTGTTGACAAGTTTCGTAGGACTCTTCTGAAGCTTTGGCATCGAAATCATTGAAAAATTTAACTTCATTTTCCTCAGATTGATTATAGCTTGGACAATTCGATTCGGCGGGCGAAGTACACATAGTAAAATGACAATCCTTATGAGCAATTGTAAAGTGAAGACCGGGAGGACACTGCCTTAGGTGAAACGTACCGTTGATACAATGATAATAATTATTACAATTTATTGGATCGATAAAAGCTCCATCGATATAATTAAAATCATCATCAGTTGGGCAAGAAAACTGCGACAAGGCTCCGTGCAAGAGGATAAAAGCTAATATTAAAATAACATTAGGATTAATACAGAATTAAAGATTATATAAATAAAACTTACCGAAAGTCAAAAGGATAAGACCCTTCATGTTTCTCAGGCTGATTAAGTTGTAGCAGCTTGCTTCAATATTTATACTCTTTCATCCATAGATACAAAATTACAAAATACCTTATCTTTATCAATTTATTATTGATAAAGTGATTAACAAAGTAAATACCTTTGAAGAGAATTAAGATTTATTCTTATTGCATCTATAATACGTCAACTTACCTTATGCAAACTTCAATAATACAATATATAATACTTATAGTCTCTATTTTATATAAATTCATTAAGCAGTTTAGTTAAGGCAGCTACCTTATTTTTTATGTTTTTCTATCAAATCTTAAACATCAAAGAAGTTAATTTTTTCGATACGAGATTAGAGTAGGCGTTTTGCGTGGGAGGCATTCCATTTTATTAGATTAGGCTAAATAGGATAATCTTTCTAATAAGTTTCTCACTTTTTTAAGTTTCTATTATTTTAATAACTAAATACTTTTCCACTTTAGGCCTATATAGAGATTTATAATTTATGAAAATATACTAAATCTATTCGAAGAATCAAAATGATAAGATTATAATTAAAATGATGATAAAAAAGAACGTTTGTTGCAATTTATTAGATGTTTGATAATACTCGTTCAAGTTTATTTATATATCTTGAATGCAAACTCGCAATAATTTATTATCCTTGTTATGTTCATAATATTCTTCGTTAAATATATAAATTAGATCTATTTGGGTATTTTAAGTACCGTATCTTCAATTCGATAATAATAAACATTTATTACCTACTTTGCGGTTTTCAAGTCAGCAGTTAAGAGATAAGAGAATAAGCTAGTTAAAAGTTTATTTTCGTATAAATTTGTAGAAAAAGCGTCAATAAGCAGAGGACAATTATTAATTTGTTCTTATTTTCTATTATTATTATTCGATTTGTCAGAATGTTTCATAATCTTCTTGCAGAGAAATCGAATACAAGATGTTAACATTCTATAAAAAATAAAAGTTCAGTAATTTATGTTTTCTATTTATTTCTCATATAGAATCATATTAACGACTGGAAAATACTGAAATGAGTGGTACGATTGATATTTTGTCTCCTTTAGATGATAAGATAACTTCTATAGTCAAGGCCTGGATCTAGGCGGAATGATTGAATGGTAAAAAAAATGATAACTATTATTCAAGGTTATTTATTTTACAAGTCAGATGGCACTAGAAGAGGATTGATAGGTTATCGACACCTTGCTTCTATATTTAATATTCCAATCTTCTTATATTTGAATTTTAGTCCTTATTGATATGGTTTCCTTCTTTATTTAAGAGATTAAACTTACCAGATATAACAAAGAGGAGGGAAACTCTTTAGAATTAATAATCTGTAATCTAAGTCTTTTCTTGTAGTAATTAATATAGATTTGTTTAAACATTAAGTACTAATTTATAACTATTTATTACAAAAAGAAATTAAAATGATCCTTTACCCAATATAGATATACAACAGAATGAACTAAATACAATCCAGACAGGTCCAAAAACGATCTATATTTAGCCGTCTTCACTGATACATCAAAGTCTAACAAAAAACTACTAATTTGTTTTGCAAGTTTCTGAAACACTATGAATTTCCTCGTAAAAACTTTTCTGGATTAAACAGTAATATTCTAGTTGACAATTCCCTTATTTGAAAGCCATTTATGCATATAAATCTTGTATGATTATGTATACAAGAACATAAAATAATGCATTTTATGAATAGTTTTATTATTATGAAAGACACGTAAAGCTGCCTATAATCTTTATGAAACGAAAAAAAAATGTTTATAGGCTTTATAAATCACTGTACGAAGTGGATAGATTGAACAGTCTTCATAGTTTTGCTTTTGTATATGGTCTTGAATCAAATGAGTAAAATATTCACCAATTAGCAGGTGATACAGCGTTCAAATCCCTATTCGTAAACTGTTTAAATACTTTGTTAAAGTTAGTATGACATTTTTGTAGATTTGCCCTTTTAGCTGATACTTTTTCCTGCAAACATTGCTGATTGCTTAGCCAATTTGCTAGTTGAAATCCTAGACGTCCTTTGCCAACATCAGTCATTTCTGGTGGACTGGCTCTACCACTTGGGCAGGCCGATGTGTTACTTGACTCAATTGATTGCAAAGACACAGAGTCCTCTTCCTTTTGTTGGTTTTGCATTTCATGACGATTTCGAAATCTATAGACGTCTTCAAAGCTGAAACTGAATTAACAGAATAATTATTAACAACACTTTATAGTAACATACAATATATAAAGAAGAGTTTACTTTCAAAAATCCTTTGTACTTGTTTTTTACAAGTAATATAAATAAAAAAATAAAAAAAGAACTATAAAAAAAAACTTGATAGAACAGAATAATTGTTTTTTTCAAAAATCGAAGCATAAGAGATAAGTTAGGTTAAAAAACAGAAATATACAAGAGATAATTGTCTAGTTTTAGACTTATTTAGGTCAGTACATGCTTAATATTAGATGTAAACAATGGAATATTTAAAGAGCTTTCAAAAGATATATCCTAACGGAAAAGAAACTTACTGGTTTCGTCGGAGCGGTGGCGGTTTTGATGTTGAGTTTTCAGTAGCTTTTACTACTTCTGTGTTTCCCTCTTTCATTTTTGATTTAAATGTGTTTCTTCTTTTCTCTTTATTCTGCAGGATATTTCTACTTTTATAGGAAGATATTCTGTTGGATGTCGCCATTTATTTTAAAAAAATCAGGATAGCGCGTCTTTAAATAGTAAATCTTGTTAATATTACCTTTATTCGAAGGGTTTTAAAAACCGCAAACTCCTTGAACACCCATTTTAATACAGTCTGTTGGCAAGCACGATTACGAATAATCTGTTATTGATAAGAAAGTTTAGAACTCACGATTTTTATGTCGTACAACCTATAGAGGACTGACTATAAAATAACTTTCAAAATGGCAACCATATTGAACATTATTAGAAAATTAAACATGGATCCAATCTCAAGATTATTAAGAAGCGACGATTGGTTATTAAATAGCACGTGATCGTCTGTTAATAAAAAAAAGGCAAAATCCGCCAGATGGCGAACATATTATGAACAGTCCTGAACGATTTGCATGAGTTAATTCTGAATTTATGAGAATCAAGATCAAAGAATTATTATTTATTTTTGTGAAGATAACTTGGATCAAAATTTTCTGCAGAGATAAACCTTGACAACTTTTATTCAGGTAATAACTTTTCTTAAAGAACATGACCCGCCTCAGTGACTCACATTAATGACTGAAATATTTCCTTTAATCGCCAGATTAAAACCAAGGAATCAACTGTTTAAAAACCCCTACTTGAATATATATATATGAACTGTGATATATAAGAAGAATTCTCATTTTGTGAAATTAATCATTCGGGCGATAAAAGGAATTTTTAAGGAAGAAGCCAAGTTATGCCCCTTAAAGTTCCTATTTTTTCACCTAAAAAGCGTCGGGAAAAAAACCAACAGGAAAAGAGTCAAATAGTCACAAGTGTTCAATTACAAGGTTCACATATGGATGTAAACTCTGTTCGAATGTCGAATCCAAAATTCGAAAAAATTGACATAGGCGACGCCCCCGTTTCCAATGCTGAAGACTCAAAACTAAAGCATAAAGATTCTGTATTAAGATCGCCAGTCTTGAGTTTAAGACAAGCGTTAAATAAAAAACGTGGTCCTCAACAACCATTAAGAAAGAGGGATAGTGCCGAACCAATATTACATTTTGGTGACCGATTCGACGATTTTACTGTAAAACGTCAAAGTGATCAAAGTTCTCAAAGCAGTAATATCTATGACAATGGTGATTCCGATTGTGATACTTTAAATGATAGTTCAGGAAGTATAAATCTGTAAGTACAATATTAGATTTATCATTTTAACGACATATTTATGATTCTTTCGATATTTTCTACCATAAAAAACCAAACCATAATAGTTATTTTTAATAAAATTAAGCTATATATAAAGAATTTAAACTATATAATCAATAAACAAAACGTGATACATCTTGTAGAATTTTTAGTATAGGAAAAAGTCTACATTTTCCCATTTAATATTCTATATATCTTATAACAATATCCTTGCTGTTAATTTCCTTATCTATTAGTAGATTTTATTAATAATTTCCTTTTTTTGACATATTGTAAAATTTTTATATCATAATAAGAGAATTATACAAAGAAAATAGTTGTTGAAATTAGTCCTATATACAGTAAATAAAGTATATATATTAAATTATTATGATATTTTTTTTTGTCTCTTTTAAAACAAAAATTAACCGCCAAAAACAAAATAAAAACATTAATGTTAAAAGAAGGAATTCTTCGAAAAGTGAAAGGTAAATAATAATTTTTGTTAATTTAATTAATTAATTAAATTAATATGCACAATTTATTATTATTATTAATTGTTACCTTTATTCCTTATTGAATTTCCCTCTTTATCTTATTGTTTGTGTGTTGTGTGTGTGTGTGTGTGTGTTTTTGTATTTGTTAATTTTATTAAAGAGTTTATAGTTTTTATTATTCTATTCTGTTTGATAATGTTAATAATATCTAATTATTCCAATTTATTTTGACTTTTATGTATTTTAAATTATATACAGTATAAATTTAATTAATGCATGTATTTAGATCAAGCACAGTTGCTATATTTATATACATTTCTAATTTTTTCCCTTCCCTATAGAACAAAAGAAATACAAAGATCTATTGAATGTCTTGATCAAATATTAGCTGAATTTAGCGACGGAGAGGAAGGTTCGATGGAATAAAATATTTTTTATTTAATTATCTGTATAGAATGTTTTCTTTTTCCTTTATAGAACTTCCTCCACAACCTCCAGTTGCTCCAAGTCGAAAGAGGAATAGTGCGGTATGTTATTCTTTTACTCTTTTTTATTTTAATATAAAAGATTCCATGTGTTTGCACTAAACTAACCGTAAAGTTGGCATCGTCATTTTGTTAACTTTGACCGACTTTGGGGTTTTTTTTTCCCGCAAAGTCAATTTTGTGTGTATATCACTATTTATTCAATAAATATAAAAGTTTTGATAGTAGGCGCCATCTTCTGTCGAAAACGTACAAGATATTTAACAATTGATCTATTTGAATTCTCTGCAAAGAAATATTTTATAGGTTAATTTATTTCTGATTATAGCCAACCTTCCCCTATTTCAATACGTTCACCTTGTAATTCAATTGTAAATGTAATAGTTAGTATTTGAGCAATTCTATGGAATTACTGAACGTAATATTAAGAAAAGGTTTAACCTACTATCTAGTAAGATTCTATGGGAGTGACTAGGCGAGGGAGGAGGATCGATAGTTATTAGTATAAAAGATATATACTCATTTCAAATCCTGCTTTCAGTCGTGTTTCGTTTATGATAAATTACTCTCTACCCTCATATTTCCGTCTTGTTCGCTTGATTTTTTTTAAGGAAAAGCTAGGCCTTTAGCATACTGCTGGAGATCCGTGTTTATATTTAAGTAGCGCTATAGTGATATTCGTAAGCGCTTGTTTTAGTTGGTACTATTGGAAGGAAGTCTGATACAGCTTAGCTATTTGGCCGGTGTATATATATATATATATATATATTCAATATTGAAATCACCTTTTATGAATATTTTTGAGTGAATAACATTTATAATAAAGTAGAAGGTGTAACAGTTTGGTGTCAGTCATGCCAGGGAAGAGAAAAAGAAGAAAGGTTAAACGAAAGCCTTCGGCTACGATGCCAGTTATTGGTAGCCGATTACCTTTTCGTCCAATGAGTCTATTTCAAAGAAATGGCTCTATAAGGAAAAAGACGACTCTTGATCAGCGTAAACACGACCTCCAGTCTGCTCTTCTTAACGGCGGAAGGGTATTTAAGCCTAGCTTTTTACAGTCGAACGACAATATTGTTAACCAATTCGATTTGGATGAAATGCGCCAATGGATGGAATCCAACAAGGTAGTTTCTATTACTTTTCCTTGAGAAACTTACCAACATGTTCTGCTAATTAGGTTATATAGGAACTTGATCAGAGACTGATAAGTAGTTTTCCATGTCTCAAATATTTTCTTACCGAAATCGTTTTTGTTATTATTCTTAAAGAGTTGTATTAGTTAGATATTCTGTACAAAGCTGTACTCTCAGATAATTATATTTCCTTAATGGGAAATCTACTTAAAATCCTACTATAGTTCATTTATATTACGTATACAATATCGCAACTATTTTAAGAAAAGTTTTATATATGAAGAAGAAGAAAAAAATACAAGTATATACGCTTTCATGCTTATCCAGATGATCTCAAAAGGCCTGAATTTTCATTTGAAAGGCTCCAAGTTTGTTTTATAACAAATGTGGGTTAAAAGTGGTGAAATGTGGTAGAAATATGGCGTTGAATAGCGGAGAAAGGGGCGATTTTCGATTTTTATCTGGGCCGTTAGTGACGTCACCATAGCAACGCATCTGGCGCTGTTTCTTTTTGCAGTTGGATAGCGCTTTTCCCTTGTTTCATACCAGTAGATTTTCGCGTATACTTTATCGATTTTTTTCCCGGTCTCTTTCTTTGTTTATTGTCACTTTTCCGTCAGTATTAAATATCAGATTGGTGCTGATTCCCATGCAAAGGGCCATAAAATTCTTATTAAAGAATTTCTGATTTTCTTTTACCAATTTTTATCGAGTAAAGCAGCGAATCGATCGGCTCTTTGTATGTACTCCATTTTGTGGCAGTGATCAACTCTAAAAAAGGATTTTTTTGCGGTAAAATGATGGTAAACAATTTTTTTTTGCAGTTCAATTCGATCAAACTTATATTGGGGAATTTATTTAAATTTCTTTTGTATTATTATAAATAGATCATGTATGAGATATTAACAAATATTCATTTTATTTATTTATATACAGTCGATTGCTAAAATGAAAAGGAATGCCGGCCCTATACCAGTATCGACCCCGGTTGTACCAGGAGTACGTAAAGTTTTCATTTTTCCTATATATAATAATGTATAGATTTTTAAATATCTTAAAGTACCTCTCTTGTAAATTTATCTACATTTTAGATGGGAAATGAACATTGTTTTTTTTTTTTCATACTATATTTACACAAGAAAGGACAACAGTATATTTTCTTTTATAGATTTTATTCCTATATTTTAATGCATCTTTAAATATTAATAATAAGTTGTAGTGTACAAACAATAGCAGTTCTTGTATTGAAGTCTATAACTGTTTTATACTACATTCAATATATGTCGTTTTGTTTTTTTTGCCCCCTTTCTTATTAAAATAATATAGAAACACTCGAGGAGAAGATAATAAGCAAAGAAACAAGGATTCATTTAGATTCTACACCTAAATTAGTTTCATCAACAAGAAAGAATCCAACTCATTACCTTCACATAGAATTTTATTTTCCAATAATATTGGAATAGTCTTCTACTGAGAGAAATATAGAAAGATTATTTATTCGCAAAAATAGTAAAATAATAAGAAAATATGTACAAAGTTTTCAGACTGTTTTATTTTCATCTTTGCTATGAAAAAACAAATATTTGCCCTATTTTCGAATGATATGTATAATATATCTATGTTATCTTGAAAATTACCTATTTCAGACTAGATTAGATGTAATATAGGAAGGGATCTAAGTTTGAATATATTAAACTTGTATATAGGACTATATACCAAGGGTATCATTTTCAAATGAAAATTTATCACTTGAGAAGCATTTTGTATACTGAATTAATAATATAACATAAATTGTTGAAGTTAAGTTACATATAACACTTGAAATCTGATGATTTATATATTAATTGTCTGTATAAGATATAAATTAAAACAAATTGTTTCCGACAGGTGCCACCGGAATCAGGATATACAACACGTGAAGGTTCCGTGTCAAGTCACGTCGCCCAAAGTCTTGGATCTGAATTTGATACTTTAACATTGTCCTCCCAAGGTTCTTTTCGTGAAGAGAATACACTAAATTACACCTATAGCACTGCAGAATGCGACTTCGAACCTATCCCGGAGCCACCGAAAAGTTCCGAGCCTACTGAATTTTTTTCAATTGTACCACCACCTCCGCCTCCCCAATCGGTTCCGGCGGTACCACCGCCTCGAAAAAACGGTATACAAGGAAAAGTTGACCAACCCAAAGCATCTGATCCCGTAGATTCCTCCCAATCACATAAAACGACAGAAAAGTCAACAAACGGAAGATATCCTCCACCTCCAGAATCGACTATATCAGATTCCAGTCGTTATCAAACAATCTCTATAGGAGATGGTTCTGATATTTATGAAACAATAGATGAAAGTAAAATGGCAAACATTTATAATCTAAATACCAATGGTTCAATGCCTACTGGGGAAATGTTCATTGAAACCGTGCCCGCTCCACCATCAATAAATGAAGTTCTTCATGTACCAATAGTGCCACCTCCTCCCCCTTCAAATGATCTAGAAATTGAATCTCGTTCAAAGGGACACGTGGATTACTCGGAACCGTTTAGAGCAATCCCTTCTCCTAGTTCAACAGATCTGATACCATCAGGGGTTCCTCCACCACCGGAATCAGGAGATAAAATTTCATCCCCACAACTTGCTCCCCGAGGAGCACCAGCGATTCCGGATCCTCCAATTGCTCCAGCACCTCCACCTCCACCACAGGGAGTTGCCCCGGATCCACCTTTTACTTCAGAGACACCATCCTTGCATGAGTTACCACCACCGCCACCAGTGCACACTTCAAATCTTAAATTACAAATAGGCAGTTCCAGTAAGCCTCCTACAATGCAACGACAAACTGAACCTGTCGTTTCCAAGGCTGTGGCTCCACTAAAAATACCAACACCACCACCTATTAGAGACAATTTTAATTCATCATCACATACAATAAATGAAGAAAATTTACCTACAGTTCCACCCCCTCCACCAATCGAAAAATTTGCACAATTACGGAAAACAGATGATCAACTGCTACAAGCTACTAATTCTTCACCTTCCGTTAATCCAAAAACTGAATTATTACAAGCTATTAATAGATTCCAAGAGGATAAAACAGTCTCGAGAGCTCCTAAGCAAATTGTATTAAATAGAGAAACGTCTGAATCGGAGACCGTGCCTAAAAGGCCAGCCCCTCCCCCAACAATGCCTAGATTAAATGCTACATTATCTTCAACTGTTCAATCTAATCAATCGTCGGGTATAGAAGTTCCCCGAAAAAGAAGTGTTACAGACATTGTCAAGTCTCTTGGAAATGAGAGAAAAAGCGAAGATCTTCCACCGCCCCCTCCTCCTCTCGCTCCTCTTGATTCTTTTGAATACGCTTCATTGGACAATATACCTCCTCCACCCCCAGTTGGCGGTGTTTCTGATAAAGCAATACCGATTGCCCCACCCCCACCCCCACTTTCTTTAACACTTCCTACTGATTCATCCAAAAGAGGGCCACCGACTAAACCGAAAATGGCTCCACCTACAGCCAGTAAGTTTGAAATTGTTTTTATTTCCTTCTTACTTATTTAAGGCTAGGAAAATACCTTTATGACCATATGTTATACATGTTTAGATGCAGTTTACTGCAATAATCGAAACTTCTTTAGCTTGTAATTCAGTTAAAATTCTTAAATATCTAAATAATCAATTCGTATGGTTAAAATTAGAGAAAATGGAAAAAAGTAAACCAATTTCTAGAACTGTTTCTAGCCTAAAAAATAAATAAGGAAAGGAGTACGTTAAATAAATTTAATTAAATGGAGGAGGTCAATTTCTGTCGGCTAATAAAGAGCCATGCTGTAATTATGGGTAAAAAAAAGCTTTTTACAGTTGCACTCCGTTCGATAGTCAAAAATTAAATATAAAACGTGTTAGATGTAAAACGGCAGGGCATTTTAATTATCGAATTATCGATTTAGTTTAGATCAATCCGTTAAATGTAAACATTTGGCGAGCTTGTCTCAATGAGGTTTGTAGTTTGATCATTTTTAGCCTATATACCTTAAAACTAGAGTAATATCATCAAACTTTGATAAATCACGAATCGTCTTCATACTTTTTATCTCTTTTATCATTTTTATCAAATTGGAGACGATTCAAGGAGAAGAACTTATATTATGACATTTTACGGAGGTCCTTACCCCGGAAGTATTCGTATGTTGATTACTAAACATCGATTCCCCAAAGCTCGACAGATGCCGATTTTTTTATTTAATCTGATTTTTATTAGCATAATCGATAGGTTTCTTTCTCTTAAAAAATTTTCCAGTTGTTACGATTACTTTTTATGCGCTGTTGTTATTTTGCTCCTCATTTTACCTTTTGCAGATAAACCGCAAAAGACGCAACCTGCGGTTGAGCACGCTGAATTACTCAACCAAATTCACCAAGGCCTTTCATTGAAACCAACTAAGTTTGGTTCTAAGATACGAACAGGTAAGAGAACACCTACTATTACTCTATCTATAAGAATTCCTACTTGTTCATTAGCTTAGTGGTATTTTTTTTTTTTTTTGTTTGTTTTCTTTAGAAAAAAAAATATATATATTAAGAATGTAAGCCTATCTTTTATAAAAAAAAGAGTTATGTATCTGTATGTATAAATGTATACTTATCTCTTTATCTATCTACATATATTGTGTATATATCATTATAGCTATTGTAGATGAATTTTTAGCGGTAGTCAAATGTAATCGATCTTAAAAAGAGAAACTTTTACAGTTAACATTAACGTCTTTTCCCTCTTTCATTATAATAAGTAGTGTATATTAATTTAGAACGATGCTTTTTATATTATATTGTCTGTTATAAGTCGAAAAACGAAATGCTTATCAAGTATAGCTAATTCTGCCTTTAATTAATCGATCATATATGTAAAATAGCTATTATAACGAAAAATTGTCATACTTATAGATTGTATACATATTTTACTGTATACACGTATGCTTATCCTTAAAAAATGCCAAAGATTTATAGTAGAAGAACAAAAGTTAATGCCGTGTTTCTTTTAAGTGGTTGAAAAGCTAAAGCATTTTTATGTAGTTATAAAACGTGCTTGGGAAAGTTAAAATACGACAAGTAATTATTCGTAACTATTATAAAGATAAAGCATGTACAAGCATCTAGTTATATAAAGTTAACAATAGGATTTATTTATTCGAACAGAAGAACACCAAAACGGTCAGGACACGCCAATCTTTTCTCCTGAGGAAATTGCACAACCTGTTCCAAAATCTTCTCCTCCACCCACGTCTACTAAACCTAAAAAAGGTATGTTTGTTGAAATGATTAAATTTAATTAAAATCATCTTATGGACTTAATATGTAAAATCCTATTAATCTCATCCCTAAGATTAATTAGAAAGCATTTTAACGGTTTTCACAAACATTTTAGGCAATACTTTGAAGTAGTAATTTTCCCACATAAAACCACTATTTGTACGTATGTACAGTAAATATAGTATCTAATGAAATATTACATGTAGGTATTTATTTACACTTACGTATGTGAAATTTGCTTAGTTCTTAACTAGTTTCAATACTAAATAAGATGATTCACAAATTTTTACTATAAATAGTAGATTATCGAAATTGTTAGTTGCATTGAAATAACACTATATACAAGTTATATTTCCTTAGCTATAAGGTGAATGGCTTTAGGAAAAGCATCCAATAACCGTGTCATGTCTTTCTATACAATGTTTTAATTTGTGTTCAACTGTAACATTTATACATGATATTTTCAATCTTTTTCTGTATAAAATAGCGTATGAATATAACGATGGCATTCGTTTCTTGACATCGTGTTGTAATTTATATTCTGTTTGTCACGCCTGTTTTGACTTGCCATATACCTGTACGTCAGCATGAGTATCGGTAAGCATTCTGTTTATATGTTTGGATTTTTATCTAAACCAATTTGTTTTTGTTTTAATTGAAATATTTCAACAATATGGATTAAATTGTACACTTTTTTATTTTATCTACTATTGAAACAGCCATCAATTTTAGTCATTGCCAACCTAGACCTATTTGTCTGTATGAGAGACGAGAGAAGAACGCTGTATTAAAACTTGTCAATAGTCAGTTCGAAGAGGGAGAAGAAGATACAGAAAGCACCGTTGAAGAGGAAAGTTATCATTGGCAAACAGAGGACGATTTGATAGATTATTGTAATATTCTATTGATGTCTATCTGATGTATTATCTGTCGTATGTCAATGTCTTCAATCTAGTATTTAGGGAGAATCACGTTAAAAATTATAGTGCTTAAATCTATGTTTAGTTTGATATCTATTTACTTTGGATTTACGTCATCAAAAGATACCTTAAAATCTACTATGCAAAGATTGTATAGCGTCGAAAATCGGAAAAGTTTACTTAAAAGCAAGCGTTTTTTCTTGTAGAAAACTTCTAATTTTAATCAAATTTTTATCGAATTCTAATAGAATTTAGTTAATTTGATTTTAATGAAGGGTTAATTTCCGCTATTGAAGTTTAGATATTAAAACGGTTCATCAAATAATCAAGTCATCTCACGATTTTCTGTATTATGTTTTTTAAAAAAAAACAAAAGAAAACAAAAAAAGCATTAGATAGGAAAAAATATCAAATTATGCCAATTTTTTGTTGATTATTATATCGTCTGCTTTAATTTCCTATGGTTTAATGATTTTTCTATATTTATTTTTATGTGTTTCCTAAAAAGCTTCGACTACTACACCTACACTATCGCCTACTCCTACAACTACAACTATGCCATCGTATAGTGACGAATTCGTCTTCGGTAAGCTTAATATTTTTTCCACTTTTTATCACTATTATTATACTTTAACCTTGGAAATGTCTTATTTTTTATTTGATAGATCCAACTACTTGTCCAAATTACCAACCAATTCCTGATAATTGTCCAGAATGGAAACGTTCCATGCTCGAGGACAAGAACAAGAAATTGTACGAAGATGCTAAAGTGAGTAGTTTCGATTTTTATCTGCAATTAATTTACAGTTTATTTATTATTTAAACCCTTTCTCCTTCTTTTAAACCAGGAATTAATTTAATAAGTAAAAAAAAAATAAATTTTACCTACAGGCCCGATGGGAAACTGCTAGGGCTGAGGAGGAAAGATGGAGAGATGTTCCGGCTTGGAAGAAAAATTTAATTAAGCATCAAGAACAAAGAAAGAAAGTTGAAAATGTAAAATAACTATATTATTTGTAGTCATATGTCAATCTATATATATATCATATATAACCGTAGAGAAATACTTTGCTTTAAAAACATACAAATTTCTAGATATAAATTACTTTTCAACCTGTTTAGGCACCAGCTGAAGTGGAAAGACAAAAGCACGAAGCTGAAATGGAACGACTGAATAAGTTACCGGATTGGAAGAAAAATTTAATTTTAAAGAAAAGAGGAGAAATTGATTAAACAATTCAAACATCGACGAATTTCAAAAGAAAACGCAAGATCTATCTATGCGAAAAATTTGTACTTCTTTTAGTTTCTTCTCCGTTTATGATTATCTCAAATATTCCTTGGCTTAGTAATTCAATATTTTATAATTCAAAAAAAGAAAATCATTTTGCCTCTATCTCTTTCACGAAGAAAATCCCCTCTCCCAAAAAAATAAAAAAAAATACAAAGGACATGAATATTTATTAGATAATTAGAATATATTCATAGTCCTTTTTGCAATGTCTTTTTTTAGTCACATATAGATCATTAAAGAAGAAGAATAATATCAATTATAGAGAAAGAATTTTAAATTGGTAAATTTTCTGGTGCTTTAGTCATTATCACACTCCACATATTTCTATATATACAGTATATACAGTATACTGTATATACCTTTATGCAGTATGTTCAATATACAATTATTATTATGACTTTTATTTTATATTTGGAGGAAGAATGTCTTTCGTTTGTGTTGTGACAATAGCATATAATTTCTCAAATTTAGCATTTGTTTACAAAAAAAAGGCCTATGTATTCATTCAAGCGTCTCAATTTATAAACTCAGCAAAAAAAAAATAGACAAGAATGATTAAAATATATAAATAAATATATATAAAAGTATAATAAACTATATATAAGACTGTTATATATAGTTTGTATTCCCTTTTGTTTTTCCTGGCCTTAATTTTAGCTGTGATTACCACTGATCATTATTTTAAATGATGTATAGAATATATGCAGTATATCTGTATGCGTGCAATATTCATATATACTGTATTTTTAGCAGCAATCTAACCATTGCTTTCCTTTAATTTTGTATGATTTACGGTATATTATTTGATTTTAATAATTGATAGAAAGAGAATAATGTACACTGTTATACCCTCTTTTGAACGGATAATACAAATTCATTATTATACTTCGAAAGAGAATGGACTCTTTATCTAATAAGATTTTTAAATTGTTATCTGTTTTAATTGTATAAATCATGGAAACCAGCTGAAATGTTTAAAATTATCTTTACGAAATACTATCTTACAGTTAAAAAATAGTTTTCGCTTAGTCATACATTTATATAAAATATTTTATAGACGTCATGGAAAAGAAATAGAAATTATAGCCAATTCTTACCAATTTGTAATTAATAGTAAAATTCTAAGTAGCCTGCTGATTTAATTAGACAGAGTAAAGAATCTATATTTATATGATGAGTCTTTCTTCCTGATGCCCAACAGGTGAAATATAACAGCCCTTTCTCTTGTTCTAATCCCATCAATTCTTTTATGAGAGTACCTACATTAGAAACGATTGGATATGGATGTAGAGAATAAGTTTAGAATAAGAAAAGGGTATTAAATATAGAGAGTGTCGGAGATAGAAAGATAAATCTAGAAAAAACAAAAAATTGCCAATACGCGCAGTGTTTCATTATCCTTATTAGTAAGAAATCTCGTTATACCGACGATTAAAGTATCACATAATTTTCTAATATTGATAAGCATTACTGGATCAGTAAAAGTTATTCTAAAAATTGGTTGACTAGTTAGAATTTTAAATGTTAGATGGCGCGCATACGTTGAATTGACAGAACACTGTTTTTTTTAAAAAATCGATACCGATTTAATAAATATAAAATTGTTAATCGAAATTATCTATATTTTTAAACAATGTATTAAAACGTGGCTCCATCTAATGGTTAATTGACCAGATGGTTATTGACCTAGGCAAATTGAAAAAAAACGAAAAAAAAAAAACAATAAGTTTTCTTGTTCCATTTGTAAAGTTAATAGTTTTTATATTTATATATTCAGTTAATTAACTAAATGTATTTACACTTAATTATATCTTGAGCGTAAATATTCGAAAAATTAGAGTATTACACTGTATATACTCTACAGTATAATATAACTACATCTACTATTTATAAAAGATAATTTAATGTAAGACTACCTTAGTAAAGAGATAAATTTCCTCATATTTCATTTATTCTGATGCTGTTTTTGATTAACAAAAAAAAATCTATTTAATTACCAAACTAAAGAGAGAAAGTGATCGAATATGAAAAGGGAAACTCTTCTTATATTACTTTTCTTCTTTTTTGCTTCCTTCTCATTGCCATTAAATCACCTTTTCCTATCTTAAATAAGACTTATACATAGCAAATAATATATTAGTATAAACATACATATTGTATATAAATGTAGCAAGTTACTTATTGAACATGTACAAAACAAAGGTCAGGGATTTCTATGGACATGGAAAAGGATCTTGGCCTAAATTTTATTTGAATAATGCAAGTTTATATATTTATTATATAGAAATGGAATCATAAGTATGGAAAAAAAAGGCGACATGCTGAAAGAAAACACGTCTCAGGGGAGAGAAAGTAGTGAATTTCTGCGATCAAAATATTTTTATTGCGTTAATATCGGTAATCCGGTAGACCGAGAGCCATTACCGATATCGGCTATCAGGATGACGTTTCGTTCGGTTAAGGGAACATCGTCAATAATGACGGGAATACAATTTTCCACCCATATCTTTTCTCTCTTTTCTCTAGTAAGAAAATTCCATTATACCCTTCCTTTCCTTCCATGAAAGATTACCATTTAAACTATGTAACTCATTCTTAAAAGAATTTGTTGATTATTATTATCATAGCAATTGCAGTATTTTTTTTAGCTCTCTCTATATATTGAACTAAACAGATTAATCTATTTTGATATATAAAAAAGAATATAGAAATAATAATTTATAATAGATTATTTAAGTTAAGTATACAACTTGGACCTAAAATAAAGTATCTCTCTTTTCGTACAATATATAACCTTCAAACACCTTGAAGATATATGTATAACGTATATTCTTATAGATGAAATATGTAGAAAAATTGGGAATACAAATTGACGAGAGAGAAAGAGAGCGATGGAAAAAATGATAAATAGGTCATAGGCGAATTTTTATAACACTGTGAATTATAATACTTAACTTTCTAACCTATATATTTAATTATGCTTTTTATCATTTTTATATTTTTATGTATGTTTATATAAATACTGTAAAAATACAGATGGAAAGTTTTTTATATATAAAAATACTGTTAAGGGAAAAGAAAATACTAAAAAAATAGTAATAGAGAATTAAATTTGGTAAAAGAGAGAAAAATAAGAAATAACTACTTGTCAATTCCAAACGAAACACCTGTAGATGGTTTATACGTCTTGATAAGATAGATAACTTATCCAACAAAATTTTTTTATCTATTTTAAATTTTGAAGTGGATCTTCTGTATGAATGAAATAATGTACTTAATTAAGAATATATTGAACTTTTAATTCTCAACTAGCGATATAATCTTTTATTAATTAATGAATGTTTTATAAAAAAAACGAGACCGGTAATAAAAAAAACTACGAAACTCAGTCTGTAGTATCATCTTTTATTTGAGGTTTAATATTTCTTGTCCCAATTTATTCTATATTTCTTTTTTCTTCTTCTCGTTGCATAATAACATATAGATGTCCTTATGTAGATTCTACTTATTAATAAATGAAAATTATATTCCTCCAAAATGGAAAAATAGGGATGATATAGTATAGATAACGGGAGAAATAAGGTAGGATATAAAGGAAAAGGAGGGAGAAGATGATTGGGTTTCTGTTTGGTTTGCAACTAGAATTAGTCGAATTATAGAGCCCTTAGCTTCAAGATGGTAGAAATTTCGATTTAAATCGGTCTATAAAAGGACCTTAGAGGAAAGGTTAACGTTCTTGTCTTCCGGGACTAAAAAGTAGGATATTCTTCTGAAAAAGTAGGAGTTTCTCCCATTTCACGCTTTCCTTTGTTATTTATCTATCTTGATTAGCTTAGAACTCATGTAGTACTCAAATTCAGGGTTAGATTACAATCCTTATCATTACGGCACTCATCAAACAATTCAATTTAGCAAAAAGAACTTTATATTGTTCTTCTATTATCAAGACATTTTCTATTTACGTCATTACAAATCATTGTATTACGAATTACTTTTCTTTTTTTTATGAAGAATTTCCGGGAGTTTGATGCAGCCGGAAGATAAATAATCATAAGAATATTTCCTACGTAACATTATACACGTTACCCTGTCTATCTCTTTTTCTCTCTCGTTCTCCCTCTCTCCTCTTTCGTTGTTTGCCAATGAGAATAGAAAAAAAAAGATAGTATAACACACTCGCACTATTTTTCTGTTTTTTTTTATATGTAAAAATAACTTTAAATGGCACTGAACTTGCAATATTTTTGACGAAAGAACACTGTAGATGAAACAACAGCGTAGATTTTATATATTTAATAATACGATATTTAAAACATCAACCATCATATGGATATTTACCAAATATGACCTTTTAACATGATTAAATTAAGAATTAGCTCACTAGGAACCTTACTATTACCCGATTACAGCAATTTTTTTAATGCGTGCTTATTTAGTTTCTAATTTCTACTATTAGTCGCATTCAAGTATTTCCTATATACTGTATACTTTTATGTTACATATTTAAAATGATAAAATAACTATTTTTTTTAAAAAAAAATATTTTAAAAATGTTATCAGTCTCTTCGTTTTCACTACTGTTATGTGAGTAGTTCTTTGTAAATATATATAATGTCTATAGTTAAATATATATATATATATACATTATATAGATGTATTTATATATTAGTATATACTGTATATATAATAATCCGCCTCATTCTTTCTCCAAAGAAAAATTTTAATCATTTGGGAATTTCTTTAAGAAGATATAGAAGAAAAGTGAGAAATGAAATGAAATATAAGAAAAGTCATATAATGCAAATATTAATTCAGCATAGTTGATCTTCATTATTATTGTTCTATTTTAATAAACAATCGAAAAAAAATTCTAGGAATTTCTTTTCTTATTTTTTTTGTAATTTTCTTTTTTTCTTTTAGTCTATTCACTATTTCTCTTGCTCTTGCTCCCTCTCTCCCTCTCCCTCTCCCTCCTGTCTCTCTCTATCTAGCTCTATCTCTATCTCTCTCTCTCTCTTCCTCTCTCCCTTTCACTTACGTTTTGTTGTATCCCAGTTGTTTCTGGTCTTTCCTCTTTTACATTTGCTAACTAGTTTAGTCCAAAAGAATATTAAAATTAAGAATAAAAACGATGGTCTCATAAGGCAAATATGACGTGTATTTATTTAGTAAAGCCTTTGCGCTCCAGTTTGCGGATAGGAAGAAAAAATTGCAACAGCTTAAAGCGTGTTTGGAGAGGAATTACTTGTATTTTTGCTAATTTTTCATATAATTACTTTTTCATTTAAATAAGAAAAAAATAATAATATGTCAATTAAAATGTTGCTAGAAAAGCAAAAAATATATGTATTTATATATACTGTATATAAGGACGAAGGAAACATAGGGTAATTTTACCTGTGGAAAGAATAAAATAGACTTTTTTCCATGTGTGTATATGTGCGTGTGTATGTGTATATATGTGTGTATGCATATGTGTATGTTATCTTTTTTGTTCCTATCAATCTCTTCTTGTCGTACTTGAACTATTACTTTTGCGAATTAAATAAACTTTGGAAAACTATCAATTGTATAAAAGCATCTGGAAATATAAGATTTTTGCTTTATTTTTTAGAGGGAAAATAAAGAGTGCCACCTGGTTTAAACGATCTTTGTCTCTAAAACCAGATTCTTGAGCAGCGATTAAAGCAATTTGTTTTATAGGATTTGCATGTCATAATTGTTGTATTGAGCTTACGTACAAAATTATTTATATATATATGGTCAATTGCCCTAATTAGGAAGTAAGATTATCGATTGATTGACGCCACATACGAATAACTGCGGTTAATGGACCCAGGGAGCGTATTGTTAGAGAATTTAGCGAATGCGTGAATTAGGTTTTTTTTTTGTTAAAAGCGTCTATTCATACTTCAGCTAAGAACATGTTATTTTGTTTAAAATAAAATAGTTTTTCTCCCTTATCCATTGTTTATGTATTATTATTTTTAGTTTCTGCCAGTTCGGGGCACCAATCGAGCAAAATTATTTAAAGCAATGTTTATAGTGAAATTTACAACAGCTAACGAATGAATAAGTAGTTGAAATAGAGAAAGGATGAGGGGCAGGAGGAGGAAGAGGGAGGGGGAGGGGGAAACAGAGAGAGAGAGAGAGAGAGAGAGAGAGAGAGAGAGAGAGAGAGAGAGAGAGAGAGAGAGAGACAGACAGAGAGAGAGAGACAGAGAGAGACAGAGAGATAGATAGATAGAGAGATAGATAGATAGATAGATAGATAAATAGATAGATAGATAGATAGATAGATAGATAGAAACTAGATAGAAAGAGCAATAACGTAAAAGAGAAGGATAGTAATGGTGGGTTGAAAGTAATAGGGTGTAGAGAAATTTCTCCATTTTCCTTTTTTTTTAAACAAAAATAAACTATTCTATTCTCCTTGCAAGTCCTCTGATTTTTTATTTTCAATGATTTTTAACAATCCCTGTATTGAATTTATCAAATATATAAAATTTTTATTTAAATATTGTCTTACACTACTAGGACTAAAGATAAAATTGGAAAAATACACCGTATTATTCATAAATTCTCATATTGATTTTGACTGTTACTCAACAACACTAATGTACAATAGTTGTTAATTAGTTATTCTGATACGTGTATTATCGTTATTTGAAAAATTTTAATGAATACATAATCTTAGAATTTATAAGTGATAATTTATCGAAAGATGGCGCTGCATAAAACACTTATTCATCATATTAAATTTAGTAGCTTTTTTTGGCTAATTTAAATGATTTATAGCAATTTGGGTCAATAAAATTTATAAGTATTTTTTTTTAAATTTACCTAATATCTCTTTCAGTAAATTTATAGAAAATAAAAGGGCGATATTATAATGAGTACAATATTGAAAAAAAAAACCAACGAGCGCCACCTGCCCCAACATCCGGGACTCGATTCGTTCCCCGGCTCATTTTGCCTAAAAACATGGCGTCGTCAGATTCCAATAATCAGTCAAAATTACAGGCTTTTCTTGAGTTTATGTACGATAGTAAAAATGGCACTGTTATGGGCAGAACCGGAATTAGCTGGGGTAAGTGTTTATTGTCAGATATTCCTTCGTTTTCGATCGATTATGGGCAATATATATTGACCTTGAATACGTCGTGCTCTTTTAAAAAAAAGAAGCATGTTTGAGTAGTTTAACTGTGTCTCATATGTTCGATAAATAATATTATACGTAAAAAATCATTTCCAGTAGTGTTTTGTATTGGAACTAGAAATACCTCAAAATGTGTTACGGTTGATTGACCCTCAAAAGTGTATCACCTGTGGATCGCTTTGGTCTCTCAAGTATAAGCATAGTATCTATCAAAATGTATTAAACAACTTTTTCATTATTTATCAGTACGAAAAAAAAAATCGAATTTTTCTTAGCTGAACGAAAAAAATCGAATCATATTCAAACTAAACTGAGGACGTAAATCGATGATAGTATTTACCGAATAGAAATTGTTCTATTCGAAAAGAAATTGATTGACGAAAATTTTCTTTCTTTTCAATCGATATTATATAAAGTCTAGGTAGAGGTCTACAAGTTAAAAGGGGACAATAGGGTCGATGCAGGAAAAACCTCTATTTTAGTCACGTGACAGTATGCCACAAGTTATATTTAAGAGACGACGCGCTTTTTTATTCATGACATTAAAGAAGTATAAAAAAAGTCTAGGTTTTTTTTTATAAGGCTGGGACTTAAGGAAAAGTTTTTGGGTAATCTGTTTAGTGTCTTAGGCTATTAAAAAAGACATCAGGCAAAGGCTGTAAGGTTCAAAGATGGTTACATTAAGGATTTAGATCTTTGACAGGTACAGTTTTCGTTATAGTAAGCTCCCTGGAGATTTAATTTAAAATATCACTCATAACCCATATGCTATTAATTTTATAAAACCATTTAATATCATGTGATCTCTTATTAATTAAAAGACATAGATTAATCTGTTTAATGAATTGTGAGATGGTAATTTTCATACGTTTCAAACGTTTTATATTCGTTTATTCAAAGTAACAATGGTAATAATATGACCTTTCTATCTAAACAGCAAAAATCGGAGTGTTCTACCTCGTCTTCTATTCGTGCCTGGCAGCTTTCTTCGCCGCCATGTTGGCCCTCTTCTTCACCACAATCGATAAAAATGAACCAAGACTTCAAGGATATGACAGTCTACTGAAAATGAATCCAGGTTTGAATTTAAAATTCATTTCTTTGTGAGTCAATATTTTTTCAAGCAGACGACTATTTTTTCCTTTAAACGCTAATGAGAATACAGCCTCAAAAAACTTTGTGCCCTTTTGATAAGTGAGATAAGATAGGCCCAGTTATTTTATTGCAAGATAATATAATGTAGATCGCTATATATATATTTATAGAAAATTTTTCCACTCTGCTCTTATCGATTCGATAATTTTTACTGGGTGTCAATCGGTGTTGGCGAGTGCGTCTAAAAAAATTAAACACATTTTTCTTTGCGATAACACAATGATAATACTTGAGCTTTGAAATCCATTGTCTTGGAAGTATTCAATATCTCGAATGAATACTAAGCCGAAAGTTTATCATCGATAGCTACAACAATAGCTCTACCATACTAACTTAAGTATTGATAATAACAAGTAATCGTGGTTTATTCCCCTCCTCCATAATTTATCTGTCTTTCCCGTTGTATAAATTATTAAATTAGCATACAGCTTTTGAATTTTTGTATGCATGTCCTAGTTGAAGGTCGTATGTAAATGTTTGCAAATACTTCAGAATGAATGGCAAATATTGCTTGCTTAGAAATTTTTATTACAGATCGTCTTTTGTAGGCTAAAAACACGTCTTTTGTCGATTCAAGTGTTTGTTTTATCGTACAGCAATAATCATTACCTATTTTTGTTTGTCTTTCAAGAGTTACAACTAAGCATTACTTTAATGAATTAATTTAATGTTAATTAAATTCGACCTTTAGGAAAAATCGTTGTGAAATTTCTTTCAGTATTGATACCTTTTTTGTGAAGAAAACACCCTTTTTTTATTAATGGAGATGCATACTGGCTGGTAATTGATTCCGATTTCGTAATTTATTTCATTGATATGTATCACGTAAAAAAGAGCGTATAATAGATAGATTTTTCATTCACTCGAAGCAGACCTAGAAAGCGAAAATCTAGGCAAAGTTATTGATTAGGCAGTATTGATCTATTAACATTTTGTGCTGATATTGCGTTTTTAGACGTGGGAAGAAGTTGCACTATTATTGCAAACGATTCTTCTATGCGAATGTGACAGATGGATTACACGAGCCAATTTTGCATTCTTGACTTAGACAACTGTTGGGTCGTTTAAGAAACTTGACTTGTATTTCTTTTTTTTGTTGGTCTGATCTGTCTTGGTTTGTCACATAGCTTTGATACTTTCTTCTATAAATTTGAGAGAAGAAGTCGTGCGAATGATGTATTGCAATCAAATCTGATATTGGTAGCAAAGTTAGAATTAAATATAATAGTCAAGCCGACAAACTAAAATTGGCAAGGTGCAATTATTATGAATCAGAGGGCTAATCATTTATATTCCTGAAAGCCAGTAATAGAAAAAAATCGTTCGTCCGATTTAAAATAGGTACAGATATTTATTTTAGTGTAAATATATCTTATAGATATATATTCTATCGATATCTTTTAATTTTTTTTCAATGCTGTAAATGCTGATTAAAAGTAATGTAAAATAAACGTCATACGTTATAGTTTTCGGTTTTGTATATATCACTGTTTAGAGAGTATTTTTCGTTGAAAAAAAAAGGACGAAACCAATAGGACTCAACGTATAATTGATGCGAATGGGATTAGGCTGACGTAATGATTCAATAATCCTTTATTAACAAGACCGACAGGAGCGGTTTGTCTTTCATTTTGTTTCTAAAAATGGAAGAAAAAAATTAGCTATTTCTCCAAGAGGCGTAAGACGAAGTAATGCACTATTCGAAGGCTGCGAGGTAAAATTCTCCTCGAGGCGTCCAACGGCTTTTTATATATTTGCAAGCAAAGTTACGAGATTTTTCCATACTGACGTCACTTGTTTACGGTTAGGTTAGGCAAAAGGCCCCGAAATGCCGAAGCTTAGAAGGATTCTTTTGCATGGTTTGTAGTCTGATTGCGTCCTTTCGGACGCAGGCAGCTGTTTACGTAAACTTTACCATCTTGGCGAATATTTCGCTGAGCTTGCGCTTTACTCTGCGGTTTTTTTGCAGTTGGCAGGTGTGAGTAAAAAGATTGGGTGTTGATATACTTTGTTTTAGAAGCTAGTTTATAAATTAAAAAGATTCCACATCAATTTATAATATAAATGCAACGATTTCATTACAAGAAAATGATATATTTTTTTACTGAAATTATACTCTATTTGAATGGTACTCTCATGGCAAACAAGAAATACAGTAATGAAAATATAATTTTTTCTATATATTTTGCGCTGCAACAACATTGTTGTTTATCCTGCTGTGTAAAAAAAAAGCCTTTGACTATTAAACAACGTCATGCTAGATTTTATAGTTTTATAAGTCAAATTGTCTTTTCTTCTTTGGATAAATTTAAAATGGAGAGAAAATGGTTTAAATCTTTTTTCTTCAGAGTAGAAAATGTGTTTATAATTAGTTTAGTTTTAGTTTCACATCAAATTTTACGGAATATTCTCTATGGATCAAATATTTCTCGTAGCAAATCAATCAGGAGTTTAGCAAATAAGAAGATAGTTTTCTACATTTTTCTCTCGAAGTATTCCTCTGATACATACTCCCCTACAAATAACTTGTTCTTTTTGATCTATCTACGTGGAAAATATCGTATAAAATTTGCTATATATCTACATAGGAGTAAACAACTATTTTGATGAATTTGGCTTAAATATATAAATATTTTTGATACTTTTACGTTTTTATAAACATTTAAAGAGGGAATGTAGAGCAAATACTTTTTTCTTTCGATAACATTATTGCAAATGAGTTGTACTATTGACCGGTAGCTAGATGTCTAATTACAGAAAAACAATTACAAGCGTGCATAGGAGTGTGAAGAAACTATTATTTGTTGACAATGTTGTGTGTTAATTATGGGAGGAAAAGGATTTGATGAAAGAAAATATTTCTTTTTCGTATAGCGTAAAAGGGTTCGGTTTATATTGTAAATTGAAATTCGTTATTATCAGTAAATGGAGCGTTTATTATTAGAGATTATAGGTTTGCACAACGTTGGTGCGTGTAAAGAGATTAAGTGTTCGATACTTAATGTTTGTATTCATAGGAAATATGCATCATTTGTTTTGGTATTACCGTTACCAGATAAAGATTTTTTTAGACAGATCATTTAGCTTTATAAAGATTTGCTAGAGTGAGATCACGAAGGAAATAAGATTTTCTTTAAGGCTAAATTGCAATTTTATTGGCAGTTATTAACTGCTAAAAATTCATCAGACAGTGAAATAGCTGATTAAAAATTGATATAAAATATCAAATTGTCTATCAATCTTCAGGAAAGTCCATCACATATATGGAGAGAGTCCATCAAATTGTATTCGTTATTGTTAGAAAAGAATGTAGACGGAAGATATGTAAGTCGGTACGGATTTAGGGCGCTACTGTTGTTAAATAACGATGGATTTTTATGTTTTCTCCTCTATTCACGAAATATAAATACCGTTAAAAAGTAAATCATTTTATACTCTTTCGAGTACCTATTTTATAAGATTATTGTGGAAATTTTTTAATGGGCGTATTGACACCGTCAAGTATTCAGATTAGGTCAAGATTGCCACTCCCGATCATTGATCTTGATCGATTGCGATGAACGACGAAAGTTGTAAAACTTTCTTTCGACAGTCTGCTTGAAATATATTTTATTACATTTTTCCTTAATTACCAATAAATATTAGTTATGTTTTTTAATCAATAGGTATGAGTTTCGAACCCCAAGTCAACGTGGAATCGACTTTGATTAGATTTCAAGCTGACAGTCAGGAACAAATCAAGGATAGGCTTCAAACATTTATGAAACGTAAGTTTTTATATGATATTTATTTTTATCTATCTTTTTGATACTCTTGACTCCATTGACGTAAACCGCAGATTACCGTAGATAAACTCTTAACGTAAATGTCATCCTGAATTGCAAAGTAACCTTTGTAGACGTCAAGATAAATTTTATTTGAAATTTAATAGATTTTTAGAGATTTTGACCATGAATACGCTATTCGCTCTATTGATATATGAAAGAAGATATTTTTAAGTTAAAAATAGAAAAGAGTTTTGCTAAATGTCAGCGAGGACAGACGATTGCAATTAGATAAAATTTAATGTGTCACTACTTGTTACAGCTTATTTAAAAGAGAACAAAGACAACTTAAAAGATTGTGGAGATGACGAAGAGGCAGATGACGAATCCGGCTGCATAGTAAAAGATAGTTGGTCAGCAATTGATTGCCACGAGGTAAGGAAAATATTTTTAGAATTATTCTGTATATATATGATAAAATGGCTTATTGTAATTGACACACAAAACTTGATTTATCTTCGATATCCTGACTTTTTTAGACTTCGTTTAGCTATAGATAGGCAGCTAATAAGAATTAAGACTTCATTATCTATAAGCATAAAGTTTTTAATCATGTCGTAGAAAGAAGTAAACTCGATCACTATATGGTATTCTTCCATAAACGATTCTGATAGTTACCTTCAAGATAAAAAAGACATGCGGCTTATATATTAACAGTAGATATAGATAGTAAAACAAGCAAATCTCGTTGAAAAAAAAAGACATAGTCTCTTGAAGGAGACTTAATGTTTTTTTTAAACAATTTTTATAAATATAGGCTTGATAAAGAATATCTATAATTAAGAATGCTGTCTAATATCAGTTTAACTATTTTCAGAAAAATGATTATGGTTTCACATCTTCTACGCCATGCGTTGCGCTTACTCTTAATAGAATATACGGTTGGAAACCAGAAGTTTTCGAAAGTGGGAATACATCTTCAGACATCCCGGCAGAAGTACAAGCAAAATTTGACGGCAACCATGTTGTTGTCGGATGTTTTGGAGAAAACCCACTAGATAAAGAATTAGTGGGTCAAATTCAATATTCAGTTGTTGGTTTCCACAAGAAATTTTACCCCTACAAGCAACAACGTGGATATTTGTCACCAGTCGTCATGATAAAATTTAAAAATATTAGAGAAGGTGTTCTTGTGCAAGTAGAATGTAAAGCTTATGCCAAAAATATTAAACATCACCGTAACGATAGAGCGGGTTCGACGCATTTCGAGATTATCTCAGATTAAACGTGGTTTTTTGTTTAACAAATTTAAGTTTTAGGAGCGTTAGATTATATTTTCCTTTTTTTTCATTTCATATTATTATCCCATTGATTTATTTGTTGCGGTTGTAATGTTTGTGTGAAAAAGCGGGCTTTTTAAAACATTTCGAGCTTCTTAAGCCCGCTTTTTTGGGTTGTTAATTTCTTTTCCGTGAATATTTTCCTTTTGCAAACGCGGTTGGTAGTGTTTAAAATCAGCCTATAGTCTTTTTGAAATACTTATGGCCCGTTTTCATCAACTGCGTTAAAGATAAATTACTTAAATTACTTTTATTTTTAAAACATTTCATTGGCTAAAAATATTAATATTTGTAAAAAATGAAACCTCAGTTCCATTCTTTTATCTTTTATCTTTTAAAAAATTTCTGTGCTTTCGTCGATCATGTATGAATGTACATATACATATATAGTGTATATAAATATATTCATTTGCATATGTATATATATATGTATGTATATATATATGTGTGTGTACAAATATATTAGCATGTATATATATATAGATATGGATATATGATTATATATATATATATATGTATGTGTGAATTTATAAATGTACATATATATATATATTTATATATATATATATTTGTATATGTTACACTAATTTTTATCCAATATGTTCTTTTTTAAAAAGACTGTTACCGCTCTTGGTGAGACTGGGCCGTTTCCATGTGTGTATATTCTCTGCGTCATATCTGTTTTCGAAACTAGTTTTAAAAAAAAAAGATCCAATGTATATTCTTGTTGTAGTGTTATGAAAATTCTAGAAAATTTTTTTTCTTAAAAAAAATGGGTATGTTGGTAGCGTTGGCCAAAGCTGATAAAAGAGATAATATTTATAATTTAATCGGCTTTTGTCTGCGTGTTCTAATTGGCTGTACGAGTTTTTATAGGTTGGATTCGCTTTTTACATATTGAGCACACTATGCATATTTTGGTAAAGATGATGATGATGATGATGAATATTGGCTGCATAATTAAGAAGACTGTAAGGCGCATAATGGTGAGATAGCAATATTTTGCGGCAAATTGTGTAAGGATGTCAGTGCGTGTACTTGTATGCTTCAAACACATTCATTTCAGGTAGATTACTTTTTATATAAATGTATATACAATACATATATATATATATATATACTTACATGTATACGTATGTGTATATATATGTATACGTATCAGTTCTAAATTAATTGTATTTTACCTGCAGCCTTTTCGAGTGTAAGTCTATCGTAATAAAAAAAAAATTCCAAGTTGCGACTGGTGTTTATTCCTTTGTTATTAAAGCGAAAGATGTGTGAGTGTTTATTCAACGGTTGTATGTAGGTGATGTGACTGTTATATTATAACACTATTATCTAGAATTTTTAATACAAAAAGTAACCACAATTTTCCAATGGATAGTTCTCTTTTAATAAATTTTCTCAAATCCTTAGGTATAAATATTCTTCTGCTGAATCATTAATGATATTTCTCATATGCTTTTACCCCTGTTTACTAAAAGATTTTCCTTTGTTTAGCCAGTTTCCATGGAATAGCATCAATTCTTAAGCGCATAAACAAAGGAAACATTATATAATTATATCTAGCGCATTAAAAGCGTCAACAAACGCTTGCTTAATTTCCAAGGCAAATTCGTCATCTTCTCTCTTGGTCGATATTTTTTTACAAAGCAAATAACATATGCGAGCGTCTCTTTTTATGTTCCTTAATTTAGAAATAGACAAGGCTTTATATGAATTCATTAATACAATAGAGATTGGAGAAAACAAAAAACAAACTGCTAATTGCATTCGTCGCCCCCAATTACATTATTTTCATTACGAAGTTCTTCTAATAGTATAGTTTATTTTAAAGCCGAGAGTTGTAGGAGACTGGCCTACTGGACGACAACTATACAACCGCAATTTGTCCAGAATGGGGGACTATGGTAGTGTAGAATAATGTGTTTTTAAATGTTTCACTGGTAGATTTAATTGATATTGACAAACGTAAATAGTTAAATATTTAATAAAAATGATTAACTGAAAATATTTGTATATAAAGTCTAAAATAGGGCAAACATATTTAAAATAGGCAAACTCTTTGCGTTCCTAATACATTTCGGCCTTCGTTTTTTTTTTATTCTTATTCTTCTTTTAGGTATTACGTTATCGCTAATGTTCTTCTAAAAGCTTGTAATAAAATAGCATAAAGATTAGGAAATTTAGAGGAGTAAAATAAAGAAAAAATGTACATTTGTATTTAGTCTAATCTTTTACTTTACTGCAAACAGAAATAAACTTCTTTCTAGTTTAACTATACCTAATTTTCCATCTGTTTGAAGGTTAAGATTCTTATTTCTTCTATCTATCTCTTTTTTTTCTCTCTCTCTCCCTCTCTTTCTACTTGTATCCAGCTATTTCAATTAGGACAATTTTCTATCTATTACATAACGTTCTCATAGCCTTAGAAGTCGTTCAACTCGCACAAATAAATAAGCCTTATTGTAATGTTTAAAAGTCTTTCATATTTTCCTATAATTCCCATAGGAATGCAATAAACAGGAGCAACTTGACCAGTTTGTCTGCGTTTTTTCTTACTCTTCCTTCACCACTTACTTATCCTAACGCCCTGATATTAAATAGCTGCCAGACTGTATTTTATGAAGTGTTTTTATTAAATTTCAACACAGAATATCTGGTTATTAGTTATTGAACGATCATCCAACTGGAAAAAATAAGAAATCGAAAAATTATAGAAAAGTGTCAATTCCATAATATTTACTCATGAATAAATTATGACCATTCATATTTTATTGGTAGTTTCATTTATAAATACATAAACAAGTTGTTTCACGTACGATATATAAATATAACAATACACATATACATATCTATATTCTGCAAATATATAAATATACTCAATATAGACAGTATATATATACACTTTATATATAGTATATACATATAACATACATGAAGTATATATATATATATATATATATATATATATATATATATTTTTAGCATATAATATCCTATCTTTTTCGCCAGAAGGAATCACTATCCGTCGCAAGAGGTCAAGGTTGTTCGAAAATAATAAAAGAAATGAAGCTTAGATGTAATTGTGTTTCACTGCTGTGTAATTTCCAAACAACGGATGGTATTGGTTAGTTTTTTATGTATATCAAACATTCTTTTCTTTCCCTCCTCAATGTTAAAGAAAAAGACTCTCCTTTAAAAAAATAGGCTAGAAAGAAAAAAGACAGAGTCAGCGTAAGATAGAGAGAGAGAGAGAGAAAAGAGGGAAGAAGGAAATATACCGAGGGAAGAAGAGAAAAAAAGTGATAAATATAGCAAATGGACAAGCTCCACAGAGTAAAGAAGGCTAGTTTTTGAATTAAAAGGTGTTTAACAAATAAAGGATATTACGGAAAGAATAAAATATTCATGTTGTATAAATTCTTACTTATCATCAAAAGTAATTTAGCTTTTAATATAGATAGAAATGACATACTTAATAATTAATAGGGGTAAATCGACTTTGAAGAGGGACAGACAAATTAAGGTTACTTCGAGAGCTTATGAAATTTTTTTTCAATATTTTACGTATATATAGATTGAAAAGGGAAGCTAATTAACGTAGTCAACACCATGAAAATCGTATTGATTATAGAACGACATAGATTGCTATAGGAGAATATATTATTCCTCTGGCTTAATTATCTGTCGTCCAAAGAAGGATGCAAACAATTGGTCTATACAGCTGTTTCCTATCTACCCATCCTACTGTATACTGGCAAGGATCAACCACTTTTCTCTGTTACTTTTCTTAATTTATACACGAATTGTAAGTGCTTAGTAGATTGCAGTATGCTATATGCTAGTATATACTAAAACACTTATTCCCTTCTCAGTCGCTGTCTTCTTTTTTCCTTGTCATTCTTTCCTTCTCTATCTAACTGTATTTCATTCCATCTTTCTTGCTTTTTCAGCTGTAATAAGCTTCTTTCCTTAATTAGGATTTTATATGTATTTTTCTTCTTTCAATTAACAACTGCCTCTTTGTGAAAATATGGTTTACCTAGTAGAAAATCATTTTTAGAGGTCCGTTAGTATTAATACTGAGCGTCTAATATGGGTGAAAGTATCGCTAAAGTATGCTTTTTAGGTGAAATAAATCCATTAGAGATGAGTCGAATGCAAGACGAAACCCCACTGAGGGTTTACTACCACAGTTTTTCGTCCTACTGTTTCCAAAAGCTTGTCACTTTCTATTATTAGCTGATTGATGATTGGCTGGTTATAATACTTATCCAATCACTAAGCGTTTGACAAAGGCAACGCCACTGTCTATCATATGCTTCTTATGCAACCTCATTTTCATCTTACTTCTTCCTGACCCACTTGGGAAAGTGAAAGGAATATTCTTCCTTTGTTCAACGACTTTAATATATTTCCTGAGCAGAGAATAGGAAATTGTCAATATTCTTTATACTTTTTATTATATAATTAATCCCTTATTTAATGTTTTAATTAGTTCGTTAAGTGATCAGTTTCTTTTCCCAGTTATTAAATTATGACGTGTTTACAAAAAAAAACCTATAAAAAATGATCTTTAAAGGGAAAGAGCCAAATTATTTCCTGTGAAGTAAAGAATTGTGGCTGACCTAATTTGTATTATAGTCTTTCGAATAAACGATTTATAAGGAAATGGTTATTTTCTTAATGTCACGTGAGTAAACAGGTAAATAGTTGAAAAACAGGAAATAAAATTCGTACTTGCTATACAAAGATAAAGACTATACATGTATTAGTATATATGTATATACAGTGTATTATACAGATCGCTTTTTCTTCCTTCATCTTATCCTTATTCTACTCTCCCCACTCTTTGTCTTTTTACATATCCGCCCCTCCCACTTCCCAAAGGTTACTTGAGTACTTAAAAAAAAAAGAGGGAAAAAACAAAGGTGAAAATAGGTTAAAAAAGAGAGAAAGAAGGCATTGGCTGTTTTAATATATAATTATTTATTTTTGACAGGTTATTTTCACAAGAACAATTAATTTTTTTTTATGTAAAATGTCTGACAAGAGGGAAAAAGATCATTCATATATATATATATATATATATAATTTATTGTTTATTTTAAAGACTTTAATTAATGACACATTCCTTTCTCTCTCTCTCTCTCTCTCTCTCTCTCTCTCTCTCTCTCTCTCTTTATAGATATATATTATCGCTATTTTATGCCTATATTGAAAAGATTGATTGAAAAAAAAAGCTAAGGTAATAAGAGAAAAATCCTTGTTTAAACTTTGAATGTAAACATTACAAAGTATATATAAAACGATCAAACTAAACTCAAATACTTTTTGATAAAAGAAGTTAAGAATTAAAAAAACTGTCGTATCTCCCTCTTTTTCTTTTTTTATCTCTTGTTCTATCCAATTTATACGAAAAAAAAAAGAAAGAAAAAGGGAACGATTTTGTACTTTCTAAATGGATAGGTATAAAAAAACTATCATTAGTTCATCATCTTCAAAGATGTTACAAATGGAGAGGGTAAGGAACACAAGGAAAGGAAGATTTTATATTTATTGTAGTTGGAACACTTTGAAAATGTATAAGAAAAATTGCTTCGAGTCCTTTTTATCGCGTATTTTCTCATTATTTTATCCAAAAAAGAATTTATTATAACTACTTTCCTTTTACTTTGTAGAAAGAATGAGAGAATAACGTCTTTTTTCTCTCTCTTTTTCTTTTACTAATTCATTTATTTCGGTGAATTTCCGAATTTCAACTTTCCCTATTCTTCCTTTCTTGTTTAAAGCTTTTGTAAAAAAATCAAAACAAACGACTAATGTTTTTTAAGGGAAAAAAAGGAGGGGAAAAAAAGAGAAGAATAAGAAAAAAAAAACGATATCAATAGATCGATCTTGAGTTTGGAAATAACTGTAATTAACGAAAACTAAGCCTAACGCCAGCGGAAGATAGAAAAAACTTCTTTTACTAATTATTGATGGAAAAGAAAGTGTTATTACAGGTAAGAGATTAATTTCTTAGCTTTACAACTTAAAATTTAATATATTAACGGAAAAATTACAGGTAGAGAGGCAAAAGTGAAAGAAGAGTATTGTTATTATGAAGATCGTATAATCATAACACTACAAAGAGAAAGAGAAAAACATAACAAATACCTAATTGTAGTAATTTAAAAAAAAAAGAACAGGGAATTTCTCAATTACACCAATTTCTATCAACCGATGGCTTCAAACTGATTTTTGCTTGTGTAAAAATTGGCTTCTACTCCTTAAAAGGATTTTTTTTGTTAAAAAAAAAAGAGGGGAAAAAATCTATAAAATCGAAAGGAAAAATCTATTTTAAGGACAGAATAACCATTAAGGAACCGAGTATTCCGCTTTATTGTACTTTACAAATAGGTTTACGAATTTCTAAATTACCTATTGAATATAGATCTTATTGCAAGTTTATACCTGTGGAGCATGCCTAGGTTTAAAACAATATAGGTAATATTTGAAATGAGTCAATGTTATTAATTCCTTATTATTGATGCTACAAACAGTATAACCATTATTATATTGAACGTATAATGAAATTTGCCTCTTTAAGCTTTAAAGAATGATATTAGCACCTAAAATGAACTTAAAAGGATTGATAGAAAACTCTAATAAAGATTATTTATTAATGAGTCGCTTCGTAGTAGACACATTTCTTTGCTTTGATAAAAAGAGACTCAAAGTCGACATCTAATTTGTGAATGAAATCAATCAGATAATTTTATTAAATAATAAAACAAGTGTATAAATGTATGGAAATATATGCTTGTCTATATACTTTATCCGCTTTAAAGAGTTAAATGAAATAATAATAAACTAGAAGGAGAACATTGTAGCAAACACTCTTTCTTTGGTTTAATTACAATCGATCAAATTTCGTGAGTATAGCTTGAAAAGATCTTATCCTCTTTCATCTTCTTAACGAGATGAAGAATAGTTGAAGATACTTCGAAACAAAATAAATAAAATATATATATATATACAGTATATACAGTATATACACTGATCTGACTCTTTTAAAACAATACCCTATATTTTCTTTCTTTCTCTTTATGTCCTCTCTAATAGCTATTCAGTCAATTAGTTTTGCTAGCAAAAGAGGGCGCTCATATCTCTATACATCAGAATATTGATTTTAGGTTACAGGTATCCTAAAAAAATTGGAATCTTAATTTCATTCGAATAAATTCTTAAAAGTATTTTCGTACAAAAATATACTTTATACCAGTTTTTTTTGAATAATTAATTTCCTCTTTTAAATTTTTATTTATAAGATATGTATGTAGTATTTTTTTTCGTATAACTAATTCTAGAAAAACGACGAACAGAGTCAAGGGCATTTCAAATATTTGTCATGTTATTTTCGTACTTTTAAAGAACGTGGTTAAGAATTTTTATAGTTGAAATTATCTAGCAGATCTATTATTTTAATATAAAAAGGAATTAATTAAATAAAGTGCGAACTTTTTACAATGTTTAATTTATATGGTATTTTAGCATATTACTCTGTTTTAAATAATAAACTGTAGATGTCGCTTCATATAGTATTCAAAAGAAATATGCTAATGAATGGAGAAATAGAATGGATATAATTACATTAAGAACGCAATAAATAGCATACGAATAAATTACAATTAATTTAAATCAAATATAAATCAATAGAAGAATTTTTTATATAATTAATTGTTAATGAACAATATACAAAATTACCAGTTTTTACTTTTAAACAATAGAAGAATTATTTCAACTTCTATAAAGGATAATAGATACGAAACTTAACTAACTAATTAAATAATGTAATTTTTTTAATTAGTAATTAAATTAAGAATTTAAATCAAAATTTTAAAGTTTAAATATGCAGTTATGGATCTTTTAACAAAATAGAATCACATTTTGTTGTTTCATTTTCTTTGCTCCGTAAGATAATCATAAAGATAACCTTCTTAACAGAAATCTAATAGTTATAAACAAAGTCGAGTAGATATATTTCAAAAGGTTTTTTGTTTATATCTTGAACATTTACTCTACATTGCTGTTGTAATATGGCATTTATTAGATCTTTACTTAAAACGAAATATATCAGGTATTATTTATCTTATTTACAAATATATTTATAACCATAGTTTCTCAATTGCGTTATAGTCACTTGAAAATATTTTCAAAGATGGAATATAGCAGCTATCAACCAACTAAGAGTCTAGAATCTAACAACTCCAACATACAAGATATCAATGGTGATTGGCATTCAAATACTAACGATCTTGATGAAAAATGTCTTCTTATTCATAGTAATTTAGTATTTTGCTACTCTTTCAAAAACGGAGTTGATAGCTCCTATAAGAACTTAATTGGAAATACATTACCATACTTTTTTGCTGTGGCTTTTATGAGCGAAGAAAAAAGGGAAAACGTTAAAGGACACTTGATAGATAAGCCAATTGTAGAATGGCCTACTCATTTTAAGGTATATATTCATTTTTAAAGTAATTTTTATCTCATTAAAGATCATGTATGTATACTTTTTCTTTTTAGAGACATAAACTAGATGTGGGTAGGTGGAGAAGATTAGAAGGTTTCGTTGATATGATACCACAGATAGAAAGCAATTCTACTCTTTCAATAATAGAGCGTTTGGAGATAGCGTTAAATTCTATGAAATTGTTAGTCTATCTGGAAGATTCAAGACAAAAAATCGAAATGAATGATTTATTGGAAGAAATGTCTGTTCAAGGATCATCTCTGTCGGCTGAAAGCGAACAAGCTTTTACAAAGTTTCTGAATTCCCTATTGAAAACACCGTAAGATCACATTCTGCATTGTAAAATAAAAATACAATATACTAATATATGCTAATGTTACTGTTAAAATATTAAATAGATGGAAAGAGAAACTTGTCAAGAAATAGTGGAAGCAATCGATTAAATTTCATTTATGAACAATTCTTGTTGCTTGCAGTATGGGAGAGTATTGAAGGAATGAATCCTTCAGACACATACAAAGTGTTCATATCTCAGTAATAAGCTTTAAACAAACATAGTAGCATAAACAATGACACCGTTGTTTATCTAACAAATGTAATAAAATAAATTTTAACTAACTAATTAATGGCAAAATTGATTTAGAGAGTGAGAGAGTGAAAGAAAATGTATTGTATTAAAGAATCGGCTTTAGTCAAGTACACATTATACTTTATACAAAATCCGTTACTGTAATCCTTACCTTATCTTTATACCGCTTAAGACTAATCTTGTTAATTTCTGCAATTCTAAACCTTTCGTGTTACTCTAAAAATTTCTAGGGTGACATTATAGAAGCATAAAAACGTTATTCTTGTATTTCAACAATTGTACATTTAGATTATAAAGGAGAGGTCTTGCACACTATGCATTCTACATTTAAAAATATATATATACATATACAGTATATGCGGTATATCATTCATAGCAAGTATACAGTAAATGAGAAATCTAAGAGACAGAGGGGAGAGGGAGAGGGAGCGCTAACAGATTAGGGTAGAATAATAAGTATAATCATTTGCAAAATGTTAAATAGATTTCGCACCTATGATTTTCTCAAATTATTTTGGCATTTTCATTAGAAAAGATTATCTTTTACTTTTACCATCTTGACCTTTATGTACAATGAACTAGGATTTAGATAATTTATCCTAACTACCTAATAATGATGAAATCTTCAGGTAAGGAAATGATATTTAGGGAAGAAATTAATTTGAAAGGGAGAGAGGAAGGAGAAAGAAAATTTCATATTACCATTTTATCTTATTTATTCATTTGGTAAATATTATTCAAAACATTTTTCTG
Source organism: Dimorphilus gyrociliatus (assembly GCA_904063045.1). Lineage (NCBI taxonomy): Eukaryota > Metazoa > Annelida > Polychaeta > Dinophilidae > Dimorphilus > Dimorphilus gyrociliatus. The sequence goes on from CAJFCJ010000003.1 coordinate 1,065,047, forward strand.
ATGTACTGTTTATACGAATTAGCTAGGTAAATATTCTATTGTCATAATTTATGATTTATATCTCATTAAAAGCAATTCCTTTGTATATATTAGTAAAATAATATAATGTGTATATTACATAAAAAATAGATTTCTGTTTTTTTCCAAGTGGAACTAGTTTAATAATTATTTTAGTTATAAAGTTAGGTATATACTATACAGTATATGAATTAATATATATTTATGTATAAATATAGATGTATGAAGACATAGATTACTTTCTGACTAGTACTGGTTGAACTAGTACCCAATTAAAAAATAGCATCATTCAAAATAATTTTCCAAGAAAAGAAGGATTCTGTTCTTACAACTTTTAAGACTTTTTAGGAATTTCTTTTCCCGCTTATCATATCAATATCTCGTTCCTTTTCTCTCTCTCAAACCTAATTAGAATTCAATTATTCATAAATGAATGGAAAAATATTGTTAATAATTAATCGTTAATAATTAATATGTTTATCCATTAGTCTTAACTACTAAGTAATCTTTGCGAATGGTTTTCCCTTCAATGTATATAACTGTTACAAATTACTAATTTTTCAAGGAAAACAACATTCTAAACGTACTGCTAATTTATTATATGAAAAGAGGGAGGGAGAGAGAATAAAATCTCTGTCTTTGTCTCTCTTCTCCAGAATTCTAGATATAAACGAACGAAAAACAAGACAATTAAAAGGTGGGAAAGGTGTATAATTTAAAATACACAAATAAGTACAGTTTTATGCTTAAATATGTATAAAGAATAAGATTAAAAAAAGCACCAAAGTACGTGGCTCTAAAAGAACTAAAACTGTATGATTTCCCATTTTTAGACGTGTTTTTTTTATATCTTCTTCATCAATTGTTTAAAAGTGTTAAAATCAAGGATAATGTAACTAATAGATTAATAGATCCTTTATTTTTGGGAAATTAATGATTATGCAGTTTTTTTATGGCTTCGAGGAGAATAAAAAGTCCAATTTTATGGTGGAAATTCTAATCTTTCTCTCTCCCAAGATAGTTTTGTAGCGAGTATTGTTACGTAGGTCACCCAAAATATATAATTCTTAGTGCAACTCGTTGAGGAAAATAGGAGTTAATTGGAACTTTCTCTTCGAAGGTTATTTAAGAAAATTAGTACATTTTCCTTCATTTTTCTGTTAATTTAAAGAAAGTCTTTTGAATTTAGAGGAGCATGATCATTAATAATTCTTATTAGGATCTTAGGACGATACGGAAATGATTATTTTGCAGCTGATACTGTATTCATTCTGCTTTTCTTGTTTGCAGATGTTTTTTACATCTTTTAAAGTGATTTTTTGATGTTTATCCCTTAATTATTCAAGCATTGTTTGAAGGCTTATTGTCCTATTAAGAAAGGAATTAGAATATAAAGATTGATACTTTTACGGTTTACATTGTAAACAGGCTTTCAATTGATAATTTTTTTGTAAAAAGAGATGTCGCCACTGTGTATTTGAGAAGAGAAAGAGAAAAAAAGGCATTGTTAATATATTCCTTTTAGATTTCAAAAAAGAAAGAAGATATTCTTAAGGAAACAAGAGTTATTGTCGATATATCTTCTATTACGTCATTTGCATCATTAAATTGTAGGTGTTTTATAAACAATTGAGAAAACTAACAGATTGAAAAGAATATATGGGTAACTTTTTTTTATTAGGATAACAAAGAAGAGTGGAGGGAGGTAGAGAAGGGGAAAATTGGAGAGAAAGAGAAAAAGAGGATTGAAAAGAATAGAATTATTAAAAAAGAGAAAGGGGGATGGATAGCAGGCATTCAGACTCAACTTCATCAATTGTTGAGAAGCCGTTAAGGAAAGGAGAGGGGAAAGGGAGACTACATAGGCCTGAGCAAACTATAAAACTCTTCTTATCAGATCACGTGATCGTCTCGGAGCGCGCACTTGTCCGACTTTTTTTCCTGCAGTCGGTTGTTTGCAGTAGACTGCAGTAGAGTGAGTGAGTGTACCGCGAGCGAAAACAAGTTGATTTGTTACTATTCTCGTAGCCGGATGGGTATAAAAATAGATTTCATCTATTTTTAGCATATCGCCCTTTTTCCCAGGCTAGTATAGCCTTTCTTGTTACCTGTTACCGTCTTGTGAGTCGATTTTTTTTATAACGCCGCCAAGAGTACCGAACGACAGCGACGTACTGTAAAATTTTGTTCTCCGCTTTTGTTCTTTGCGAATCGCGACTGCAAAAGGTGTGCATTAAATTTCAATTAAACCTACAATGAATTGCTGTTCAAATAAGGTGAATAAGATTTTTATTCTAATCTTAAATCAATTTATCTAATACGATTATTATCAGTAAACTGCAAAAACTAGTAGCATTATCTTTGTCTTAATAAACATTAATATACCGCAAAAGAATTAACATTTTCATACTAAATAATATTGCAGGATATTCTAATTTTCTCCTTATTCTTTTTTTATTTATTCTTTTTCTTCTCTTTCGTTAAATTTTTATGAGAGAAAAAAAATAAGACTTTTTTCTTTTTTTTTTAAAAAACAAAATTGTTCTCTTTCTTTTTATTCTTGAAAAACAAAATGAAAATCTTTTCTTAAGTAAAAAAGGAAGAAACAGTTTTTTAAAATAAAAAAAAGTGAAATATATGCATTACCGGTTTTTTCATCTGTTGCCTTCCAAGTTTCTATTAACCAATGATGAAGTACCAAAAATTTATTATTGTTTGCAGTCGTCGATTGGCACTGCAAAAGGCGCGGCTTAATATTTAATGTTTTGAAGGTGCATATATACCATATAGTATGAACTGCTTTACGAAAACGGTAAATATTATAACTAAAATATCAATATTTCAGTCTTGTTCATGTTTTTAATTCTATTGTTTTTTTTTATTTTCCATCCATAAGATTGTCTATTTTCTCCTCGTCCCCCCCCTTTTTTTTGCCTCTTGTCTTTCCATGACAATTTGTCAGTTTCTGTCTCTCATTCTCTGTTTGTGTCTGTCTGTCTCTCTTCTATTTCTTTAATGTCGAAGAAGAGAACTATGTAAGAATTCTCTTGCTTGTAGGATTATCCTTTTATTTACGTTTACGCCTTCATTGTTATAAATGAGGAGATATATTGCATATTGCCGTATATATATGTACATAGTCGAACTGGCTTTAGTATGAACTACTTTATGAGTGTAAAGCGAAAAAAAAATAAGATTTGATTATTGCGGATTAAATCGAATATAGAAATATAAGGATATGCCCTCTAAAATTGATTCATAGCCGAGATTCATTGCCAAGTAAAATTATTATATAGAAAATATATAGCACAGTATACGGTATACATTTATACAAGAGACTGCTGATGCGTCATCAATTCCTCTACACCGTCGATCAGTACGAGATTATGGATTGTCTGATTTTTTTCTTATATATCTGTAACAAATGACACCTTTATACCTATTTATTCCGTTCCCAATTTATCCTTTATTCGTCATCATTTTTAACGTGCGGTTCTTTGCTTCTTTTTTTTCCTATCATCATATTTTTTTAAGACGGAAAAAATATTCTTTTTTTTTTCAACTATTGTTCTATTGTTCTAATTCTCCAGCTTAAACCTCATCTATATTCCCAATATATATATTTCCTCTTTATCCGCCCCTTTTTGCCCCTGTTTCACACCTCTCCTTCTATTTCTTCTCTCTCTCATTTCTTTATTTCTTACTCTGCCGCCCACCCTCTCTACCCCTCAATAAATCCGACCTTTCATCGCCTACTTTTCTTATCCTAGCCCTACAGTAACCCTTCTACTGCTCAACTCTTTCGAATCTTATTTTCTCCTCTAGGCCTAAATACGCTATTTTATTGTTAGAAAGAATAGATTTAGCTTCCTCCTCTATCCCTCTATCCCATTGTCTATTTATTACAAAACCTAAGGGTGTGATGTGTACTCTACGACGCTTATCGATTAATTATACTCATATTAAGAATAGTTTGACAGAATTAACAAGGAAAATCTTTAATATGTCTTAGTGAAGGAATACAATAAATATTTAAGAGAAACGTATAGAAAGATAAAATAACAAGGAAATTGAAACCTTTTTCGTGGTTAATAAAGAGAAAAAAAAGAATGACACGAGCAAGAAATTGAAAAAATGAACAATTAATAAAATGTCTTGATAGTATAGCACTAAAATAGCCTGATATTAGGTTTGCGTATTTACAGTAGAGTATATAGACTATATACGTGTATGTGTACTGCATATCGAGTATACTGAATGTAAAATAATTGTTACTCATTTTTGTTATCATCAACGCTATCATCTGGTCTATATTATTTAGAGTAGAGAACTTTTTGTAATCTTTAATTTAATAAAAGAAGGAATAGAAAGGAAGAAAAAAAGACGGGGTGAAGGTAACAGAAAAAGACAGATAAAGAGAGAGAGAGAGTAGAAGCAAGATAAAAAGAAAGAAATGGAAAGATACAAAAACACGCCACCTGCCTTTTATTTTTGTAAATACTTTTCAAAACAAGTCAAAAATTTTCAATGGCAAATTAAGACATAAAAGAAATTAACAAAGAAATAGAAAGGAAAAGTAAAAATATAAGAATAATAGTATTATAAAGTTTTATAACATTTGAATATATATCCTTATATATACAACTTGACAAGAGATAATAAGCTATATAAAATATCTTTCCGCTGTCTTATTGATTTCTTCGTAATTTTCTAGGCGGAAGCGAATTAAACGCTTTCGACGTTTGTCATTAAACTGGGACAATGATAAAATAAAAATGAGAAACATTCCAGATAGAGTGCCAGAGCAAACGGCAACTTTGTTTTCTTTTCCTTATTTTATGTATATAGTATTATTGTAAAGAAAATATCCTTATACTGTATATACAGTGTATATATATATATATATATATATATATAGTACAAAATAGTTCAACTGCAAGGTTTGTTTTATGACAAATTCAAATAGGTTCTAATGAGCGAATATACCTAGATTTTCTTAATAATTGAATTGAATCGTAATTGGTAAATCTCCCTTGTGAGATAAATTTTTACAATTCCACTTGTTGATGATATAATTGGATTTGTTTTTAATAATAATATCCATATACTATTTACTTAATCATATAATTAATTTTTTCCTTTCTATTGATATAACCAGATCGTTAATAAGTTAATAAATTATTATTAATATTTTGCGTTGTTAGTATTTCTAAACGCCTGTTTAAGATGACAAATGTATAGATAGATTGATAGATATATACTGTATACTGTATATACTGTTATATGTACCAAGTCGGTGAGTTATTAAGATTATTAGGTACAGAGTAAACGTACATAAGTGTACAGAAAATGGGAAAAATTTATATAAATTATCTTTCATAAACCTTAATCTTCTGTATAAAGATATATATGTATCTTTAAAAAAAAAGAAAAAAAAACTAATATAAATTTATTATTATCCAGTTCGTGTTTAGTACTTAGGTATTATCCTTCTTTCATTTTCTCTCTCTCTCTCTCTCTCTCTTTTAATGCGTAATATATTGTATAAATCACTATGTCCACAGTATATATATGTATACATTTTTATATACAGTATACGTTGAAATATTATTTGAATGAATTATTACAAGAAATTGAATTATAGGCCTATGAGTAGAAGAAAAATATTCATAATAAATATTGAAACTTCCTTAAAAAATACAAGTAATTTCCTGTATATTGTAAAATATACATTTTGATAAACTTAACAGAAAGAATGAAGGAAAAGTAGAAAGTTTAGTTGTTTTTTTAAATTATATAATTTAATGTCTCATTTGCATAATATTTATATATAATAACTTTATTATATAACATAAAATGTCAGTTTTTGTCCCTTTATCTATTTATTCTTTTTTTTTCTTATTTTATTTTACACATAAACACACACGTATTCCCTTCTCTCTCTCTTTCTCTCTCTCTCTCTCTCTTTCTTTCTCCCTTTTCGACTTCTTTCCATCTCTGTCCATTGTATTTTGTACCGATTTTTTTAGTAATATATTACATAAAAAACAGTTCATTAATCATTTCAAAAATCGTTTTCCCTTTTTACTGCTTGTGTTAACATTTACATGCACTTGTTAGGTGAAATAGGCTGAATTTGTACTCGGTTTCGGACGTATTGTTTTTACAAACAATTGATTGGTTATATATACTTCTTACTGTCAACTTTATCTTTTACTGAAATATATATTAAGCCGTATTTCTGTTTCTTTAAGTTTATGTTTTTTTGTTATTATTTGTTCATACTAAAATAGATGTTTTTATTTTTGAGTACTCATCACCCCCTCCCCCTTTTCCGCCCCCTATCCTCCCTGTCTCTCTCTCTCTCTCTCACACACACACACACACACACACACACACACACATTCTCTCTCTTTCTCCTTCTCTCTAAGGCTAATCCTCTCGCTCTTTCTCTCCTCTAAAGCCTCCGAAGCTAATTGTTTCTCTATTGCGTATGCAGTAATATTCTTTTTACTCCACTTCTCCCTACACTTTCTTTAGTTAATTCTCTAATCATGATAAAACCAATAAGTTCAATATAAGTTCAAGTTGTCCCTTATGTAAACGCATACTTTATACCTAAGATAGTTTAATTTTAATTTTAATAATGGAGTTTTATAGTTACTTTCATAAAATTACATATTGCTATTCTCTATACAGAGAAACTTTGTCCCATATATTACTGAATAGATAAGTATATAATCATGCTTAAAATAATCATTAAGCCCTATTTTTTTCTGTAATACGTCTGTATGATGCTTTTGAAAATTATCTATAGACGAGTAGACAATCATTCACGTAGCTATTAATAGTAAAGGAGGAAAAAAACAGTAGAAAAGAGGAAACCTTTTTAATAAATCTTAAACGAAGTGAACCAAGTATAAAGTATTATTTTCTTCCTTTCGCCTCGTTTTTTTTAAAAGCCTTATTAAGATTCTCTCTTTTTCTATATATCAACTAATTATAAATGTAAATTGGGGAAAAGAGGAGGAGGAGGAGGGTCGAGGTCGATGTGAGAGAGGAAAGGAGAATAGTTTAGAAATTTATAATATGTTAAAATATTCTTTTTAAACAGCGCGTGTTTAATTTCATAGAAAGAATTTTTGGTTTTATTTAATTAATTACACCTACCAATTAAATGAAAAACAACTAGTAGAAGGTTATAAAAGGAAAAATATACAGTAGGTAATTAATACTAATAAATACCATAAACTTCGTGCCTCATAAGTTCAACGACCTATTCGTCTTTTCCAGAGCGCTTTATAGGCAAAGCTGTTAACAGAGAAAATGCTATAGCAAGAGAGAGAGAGAGAGAGAGATAATAGAAGCGTATAATTCCGTGTTTCATCTATTATATTGTTTATAATTATAAATTTATATCCTATCTTAAGTATATAAAAATGATTATAATATGACATAGATTAAAAGGGGGAGGGAAGGGAAAAGGGAGAAAAATAGAGAGAGAGAGAGAGAGAGGGCCAGAGAGAGAGAGAGAGAGAGAGAGAGAGAGAAGGGAGAGAGGAGAGATCGGTAAAAAGGGAAGAAAGTTATATAATATCAATTTTTTGTTATAGGAATATATGTTTGTTTTATTTTATTCTGTCAAGGTCGTTAATTGTCTAGCGCGTACAAATCGTGAATAATTTATTGCAAATACATATACACAAATTAACATTAGCCGATATATATTTTTCTTTCTAATAGGCTGTGGCGCCATTTCGCAACCGTTTTTGTACGGATTCTCGTTTGGAAATGGACGATCTAATTGATAACATGAAATCAGCAAGCAGTAATGAAGTATACGACGTAAGTTAAGCGTTTTAATCTATTTATTAATTATTTAATGGTAGAGGGAAAAAAATTTTCTCTGTAGAAGAGAAAAGCCATTGACAAATTATTCCATTCATTTGTTACATTCGAAGTATTACAACTGTTATTTAACAAACTGACAAATATTTGTCTATTTTTTTGTTATTATCATCATCCTTACTGAATATATAATATGGATAATATGAGTCAGTTTGTACTTCCTTGTTTTCTACTTGTTTATTTACTCAAGGCTAAGTAGTAATTAAAAGAAAGTAAATTAATTTGTACAAATGCAGTATGCGTACTTGAAAAGGAAAGTAAGAAATATTTCGTAAACAATTAATATATTTATTTATTTTAATAATAGAATAGAAACACCTTAGAAATAACAAAAAAACAATATCTGCTCCATGTTAGTTACATATCTTCGTCTATAAATTACATTATTACCGTTACGTATAATAGTAACATTAACCGGAAGTTACTGTTGCCATACTTTCCCCAAGTTCCTCCCTTGCACATTCATTATATGTCATATATATTATAATATACATTTCGTTTTATTTCCTTCTTTCGTATTTCAGTATCTTTCACCTCGCTAATTAAAATTAAATATAAAATATAATAATAATGAAGTTTGAGAAGAGGAAGATATAGTCCCTTTTCCAAATATCTTAATAAAAATCTCTCTTACTCTTAGCTTTTACTCTTTCGTCTCTTTCTCTATTTATCTCTGTCTATCTATGTATATACTGTATATCTACTTTATATATATTATATATTTCTTAACTTTACTCTGTTAACTCTTTACCCTCTTTTCTTCATATTTCATTTAATTTATAGTCTAGGCCATTAATAAAGTCAACAAGTAATTTTAATTGAGTAAATCGTATCTCTAATGAATTCTACTTCATAGTCGATATAGATCAATCAATTTATATTAAATGAAAAACAATTCTCTTACCAATATTTTCCCATAATAAACAAACAATTATGATCAATAATTATAGAGAATGTTAAAAATCATGAATATTTATAAGAAATACTAGAACCAAAAACAGATAGTTTTGTTTTTGTTTTTATCTATCAGGCAGAAAATAGTTCCTTTAGATTATATTAATTCTTACTATCTATCTCTATACTTTTCTATATAAATCTCTCATATCTTATTTAATTATTTAATATCGAACTAAAAAATTCACCTCTACCCACTGTCAGTCTTTATTGAGTCAATTAGAGTGACATCATGAAAAAACACCCGTTTATTTATTGTATACAAAATAGCTAAATAGGAAATTGTAAAGCATTAGGGTTAGGTGAAAATAGAAAAGGATAGGGGGAGGAATACACGCTAAGTAGATATAAAAGTGAATAATAATTCATTTCTTTTTCATTCATATTTTTCTTCTCTTAGCATAACTAGTATAACTGTGTTGTTGTTTCTTCTTATTATTATTAATACTTTTAATAGACGAAGAAGTTGACGATGCCATTGATTTTTATAAGAGAAAAAGCAAGGAACAATTATATATAGATATTTTATTTAAATATGCTTTTGTTTAATTCTCTTTTAAAAAGAAACATAAGAAAAAGAACAAATAAAAGAAAGAAAATTTTCTCTGTAAAGTTATTTATTCAACTTTTTTTTTTAGTTTTTTCAATTTTTCTTTCTTATTTACTTTACTAATTTATTTTTTTTTTCTCTTTCTTCCAAACAGAATAATATTATAAACTTCCAAACGGGTCAGCATCAATGGTATCCAACGTCTCATGCTAGGCCTACTTACTGTAACGTCTGTAGAGAAGCGTTATCAGGCGTCACTTCTCATGGTTTATCATGCGAAAGTAAGTTGTTTTAGTATATTTTTCTACGTAGAAAATTAAAGAAACTCTTTATCACAACCTTTAAAAAGTTGTTTGATAATATTTTAGTTGTTAGCAAGGTTCTTTCCGTGTCTTTTTTTTAATCACTTTTTCAGTTGAACGAAAGAGGAAAATTGTTAAATGTCTTTAAAAGGCTATTAGTAAGAAAAGTAATAGTAGCGATATTAGGATATAAATTTACTGAAAAAATTAAGATAACTATTATTATTTTCATTTTTATATTCATAAAAAATTCATTGAATGACCAAAGGAAAAGCGGAAATAAAAACCATTCAAAAATCATTCAATATACTTTTTATAAAAATTTAATAAAGCAATTTATGTAGCGAGAAAAATTATTATTCTGTTTTATTGATAATTGTTTACTACATAATATATATATATATATATATGTACAGTATATGTTTATTCGAATGATTACATAACTATGAGTAGAGTACGTGTTTTGTTAAAATAATAGCAGAGAGGTAGGAAAGAATGTATAAATTTTACATAAATATAAACTTGAATGGCAGTTCAAAAAAACTTTAATTTATTATTATTTTGTTAATATAAACATAAATAAATAATTTATTTCTAATTGTTTTATAAAACTTTCTTTCTTAAAATTATGTTTTTTTCTGAAAAATGTCACTATCTACATTCTATTTTTCTTTAATTCTTTTTTAATTTTGATCTAAAAAAAGACACAAAAAATGGTAAAGGAAGAATTTTTTTTACCATGCGTGACAGTTTAATGATATGTACTTTTATTTTTTTCCGGCTTTTCACTTTTTCTCTCTCTCTCTCTCTCTCTGTCTATCTGATACAGCCTATATATACAGTATGTACAAGGGATGAGGAGTCCGTTTACAAATAAAATTAACAAAATGACTGAAAAGTATCTTTTACTTATTCTCTCATTGATTCCAATCGTCCATCCCCACCACATACATACAAATAAAGGAAACACCAGCCCACCCACCTATCTCCCTTCCTACCTTGTCCTTCAAAGAATAATAATTTATTAAAGTGTAAAAATACATGATATATGCCTTTATGTTTGTTTTTTTTTTCAATGGCAAATTTATTATTCGACCATGAAACAGTAAAATGATAGAGAAAATTGAACGAATACATATATATGTATATATATATATATAGTATATATATGTATATTGACTAATATATATATTTTTTATGACTATTTCATGATAATAAAAAATTATTTTTGTATATTTAGAAAAAAAAAGTAAATTACTTCTGTGGAAAACTGGAAAACACTCTTTTTTTTTCATATCTTATTTATATTATTTTCTTTTCTTTATGTTTTTTTTTTGGGATATTATTTCATATTTTAGATCATTTTGATGAAGAGCTAAGTTAGCATGCTATCCGATTAAAAACAAGAAATATCAATAGTCTTATAAAAAAAATAATATGTTAAACCAAGTAAGAATGAAGTAAAGGAGGCTTGCGTATATGTACATAAACATTGTCTATACGTATATGTTTATATGTGTAAGCAAGTAAGTAAAGTAAGTAAATCTTTGTATAATTTATCTAAACTAATATTTTTATTCATAAATGTAAGCTGAATAAAAGGAAGAGAGAGAAAGAGAGAGAAAGGGATAAAGTTAAATATCCATGTGCAGAGACGACTTAGTTACATATAATTCATATATATAACAATCTTACTCGATATTAAATGTTTTTCTCATAATAATTAATTAACTACCTATATTTAAAAAATATTATTAATTATTTTTTAATAGGTCATTTCATTATTATAATACATTGTTCATATTTATTTACATATATATATAATTATGCAGCTTAAGTTCTATACAAAGCTCTATAACATGCATCTAATACTCTACTAATTTCTCCTATTTCTGGTACAGTTTGCAAATTAAAAGTTCACAAAAGGTGCGCATCTAGGACGGAAGTGAATTGTAAGTGGACTACTTTAGCCTCGATTGGCTCTGAAATAATAGAAGACGAAGAAGGGGTAAATTTTTATATAAATAGTTCAATTAATGGAAAATTAAATATATTTAATTTCATCATTTTAATTAAGTTATAAGAAATACTAAAATTAATAATTAAATAATGTAATGTATATACTCATCAATATAGTCAACTAGATTCTAACAATATTACAAGTTCTATCTAATGAGCTATAGTTCAAAAATGTAAAAGTAAACATCTTCGTACTCATTATATAATGTAGTACTTAACAAACTGTAACTTGTATTTAATGTACGGTATATCTATATATATCTATTTATATACAGTATATATATATATATATATATGTATATATATCATATAAAAAGTAAGTAAATAGTAACAAAGGAGCTAATGTCAAAGGCCATTTTTCATTGCCTTGTAAAGAGTTGTGTAATTTTCCATATTGCTCCAAATATTACTTGTAACACTTTCTTCTTATCTTATCGTTATTAATAACAAAATAGGAATAGAAGAAAAAAATGAATAATTAAAGTCTGTTATTTATTACAAAAGTAGAGTATACAAGTAGAAAAAGTATTTATTCAAAGTATATTTATATAGTATTGAAGATAGGTTGAATTCAATATAAATTGCTTAGAAATAGTGAGCAAGTTATTAAAACTAAAGCAGTAACAAACAAAGAAAAAACTGGTTATAAAAGAGGAAAAATATTTTTCTCCACCTTTAGAAAGTTGAAATGCCTCATCAATGGCTTGAAGGAAATTTACCAGTCAGCGCCAAGTGTCTAGTTTGTGACAAACCTTGTGGTAGCGTCTTAAGGCTACAGGATTGTAAATGTATCTGGTGTAAAGCTACTGTTCATACAAATTGTAAAGGAAAATTGGATAAAGTGTGCAGTATGGGACCTTGTAGTCGTCTTATTCTACCACCTACAAATATATCAGCCGTCGATTTGGATGAGATGTGCAAAGCGAGAAGCTCACCGAGATTGGTAGAACCTCTTCTTGTATTCGTTAATTCGAAGAGTGGTGATAATCAGGGAGTCAAAATGTATAGGAAATTCAAGCGTATTTTGAATCCAGCTCAAGTTTTTGATTTGATCCGATCAGGACCACATTGCGGGTTTGTATTATTGTTCTTTTGTTTCTTTTTTCATCAATTGCATTATCCTTTTTTTTCCTCGTTCCTTGATTTCGTTAAGATAAAACGACAAACAATAACAACAATAACGGCTCTTCGGTAATGGAGCTTTCTAAAATACAATCTAAAAATACCCATACAACCAATTTCGTTTTATACTATTAGTATTATTCAGTTTACCAGAGCGTCACTCTACTGACGGTCCATAGTATTCTTTATTTAGCTGACCATTTACCAAAAATAGAAATAATTTTTTTTGACGTCTATACTAAGCAATGTTTGTCACCAGCCAACAGTATTATTCAGCTATGATTAGTTGACTATAATCAGCCTATATATACACAATAAAATACAGCGAACGACTATTTACCTACATGTTAATTTCTACGGGTCACGGTCAAACTAATTTATAACAACATTGCATTATGACTGTAGAAAAATTAATGAATTGACTTGAAAAACAATTTAATTAGCCAATCAACGATGAATTTTCATTAGTTATTGCAAAATATAGATATTTGAAACATTTACACATTTAGAATCATGTTTAAATGTTATCTTTATAGAAAAGATAACTTTTTATTAGGCTATAAATTAAGTTAACTATATAGCAATACTATATATTTTAACTATATGTCTATAAATACAATGGTATTTATATATATTTGTATGTATGTAAATAGTTCTTTAGCAACACTCTTACTCCATCTCCTAACCTACTCGCAGTAAAAGATGACATTTTGACCCCTAAGGCATTTATTGCAAAGTATTAAGTTATGCATAGGAATATATAATATATTATATATATAAATTTATATACTTTATATATACAGTATATAGGCATTATATATAATTTGCAATATATATATATATATATATATATATATATACAAGAAAGTTATAAACTTGTGCCAAACTGGTAATTAAGGCTAAAAAAAGTCGCCTTTTTACAAACGTTATTTATAGATAATAGTTTTATTTGGCCTACAGCCATTTTTGTAAAAAACAAGAAAAAAAAGTTCTAAAAATAGTCGTCTTTTTTCCGTATATAGCCTATTCCTTTGGCCAAAATTATCCAATTCTATTCACATCTTCTCAGCTTTTTCCTCTAATTAATCTATTATTTAGTGGTTATTTTTTTCCTGAATTTCATTGTCCAACTTTACAAATGAATAATAAGGCCTAAGTGACTGATTTAAGAGATGTATTCATCAAGTATAGTGGATTATTCATTATTAATAATTAGGTAATGTCTTTTTCTTTACCTTTCAGCCTAAGACTCTTTCAAGATCTGCCTCATTTCCGAATTCTAGTCTGCGGAGGAGACGGTTCAATTGGCTGGGTTCTAAGAGAAATAGATAAAAAGGATTTGATAAACAAGTGTCAAGTCGGTGTTCTACCATTAGGCACTGGTAATGATTTGGCTAGGGTCCTAGGTTGGGGATCGGCTTTTGATGATGAAGCTCAACTAGCTGCCTTTTTAGAGAAATTAGATCACGCCCAAATAAAGATGCTCGATCGATGGAGTATTCTAACGTACGAGGGTTTAATGCCTGATCCGAGAAAAGATTCCCTAACAGATGACGCAATAACTTTGTATGAAGATTCCGTCGCAGCTCATCTGACAAAAATTGTCCAATCAGATAATCATAAAACTGTAATAATGTCGGCCAAGGTCTTGTGCGCTACGGTCAAGGATTTTGTGGAAAGGATAGCTGAAATTGAGGAAGAGGAAGAAGAGTCCTCTTCAAAGTGTGCTGCGCTTCAAGAGAAACTCGATTCTTTATTGAATACTCTTGAGGCGGAGAGTCGTGAGGTTAAGAGGGAAAAAGAGGACCTTATGGAGAAAGAGGAAGAAGTAAAGAGAAAAAAACTAATGAGTAGGGCGAATAGTCTAAAGAAAGCAGTTCGCGAACTTATCGAACATGCCGAAAAACGTGAGCTATATTTTCATTCTAAAATAATAGCGGATATCTTTGAAAATAACGGAATTAATTGCAAATTAAACATTTGCGCTTAGCTCTTCTTTTCTCCTAACCTTCTACTATCTCTCCCTCGCTACGCGCCCCTGCGCGTGTATGTATGAGACTGTGTGTGTGTGTGTGTGTGTGCATGTACGTATGCGAACGTGAGAGTATCTGTATAAAGCCCATCTATCTATCTCTCTCTCTCTTTATTCTCATTTCTTCCCACGCTCTTTTCTCCTTTCAAAATCTTATTTAGTGATGGCAAATTGGGTAGATAACTCATTAATACCTTATATTACTTTAAAAGGAAAGATTTTATACAGTAGCGCCATCTTTGAGTAACGTAAACTAAACCGACTTTGCAATAGAAAAACAAAAATAAGCAGTAAGAATAATTTAAATAATTTAGCAAATACTAAGAATCAAGTGCCTAGATGATATCCAGGCAATTTTCATCTTGTATATAAACAAATAATATCTAAATGAGACTATATTTCACATATAATGGGGATATAAATTCCAAATGAAATATTATTTTCGAAAAAGATAAAGAATGAAAAAAGAAATACTCAAATCAAAAACTAGGTCGTTGAGGCTATTTTCTTAGAAAAGGATAATAAAATTTCTAGCGCACGCACTCGGTAATATCATGTTAATAAATATGCTATACTATACTACTTGTTAAAGAAATATTGAAGAAAAAATTTCCCTCTCTTATTTAATATAGGCCTAGATAAGCAAGAAGAAAAAGAAAAAGAAAAAAGGACAAATAATTATTCGTATATAGAATTTTAAAAGGGTTATTAAATTACAATTAATTTTTCTATAACATGATATATATGAAAGATTAGTTAATATACCGTATATTATATTTAAATTTGTTAAAAGGAGAATGAAGGATAGTAAAGTTTAAGTAAGAGAATGGGAATGGGAGACCATCTCTCCTATTTAAGGTTAGAGTATGTTTCTTTTACAAAAAAAAAAGAAAAAATAGAAACAACGGATTCTGTTTGAGATGAAAGTGAGAAGATTTAGAAGGGAAAGTGTCTATTCTCATTTCCTGGAAATGCCCAAGTGGAAATTATATAATTATAATTTTACTTATCCTTCACTTATACCCCTCTTCAGTCTACTCTTGCCACTTGTTATCAAAATTTTTTCTTCTTTTCCTATTCTTCCATCTCTTCACATCATCTTTTTATCCACTCTTTATGTTTTTTTTTTTTAATTATTAAATATTTATAGTAATCTTTAGGATAAAATAAGAAAAGAGAGAAAGAAAGGAAAAAGAAAGTAATTTTTTCCTTTCTTTCTTCCTTCCTTTTCCCCTATTTGCGCAAATGTTTTACAAATGTTTTTTGTTTGTAAGTTATTAGCTGAGATGTATGTTTTTCTATAATTAAAAAAGAAGTATTAGCTTTTAATATATACATATACTGTATATATATATATATATATCTATATTGCAGTTGTCGATGAGCAAAATGAAATAAATAATGAACCAATTTGTCGAAGTTCTGCTCCGTCACCACCTGCATTTCAAATACTACCACCTTCTCCATCCCGTTCTACGATTGATTTTCAATCGAATAATCCCGAAAAATTGATCATGCCGGAAGGCAAACAATCGTTATCTGTACCGATGAGCAAATGGCGTGTAGACTCTGATTCTTCATATACAGATAGTGACTACATGTCATCGGGAACTAGCAGCCCTTATAGATCTCCGTCTCATTCCGCTAGTGAGTCTTCCTATTTCTGTTTTATGGAATCATTTTTAGATAATGATCTTAAGAGTGTTATTACTTTTCGAAATGTATATGCCTGTCTTCTTTTTATAGCTTCTAGTCACTCTCCTTCTCCAATT
Source organism: Dimorphilus gyrociliatus (assembly GCA_904063045.1). Classification (NCBI taxonomy): domain Eukaryota; kingdom Metazoa; phylum Annelida; class Polychaeta; family Dinophilidae; genus Dimorphilus; species Dimorphilus gyrociliatus. The sequence goes on from CAJFCJ010000003.1 coordinate 1,081,724, forward strand.
CGCTCACCACTGAAATTTGTACCACCCTTTGGGCCACCGGATGCCGATCCGAGAAAACAAACGGGATCGCCTACTAATTCAAATTTCCCCATACTCCCAGGTAGAGGAAATAGAATGAAATTTATAGATTAATTTTTCACTATACTTCTTAGGAAACCCACTATAATATCAATATATATATGCTACCGTTTATATACTGTATATATACTGTATATTGTATATTAAATTTCTTTTATTATATTTAATAGCAAACTACGCACAAAGACAAGCAGAGTCGTTAAATATTCCAGGGAAGGGGCTAGTTAGTAAAGTTCTTCTACAAAGTATAGCACCAGTCGTGACTAGTGCGTTCCTGTCAAGAGTTGAACACGATGTGGACTTGTAAGTATCCTAAAAACGAAACTAAACAACTATTACGAAAAATATTTCAGAGAGAGTTTTTCTGCAAAAAACAAATCAATTAATCATTTTTATTAAAATAACAATAGAAAACTATTAAAAACAAACCATTTCTTTAACACTATAACTACCACATTGATAAACTGAAATTATGAACCAGGGACGAACGTTGTATTATGAATAATTACTTTGGTATAGGAATAGACGCGAAAATCGCGCTTGATTTTCATACTAAAAGAGAGGAACATCCCGAAAAGTGCAGGTAATTAATGGGCAATTATTATATTTGGATATTTTCTTTGTCGTTCAGATCGTTGTACAACGAAAAAAGCGTCATGAATAATTATTTCGGAATTGGTATCGACGCCAAGATCGCATTAGATTTTCACAACAAACGCGAAACGCATCCGGAAAAGTGCAGGTTTATATTTGAAGATTTTGAATGAACGCCTTCGCTTTCCTTCCTCCTACTACACTCTGTTGTATTAATATTTTTATAGAGATATATATATATATATATATATATATAGTATATACTGTATATATATATAAATATGCTTAGTTAATTTTTTTCCTTACTAACTTGATTAACAAAGAAAAAAGAAAGCAACATTCTAGCTTATATACATTATATTAGTTATTAAAGAAACGCTACCTGACAGCTTTAGTTGTGTTTAATTTTTAGCGACATTTTAGCTGTATGAGAATGAGCAAAAAGCCGTCACTTTTCAAATTTTTACCTCATCAGTTTCGTTATTTATTTACTCCAATATATGTGTGTTTTTCATTTTTTTTTGGTACACAAGTTATTACTATCATCATATCTTTTCTTAATAATTAATTAATTAATTATTTACTTGATAGTACTCTTTTTGATTTACATATTTCCTTTACAGCTTTATATATGTATATATATATATATAGATATATATATATATATACTGTATATGTGTGCATATAAATTCATACATATATAGTCTATATATATACTGTATATATATATATATATATATATATATATATATATTCTTGTTGTTGTTGTTGATTCGGTTTGATAGATTTGACTAATTGGTGTTTGTTAGTTTTTATTTATTTTGATTATATATTAAACTTAATATTTAGATTAAATACCTATTCTTTAATACTTTAATAGAAGCCGAACAAAAAATATGATGTGGTATGGAGTCTTAGGAGGAAAGGAAATTATGCATAATACCTATCGCAATTTGGACCAAAGAATTCAGTTAGAATGTGATGGACAAAGGATTCCTTTACCTAGTTTACAAGGAATTGTAGTTCTTAATATATCAAGGTAGATTTTCTTTTAACCTTGATATGCCTAGTATATCAAATACATTTGATTTATAGTTATATGGGAGGAGCCAACTTTTGGGGTACGAAAGGCGATGTACGTTTAAAAACACACATATTTAATTTATAAACTAATTTATATAAAGATTTCTAAAAATAAACATAGAATTTCCGGCCGCCTTCTTTTGATGATAAGATTTTAGAAGTTGTCGCCATATTTGGTAGCGTTCATTTGGGCGTTTCTAAATTTGTTAACCTACAACATCATAGAATAGCTCAATGCAGGAGTTTAAAAATAACTATACTGGGTGATGAAGCTGTACCTGTTCAAGTTGATGGTGAAGCATGGCTTCAAAATCCTGGTTTTATAAGAATTAAGCACAAGAATAGAGCTCAAATGTTAAGTCACGATAAAATATTCGCCGAAGCTCTTAGATCTTGGATGAAAAACGAACGAAGATCCAGCGAACAAACAGATTCAATCTTAACCGATCAAGAAGTATACGTTCTTAATGATTTCGTTTCCGTAACTGAGAGATTTACAGAATGGTATAAATTCCGTTTAAAATACTAAATAACTCAATATTTCAATATTTTTACAATAGTTTGAAAATGTTATCGTCATTTACAACGTTTATAATGGAAGATTTAACGCCGTTGATTGTTCAAACACAAGGTTTCTTAAGGAAGTTATATTGTGAAAATGGTGAAAAAATGATTGAGGTAGGCCTAACAATGAAGATTTTATTTTATTTATCATTTTTATTAGTATTATATGTACCTAATGTTTTATTTGTACTTCTTCTTCTTCTTCCTCTTCTTCTTCTTCCTCTTCTTCTTCTTCTTCATTATTTTTTAAACAATTACTTATTCTTTCTATCCATTTCTATATTTTCATTATTTACTTGTATAATTTCAGTACGGTACTTCTCAGGTAAATCTTATGTGTAAAACAACAAAGTAAAAACAGTATACTGTTTACTCTTTACAGTATAGACGATATTTGCTGTTGTATTTTACTCACCTTTTCTTTTTATTCCCATTCGTCTTTCCCTTTATTTTTATTTTAAAAATTGTTGTTCTTTATCATTTATTATCATTGTTTTCTATACTTTCTTTTATATCTGCCCGTTAAGTTTTGCATTTGCATTTCTTTCCGATTTGTATATAGCATATATACAGTATATATATATAAATTTATATATAACTGTATACTGAATAATCTAATTTATTATATTAGTTCAGTTAAATTATAATATTAATAAAATACTCGAGTTATTTATTTCTTTAACGAATCATGATTAAATCAAACAGCCGGCAATTAGGAGTCAGGTTTCTGATCTTGTTAGCAGTGTTACCCATCTCTTCCATAAATCAGTTCAATTACTAAACGAGAATAGCCGTGAATTAGTAAGTAATCATTACATATATTACTAATAATCTACGTTCCATATTTGTAATTAATAACGTCTATTTAATTGATTGATACTCTATTTTTAGCAACTCTCATCCCAAGCTGATCAACAATTGCATCAAGCTTTACAGGAGATGGATGCAGAGATGGGTAGGGTTCATCAAATAGGAGGCCTACCCCATCCATATATATTAGACGATGTTCGTATAAAATTCGCATTAAACTGATTAATAATAATAATAAATAATGTCTTTTTCGTTATTCCCCAACTGATAAACAGCATGAACATCCAAAGAAACAGAAAAAGTTCAAGTTTGGCCCCTGGTTTAAACAGAGAAAGAGGGAAAAATCTGATACACCTAAAGCACCAGATGGTAAATAGGTTACTTTCTAAATGAATTTTGAAACATTATGCCTTAACTTTATTATTTTCAGTGTCTAATGTTGAAAATTGGACTATCGATGAAGTTGTTCAATGGCTAAGCAGTTTCGGTTTTGTTGAATATGCCGAAAAATTTATTTCACATGAGATTACTGGTAAAGAATTAGTACATTTGGAAAGATATGATCTAAAAGTAAGCATTTATTTTCATACCCTAGCCAATTATCAACCGATAGATGGAGCTAACAATTTAACTATTTATTTTGATTGTTAAAATACGCCATCTATATTACTTTTTATGTATTATTTATTTTCTTTTTCCATTATTTTTTTAGGATCTAGGAGTCTCAAAAGTGGGCCATTTAAAACGTATGCAAAACGAAATAAAACACATGAGACATCAAGTTCAGGAAAGAGATAAATTGCAGAAAAACAAAACTCAAATGCTCGACATAGCTATTTCTTTTTAAAAAAACAAAAAGAAACAGAAAATGAAAAGAAAAAAAATCATAAAAGTCGCACAAAAAAAATGGAATAAAAAGAAAGAAAAAGAGAATTATTTATATAAATATTTTTTGTACTTGATAATATTTTGTATTAAAATTTATATTGAAAGATAAAATGAATGAATAAGTAAAAAAAAAAGGGAAGAATGAATTGATAAATTATAAAAGAAAATCTGAGATAAGACGGTGGAAAATGATAATGAGTAAAATAGAGTATTTGAGAAAGAAAGAGCGAGAGAGAGAGAAAGAGAGAGAGAGGGAGGGGGAGGGGTAAAGGAAGAAAGAATAAAAGAAAAAGAATAAATAAAATAGAATAATTAATGATCAACACTTGATCGTTTTAAACCTGCAGTTTCATATACAAGTTTTACTCTTTTCTTATTTTTTAATTAAAATAAAAAAAACTAATTAAGTTAAATAAGAAGAAGAGATGAAATGAGAAAGAAGGATACAAAAAAATAGTATGCTTTTTTATTATTATTTTGTTTCTTTTTGTAATATTTTTTCTGTGAGCACCATAGAATTGTTTGTCTTTCACTTTTACTATAAGAACATAAAAACAAAAAAAGGGACGCTGGACGTCTTTTTAATCTTTTTATTTAAGTTATTTGTAACAAAAAACAAGTATCAATACATTTCTTTCTGGTGTATTAAATATTTTGTCTTACTTTATATTTAGTATATAAACAAACATAGCTATATATTAAAAATTTGCGCCCTCTATTTGTCGGTAGAAAGTTTATTATCATCTCTTTTTTAATAATTAGCAATAATTCTCGTCCAAATTGTATAGAGAGGTTTCCTATTATCTCTTATATTGACAGAAATTAATTTCAGCGGAGAAAAGCATTCAAGATGACGGCACTTAACAACTTTCGATTATCTGCCAAAAGCTAGTAATTAAGAGCACTATTAACTCAGTAAGATGAGGAAGGATGAAGGATTATTATCCGGGGTTAAGGCATATATACAACCCCGAATAATGGTTTTATTAGTCTAATTTTAAGCCACATGATCCCCATAGCTAAATAACTACTCTACCCTGGTAAGAATTAAAGAATTTCAAATATTTCCTAGCAGGTAAACAGCGAAGTTGAGATTTGGTGGTTTTTTTTTTTTGAAAAAAAATAATTGCATGTTTTTATTGAGTTCAGTTAAACAAATCAATTCAGTTATTGAATCTACGGCAATTCAATAATCAATCAAAACCAAAGAAATAGCGAGAAAGAACGAAAGAAAAGAGAGAGAAAATGATAAATTGTACACAATTTAACTAAATAGATTTAAAACATTATGGAATAGCTTGCAAACAAGACATAGAATAGATAGTAAAACTTCCTTCTGTCTTTTTAATCAAACAGAGTTTTAATGTTCTACAGATTTTAGAATAGATAGAAAAACGGCGCCGATGAGGCTGTATAGAGCACGTAGTAGTTTCTTTCTCTTCAACTACCATTCTTTTCCAGATGGACTTTTGACAAACAAGTAAAAGTCTGAAATAACAAACTTTAAGAAAATTGACACGGTTTATTGATAATCTCAAGAGATTTATTAGCAACACATTCAGTAATTTCTCAAACCTTTTAAAAAGCCATTTTTTACAAGTAAACTGTCATAAAATTTCTCTTTATCTTTTACTGAGCGCCACCTATATTACACATATAGATAACTTATGGCATTGAAAACTTTTTCACAGTTATCCATAGATGTACGATATACAGTAAAATAAAGAAATAGACAATATTGTAATATTGTAACTGTTGTTGTTTATTTGGTTAAAACTTAATTATATTAGCAGTTTAAATTTGGTTTTACCAGGTTAAACAGTTAAACAGAAGGTAAAAACATTACCGTATTGGAAAGACAGACGTTTATCTATTGAAAAAAAGAAGAAAGTTTTTTAACCCTTTACTCAATTTTGCATAAGCATTGGTCGTAGAGAAAAGATACAAGAGGGTCTGATTGATAATTCTATTGATAAGAGAGCTGATAAAATGGTCAGTTAGCGCAATCCTTGCCGTTTCTTATCTGTCGACACCTGAAGTTAATTTGTGGCGGGCAAAAATGTTTGCCGCAGACGCTAAAAGTGTTTTCAGACGAGAGAGGTTCTTTTTTAACTTTTACCTAAGGCGTTATTTAACTAAATAGAGGCAAAAGGAAAAATTAAAATTCCTATTACTGGAATATTTGTAATATAGAGCATTTCTAAAAATAGACTAAATTTTATATATAGTATACATAACTACTATCTACTGTAAACTGTATATATAACTTATTTATGTAATTTTTTTATTCAAAGTAATTAATTAATTAATTATTATTGAATAGTCCTTTTAGTCATTGTTTTTAAACCCTAATAGCTATCTATTGTTCTAATGCCCCGACTCACATCAGTAATTATTTATCACTTAGCCTTATACAATTCAATTTAGGCCTAAAAATTTTATATCCATATTCAATTCAAGCCGAAAATTAAAATAAAATGAAAAAAAGGAGGTAAAATTGTTAAAATTTCATGCATATTTTGTAATAATTAGCGATTAATTAGCAGTATTTTACTCCTCCTTTTCTTAAACAGCCAAAGGTAAAAGGTAAGCAATTTCGTATGTTAATTACAAGACGGAAATACTATTTCTAAGACAGGTGTAATTCTTTAGCATTTCTCCTCTTTCTCTCTATAAAGCATCAATTATTTCTATTGATATAGGCTTACACAGTTGTTTTTCAGTTTGCTTCTACATCGTAATTGATTACAATATTTATTTATCATATAATATTTCATAATTCTATAAAAAGATGTTTGTTGAACGTATTAACAACGCCTATATTATTTTTAGAGTAAAAAAAGCAAGGTATTCAATATGCAAAATATTAAGAAAGAACGATATTCACTTAATAGGATACACGTAAAAAAGGACAAATATTCGCACGGAACAATACATATCTATTAAAAACATTCTAAAGAGAATGAGAAAAAGAGAGAGAGAGAGAGAGAGAGAGAGAGAGAGGTAAAAGGTCAAAATCGTTTAAGAAGTGATAATAACAATAATAATAAGCGGGATTTTATTTGTCAAACGATTTTATGGGCGTTTTTCTTACTTCTATTACAGTTTTTGAGGCTATTGATGTCATTTTTAAGCCATATTCAACTTGATTATAAACCGTCAAATATGTCATTTTTAAGTATACGTCTGTTGGGTTATATATTATTTTCGGTCAATAATTCCATAATGATATACTATTAAAGAATATTTCTTGAAGTGTGAAAAGATAGCTGAAACGTTAAGAAAAAAAGACGAAAGAGAAGAAAAAGAAGAAGAAGAGGGAATAAACTATCCAACTTCTACGTAGATTCTTTACAGACTTCAACTACACATATCTCTTTTCTTTTTTATTTATTTAAATAATTTGTTAATTTATGTTGTTTTTACTCTGTCTGGAAAAAAACTGGAAATGTATACAAACTACTTGTTTGTATTCTTTTGGACAATGTTTGTCTGTGTTTAATCTCTAAATCCCATCAAACTCAAGTCTTAATATACCTTGCTAAGCCGTGTTTTTTATCTACGGTAGTAATTGATGGAATGTTCTTTTCTTAGTTTAATTAAGAATAATGCGATATTAATGTGGTTGGTATTCCTGTTATTAAATGATACATAATGGTACATTTTCCAAGACGGTAAACATGTAGTGACCTTTAACTCGGAATTCGGCAACCTACTCGATTTTTACGGCTCCAGACTTTTCTACGCTAACACGTGAAAAGCTTCAAATTTCACCACTTGATAAACATTCGTAGCTAGGGCGTTACTGATAAGACGCTTTCATGGCAAAGCATTTCTATACGTTAGGGGAATAAATTGAATAGAAATCGTATAATGTTGAGTAAAGGTTGTATTTAGTGAAGAAATCTGGAAAAAAATGACCGCGGGCATCGTTGCCCCTTATTACGAGCAGATGTTTTTGCACTTGATGCAGCAATATATATGAGTTTCGACCTTATCAATAATCTTTTATCTTATCGGCATCTACTGATATACAAGGAGCAGGCACTTTGTAGAGTCGTTTATTCTTTGTTTGTCTTGGGAAACCCACTGTTTTCCTTAGTTCTTTTTTAAAGGTTCTTCGGTGTCTCGGGATTAAAGGACTGTTGACAGTTATGCTGGATTTGCGCGACGTTGCCAGTAGCGACTGTTATTTTAAAGTAACCGATAAGACTCGTTAGAGATGCTAGACTTCCGATCACTAAGCTATCACAATAGATACAATCAATTTCTCAGCGCCATCTAACAATTAGACTTCTTTCCTTTACCCAAGTAGATATCGATCGTTAGATGGCGTTTGAAAAACTCGTCATTAAATCAAAAGTCTATATATATATATACATATATTAACAATTACTAGACGAATACGATGAACTCTGACTTTCTGAAAATCTGTAACGTATTTGGGAAACACTCCAACCGTTGCACGTGGCCTTTCTTGACCCTGATCTCTCCATTCCTATTGGAAATTCCTTGGAGCGATATATGCCTGAAAACGTTTTTCCAATTTTGAATAATAAGTCGTATTTTACCAGTTTTATTTATTTTTATATTTATTTTTATTGCGCAATAAACTGTAAAAAAACTAAACACGTCACTTGAAGAGATATCTTCAACGAAGACAGTACGCTTTGACATGATACACATGCCCTGGTTACGCCAACTGACAGCTTAATGAAGTTATGTAATCTGTGGAAAGGTGTTGGTGCTAAAATTTATAGCCTCTTCCCTTAAATCCGGAGGGCGTCCAGAATGACGTTTCTCTTAATTTATTAACGAAGAGGAAGTGTCAACGTCCTTGGCATTGAGATTACAGTCTGCCCTAAAATTTATGATCATTAAACAATAAAAAGGGTTATACATTTAATTTACACATCAAAATAGTCGAGTTAATACCCTTTCTAAAATAGACGCCTCAGTGCTAAATATATATAATTTCTTATTCATAAGCGTACTTTTGAAACCGGAAATTCGCAAGAATAAGTATAGTTTATAGCGTCGATAAGAATAGCGTCTATTCTATAAAATAGCTATTGTGTGCGGGGCTTAGAAGTAAGAAAGAGGAGAGGTTATAAAGGTCAATTCCTTCTTATAACTGCATAATAATGTAATGTATATATACATAGAATAAATGTGAAATATTTTTTAGTAAATGCAAATATTGTCACCATATTGTGTACTGCAAAAGTGTTCTATACACTTACTAAACAAAAGACTGAATAGTATGTGTATAATCATTCCATTTTTTATGGGAAATTTTATTGAAAAGGTAATAAGTTTAATATAGACCGGAAAAAAAAGGGTCTAAAGCGTACTCTACTTTTTATTTTTTTCTACTTGTATAGACCCTTTAATCCTACATAAACCCTACATCAATCAATGTTCAAACGACCCTTTAAGTCATCCTGTCACGGTCAACAATCGAAAGAGAAAACAAACTTTGAAAATAACTCCCTTTACCTTCCATCCACAACCCTCCCGTTCTGTTTACATTAGCGTAAAAGGAATCCAGACGCCGGCACGTTCCCCAATTCCTTTTCAGTTTACCCACTAATTATAAACGTTTAATGAAAGGAGATGTCAAATGATGAGTTATTTTAATTGTAGGTCTTGTCCGCAACTCCGCCAGGGTCGTTTTTTAATGGCTTATTTATATATTTTGACATTCTGATATATTCTTTAGAAAAGAAAAACCTATACTAGGCTTACGTGGGAAAATAAAATAAAAGAATAACGAAAGAGAGTGAGAGAGAGAGAGAGAGAGAGAGAGAGAAAGGTGGAATAAGAGAATAAAATGGAATTATTATGATATAATATTCTATGATTTATCATTCTATAATCATTGAAGATAAAGTGAAAAGGTTATCAAATAGTATCAATTACTTTCCAAGTTTCTATTAGAATTCATTAGAGATAGAGAATTCTCTCATTTCTTTCTTTTTTTTCCCAACCATATAAATAAAATAGTTACGTAATTTTAATGATTTAATAAGCCTATTTGCCTTCTTTAACATACTTTTCGTGAAATCCAATAAATAATTATCAATATAATTGTTTAATAAATCAAATAAATAAATAAAGAAATTTTATAATTTGATTAGAAATGATAAAGAAATGAAGAGGGTCGAGAAGAAAAAGGTATAGATTTAATCAATAATTTAAAGCAAAAATCAGATAAAAAGTGGCACAATCTTTTCCCCATTGTAAAGGCGTTAAACGGTTTAAATAGATTAATTAAGCAAGAAAAAATCGATTACGTTAAGACTTCATTATTTATTCAGTGATGGGTGGGTTGGGTTGGCGACTAAAAAATCTTTCTTCTCCCAGAAACTGCACCTGCTACCCCTTAAACAATTCCACCCATTCCGCCCTATCCACCCCTAATTTCTCACTCATCAATTCCGTCTATTCCTCTTTGTTTCCTCTTCCATCTTCTTTTTATTGTAATAGAAAAGGAAATAAAAATCCGTACGGCTCATGTAGAACCTCTCTAGTGTATGTTACTCGCTATTGTCCAAGGACGAAACGCAAAATGGAAGCTGAATAAATACTATTTATTATTCATGAAGTGCTTGTCAAGTTTTTTTTTTTATTGCGCAAACAAGTGCATTGCGCCTTTTGTCGGTACGCACGCGCTACTCTCCATATCTCTATAAACAAATAGATATATTACTATAGATGAGTCTGTTTTTATTTCATTAATAAACCCTCGAACGATATCAACTTTTTCTCCTCTTTCCCCATCTCCGTCCTCTCTTTCTCTCTCTCTCTCTGTCTCTCCTCTCACTATTAAACGCTCTTACTTAATATTTACTCGTTTGGAATATGACCGTATTATATTACGTAACTCCCTATTCAATAACGTCACGAACCTGAAAATGAACATCGTTTAAGCGAGAAAGAGAAAAATCATTAGTTATTAAGTACTGTCTATTTGAACTATAAATGTATTAATCCTAAAGTATTATGAACTGATTCGTAAGTATACAGTGAAGGATCACATTTCCCTTTCAATATATGAATAAAACAAATTAATCTGTTATAAATAGGGTCATATTAGAGTTTAGACAAGATGTGAGATGAGTGTGACCCTTGACCAATTTATCGCGTACGCTGTTTTGTCGAGCAAACATATATATTGAGTAAACTAATTAGCATTAAAAAAATAATACTTTCTATTCAAAATTTCTGTGGAAACTTACCTATCTTACCTCAAATCTGAAATAACAAAACAACGTTTTGAATGAACGTCTTTTGTCATCTTTGTTCCTTATTCATTTCAAGGCTTTAGGCGACAGATCGATTTAGCAATCTCCAGACAATTGGACGAAATAGTTAATTAATCCAATTAAAAAAAAAAAGTTTTCCCGCCCTTAATTTCTTGTTTAACGGACAATTGAAATAAAACGATGCCGATGGCTAAATTAGAAAGATTAAGATAAGGATCGACGTTCAAAATCACATGAATAATAAGACAATCAATGAATCGTCACGTAGCATTTTTACCAACTTCCGGTTTAAGATTTTTACTTCTCTCTCCAATTATTTATTCATAGCCATCTGCCTTGCTTGTTCTAGAAAAGTGTCTTTTTACGAGGTCACGATCGACTACAACAATATTTACATTCGTCTCAAATCGTCCATTTTTCTACACTACTTTTAACTCAATTGGACAAATCCTATTCCGTGTAGAGTCTGGACTTGCTTGAATGGAAACTTTCACCTTTCAATTGAATAGGGAAACAAAAAGCTTTCTAGTAAAAATGCATCACGCATCGCCCCAAGATGCTTCCTTCTTTACTGGTCCTCTCCCTCCTCCAATTTTTTTCTTTCATTCATTCTTTTTCCTTTCTTCTCTCGCTTCCCTTCCCAATTATCATTAATCCACACCCACATTCTCCTCCCTCTTTCTCCTTCAAATGGAACAAAAAGACTAAACCAATAATTAATGATCGTTTCAATGAATATTTATAAAAGTTCACTCTGTAAAAGTTATTTGTTTGCAAAGTGAAGTTTACAGGTCAAGAAATAAATCATTTACAGATAGTGAAAAAAAAGTTATTATATTCAAACCAAACGTTTCGTATAGACAAAGTTTTTTCCCTTTTCTTTTGAAGATTTAAATTGTTTATAAATTAGAGTTTAAATGGTGGAATATAGCTGCTAAAAAGTGTTAGCACTTTAGCTAAATACATATAAAAATATATATGATATATATGCAAATTAGATGAATATAATATACATATATTTTGTAAAATTAGACGTATATGAATATATTAAAAAGGGGTAATTTTAATATAAAACAGGTGTTGTAGAAATTCGAGAAACTTTATGTAGCCTTGTAGTCTTTTGCTAGTAGTTTTTATATATATTTTAAATATTAGACGCGAAAGTTGAAACCTCTAGCCGAATAGATTTTACGTAGGCTTAGTTTAACCCCTAGACTATTTCCATAAAGTACTATTTAAGTAAATAACCAAGTGTATGGACGTATCTTATTCAAGTTTTCCGTTTCAGTTAACTCTTTACCTTAAAACGAGGGGACCTTATATTTAAAAAAAACACCAGTTAAGAGATGGTGTACCTTTCAACAAAACTTATTTTTTTTACCCTCCTTCGTGGGAAAGAAGATATATTTAAACACCTTGGTGGCGTCACAAAGCAAACAGATCACGTGATGAGAAAGAGAAAGAAATCTGAAAGAAGAAATCCCCGTCAGTTCGTTGTTATGGACAAAAGATCGACTCCCCGAAGTTCGGACAACCGTTAATTATTTTTACCGCACGCAGTTTTTCTACCCCGCTTAAACTCTCACCCCTTTTTCTCTCGCTAATGAATTAAGCCTATATGATATCGACGAATAGAACTGCAAAACTAACGCCTTAAAACAAATGCATACAACAACCTGAAATATTGCTCTTCGCGTGCTATAAAAATTATTCTTTGATACTTGCCGCCTGGACCCGTCTGTCTTTTCAAAAACATCCAATTGGCGATCGGACGGGGCATCACGTGACCGGTAGGAGGAGCCCTAAAACCACTAGACTCTCATATAGTGTTCTGACTGTCTGGAAGAGAACTTGTTTATAAATTGTTTACGGATTTTTGTTATATTTATTTATGGTTTATTGATCTTTCGGAAGTAATTTCCTGTCGAGGTAAATAATCATTTTAATAGTTGTTAGAAATCTATGTAACTTGTAAAAATAGTAAGGTTTAATAGGAAAATAAAGTCAATTTAATAGTTTTCTTTTATCTTTTCCCTCCTTCTTTTCCCAGTAAGAAAACTTTTTCGTTTGTTTGTTTACTTAAGAAATGTTTTTATTCTATCTTTTTTGAAACTTTTTCACCTTTCCCCTTCTTCTTCTTCTTCTTCATTGTCTTCTTTATAAATTTTACATTATCAGTATATATACTGTATATCAACTTAGTACAAACGAAAACAGGAATAAACATACTAATCCAGGCAGAGAGCTATAAATTACTAACATCTCTTTAATGGTAAACATATTTTTAAAATTTCAACGGGTTTTCAATTAAGGCCTAGGAAAAAGAGTAGAAAGATCTTTTCTTCTTATCCCTATCGCTCATTCTAAAAGTGAAGACTTATTGAAGAAATATTAATAAATTTTTGAGGGAAAGGAATAAAGGATATACCCTCTTATGTAGACCTACTCGTGGAAAGTTTCTATACGTTTAAATAATATACCGCTTTGATCTCAATAAAACCTCGGTTTAAACCTAAGTTTATGGGTTTCTATAACATTTTAGCTATGTATATCCTATAATTAGACGGCGAACATAGGAAATTCAACATGTGGAAAAATTTAAATAAAGAGAAGAATAGAGTTTAAAAAGCTTGTTGCACGCCATATACAAAGTACCATCCAAATTCATAAAAGGAAGTCAAGAATACTCGATTTTAAAAAGTTCTCTTTGAAAACACCTTTTACCTTATCATCTAATTAGAATATAGTCAAAGAAAGAAAGAAGGAATCCAAAGAAAGAGTGAAAGATAGAAGTAAAGATAGTTATAGTCTGGCATTTTGAATTTAAAGTGAGAAGGAATTTAAAAAAATATTCCAATGTCTATCTCTGTTTTCATTCGACGCTAAGTAATGGATAAACTAATCTTTAAAGGCACATTAGCCAATTCTTTCTTCTTTAAGGATAAGGGAAGTTAAGCAAGGGAGTTTTATGTTCAATTTTTATTGAAAAACGATATATTTACACTATTTTGCAGATATATCATACAACTCTCGATCTTTTCCCTACTCTGTATATTTATAATAGTCTTATGAGTCTTGATCTCTATTTGATATAGGAAAAAGGCGAGTATGGGGAAGCAAGTTGTTTATTCCGTTTTCCTGGTACTCTTTAGCCATTTATGACTTTAGAATCACTCTTCGTGATGTCTCTTTCCCTTGCTCTCTCTCTCTCTCCCTTTCCTAAATAAGCTAAGGTGGGGGGAATAAACACTTGTCTTATTCAATAGTTTATTTAACTGTCCCTTTTTTCTTCTTCTCCAATAACCTTGTTTAACAGGATAGAATGTAAATAGAGTAATAAAGAAAAGAAAAAGCTCTGTTTATATATGCGTTTATTATTTTCTTTTTTTGTATAGGTAGATAATCGTCGCTATTAATTAACTATAATAACCAACAGTAAACGCTCTAGGGTTATTTTAAAGTTGCTGATTATTACGTGATCGGGCTAGGAAGCGTCGACTATTAACAATTTAATCAGCGGGGCGTAAATTATCTTTTCGAAAGGAATTTTTAACACCCCTCCCGTCCGTTTTCTTACTCTATTAAAGGTATATATATATAAAAATAGGCTTATGTATATTTATTATACTAATTTTACCAAGGATATATATATATCATTAAAAATAATTCTATAAATATATGTTGATAGAATGCTGAGTCAAGTTCTCTTCTCCTCTCCATTAAATCGAGTACAGTTTCCTTTTCATCTTTTCAGATTACGTGACAAGCTAACGAGTGGAAAAAAACTTGAAAAGAAAGAAGGAGGAAGAAATCAAGAAACCTGCATGTTCCAAATCATTCTTCTCATCTATATTTCCGGCGTTTCGGCGTTAGAAAAACTATATACAATTCCAGAAAATAGCCAACCAATTAAACTAGTGAATTTAAATGAACTGATTGAACCTTTTAGAAGATTTTCAGAAGATGAATTAAAAAGTGTAAAATTTTCCATTCTAAATAGTAAGGATGGGGCAAGATATAAAAATATGTTTGAGGTCAAAGGTCGAGAGTTATGGTCCAGTGATATAGATAGAGAATCAATAGAGGACTGCGTAAATCAAGAGTTTTGTTATCTGAAGTTTGATTTAAAGGGCAGCGATGGTAAAACAGCTGATATCGCTTCGATACGGATACAAATTTTGGACGAAAACGATAATATTCCAAAATTTAACGGCTTTCGATCTGAAAATTATGACCTTAGCATATCAGAAGGACAACCAGTCTCTGAAGCGTTAAACTTACCCTATTATGCAGTTGATAAGGATAGCCCCGAAAACGGTATTGATTATTATACCCTTAGCGGTTCTGATAAATTCGAATTGGTAAATGGAAAATTACAACTCTTATCTAAATTGGATAGGGAAAGAGAGGCAATCCATCATATTGTTGTTAAGGCTATCGATAAGGGCACACCGTCCCTAACTGGAACTCTTTTAATCAGGGTATTAGTAACGGATTACAACGACAACGCCCCGAAATTTGAGAAGGAAACTTACGAGGTGAGCGTCTACGAGGATGAAGTACCCGGTAGCGTAATACAGCTCATTAAAGCTACCGACAAAGACGAGGGGAAAAATGCAATAGTCAGTTACTCCATAGATCTTTCGCAATCTGACGAAGAAGTTGATGAAACGTTTCGAATTAATAATAAGACAGGAGAACTAATCCTTACAAGTCTGTTGGATTACGATGAGAGTAAGAGGAACTACAGGATAATGGTTACCGCCCAGGATAATGGAGCTGATTCACTCAAGAGTCAGGCTCTTGTCAACGTTAAAATATTAAACGTCAATGATAATAAACATAAAATCTCTGTCATAAAAGAATTCAGAATCGTTGAGGAACAAGATGAAGATACAGAAGCGGGAGAAATCTATGTTCACGATAAGGATATAAACGATGGAAGTTTTAATTGCCTCATAAATGATACAATCAACTTCCACCTTGTACCATATAGCATATCCGGCTACTATCGTCTACTTTCTGCTAAAGTCTTTGATAGAGAAGAAAAATCGGAATTTCCGATTAATCTAACATGTTTCGATTCAGAGAATTTACCCGAATCTTTAATTACTATAGTTAAAGTACTCGATTTCAACGATCACGCACCAAAATTTAATCAGACTTTCTACGAATTTACTATAAAAGAGAATGATCCGAATCCTCTTGGCTTGTATTCTGTATTCGCTACAGATGCCGATGAAGGTTCCAATGCAATTATCTCTTATTCAGTATCCGGAACAGATCTAGTTTATGTGCATTCAACTACTGGACAACTCTTTCTTAAAAGCTCATTGGATTTCGAACAAATTCAAACTCTTGAGTTTAAAATTGAAGCAAGGGATCACGGTTCTATTCCAATGGCTTCTCAAGTTCCGGTTTCTATACAGATAACGGACTTGAATGATGAAAGACCGGTGTTTGTCAAAGATGTCTTTGAGATGCATGTATTGGAAGAATCGTCCCCCACTGAGTATGTTGGCAAGGTTCTAGCAGTTGATAGAGATCAAAGAGAAGAGTTTAGGCGCCATACGTACGAACTCCTCGGATCAACAGACCTATTTACAATCGATGAAGTTGGCAGAATTTATACAAAGAGAACGTTTGATAGAGAAATTCAAGACCTTTACGAATTCAAGGTTAAGGCCACTGGCGTAAAAGATCCTTCTTCTACTTCTACTGCTTTAGTTAGCATTAGTATAGAGGATATTAATGATCACAAGCCCATAATTGACTTTCCAAATCCCTCAAACAGCACTATTACTGTTAAATCGAATTTAGGGAAAGATCGAATATTTGGCAGAATATTGGCAAGGGATAGCGATATTGGAGTGAATGGGGCATTAGTATATGAAATTATAGCCGGAAATGAGGACGATATGTTTTACGTTCATGGAACAACTGGTACTATAGCTGTCAACGATGACTTAAGAGGAATTAGGCAGTTGAAGTACCTTCTTAAAGTTAGAGTAACCGATTCCGGCTCGGAACGAAAATTTGCTACATCCAACCTTACAATTATCGTTTTACGATCGATTGGCGACGGAAGTTCTGCTGGCGGTGACCCTTCTTTCAATCTCATGATAGTAGTTGCCCTCTCCTCCGTAACATTACTCATTGTAGTGGTTCTTTTGTTCGCCATCTTTCTAGTAAGAAGGAGACAACGACTCTTAGAAGAACAAGCTGCTAAAGATCGGAAGGAAAACGTCCTCGAACTGGAGAAAGTGGAAATTCACGCCAGAGTTGAAGATGGAAAGATAAAAGCTGATACTCAATTTCGGCCTCTTTCTTCTTTTTATCAAGTAAGTGAAATTTCCTCTATTTTTCAATTTAAACCTATGTTGCATTATTAATTTTTATTATACGATTACGGAAAAGACAATAGTCATTAAAAATAGTCTCGTCTATTTCAAGTAAATAACAAAAAAAAAATGCCGAGTTGCTGTACTTAATCACGTTCCTGTACTGTATAATTTGTAAATGGGAACAAACTTAGCAGTCTTCCCTTAGGCTATAAGGCAGTCTTCATTCATGCATGAAAGAAAACGCAAACTTGACGGAATTACGCAATAGGCGGTTCCCTCATTAAAGCACCTGCGTTTCAACTTTCGCCGTGTTTGGCGGTGATGTAACGTAATCGAATCGAGTGGAACGATGTTGTTTCGTATGACGTAACATGAGACGCGTAAATCGAAGGCAAATATATAGTTTAGTATTGTAAATAATTCAAATTTACCCACAATTCTGGTACAAAAACCCTCTAATGAAACAAAGGCGTCGATATAAAGGGGATATAAAGGGGACCTTTGAAAGAGCAGCTAGTGAACAAGGGAAATCGTCCACTAGTCACTTAATAATTAACATTTTTTTGGGAATACTTATTTCTCATAAAACACTAATTTTTCCCAGAACATATATATTTTTAAACAGCTTATGATTAAATTTTATTGACCTAGTCAATAAACTATTGCGCAATAGTTTGTATTTATTTAAATAGCTTAAAAGGATCTTTAAAGTGTGTATAGTACTATTAAAAGAAGGAAAAGAGTGAAAAAGAGAATAAAAAAAAGAAAGGTGTAAAAAGAAGATTAACCATAGTAATATTTATTTAAGCATGTTTAACATGTGTTGTAACTAGGAGAAATATTTAAAAGATCAAAGGCTTGTTAAAATATGTTGTCCAAAAGTTACATTAGTGAATTATTCACGGCAAAGAGATTTCAATAAGGTTTCCTCAATTAAGTTGCAATTAAAGGGAAGAGAGAATGAAAATAGTTCCTAACAGAAGCAGAGAAGAGAATGCCAGGGGAAAAAGATGAATGAACAAAGAGAGAAAAAGAAATATATAAACTGTATATATGAGAGAGGAAGAGAAACGTGCCCGAGTTAGGAATTTAGTGTAAAACATTTTTACGTTTCTTTTACGTATTTCTAAAATTCTTTGCTGATCCGATCGGTTTCCTTTCATCTGCTTATCAGAAATTAGATAAAGTTAATTATCTTTACCATCAAAAAAGTACTCTACCTTTTAGTAACAATAAGAATAGAACGTTAATTACCCCGCCTTCTTAATTAGAAAATATCCATCTCTTACGCAGACTATAAAATCAAACGATTATAAAATAACATAAATAAAGGGAAATAAAAGAAAAAAAAACGAACAATTAGTTGGACAAAGAACACCGTTCAAAGTTTAAGTTACAAGAACGTAATACTAGGCAAATAGGGCTGCCTTGTAAATAGAACGAAAGGGCGGCAAGAATTCGATAAACATTCCCAACTTCATTAAAAAAAAGGGAAGAAGAGAAAGAAATAGAGAAAGAAAAAACGAGGAAAACAAGATTGGGTTTGGGAGGGCAAAAAGGGAGGCTATGTTGAAAGGATTTCATAAAAGGAAACTGTTAAAGGAGTAAAAAAATTGGAAAGGTGGAGAAAGAAGAAAAGAGTAATAGTACGCAGGTTCTCTTTAGATCGGATGCATTCTCAAGGCCCCTTATAAAAGTAGTAGGTGATTTCAATGCGATCTTTTTTTTACGGCCGATTTAGCGCCGACATTTATCCCATTTGAAAATGCGTCCGATCGAATTGGTTTTGGCTGATTTAAATACGCGGAAATTTAGCATCTGCGGCGATTATAAAACGGGTTATTAGGGGTCGGAAATGGGGTTAAAACCGACATGTGGAAAAGGAGGAGTATTAGATTATGAAAGGGAACAATTTTTACCCCCACCTCAGTTACTGTACCCTCGCTCTGTTTCATTCTCTATTCTCTTCGCTAATCCCAAAACGCTGCTAATTTTGGCGTCTAGAAAATTAGGTCAGAGTAGTCGTTCGGACGACATTTTCCGTCATTTGTTTGCACAAAGGACGCCACGTGACGCCTTAATTGAATCATGTTGGTGAGAATGTCAGGCACCGGGATCGTGCAGCGAGATGAAAAATCGTCTAGTAGTGTAAGGGACGAAGAGTAGCCCGGGAGGGGGTCAATCGTAAACAACCCTTATTTTCTTTTTTCAGGGCAGGAGTAAGGGGGGAGGGTTAGGACCCAAGAGTAAAAGCCCAATATATATCGTATCAAATGAGTTTAGCATTCCTCTCTCCGAACTATCGTCTCCGATTATCTTCTATTTTCTTGCCAACGAAGTAGCCGTGATCCTCTAAAATTTCCGCTTTATACGCTTAAATCATTACAATGATTTCCCAATCTATTATATTTGAGTAATCAACGATAGTCGATAATTATCACGTATAACATTTAAGAATGTGGGCATCCATTCAGAGCATTAGGCCTAATTATTAAAAAATTTTCCCTACCACCTACTTTCAACAACAGAAAGGAGAGCTAAATAAAGTAATTAACTACGTAAAATACAACTAATTAAATAATTAAATTATCCTTTAATATATTTCGATACCAATACACTATAATTAGTGACTTTCTCGTTTAATTAATGGACCGTATTTAATTAACAAAGCTAAATAACACAGCTGTTAACCGAGACAAAACGAAATGTCGTTTAAAAATTGATATTAAAAAAAAGAGAGAAGAGAGATGAATAGCAAAAATGAACGCTCTTTGCGTTATGGGAAAATAACCGTTATAAAAAATTGTTTAAATAACACACTTTAAAGATTGAACTATATGAGTATGAGGTGATACTATTTCCGGTTTTTAAACCATTTAGATTTATATATATATATATATATATATATATAAATACAGTATATAGCATAAATTGTATGCATACATTTAGATTATAATACCGGAATGTATTACCTAATCAGCTCTTTATATATGTATAAGTAAAAAAATACCAGGATAAAATGTTTGAACATTTCTTAAATACGTGTTTATATGTTTGGTTCAAAAAAGAGCTTTTGTGTCATACTTTACCCTTTGAACTAGCCGCCTTTTGCTATTTTATTTTTATAGCTTCTTGTAGTACTAGAAAAAAAAAAGAAATATGTACAACTGCAAAGGCGCTGCAAAAGGAAACCTTTAACACTGCTAAGTGTTCGTTACGTCAGGAGAGTCCATAGAGACGTCGCCTTCCATTTATGACGTCACATTAACGCTTACGTCACAGTCACCCGCGAAGCAACTGGTTTTTTCTCTATGCTTTTGGCAAATTAACTTAATTTGGGCACAGCAGCCCTTTTCTCTTATTGGACTGGACTTGTCTCACCCACTACATTTAGTTCTCCACTTTATATACCTTCTCGCTTACTAACAAAATGTCTCGCCGCAAATTTCTATTCTTCATCCAAGCCGAAGGAACCTAGTTAATGTCCAAATTTAGGCCTTAGTATTTATGATACTATTTCTCAATAAAAGAAAAGAGAGAAAAAGAACGGTTGGTGGTAGAGAGAGGTAGAGAAAGAGAGAGAGAGGGGGGAGAGAGAAAAAAGAGAGGGTAAAAGGAAACTAAAAAAAAAGAGAGAGAGAGAGAGAAAAAGAGCCACAAAAAAGTGTGAATATGAGAAAATTCTTTCAATTTACTCCTCTTAGTACAATACATCCTGTATATATGAGATGGGAAATGATTAAACAATATTCCAATATCTTTTTATTGATTGTCAAAAGAAAAAAAAACTATAAAAAAAAATCGGAATTTGCGTGACACGTCAGTAAATGATGCTTTAATAATAATAAAAAAAGAAAGAAAAACGTTCCAATTTCGATCACCTGTTAACAGATTAAATAATGGGATATTTTGTAAGATTATCTACTGGAAATTAGTCGATTATACAATATTATATCGAGAAGTAGGAGATGGGAAAAGAGTAGGCGGGTGACGCCTAGTTTTTTATAGGTTCTCCTTTCACACCTTTTCTCTTATATAATAATATCCTTTTTAAACTGGATAAGAATGGAAATAAAAGATGTAAAGTCTATTTTTATGTCGATTCCGAAATTATCATAAATCGATCGCAGGTGCATAATTTTTTAGTTAGAATGTCTTATTTGCATAATAATTTGAAAGACTTTTTGTTATGTGTTGATGTTGATTACTTCTGTATCGCGTGCTGTACGTCTAAACGATGAAAAGAAAGAATGAAATAAAGAATGAAGAGGGTGTGTTAAGGGGAAAAGAAAAGCAAGGAAGGGTCATTAAAATTTCCGAAAAATCTTTTCCCTTTCTTTACTTTATTCAACTTTCTTTTTTTTTTACTACCTCCTAGTCTTTCCCTCTCTTTTTTGAACTCCTATCTCAATCTCTCTATTACCTTTTTCTATAGATTTTTCTTTCTCTCTCTCTCTCTCTCTCTCTTTGTAGCTATTTCTTCTCTATTGCACAGTTTTAAGTTTAAGGAAAAAATAATCCTCTGTTTAACCTCTGTACCATTAAGACCGGTGTAGGCGCGTCCGAATGTCAATTATATTCGAGTTCTATACGGACATTTTTCTCAAGGTGTCTGAAAGAATAATTCGGACCGATAGCAATTCGATTGTACAGGTTGAATGAGCTCTGAGGTTGACCTCAATTTTCTCAGCTTGACGTCGTCCATTTCGGAAATTTACTTCAAGATTTACGCGTTCGATTAAGTCGTTCAATTTAACGAGATTTCCTCCCCCCTCCCCTTGTTGCCCTCTCCCAATTTCTTGTATGAAAAGTACTCAATGACCGTTCCGGAAACAAAGAGACTGATCAACAAAAAGGAAGTCGCAAAGAATGTTAGATTGAGCAGTATCTGTTTTCTTACTTTTTGCTATTCCTTGTCTTTTAAAGGCAGAAGGAGTAGTATATTTCGAGTCGCATTCTATCACAGCCGTGTTAATACTATCGAATAATAGATCATTTAATAATAAATATGCGTTAATGGCTCTACGCTATATGAGTTTGTTGGAGATTTTAACGACTACTTTGATTGTTGGCTTTTTAAAAATTGTAATATTCGCAAAAGATCCTTTTAAAGAAGATTTTACTTTAAAAACTGCATAAAATAATAAACAGAGGAAGATAAAAAGAAGAAAACTTGTTTACTACTGTAAAGAGAATAAAAGCAATCTAGAGTACAAAAAACGTAAAGGAAAGAACAAGAATGCAAAATAGAAAGAAGATGAAATAAAAACTTAATATCTAGAGGGCGTTACTTTATGAGAAAAGTTTGTCAAAGTTGTATTTTCCCACGATACAAAGGACATAGGTTTGCGTGATTTCTCCAAACAAACAAAAAGTACACGGAAGGTCCAAAAATCATTTTTGTTCCTCTTGAAACACTTGGTATTATATAAATGTTCATAACACGCATACATGAAGAAGAAGATAGAGGGATAAAAAGGGTGAAAAAAAAGAAAAGGTTATCAGGGAGGTTTTTTCTACTTTTTTTATACATTAATAAATGTAGGTATGAATTGTGCGTGCCTGGGTAAAAAGGAGCTTTTTTCGCGTGTCCCTTCTTTTATTATTAAATGTTCGTTTTTGTCGTTTTATTTATTAACAACTCCACCGGAAATTAGTCTTTGAAATCTGAGGGTTTTCCTCTCTCTCTCTCTCTCTCTCTCTCTCTCTCCTAAAAAAGAAGATGACTGCAATATTTAAATTATATGATTAAATAAGATTGATGATACGTAATTGATTACGTAAAACATTACGGTGACGCGTTCATATAGTAATTAGACATTGTTTAGCATATAATAGTAAACTAGCAATGGCGTTGAGTGACGCTCAATTTTTCATTAAGGCACAAAA
Organism: Dimorphilus gyrociliatus; assembly: GCA_904063045.1. NCBI lineage: Eukaryota > Metazoa > Annelida > Polychaeta > Dinophilidae > Dimorphilus > Dimorphilus gyrociliatus. The sequence continues at coordinate 1,105,242 of CAJFCJ010000003.1, forward strand.
TAACGTCCAGCAATCTAGTGGAAATCCTTTAACAAATGGGCTTAGCGGTCACGCGCTGCTCTACTTTTATAAGTATGCGGGACGTTTCATTCTAGGAGATTCTATAACAGGAATTATAAAAATAGGGGGCGTGCAAACTTAACCGCGATCGTTGTAATTGTTTATAGTAAATTTCCCCCCGCGTCTGCCAACCTTTAAATTACAACTTCCTTCGTATACAAAGAAGAGAAATAGGGAGCCTGAAGGGATATGTATACTACTGTTCACAATGGAAGTGAGGTGAAAACCTCAACATGTCTAACATGCGTTTTCTTTCACTTCAAATGAAAAATAATAGGCTTAGAAAAAAAACGCAGGTGTAAAACGGGGCTAATTATGATGTAACGTAAACAGTTTAAGTTTAAATTTGGTAGAGACTGCCAATCTTTTTTTATACTGTTCTCCTCCCATTTTAACCACCCCTCTTTTTATTATTCTTCAGGTAGCCGATCATAATCCTCCTAGGCCTATTAGACCTCAAGCGGATTCCGAAGTAAAACGATTAATGGAATTGTTAAGGAGTGAAAGGGATTGTGAATCGTTATCAAATAGCGATAGCGGAAAAGGGTCTAGTGAACACGGTGATAACGGTAAGCATTTCTTGTAAACATATTATATACTATGTAGCACTAATAGGTACCAAAAAGCACATGCATGCCTTTCGATATACTTTTCTATATACAGTATATTGGTACAAAGTATATATATCTATATATATACAGTATATATCTATATCTATATATATATATATGTATGTATATATACTTCGCATACCTACTGTAACCTTTGTCTTGCCTCAGGTCAAAAACGTTCAAAGTTACTTTTTTTCTATTTTTCGAAAGTTCTTCACAGCATGATTTAAGTCCTTTTTTCTCTTTTAATTTCTCCTTCTCTCTCTCTCTCGTTCTCTTTTAATTCCCTTTCCCAATCTTCTCTTTAATCAATAGGCCTCTCTACTAAAAGTAAATTGACTTTTAGGTATTGTTCATAAAATATTCAAAAGGTGTGGGGACATAAAAATCAACCTGCAATTAAAAACTTATATTACTCTTTGAGAAAATGATAACATTAGAATTCTCTAAAGGATAGGCGACGATGGGAGGATATATTCTCTCTTTTTACAAAAAAGTTACCGAATGCTTAAAATATCGATTAACTAGCTATTAAAGACTTTTTTATGGGTAATGAAAAATGTTGATCATTAGGTTTTGAAATTAGAATTCCAACAATTCATTTCGTTTAACAATAAGATAAAGATCTTTATAACAGTAGTAGAAAGGAAGTTCAGGTATAACAAGAGGACAGGTTTAAGAGAAATAATAAGCATAGGTAAATGACTTTAAAATGCGAACTTTTTACATCCTTAACAAGGTATAGAAAAAGAAATTTATTTCTAAGCACGCACAGATTTTTCTCTTCGTCATCATCGTCTTATTCTTTCGATATTCTTTTTCTCTAGCCACGCATACTCTCCGGTTGACTTTCCGTCGTTTATTTTTTTTTACCTTTTTCTTCTTGAAAGGTTCTCTCTTCTACGGAGAAAGATATACCTTATCCAATTAGAATTAATAAGACGAATAAGGTATAGGTCTGTTACAGATTGTGAGCACGTGTTAAAACATTGATCGTTTAATTACTCTTAATGAATACTGATTATTACTAACGAAAAAGGCGATAAAGTAAAACAGCTGAGCAAACGAATTTTAACAAATAAAGAATAAACTGTATTTAGTTCCCTTTTTACATAGATATACATTTATATAAAAGAACTTCCACCCCTTCAACCTTCATTCTCCACCCCCTCCCTTTCATTTTTTTTATACATTGTTTAGCGATAATTTGCTGTGCTTTTATATCTCTCCCTTGTTATTTGCATATAATTTTTTATTATTGAATAGAATAGAGAAATATTTGATTCATAACGGCGCCCCCTGTGTTGAGTTTGATGCCCAACAGAAATGCGCCGGTTATTATATAATTTTTCATTCATTCACTCAACCCCATGCACAGATCGACCTCCCACCAAGGGCCGAACGTTCAACGATTTAACAAAAGATAGATTCCTTTCGACAGCAACAGCTAAAATCAGGAGATCTTTCGATTCTGACGATGGCTCAACAACTACTTCTGGTAGTTACGTAATGGACTGTAGTTTTAGAGAGTCATTCAGAGACTCTACTGTTTGAATAGAGCTCTCTTAATCTATATAGACACTTTTTTAAAATGTCAAAAAGATAATTGTTTATTTGTTTGTTTGTTTTTTCTCTTTTTTTACTTCTTCTTTTACAAATTTTTTGTTTATTCATGGAATTGTTAATAGAAATTTTGTATAGTACCATTGGAATACTCAGAAAATGTTCTCATTTCTTTTCATGCTTTTCTTTTATTTTTACAGGCAAAAAATTAAAAGAAAAACTAATTTAAATAAAGCAAAATTGTATTTATAAGATATTTAACTGCTTAGGAAAGAACTTTAGGCCTAGGAGGAAAAAAAACCCACCGTAGAGCCATTAAGCTTAAAGGTCAAACTCTTCTTCAGTATAATCTTTTAGATTACTTCCTCCTTATTATATAACTAGACTATTTACCGAAATGTTCCAGCATTTCCGCTATATACTGAATTTGTGGAAGCGGTGGTGATAGTTTCGAAGATGTGACAGAGGGAGGAGGGGGGATGAAAGGAACGAAAGGATAAAGTATTAAATTTTTTGGAATAAATTACCCCTATTCTTCCAACTATATTTTAACTATTCTGAATGGTTGACGAGCAATATATAGGTAATAACAAAGGTGAAGAAGCGTTTTGAATTTCATAAAGGTTCTCCCCTCGATTTGTAAGTTGTAAAAAAAAATGTAAATTGAGGTACCAATGAAATAATCGTTTTCTACTTGAAATTTTTTTTACAGCCTTTAACAACACTTTAAAAATCGTTATTAAGCGCTTTTATAGATAAACGGAAGACGTACAGCGGTTATAATGAGCGAAAAGTTGTATAAAGCGTTAAAAGAAAAGGTTAAGAGAGAGGCGTTACTATGGACCCTTTTTTCTTCTTTTATTATTGTAGTATGTCCATTCCACCTCTTCCTCTGTTAACTTATCCCTAAATAAAACCGAGATAGCTTTTACATGTCAAGGGATGTAAGCGTTTAAATCGCACTCTATTATCATATAGGCTGTTATCCTATATACGAACTGTAGGGTTAATTCCATATAGTCTGTACAGTATACGGTAGTTCTGTTTAAATACTTCACTTCTAATAGGGAATCCTTTAACTTCTAGTATCGTACAGTCGACTATGAGATTTGTAAACACTTGGCGAAAGAATAATGATCACGCAAAGCCGCACGCAGTCCGATATTCGATACTAATTAGTAGATAAAAGGCCGATAACGAACGCTTTTTCTCCGCGGCACGAGATGAACAGATGTTGTACCCTTTTTTTTAAATACATATAATTCTAGAAGGTTTTTTTAATTGTTGGGTCTGCTTACTAAATTCTTTATTAGCTCAACAAAGCAGCCTATCTCTTTGTATCGTATCTCGTCAATTATCGCCCTAGATTCTTATCCTGAGAGCCATTTCTTCATCTCTTCTTTCCCATTATCCACACCCATCTTACCCACCCCTTTACCCCCCATATCCTCGCTCCTGTTCCACACCTCACTTATAACTGCCAATTGCTCAGTATTTAGCCGTTTGGCGTGACTGTTATCAGAAACTTTCCGGTTTTAGCGAAAATGTCCGTAATCTTTCTCGTTGATAATTGATTATATTGCGCAATTTAAACGCCTCAACGCCTCAGTTTATGACAAGTGAATGATTTGAGGAAACGCAAAAAGGTGAGAATAAAGGGGCTCGACCCCAGGCGCAATACCAGACTCATGCCTTTCATCGACGACAGCGACACCTATACAGCAGTCTATACCGTTTATATATTCGTTAACAAAAGTTTAGGATATAATAAAAAAAAGAGGGCTAAAAAATATTCTAATTACCGCTATGCGCCTCTATATTTTGAGTAGATAATAGAAAATAAGAGTGGGATTAGCATCATTTTATCAACGTTATTAAACAGACGCCAGGCGTCTTTATGTCAGAAAGTAACGTTTGTTGTCTTTAACAGATTTGACATTTTGTTTTTATTCTTTTTTTATCTTCCTAATCGCTAACAGTGAAACATACGGCGAAACATATGGAGATAAAATTACACTGGAAAAAGATAAGCATTACGTATAGAAATTCTCTTAATATACTTGTTACAAAGGGGAGGAGTAATTATTTAATTAGAATTTCTAATGAATATTCAACAGCCAAACATCTATATTTAAAGTAAATATAGATAAAAATAGAAATTTATACACAAATATTATTAGAGTCCCTTTTTTTGTATATTTATAAGGCATTTGTTGATAAGGAAAGAGTCCGCCCGGAACTGACGCGTATCTAATTACCGTTAAAAGAAAAGAGGGAAAAACTACAGCTGGTAAACGTGCAATTAAACTACATCGCCCATTAACCTTTTCTGAACCTTACGTGACTTTAGTTTTTAAGGGAGAACAAACAGTTAGTTGGAGAAACGTAGGCCGATATAACCCAAGGGAAATCTTTCTTAGCGTCCCAAGGAGATTTTCTTTTACCGCGATAAATCTTCGTGAAATCTCTATACTATATAAATATGGAGACGTTTATAAAAAAACGCTCACATATCTCCTCAACTTGTTTTTTTAGTTGCGGATGAGAGGATTTTCAAGTTGGTAGAGCCTAAGACGTTTAGGCATGACACTCGAATAGCGCGTGCGACCCCGTTCGACCTTGGCCTCTTAACAATATTAAACTTTTTTCCCCTCACCTTCCCTCCCTCCCTCCCTCCCTCCCTCCCCCCTCTCAGTCCCTTGCTATTCTTTAGCCCATTTCTTCACTATAATCCTGTGTATACTAATCTATCATAATTTTATGAAGCATGTCCTTCCACTTGAACCCTTTCTATGTAAAAGATTATCCTAAAAAAAGAGAATTGATAATTTCTATCTAGCAAGTAGCTTATAATATCTATATAGAAAGATTCTTGAATTATTAAACATACGCTTAACAATCTCTTTAGTGTGAAATCATCCATATAGTTCTTTTCAACGAACTTGTCAGAAGAATAAAGAAAAAAGACCGAAAATCTTCACTTTGTAGTTCCTTAACGTATAATTTATTATGTAATTGTCTACTACTCTCCCTTTTAAACTCTTTCTCTCTTTTTTCACCTTTAAATAAGAAATACCTTCCCTTTTATGTAATTTACGACTGTATCAATTTTTGTAAAAGTTAGCCATGTGCTATTCATGAAAGATTAAATAGTGTATACTATATATATACCATTATATTTATTATATACTATACTGTAGATATACTGTATATAGTATATATTCCATAATATGTGGGTACTAAAGCGTGTTTACTAATAGAAGGTAGAGAAAAAATCGTATGGATTAACTATTATAGTAGATGTAAACCCTTTTATACAAGTGGCACGCTAACTTAACAACCCTTGAGAATGAAATCACCCATATTTTTAAGTCCATTCAACGTAGAGAGAGACGTGTATAACGATAAAGAACTTGAACGAATAGAATGAAACGAACATATGTACGAAAGTGTACTGAATGTATTTTAAACGTATTTTTGGTATATTGAAAGAGAAGGGAAAAAAAGAGAGAGAACACAGAAAGGTTAAAACTTATACAATAAATAAAAAACAGTATTTAAACTAATACGGTATCTGTAGATCGTCACACAAACACCTGACTTCTTTTTATAATTTAAATCCCCTTCAGCACATTTTTGACTGTAAATTAATAGAACAGATGCAGCAATAGGGCATTTTTTCCCCTGTTTTTTTTTACTTTTACTCAGTTATTCAACATTTTCTATCTATACTTCTCATTCTCTCTTTTATTCCCCTTTCTGTCTCTACATATTCTATATTTCTCTTTCTCAGTTTTTTTTTTAATTCTAAAAACTAGCCCCCTAAGGCGGGGTATGAAGTGCGAGAAAAATCGTTTAAAAGCGCTAGATCGAGCAGATACGTCGCACTCTTCCAGGGCTTTTTTTTTTAGTTGAGCCGATAGAGAAACCTCCCACTTCCGTTTTCAATATTTTAAAAGATTTTAAGTGAAAGTACTGAGAGAAAAAGTACACATTTAATTTCCTTGACGATATGTATTCAAATCTATACTAACAATCCTTTTCCTGCCTTTACTTTTCCTCTATAATTGCGAAATCGTAGAGACATCTAGCGGCTGTAACATTTTTTAAATATTATTCTCTTGTTGCGAGTAGTAAAATACTGATAAGAAATTGATAAGAAAGTAGATTTAGAGTAATAAGTAATAAGTATGCGGCTCTCGTTAGATGTTAAAAGATAAGAAAATATGCAGTCTATCTTGTTTATAATCTAGCGTATAGAGGTTAAAAATTTGCCCCAACAGAGCTTTTAAGTATTATTTAGTCATAGTTTATTAAAAACAAAGTGTTATTTACAATACTAAGTATATGCATACACATATATACAGATAATACGTTTATCAACAACCATATCCTCTAGATAATACATATATATATATATATATATATATATATATATATGCAGCAAGGATACAGAATCTTTGAACTACATTACCTTTACATGAAAGGAAACTAGCTATAATTATCTGCATGTAATAGTATGTAACATTGCATTGACATTCATTTTCTATAACAAATAAAGTACAAATTATTGCGAGTTAAAAAAGAAGTTAAAACAATATTTTTTTTTAAATTTTCTTCAACTTAGGCTTTACAGTTCTTTAAATAAACCATTTCACTCAACCAGTCTTGTAAAACAAACAGGTATATATATATATATATATACTTAAGCTTTCAAGTTATACAATATTTCTATGATTCGTACTGTCGAAATTTTCTGTTTGAATAGCATTTTGGCGCCTTCTTCGCCTCCGCCTCCGCCTTCTTCGATCTGATTCAACTAATGCCTCAGTCATTTCATCCCCCCGATCATTTGAACCACCAACGGCTCCTTCATTCTCATCAGCCCCTATTTCTGTATAGTTTGATCGAGACTGATATATCTGATGAACACGCGCCTGGTCTTGAGGGTAGGAATGTGGAATAGCTCCTGTAATATTTCTCTCTTCATCTGCAGGATCGGAATCATGACTGGGGCTTTGAGGGGAGTTATTTCTGAAGCGTTCTCTTAATCTTTCCCAAATTCCAACTGAAAAGAAATATTTCTCATTTGTATCTTGATAGTAACAGAGCAAGTATCAAGTTTATCTTAATGGTAGCTCCCTCTTAAGGGTATTTTGTTCATTAAATGAGTAGCTAAAATTATTGCATGTCCATTGGGGAGAAAGTTAAAAAGGTTCTTAAATAGTTTAATTTAGGGTTGAACCTATGCTTATAAGCTATTTTTTTATCTTGATTTGTTTCATTATAAATATTACCACCTCCGGATGTTGATCCGTATTGAATATTACTGTTAGCAAGCAACGGGTCATTTTCACTACCACCACCGTTATTGGGTACGATCTCATTTTCCTCATCCGAATCGTCAGAATCGTTACCGTAATCCTCTTCTTCGGAAGGATCATTTTTAAGTACTCTCTTTTTACAAATTGGACATTCTCGTCGTCGGGTTTTCAGCCAAGGATCAATACATTTGAGATGAAAAGCTGTTTTATAAAAAATATATAATCAAAAGATGAATATAGGTTAAGCATTTTGTTCAAACTCGAATTACACGAAGTAAACAATAGTTAAAGCCGTTATTTAATCTATTTCGAAGAAAAATTCAACATATGGTTTAAAAACAAAAAGAGAAAATTTGATATTAGTTATAAAATAACGATTATTACCATTACCGTAAAAAATTTTCCCTTGGGTTATTCTTACCCCAACTATCTTAAAATTTATTTATTTATAATTTAGCCTAAGTCTATTTCTTAGGCAAGATAAAAAAGTTATCAAAATAGTTTATATTGATAAAAATATTTACGAAAAAAATCTATTTCTATAATAGAAATACAATCTTTTCGTATAAATTCTTACCGTGTTCGCAAGGTAGAATCCTTACTTTATCTCCTTCGTTAAAATCATCAAGGCAAATTGTACACGTTTCATATTTATCACCTAAAAATATTCATTTTCTTTTAGAAAAACTTTATACAAAGAATGAAAAGAAAGAGCAAACCTTGTAAAAATTTCTTAGTAGGCAGCTTATCAATTCTAGCTCTTAACCTCCTTTCAGTGCTCGTTCTCCTACATCCCCTGACTTTTCTAACAACCTAAAAATATATCAAACAGTTGTTTAAAATTTCAATTTAAATAATTTGACAAACAATTAATAGAATAATTAAAATATAAGCCACAAATTTGTATAATAAATCAGGAAGAAAGACTAAACATAAGAATAGGTTTAAAAGGTAAATGAAGCGTTTTGTGTTTGAAATGAATTCTTTTTATATAGTAGAAATAAAAGAGAAAAAAAAATATTGTCGAATAACTAAAATCTATGTGCAAATATATATAAAACATATATATACAGTATATATATATATATATATGGATATATTTAGAGTATATATGTTTTCATATATAAAATTATTAATATAAAAAAACACTGCAGTGTCACTTACATAATCAGCGCATGATGACGGCCATATCTAATTAAATATGGATAATCATAATGTTTAGTTTAAATAAAGTGGGATAAAAGGATAAAAAACAATCTGTATATATTAGCTAAAAAAATAAATAAATGTAATAGAATATGTATGCTAATTAGCATTCTAATTAAAGTGTATATACTGTATACATATTTAAATATTAAAATTAATTTCTCTGTAGCTTTCTTTATCATTTCTATATAAAATTTCGAAGGGCAGAAACGTTTAAAATCATTTTAATAATTAAAAAGATAAAGAAAATATGTTTGCCTAATAATTAGCCGTCTTTCTGTAAAAAAATTAACATAATAGTTTATATACTGCATATTAATAATATACTGTATATCTATATACTATATATATATATATACAGTATATATATATATATATATATAAAGCAATAATAAATAAGTGACAAAGCTCGTTTTACTTCAGAGGAGAAAAATTAGAATTTAAGTTTAGAAAGCTTATTTTCTATTGCACTAGAGATAACTGACAATATACACAGAATATATTTAGATATATACTACTGTACATTTCATTTATGTCTTAGTCAACTAATATCTATGATTTTATACAAATTTCAAAATATAGTGTAACCTTTTAAACTTACCAGAAATAGGCATAATCCAAAAAAAGCACACGATATAACAATTGCAAACGGCCATAGGTAAAGGAGAATATTAAAACTACTCCTTTCGTCTATATACAGATGGTATCTGTTGTGAAAATGGATTTTTAGCATTATTTTTATTTTCTGTTATCAAGAGTATTTTATCAATCTCGAAAGTAGATTAAAATAAATAAGGAATACCGAAATACGATAATCTATTTGTTAAAAATAAGAAAGAAAGAAGGGAAGGGACTGATGTAAAACATTAAAAGGAGAATTCGTCTTAAATGTTCTAGCAAAACAAGTTATTTATAGGTTAGTAAAATTACCAAGACTTTACCTTGATGTATTGAGATAATTTAGAACGATATCTCTGTAACTATCAAATCCAATCAATAACGAAGGTATCCTAATCCTATTGGAATCTGTTAAAGAATGTTGTCAAGTTACAAACAGATATGCTAACAATAAAAATAAATAAACCTACAGTTCCCTCCTGTCATTGTAATTAATGTATTTGAATCTAAATTTGCAACTATAACTCCAGAATATCCGGCAATTTGAGCATTTAAAACCTTAAATAAATAATAAATAATATAAATAAATAGCACAGGCCATTGATCTTATTTACTTACTTTTTCACCAAAATCACAAGTTTTCTTATGTTTCAAAGATCTTTCAATAATGACAAAGTATTTTTTACCTTTGGGAGATTTTTCTAATTTGCTACAGCCATCCTTTGGTTTGGCTATTTCGTAGAAAGCCTTTTGTTTTCAAATAACAAAAACAACAATTAACGAACATATATTTAAATAAAATTTTAATTATAATATATCGTACTTACGCTAACACCTTTTTTAATAGATGGACCAAAATCTGCTGGTTGATCTTCATAAGTTGCAACTCTTGAATCTGTTTTATTGTCCATCTAAATGGATATAAAATTATAGTATATTGGAAAATTGCTTTGTGTTCATGAATCATTTATACGAACGATGTTGACATCTCCATGGACCAGGCTTATATTAAACATGGCAAATAAATTTAGAACAGTAAAAATGTACAATGCAGTAATATGGGACGGTATTGGAACTGTACTAAAAGTCTGAAAAAAATGAATATATTTTAATGATTACTAGTTATATAGGAAAATTAAGAAATAATCAATTAAAAATAGTCATGGATTACTTATCTCTTTACTATAAACTTACCATATTGACAGAAGCAATTAAAAATATTCTTAAAATCCTTAATTAATTATAAACAATTTTAAGGTAAAAACCAGGCTTAAAATCTCATTGTACATCTACTCCCATTTTCCTTATTTCAACATGGAAGCCTATAAACACGTGACCAACATTCAGCACTTAAATATAAAATATGAAAAGATGTAATATTTGAAAAATCTCAAAATTATTTTCAATCATTTTAGCTATTTTAAAACACTTCTAAAGAATTATTTTTAAAGTTTTGTATTGTCCATGATCGAAAAATTGTCACCACAAAATTAAATTTCATTGGTAACCAGTCTATTGATACTTAGAGGCTCTTGTTTCCTGTTCCGGTCGTCGTGTACAAAATGCCCGTAAAGATATCTCTAGTTCTTCTATATTCTATGTTATACAGCTGTTCGGCTTTATATTTTCATATAGCCGAAACAGAGAAAAAATGTTTTATCGAGGAAGTTCCTGATGAAACTATGATTGTCGGTAAGATTGTTAAGATTTCTATTAGATCTTTCGATCTCCAAATACGGCTTCCTTAAACATCACGTTCTTAAGGAATCTTTGCGAATTTTTATAATCTATGCCTTAATACTATGAGAGTCAATACAAGATTGACCCTTTTCCCTCCAAAATATCATTTGACAAACAAGTAAAATTTGCGCCATCTGCATTTATATGAGAAGAAATTCAACGTGGATCAACAGATGACACAAGCATATGTTTTTACTTGACTATTCATATAATAATAACACTATTTCAGGTAAATATCGTGTTGAAATGTTTGATAAAAACCGTAATACATACGTGGAAACCGTTAGTGGACTGGGGATGCACGTTGTCATAACAGATCCCGAGCAGAAAGTTGTCCTATCAAAAGTAAATGTTTTTTCATTTTTTCTTATTTATTAACAGGCAAATACAAAGTTCTAAGATTCGATAAGAACATAAACGATTTCGTTACAACAACAACTGGATTAGGAATGCACGTCGAAATCAAAGATCCTTCCGAATCAGTTGTATTGTCAAGGGTAAGGGAGAGGAATAAGTTGTAGAAAATATTTATATTCCCTCCTTCTCTATCCGTAGCCTAGATTGATGGGTTGTGCAGAATTTTTTATTTATATTATTTATGGTTCGGTGTGGGTTACTTTGCATTCCTTTTTCCCGTACAACGAATGTTAACGAATATCTTAGAGACCATAAGATATTTCAACAGATATTTTGCGTGTAGCAGGTTTTCAGTTGTTTTGAAAAACGAAAGTGTTCGTTTCATAAAAGATAGAAATTCTACATCGCCAATTTTTTTAATGATTTGCATTTATCACGATAAATAGAATATTTTAGTTAAAAAATGTAAATTTACAATATAATGTTAAAATGTAGAAAGAGGGTGTACAGAGAAGAAAACCTTTATATGATAAGATTTATTGCACAGTTATAGTTAGTTTTTTAAACTTGCATGACCAATTAGGAAATATTTATTTCTTTTATTTTAATTTCTTTGTAAATTAGCAACAGTTTAAAATAGTAAACAAACTATTAAATTATATTATAGCTTGTTTATTTTAATTTACATTCAGTACGATAATTTAAAAAAAAGAAGAATAAATAAACCAGCATATTCCCTGTTTTTATTTGGTTTTGAGGAAAATTTATTCAAACTATTTTTAATCGAATGATGCAATTAGACATGTTTTACAAAATTTTTATATATCAATTTTTATCTCTTTAGACATACGCTTCCGAAGGCCGATTTACATTTACATCACATTCGGCTGGAGAGCATACAATTTGCCTTCATAGTAATTCAACTGCTTGGTTTGGCGGTGGTCAACTACGTGTTCATTTGGATATTGAAATTGGCGAACATGCCAACGATTATCAACAAATTGCAGCTAAAGATAAACTAAGTGATTTAGAAACAAGAATTAGACAACTTTTGGATCAAGTAGAGCAAATAACTAAGGAGCAGAATTATCAACGTTATAGAGAAGAAAGATTTAGGCAAACTTCGGAATCAACTAATCAACGGGTTTTGTGGTGGTCCATTGCTCAAACTGTTATATTGTTGGGAACTGGATTTTGGCAAATGAGACATTTGAAAGGTTTCTTCGAAGCAAAAAAATTGGTGTGAAGTTGTTGAAATTATATTTATCTACTCATTCCTTCATATTTAGGTTTATTAAAGTTAATGAAATGATAATAGTGTCATGTCTCTCTCTTTCTCTATCTTTTTCTTTTTTTTTTTTCATTTTAAAAAAGGTAATTTGTACAAAAATATAACTGATAGAAAATTGTTTTGAAATATGAGAAAAGTAGATTTGAAAGACAGAACAATGAGGAATAATAATTATTAACTAATAAAATAAATGTAATAAAAAAGAAAGATGTTAGCCATATAGTTTGAAGGCTTGGTTATTTAGAATACGATAAAAAAAGTGTTGAAGAGTATCGAATAAGAAAAAAAGTTTTGTGTTAAATGTGAGTTAACTCTAGGACAAAATCAGGCCTACTGCAAAATGTAAAATGACCAAAAATGCTATTTTGCAAAAAGTAAACATGACTTGATAATCACGTTGCTATGTGAACAGAGATATAGAGCTTTTGTTAAGGAGAATGATATTAAAAAAGACTATAAACAATTAACAATAGTCATTGCCATGATAAGGTTACGAAACCTACTTTCATTCTTACCAAATAGTGTGAAAGTGGAGCAAGTAGCCAATCGTCTTTCAATGAAAACACTATATTCATACGCGATTTGAATTTTTGAAAATTCCTATACATTTCCATCGTCATACATGCTTTTGAATTTAAGAGAGATCGGTAAACATCATTAAACACAATCTTGTCACATAACATCTGAAATAAGCACAGAAATTTCGCCATATACATTGGAACTATTTTTGTTTCGGACTGCGTAGCAAAACTTGTAATTGGGCTCTGCTTGTAAACACAGTCTGGCAGTTTCTTTCTTCTTCACTGCAGAGAGTAATAAAGGTACGTTGTCAAACATCGAAATTTACGGAATAATTTTCAACTTGGCTTGAAATTAGTCATGCGCATACCCGAAATAAAAGAGGAAACGGATTTTTCCGAATACGTTTGGATGGGGGAAGAGCTTGAGGAGTTCGACCGCAAAGTCGTAGCCGAGCTTGAAGAACAATATGAAATGGAGGAAGAATTTGAAAAATTTTTAGAACAGCAAGTCGTTTATTATATCGACTTTGCCCTGGATGATGACGGAATTCCTTTGGCACAGGCAAGTATTTTTCAATATTATAATTTCAAAAAATTGAAAATCAATCAATATAAAAGGTATTGAGAAAACAGCAGTCTATGTTTATAAAATATTTATAGTTTTGAAAGAATTGATATACACTAATTTAAGTATGCATCTTCCACTTTCTCTCATTTCTTGGTTTTCTTTTTTACCGTCTCTTATTTATTCCTATTCGATATTCTTATTACTTCATATACATATGCATATGTATAAAGTATATATATTTATGAATATGTGTTTATATGCACTTATGCAAAACAATGGTAGCACCTGATTATTCGCATAGTTTTAGTAGATAGGCACAAAACCTAATTATTAATATACTGGCACGATGTATATGTATATGTATGTATGTATAAATCTATAAGTGGATGTAGAAGTCTTACCAGACTAATAGAAACAGTATGGGCAAATCTAAATGAAAATAACATAAAATATCCCTTATCTATGATATTTAATTTATTACAGTATAAACTTGGAACGTAGGACAATTTCTAAGCGTTACATAGTGCAGACATTCAAAAGAACACCATGTACTCTATCAAACAGAGTATGTTTTAAAGTCGCATAATGTGAATTATAACACGTATTAACTTTTTTTTTAATTCTAGCTGAATATTAGTTTCATAGGCTTTGATTTTTCTTATATATATATATATATAAATGTATATATTTCTATCCGTATACTGTTAGATTAAGACAATATTAAAGAGGTTAATCTATTTGTTATTTTACTGTTATTATATATTAGTATTTTTTTTCTGTTATAAACAGGTCCTTCGTTACCTGGACGACCTTGTTCGAAACAGTAAACTCAATCCCAACGCACCGGAGTTTGTGCCCAAGAACTTTGTACAGATGGAAGAAGAAGAAGAAGTAGACGTAGAGGCGGAGTTCGGTGAAGATGAAGAAATTGTCGATAGATAGATACCCTTAAACCTTTTAGCATCAACCCCTGGACAAAATGAATATGCAAAAGTGACTTTTTCTGCATACTCGTTTTATAATACTTGAAGACGATCGACGTTTTGTTCTCTTTGACTGTAGCCGCCAACTGTAGTGGAAATTTTATCTAGTTTACCCAGTCTTTTTTGCGTAGAGAGTGTACAAATTCTATTTTTTTCGACTGTGATTCGGAAAGAAAACAAAACAATCGCGGATCTTTATATTATTATATATGTATTTGTTTTTCTTATATTCTCGAAAACCGGCCTTTGTCCTCAGGACTGGTATACGTGTTACATTTCTTATTACGGCTTTATTTCTCCCGCTCCTACTCTACTTATTTTTTTAAATAACTAAAAAAAAGAAGTTTTCCCAAATTTAGATTTTTTTCCACCTACATTTTTTTCCTCTCTTTTATTTAATTATTACTTTATAATTATTATATATACATATATATATTTTTAAATTATCATTCACTTTATATATACTGCAATGAAAAAAATTATACTGCAATTTTTCAAGGTTGTTTACAGATCAGTGTTACTCCTTTTTTTTGTCCTATTAGGCCTACTTCCGACATATCGCTACTCTTCAATAATTCATTCTGGCTTATCTAGGCACTGAATTTTTATCTAATCTGTGACCGTTGTACAATTTTTTCCCCTAAAATCTTCAATAGAAAATTGAATCTCTGCGGTAGTAGGATAAAAATTTACCGGCACAAAAACAACATGTATATCCTGTAGGGTATATATTTATATATATATACTGCGTATAGGACTAATTTCTAATCGATAGCCTCAACTAGTAAATGATCATATTTTGTTTACGAATAACGTTATTGTTGTCGCAAAGCTAGATGATTTTAGGGCATTTTAAGTGAAAAAAGTCCTATAAATTCTGACTGAATAGGTCAATATCCTCTTCTATACTGATAGGCATAAATCTAGTTCTATTTTTTCCTTTTTAGTAATAAACATTAAAAATCTTCTCATTTCATAGATAGATTCTTTCAGAGAGTTTGAATAAAATGTATGCCTACATTACAGAGGAAACATTGTAGACTATACGTACAGTATATCTACGCGGTATTTTATACAGCTCATATTATATCAATTGTAGACTTATACTATGTAAAATATTATTATATATGCAAGTTTTTATAATCCATTTTCAACCATATATTTATATAAGCAGAACATTATCAAGATAACCTTGAACTAACTTCAAAGCTTAATATTTGTCGATTGTTTCGTAATAGCTCGTTGATATAGTTTCTATAAATAAATAGTATAGGCTTTCTTCAAAAGATTCTCCCGTCTTTGAGAAATTAGTAGAAAAGTCTCCTTTATAAGCATTTACCTTCATTTCCTCTCTTTCTATCCTCTATTTTATCTTTATTACAATATTTCTTCCCTGCCTGCCCAACTTTTTTTGTCAGTCGTAGTAGTAGTAGTAGTAGTATAGGGAAATTTTCAAATAAAACAATTACTTCTATCCATTTTGAAGAGCCTTAAATAAAAAAAAGATAGACTTCCTTAACTAATCATAAAATAGACAAACGTATTTCGCAATTACGTAGGCGACAATAAACGTTACATATTCTCTTCAAATTGTGATAAGTAAGTTTCACATAAAGAAAACAAATTTTCATTGTTAGACTAATTAAAAATCAATGAAATAATATAGATTATTATAGTATGACTATAAAAGAAATTGTCCTAATAATTCTATTTTTCTCCCCTTATTCTATAAATCTCTGCTAATCATATTGATACAAGAATTAAACACATTAATAGTTAAATGTATGTATATTTAAGTAGTAGTATTGTTGAAGATAGTAAATATTCTTTGTTATATAATTAAAATTACAATTACTTCAAATTTTTCATTAACTGACTGAAATCAGGTGGTGAGACAAGATTAAATAAGGGAGAAGAATGTTCATCTATACGTTATATAGTTTACTTTTCCTAACATTAGGAAATATTGCCTTACAAGTGCCCTCTTGGCAAAGGACTAAATTTCGTAATTTCGCTTATACAAGTCAAGAGCAAGTATTATCTTATCCAAGAAATATGGAGATTTTTAGTATTAAAGCTCGTAGTAAAATATATTGTTTAAGTTCTTGTTTAAATGAACCAAGATGCGATTTAGTTATTTATTTAAAATCAAAAAGATGCTTATACTATCCAGATGATAATTTTATTGATGATTCCAGTAGGATATATGAAAAATCGTGGTTAATTAAAAGAACTAATAGTGTTGATTCTATTGTTTACGGTGACAAATTTTCTAAATTGTGCACAACTTGTTCAAACGATAAGAAATGTTTTTTAAGTGATTTTTCAATTGAATGTCGTAAAACTTGTCCTAAGCATTTTGTTTATAATTTAAAATTATCGCTATGCTTTTATAAATCTAAGACATTTGAGACTGCTCACCAATACGAAATTAAAGATAAATGTATTGGAAAACACCCAAATGCTACAACGCTATATTTCAAGAAGAAGGAAGATTTTATTACGGCTATAAAATCATTAGAATTATCAGCAGTGTTTAATTATTGGATTGGTTTGAACAATGACAATAAGCAACGTTCTCTTCGATGGGAGAAAAATAACTTAAAGGTAACATTTTGTAATTTCAAGAAGAAAGTAAAATCAAAATATTATGTTTCGATCGAGCCTAATGGAGAATGGGATAATGATAGCTTCTCAGAGCGGAATCACTACATATGTCAGTTAAAAGCCTATTCACCGAACGAATAGTAAAGATATATTTTGTTTCTTTTTATGGATTCTTTAATTCTTTAAATATATCTATGTTGATAAATCACACCCAAAATGTCAATAGATGATGTATATATCAAATCTCGGTTGGTGTATAGTATCTTCATTTTCATCGTGCACAGTTTATAACATACAATATTATATTTATATACAATCTCTTATAGAGGTTAAGGCTAATTTTTTCAACTTCATTATTCAATAATAAGTTCAATGTTGTTTGGAAGAACAATATAAAGAGAAATTTTTCCATGATAAAAAATGCAGTATAATTGATATTTTTAAAGCTCTTTTTTAGTAGTTGACAAGCAGTTTCTATTTTATAACAATTTTGCAAAATGAATGAGGAAGACAAGAAAACCTAAACAATAGTTTTTGTAACGATTGAAAGAAAATTATTTTAATGTTCTCTTTAATTCTCTGCTTCTCTCTCGATCTTTCTTTCAATCATTTGCATATAATAATAATAAATCTATATTAAGCGTTTAATTAAATGAGTATTATGAAATGGAAAAAAGTGGGCGGAAAATATGATAAAGAAAACATTGTAGAAAGAAAAAGACGGATAGAAATCATGATTAAAGGTTATACTGTATAATTGCTTTTTCTATTAATATTTCTTGAATTTATATGAATGGCATGCTAATAAATTAGATTTAAAGACTTAAAGGCTATACTTATGTTTAAAATGTAGCAAGTTTTAAAGATTATTTTTACTTAAATAGCTCGCTCAATGTCAACTTTCAAAAGATTTTATATACAAGTACATATAGCAAAGCTATATACTGACATATGTATAAGTTTATATTAAAAAAATTGACATATGAACTAAAGATAAATATGAATAAAAAACAAGACAAGAGAACGAAAGAGAGAAAATACTGTATATACAGTATACTGTATAAGATAAACAGTATGAGCGGTAGAAAACACCCACTGGCGTCTAATTAAACTGTATAATTTCTAATCTTCCCTTTCATTTCATGATATTGATTTCTAATATTTATGAAGTAAAATAGAGTAAATTGTTTTAATATGAAGTTTTCTATTTGATTTTTTTCTTCAATAAATAAAAAAAGAAGGAAGGAAGGAAGGAAGGAAAAATCTAATTATATTGATTTAAAATTTTCCATATTAATAGATGTCAAATACAAATATGTACTTTTGATTCTATATATACTTCTAGGGTGGGAGAGATATAAAAATTTTATCTTTATTAGCCGAATAAAGGAAATTATATAGTTGATAAATATAAAACAATTAATTAATCAAGTAAGTGATTTAGACTACTGTTAATGTTAAATTATATATTGTATCAATAAAGTATATACGTGTATATACTAATATATATATATATATACATTTACCACTTAAACCTATAATCTTTCTTCTATAAATACACATTTTTTATTAAAAAATTTATCGGAATATTAAAAAAGTCAATTTATCATAGAAATATTTCCTTATTTATTTTTTTATTTTATAAGAAATTTATTGAATTTAAATAAAATACTTTATAATATTAAGATGGGTTAATCCTCTTTTTTTTTTATTATTATTTTTCTTTAGACTGTCAATATGGCGTTTATTGATTGATGAAAAAAAATTGTTCTTTTCCTCTAAGTTATCGATTGTCGTAAATGATAAAAAAAAAAAAACAGAAGAAAACAAATGAATTACGCTCTAGCATTGTACTTTTATATTGTTTTTTTTTTCTTTTTCCTTTATACCATATCTCTGTCATTTATTCTTCTTTCTGTATAAATAAAGGTTAACAATTATCGTTAAACTGTAGCAATTTATATAACATAATATATAATTTGTACTTGTTAATTCAAGTAAATTATTATCGTTTCAGTGAGTATTAAGCTCTTTTTTTTTCTATTTAGGCTTTATAACTTATAATATAGTCTTTTTTAATAAATAGTATTTAGGTAGTTATTTTTCTTCTATATAATAAATAGTAACTGTTACAGAGAATATTATATATTTACATAATAAATATATATTCTTTTATTCTATAAATTTGCTTTTTTTCGTTCATATAGTTATACTAATATATACTGCATATATCTAGATAGAGAGATAGAGAGAGAGAGATGTATTTCGTCATATCGTGTGTAAAATTAACAATCAAGTTAACTAAAAAATAAAAATGTACTAAATAATTAAAATTCCAGATGAACATCCTTAACAAACATCCTATTTTTTTGTAATAGTTTTCTTTTATATATTTATCCAACTGATTGTTTTATAGTCTCTTAAGAGTTTTATACAGTAAATATATATATATATTATTGGAATATAAAGTACCATAAAATTTTAGCTCATGGAATAAATCTATAAATCTGAAGGGAAAGGATTTTATCTGCACTTGATGCTAACAATAAGAATTTCTTTCTTTCTTCAAAGAAAATGACCTAGTATTAATGTATATACTAATATATATATTTTGTATAAAGCAAGTATAATATATAATAATTATAGAATTGCTCTATGTAGACGCTCGTGTAAATCTTGATCTTGGGTACATTGCAAGTTCATCTTGTTTAGAGTCGCTTGTATAATTAAATGGATATAGTACTTGAGAGATATTATTTATAATAGCTTTAACTATTTAGCTGGTAAAAATTTAATTCATCCAAAAGTAACTGTTTATTAAATAGACTAATTAAAAATGAAGTTTTACTATTACTCTAGCAACGTAATGATATGAATATTTAATAATATATCACTTAAAATACTAATTTCTTTGTTTATATCTACATTTGCTCTAATACAGGTTATTTAAAGTTACATATTTTTTTAAAAGATTAAGCTGGATGATTCTTATCTTAATACGACTTATCAATAGTGTCTTCTAGGCTCAAAACAAATATACGATACAACATTTTTTTATTTCCCCTATATTAAGTAGTACAGCTTAATTTAATCTGTCTCAGATAGAGGGCGATAGTAGTACTAAATTGTAAAAGAAACAAAATACCTATAAATACTATCCACACAATATAGGTAAACGTTCGATATCTGGGGTTTTTAATTATTTCATTTATTGATCCTTAAGAATTCTTAATAGAATGTACTACATTTAGACTAAGAATAAATTTTCCGTATCTATCTATACATTTATATGAATATGGTCATTTTACTGGGTCTTCCGTTAGCCTAGTTAGTTTCGTAGGTTACTTTTTTTTTCACAGAAAAGATACTTTTCGCAAGTAGTGTTCTTATGGGATACGTTATACTAGACATTGTACAGTGTAGTATGAAAGACGCTCTTACTTTTTCATTTTATCCTAAAGATTACTATTTATTGCTTTTAAATTACCATTTCAAAGCGTCTATTTTGCACCGAAGCCACTTTACTTTATATTTTCTTACTCTTTGCGTCGCTTTCCAAAAAAATTGTAGACAGGAAACGATACTTTTCAATAATATTTTATAATACAAGCGTTCATAATGAAAATGTACTATTGTTTACATTTACTCCTGTAATACAAGTATAGTTGATTTTCTAACTATTCAAATATAAATATTGTTTACAAACAAGCAGGATATATGAAAATGTTAACATTTCTTGTTAAACCATTTAGCGTTTTAAGTAAGAGTTCATCGTTGATTAAATTACTCATAATTTTCAATTGTTCTTCTATGTGTTATCATCTCTTTCTTATGTTATTAATATTGTCAATAACATATCAAGTTCTCACTTTTTTGTTTATGCTATTCGATCAATGAATATAAACATTACAAATTTTCTCTTTATCACACTCCATCCTACTAACTATATGATATTAGGACTGCCAACTCTGTTCACTAATGATGTTCAACGTCTTATATAAATCTGATCAGCCGTACGTACATATTTCATAAGGATAAGCTCTTTCTTTAAAATCAATATTATTCAAGTACTACTAAGTTATTTAAGCCTTTGCATATTCAGTAGGATCCATATTTGATATAGCTTTTTTAAAAAGCATATATTCACAGGAATTGGAAGATAGTTTGTGGTCGTACATTCTTGAATTTCTTTCTGAATACACTTTTCAGTTCTGATAGCTGCAATCCTTTTGCACAGTAATGGACTTGATAGGACAATGTTCTTATGACCTTATCTTTAAGAAACTTTTAGAAGTATTTCCTCTATCCGTATTAGCCTATTAGCCTAGTGTAACAAATTAATTGAATTATACCTAATGAATGATATAAGCTGGATGATTATTTTATCTATTTTATAACAACATATATACATAGATGTATTGAATAAGATCTATTGAAAACGGTAAGATATATGCATATCATGCATAAAACACTGTATCTTGCTTATATACTATACTTTCTATAGTTAGCTGTGTATTGCAATCGTCGGTTTTATAATAAAGTCTTTTAATTGATTACAACTGCTAGTTAGACGTTGAAATAAAAAACAGGACGTTTTAACATAATGGATTAGCGATCTCTTTATTTCAATACGATTTATTGTTCTTTGGACAGATAGTATTCATTATTTATAATAAAATATATATTTTCTTATTTTTTTCTTGATATATAGTCATGTAAGCGAACCTATTATCTTCACTGTATAGGTCTTATTATAAAGAAACTCTATAAACGTTATATTTGTTTGTTTTACTATTCAAAAAAAAGTGTCAATATAAATCTTTTTTAATATAAAAAGAAGAGAGAAATTCTCTTATATTAAAGATTAAACAGAATATTATTTTTCAAGAAATGTATAATAATCCCGTTTTAGAATTATCTAGTAGTCTAGTTAAAAAATAGTGCTTACTAGGATTGATCTATTATTAATCAATGGTTAAATAAAGAACGTAAATAGAACAATTATTATACTGAACTCTATTATACAATATGACAAAGTATATCATATGAAATATGCGCATTTTTTATTTTGCAAAATGACAAGACCTTTATCTAAATTATGAGACAGAGAAAGAAAAAAAATTCCAACTTTCTCTTCCTGTAATATTATAAAAAGAAGTCATTCTCGTCTGTAATCCAAGATAATTATTATGAAATATTATAGAGAAATTTTTATTATTCTATACTAGCTTAGAACAATATTATGTCACTTAAAGTTCAATTTTTGAAGATTATATAGAAAAGCTGTATATTAATCAGTCTATAATATACAATAAAAGATATTAAATAAGGAAATATGTTGTATTTATTATATTTAAGAATAAAAAAATATGTAATAATTATTAATGTCCTTAAAGTTTTCATCCAGGTAATTAATTATCTAACCTTGAGAAGGAGATTAAGAAGAAAAGAGGGAGAAATACAATGAAAATTGATTTCTTTAGTACTTAATTTAATTCTTTTACCTACCTTTGTCTTTTGCTTCTAACTTCGTTGTGTGCATATGTATTTATGTGTATGTATGTATGTATGCATGTATGTATGCATGTATGTATGAATGTATATACTGTACATATGTTTGTATATATACATCTCTCTCTCTGTCTCTCTCTCTTCTATTTCTCTCGTCAATTTCACAATACATCAATATATCCATATCATTTTCTATTGTCTTAGTTGATATCAATACGATATATGTATTTATATAGTATGACTAATGTTAATGAATTAATACTAACTCCAATCTACAATTGCTAATTACCATAAACTATTATTATTTTCATTTATACTGTATATAAAGTATCTATTTGATTTAGTTTCTTTAAACGTTTATTTGCAAAAATTAAATGATAATAAAATAGAATTAAAGTGACTTTTATCATTCTGTTTTGTTTTTTTTTTTAAAAAAACAAAACGAACCAGAAACAAATACATTCAATTTTTTACAAGTAATCGATCACCACCTTTTCTCTTTTCCTTTTTATTTTTAATATATTCTGCCGATGATTTACTTTTGAGCATTCAATGGTTATAAAAAAATATTGTTATTTTAATAGTTTTTGTCTATCGTCGTTTGATTTAATGTATATTTCTCAATTGTTATGGAGTATATGCAGGAGGGGGATCGCTGTGGACGGGTGGCATGAGATTAATTGGGTTAGATCCGTGACAGGAGCTACAGGATTGTCTTGGATTTATTCCTTCACCATCATTAGTAGAACTATTTCGTCTACTTTGGCTTTCTGCTATTACTTCTTCGTAATCTGTTTAGAAAAGTAAATGAATATACTATATATTATATTGACTACATATAATATAGACTTTTACAATATTAGTCCAGAACAAGTATTTAACACTTACCTGGAGGTTTTATTATAGATATTGGAGTATCTGGATAATAGTTAGGCAATTGGCTTTGATCATCCAGTGTATTCCCATTGTTATTATTACGATTCTGTTCATCAGGTACCACAGACTATAATTTTAATAGAGAAAACATTGAATATTTACATTACTTATTGTACGTAAACTATGTAGATAAATACTAATAAAAGTAGCATTTTATTATTATTTTCTTACCTGTAAAGAAGATTTATAATAACTAATTAAAATCATAGAAGCGATTCCAATCATAAAATTAATAATGCATAATATCATAGAAGCCCATAGCAGGGATTGAAATCTACCTTCAATTTCACCACAAGATTTCACACCCTGATATTCACTAGATTGTGTCGCTAAACTGAAAAAGAAGAAGAATCAATTGGTACTATAAATAGGAATAAGTAAATACAAGTATAAATATATAGATCAATGTAGCCTGCATAAATTGTTTTTAAACAAGAAAAATATTGTTTTCATTCGCTATATTTAGAATTCTTTCTCTTTTCTATATTACTTAACTTTGACCTTTTACTCTCTGTTGTTTTTTTTTTCTATCCTTTAATTAAACAAATTAATTTAAAAATGATCGATGCAAATGAAGCTCTTTATCATTTTCAAAATTAATAGAAATGTGGAGGAATAAAAGAACTAGAAAAGGAGAAGAGATCTCCCTATCGTATTGTTTACTTCATTCCCCATCTCTCTTTACGTAAATTGTATTCATATAAACACACTCGGTCGTCTCTAATATTAATAATAAGTAGCTTTTAAGGATAGGCTTACCAGAATTTCAGATAAATAATTCATATTTACCATTTTCAGACTACCTTTACAAGATAAATGTATTAATCTGAACAGGCCTGTATATCATATTATAAAGCTAGCAGGACATTGATCTATATAAATAACCTTGAACAGTTAACGGGAAATTATAGGAGAAGCTCGAGTAATAAAGAAAAATTCTAGAGTAAGCGGTATTTCAAGCTTTAGATAAATGTTACAGTAGAGACAGGATCTGGAACTTTTGACCATTTAGTACTTACGAAACTGTTTTTTCACATTTTTGCTTTCTATGTACGTAACAGCAAAAGCAGGTATCAGCTTTAATAGTTAGTTTGCAAGAGCTAATTAGTTGAGTTTGTTGACAGAAGGTAGTTCCACCTTGAAGAGCGTAAGCGCACTGGTTAAAGTCAGTAGTCTGAAGTAAGATGATTAGAATAAAGGAGGTTATTAAGAATCAACAATAAAGCAAATAGAGAGTTTATAAATCTACATACACCCTTTATATTGAATTGTTAATGCGAATGGAGGAAATGATTATGAAAAAATATTATTTGCTGAACTATTGCTCAAAGATTTTATTCGCTCGTTTTTAACGATGAAATGAAAGATAGAATAAAACTAAACATAAATCAAAAAAATGAAAAAATAAACAGGCTCTTACTGAGCAATCGCGGAACACTTATTTTTTCGGTATACTGGGCAACAGAAGCAAGTTTCTCCCTCTACATCAGCTGAACACTTTTCACTTCCGCAGTAGATAGGAGATTTTTTATCGTAGTATTTGCAGTCATAAAAATCGATTCTCTTTAAATAATATAATGAAATATATTACATATGTAGAAGTTATTATCTTCTTTGTCGTTATTTTCAAAATGCTAAGAACTAATAAACACCTCCACTACCATTAAAAGAAAGAAAAACATGCAAGCGTATAGGTTAAGAAGTAAGAGAACAAGAGAAATATAAAGAAATAAAGACGTCTTTTTCAAACTGCGAGCTTATACTCTTTAAAAGGAAAAGCGTATTTCTTGGAAAAGAATTTCTTAAGTATCGTCTTTCAACAATTGAATTTTATAGCTAAAGAGAAGTGTTAGACACTGTTATTCACGAGCCTATAATGATTCAATTGAATTAATGAATTCGATAATACTAAAATAAATTTATAAATAATGAATAAGATAGAAAAAAAGAAGTATTAACTTTATAATTTTCATAATGGATCCTAATGAATATAGAGGAAAAGAGGTAGAAAGGTTGGAATAAAAGACAGTGGAATAGTAAAAATATAATAATTATATACAAAGACGTGAACTGAACACAAAAAAACAAAAAAACAAAACTAGGACTTACAGGGATTATTATTAATTAATAAGATTTTTTAATTAGAAGTACATAGAAAAATTGTTATATATATGAATATATATATAGATCTTCACTTACTGCCACGTGACCGGCTTCTACTCCGTCGACTATTCCGCCGATGAAAGCCATAATTAGGCCTAAAGCGTTCAATACCAGTCCCCCAATTAACTAATAAAAAAATATAGATATTAAAAAGAGAAGTGACCATCGATTAAGACTTAACGAGGAGAATTGAATATTTTTTGTAATATTTCTCTGTTGTTCTCTCTCGTATATAAATTATATGAACTTGTTAATGATAAAATTTCCTTACCCATGCCTTCCCTTTTGGATAAGAAGATAAACCAACTATAAATAAAATTGTAGCTAACCCCATCTGCAAATAGTATAATAATATATTAAGTAAAATGTCTTCTCTTTAATACGAACAGCTATATGGGGCCAAAATGATCCGGCTCTTATATTATCCGTCGTCGTATAGGCTGCTAAGCCAATAGCAAAACCCATAATAGATATAGTCAGTTGAGTAAGACTGCATATGTAGGCTCTGCTCCTTTTATTAATAACTTTTGAGAGAAACAATAAACCAAGTTAGAGAGTTTTCATGAAAATGACTTTATTCCAAACCTGGTTTTGGTACAATGACTTCAGGTTCAATTTGTATCTGTCTCCTTAGTTGGGGAAGAGGTCTTCTAACAGAAATATCTTGCATGTCTTTTGCCCTTGAGCTCTCACACGTTTTTAAAAAATTACGTAGTTAGCAGATTCTTTACGCAATACTGCTTGTGAAAGTGGCTTTTCTCTCTGTTGATTTCTCTACTTAAAATATAGCTGTTCAAACTAGAACTGCCAACGGAAAAAGCATTTGTTAAGAGAATAGCAGAATTAGTGAAAGATTACTTTAAAGAATTTTACCTTAAAATTATGGCCCGTTGAAATTGTAAAAATCCAAATCAGGTGATTAGATAGCCAATGATGTATAATTTGAGAACTTTGAAGAATAACTGAGTGAAAGACGACAAGGAGAAAGAGTTCAGTATAAGATAAAGTTGAGAAAATCCCAGAAATAAAAGAAACGAAGAGGGTTGAGGGAGAAAAATGACTATTAATGAAGTATTATCCTTTTATTCAAATTATAAAAAAATAGAGAAATCCAATGTTATGTTTTTTCATACACTGTCAAATTGAAAAACCAAACTACGTTCGAACTTGGATAGGTGAAACTAATAATAAGAGTAATAATAATAATAATAGAAGTCTACTGCTTTTAACCAACTGATTATGTATTGATGAAAGCTATTAGCCGTATAGAAAACGGCCATGTTTGTCGGCTATGACGACCGAATAAACAAATCTCGTTTGAAAGAGTTCATATAGAAAATCGAATGCGACAATGCTTAAATGGGTTTATGGAAAATTTTACGCCAATTGTTTAGCTGCTAAAATATTGATGATACTGAATAAAAATTATTTAAAATTTCATACAGCCTTCTTAAATAATCCAAGTATTTTTTTTTCTTCACATCATCCTACAATCTCTTCCCTTTTATCTGTAAAGGTTATATATCTATATGTGTAATTTTTAATGTCTAAATTAACAATGCATAACTTCCGACCAATTGAATAAATAATGCATATCTACATAATAGTTTAATATTTGATTCATATATGTATATACATACTAATATATATGGCATAGTCTATCCATATATATATATATACTAATATATATATATATATATACTGTATATACTAATACATAATAATGCATATCTTTCCTGCTTTATTAATCTTGTTTTATTTTTGTCGGCGTCTCTTTTCACCTTCAATTTCTTATTCTTTTAGTGTGTATTGTCAAATATGCTGTATAATTTATATGATACAAGGGCGTCTATTTCCTTTGCAATTTCGACAGATAGATGGTATAGAAATATAATTACTCTTCTTTGAAATATATTTAAGCTGGGTGATCATGATCAAAATGCTTTATAACTACATCGGAATGGCATTCCTTAAAACTTGAGTTAATACATAATGTCTAGTTAATTCGGAATAACTTTTTTATTCGTATAGCATTTCTTTTTTCTATGAATTCTATAGAAAGAAGAAAGAATAAAAGACTTATTATTAAGGAAAAGTGACATAGGTAAAAAAGAAATGTTTTATGAAAACCATTAGAAGATTTAGAGAAAGACAGAGAGAAAGAGAGATGAGAGAGAAACAGACAAGGAAAATGAGAGAGGTGATGTTCTAATTTATCAACCGTGACTCTACCTGTATGCTTCCTTTCACTATAATTTATCGTATTCATGACGTAGGGTTTGTTTTAGCTTTCAAATTTGAAAGATGAGAAACTGTATACATAGCTACTATACATAGATTATACAAATTAAGTATATATAAATATAACCTATACAGACGTCTAAACAAGGTATAATTATATATTTAAGTTTTATATAAAAACTAATGATGTTATAGTAGCAAATATGCATATAAGGCGAAAAACTATTGCATCTGCTAAATATTATGTCAATTATTACATAATATAGAAATATAAAATGTACATTGCATGTATAGTATTTTTATCTCTTTTTTACAACTGTTTCAAGTTCAGAAGAAATAATCTACTGTGGTCGTTAACCAGATCACTATTTAGTTCTCTTTCATTAATACTCATTCTCTACTTGCCTAAGTACGTTTTTGGATTGTTTTAACAGTACGTTCACCAATTAACAGCAATATGGAAATAGTTCATATTTTTTCCTATTAATCCTATTTCACATCTTTCAAAGGCGATTACAGTGCAGCTTTCCTATATTCGCCTTAAGAAAAACTACTTAACTATTTATCTAAAGATATAATTTAACCACATTCAATGTAATATTTATTAGTTTTACTTATTAATAGGAAGATTTCATAAGTTTTTTATTCAATTTACCTTTTTGAAAGAAAAAATCATTTATTCTTTTTCTTCTTTTATTTTAATGAAATCCAAAAAAACTGTATTCCATATTTCATTGATAAGTTTCTTAATTAAATCCTTCGTAGCGCCATCTGAATTCTTTTCAACCTTTCTAATTAAATTTGCAACAAAACTTAACAAACAATGTAGAAATATGTGTTTTGTTTGAACCTATTTCCTTGAAATCTTAAGTAATCTAGCTGTACTTTACCTAGTAGTAGTAATTTAGTAAAAATTTAGGAAAAGTTCAATAAACCTCTTTTTGAAATCATTTTTCGATTTTATAAGTAAAATCGAAAATGAAACTACACCAAATAAGAAGAATCGATAATTTGCACATAAAATTCGTTTAGAGTGAGTTGTGTTGTCTAAATAAAATCATATAAACACAAATTAAACTCACATTTTTCACATTGACTGTTTTGAAAATCTATTCAAATATCGCAAAAAAAAAAAACATAACTCCATTTGTTTCTTAGTTTTTTTTCTTTTTTTTATGTAATGTTTGTTAGAACTCTGTAAAGAGAAAAAAAATACAAAATAATCGCCAAATTTCTAATAAATGATCAAAGTAATGACTGATAACTGCAAAATCTGTAGCTAAAAATATATACAGTATTCATATACGAGAGTATACTTTTATATATACTGCATATATGATTAATCTTAATTAAATGTAAATGGTCATGTACAAATGTATAGATAACACATAGATGCATGTATGCTTATAGTTACATACAGTAAATATGTAATACACATTCGCCTTTCTATATATATATATATATATATATATATAGAAATGCGTATATTTATGTTCTTTACAGTGCATGATAGTAAAAGACACGAGCAATCAGTACTTCGTCCAATCTGGCATCAAAGCGTCGTTGAGAGCCTGTTGGGATGGTCTAGCCGTTCCTTCGCATCTCATATGTCTGACTTCTGGCCACCTTCGATAAAAGTTATTCAACCACTTCGAGCTCATAGCATTAACTGTTTTCTTGCATTTTCCCAAAAATATTGCTAGACTTGAGCCCAGCTGTCTCAATTGCAAACCCTGCAGTTTAATATTAGTCTGAGCACAAGCATAAGCGTGTTTCACCAATTTTCTCTCTTCCTCAGCAGAAAAAAGGGAATTATTCGAACGAGGTTTATTTGGAGAATTAGCATTAACTCGATCTCGTAGAGTTGAAGTGGGAACGTCGTAAAGTTTAGCTGCCTTCGTTACTGAAAAGCGTTTTCTCGTGACAGCTTTGTAGGCTTTGAGCATAGCGTCTTGTGAATATTGATGATACTGTTTCTTATGTTCGTACTAAAAAATATACAGGATTAATAATTTTGTCACGTTGAAATCTTTAAAATATCCCTCACATTTCCATAAAGGCCTTTACGGCCCTTTTTACTTCTTCCTGGTGCTTGACCCGTGCCATCATCATCACTGTCACTTAAATCATCGGAATTAGACAAAGACTGTTGGTCGTAGTCGGTTGTGATATACGATCCAAGATACCCCGCACCCTCTCGATTTCTATATTATAAATACAATAAATTAAAGCACTTTTTCATTCACATTTTTGTTCTGAGATGTTACCTGTAGTCGTGATCAGCATCATTCATACCATAAGTTGCCATTTTTCCATTTCTAATACCAATTCTCATTTTACTTGGGGAATTCATTTTACTTTTTTGTCTCTTCGCTAAAAGCAAACGAAAATATTTTATCATTCGTTAATCTATCATTTTTGCTCCACTTACATTTTGGTAATATAAATTGGCCGCCATCAAAGGGGGCTTGTGTTTTTGGTGGCACAATCGATGGTACAAGTTCGGTGGGTGGAGCAGGAATAACGTTTGCATCTAAAGGATAAATTCCTGAATCTCTGAATGCAGCAGTTAAGTTTGCCGGTGTCCACGCTCTTTCATAAGCTCTACAGCATAGTCGACTCATATCATACTTTCTTACGGTATGCGTTCGTGCTCGAACTATGGCGGCCCAGGCTTCATCGTAGAACACTTGCCTAGACAGTTATATATTTATTAAGTGTTTATTATATATTAGGGTATTACCTGTATAAATGTTCAGCACCCGCTATGTCGCTTGATCTTGCAACAATCATATCGGATGATCCATTATTAGTAACGACACTTACACCAGGTTCTGGTTGGAATTTGACGGCTGATAAATGAGGAGGTAAAGGAAATAGTAGCATGTTATGTTGTCTTGCTTTATCGAGAACAGAAAGTGTTACATGACTCATATGTGCATCATATAGCACAAGCACACATTCGTCAGGTGAATTTGGTAGATAAGTTTGCAAGTGCGTCCTGACGTACTCGCTGAATACATTGAAAGACGTTCTACCCCTTGGGGTAACGTTGCCGGAAGTGCCTTGAAGAGAACCTTCGGAGGAAATATTGTCTTTAAATATGTTTGAGATATAAGTGCTAGACAACAAACCTTCTAACAAAATACTTGGCATTTTCCTGCCAGGAAAGACGATATAAGGCGGAACGGACGACCCAACAGCATTTCCCGAAGATAAGACAGTAACACATTTATTTTTAGGCCGAAGTCGAGGTGGTTGGTTTTTTTCAGGCCAAAGGCCCTGCATTTTAGAATGAACACAGCTTTCTAGCACAAAGAATATATGGTCCGGTTTATCCATCAAATTATGCTCGTGCAAAAGGGCCTCAAATTCTGAATAGTATTTGTCAATAACCTCGCGATTATTTGACCTCTCTGCCAATTCGCTTAATTTTTTTACTTTTTGGTTACGAACCTCCGGCCAGCGACTGTAAAATCCTAAAAGCCATTTATTGCTTAATTGACCGTCATCTGTATTACGTCGGCCTATTTGAACTGCTAAATCTGTTGCTAATTCACGTATTTTTTCTCTCGAATAGCCATATCCCAACTCATCTAAATATAAGAGATATTCAACAATTCTTCTCTCGTCACGTGTTGTTAAGATGGGAGGTTTTCTGTTTCTTCTTCGACCAGCGCTTAAAGAAACCTAATTCAAATTTCAACTTAGATCTTTTTATCATTTAAATAAGTATAAAACTGACCCTTCCCGTCACTCTATCTCTAAGTGTTGTTTGGGGAATACCATATTTCTCACTGGCCTCTCTAATTGTCATTTTATCCTTTTTAACAGCATTGTAGGCTTGTATAACATTGTGAAAGTCATACTGTCCATATTTCCCCCCAGAGGCAGTTCGTCTATGTCCAGGTGATGTGTTGAGATTTACTCGTAATGATTTTCCTCGACCCCTCGGGGGCGATGGAGATTCAGTTTCTTCAACATCTATGGCAATGTCTTCATCACTTACTTCAGATGATGACAGTTCGATTTTGCTTTTTCGAATGCGAGAACTCTGTTAATAAAAGCAATTGTTAATAAGGATTACTTTCTCAAAGTATTTTTTCAGATAAAGTGTTTGATGGCTTAACATGTCTCAAGCATGAAGGCGGCTAAATAATGTTAAAGCCGTTGCGTAAGAATAGAAGTATAGTAAAGCAAAAGCTTCATTGTTATTTAGCCTGAACAGGAAAAAACAGGATTGCTAATTCAAGAAA
Organism: Dimorphilus gyrociliatus; assembly: GCA_904063045.1. Lineage (NCBI taxonomy): Eukaryota > Metazoa > Annelida > Polychaeta > Dinophilidae > Dimorphilus > Dimorphilus gyrociliatus. The sequence goes on from CAJFCJ010000003.1 coordinate 1,137,798, forward strand.
ATAGAAAACATATGAGAGCTGGAATAGATCGTTGACCCATCAAACACAAATTGTCAGATACTTGCTTTTCTTCTCTTCATTTCTTTTTACTTATCTTAACATAATCTAGTCGTTCATCTGAAAAAATTGTAATGGAACATCAGGATTTTGAAATAAAAAAGTAAGGCAAATATAATACGATTAAGTTATGAACGAATCGCAGCTAATCACCAAGATAAATCAGGTTTAAAATGGCATTTTCTCATCTAAAAATTGTAATTATGTCCATTTCATTTAAAAAATTGCACCATAGCTCGACTAAGAGCACGAATTTAATGAATCCCTAGAAATTTCGTAGCGTTCTTTTCTCATTAACATAAACCGTTCTAATAGAAATGACCGTTTTGATGTATTTCAAATTGAAATCATAATCCAAGTCATTTTAAAATGAATTAGTAAATTATTATAATATAGCTACCGATTTGATAGTAAAAGTATGATTCTCTAAAAGAACAAAGAGCCGTTGATAAAAAAAAGCGCGAAAACAAGGAACGTTATTATGCTTACGCGTGTCCTATTTTCGCATACCTCGGCCATTTTTGTTCTTTATGTATCAGTTATTGGGTTTATTCATTAAAAAATTAAACAATTTGACAAGTGTTAAAGACTTCTCTTTTTTAGCTGATTTATTCTTGTTTAGAAAAAAAACTAAATCAGCGATGTATTTTTAAATACTAACCAAGAATTTTCGCACGGTTCAGAAATCTCGCGTGAAATCACGAACATTCACAGAATCGCTATGCTAGACCGAGATGTTGACTCGCAGAACAGTTATGGCCGTCGTAGTCTTTCATCCAGCGTGTTCATTTTTATTTTTCCAAGTATGTCTTATCTTTTGTGTCTATTATATCGATTTTCAAGCTTCAACGCGTGATTGTTTTTGTTGGTTGGAAGAATGTTAATTTGCATAATTAAAACATCAAAATTGATTTATTTCTAATGCATATTCTTGAAAATCACTTGCCAAATTAGGAGACGGTCTTACTTACTTATGATCGACGGTAGATCGCCTTAACTTGAAGTACGATGAACGATAATACAGGTAATTAAATACACAATGAAAGTGTCAAAATGCTAATTGCTGAAATTTTTATCGTTGCTAACTCGCTAATTTTTATCAGATCATTCTACACATGAAAATGATTCGTGCGAAAACGGTTTAGATAACTACAGGATGGAAAATTCGGCCACACCTAATTCCAGTTTTAAGGAGGATGATCAATCGATCCTCTGCCAAATTTGCCGTGTATCCATAAAAACAAACTACAGCAAAAAACATTTTAAAAGTATTGGTCATACAGTCACAAGTGAGATGCAACGTTTACTTCAAGAGAAGAACGTTCCTGTATCTGATAAATTTCAATGTGTTTACCATTTGGAAAGAGATGGGTATCCAACAGCCGACTACCTCCTTCGTCATGTTAAGTCTTATCACAGAGATATGTTTGATCAAATTCGTAATGCTGCTGGTATACATGACGAAGAAGTTGCTGAGGCTAATCATTCACTTACGGAAGAATGCACTTCATTAGGTAAGCTTTAGGGATACCCTGGTCCAATGTGCAAATTTTCGAACTCAACTTTGACCTTTCTCCTGGTATGAACTGAGAAAGCTTCAATTTTGATTTCAGCTTCATTTTGGAACTTTCCTTCAAAATTGAAAGTTTTTATTGAAATTTTCTGGCCAAAAACGTTCTTGATTAATTAATGTTCTTTTAAAAGAACACTTCAAAAAAGAAATTTTTTCCTCTTCGCACTACGTCATTTTCCAAATTTTAAATTTTTTTAAAATTTCATATGTAACACAAACAGAATGAATAGTAGCTATCTCCTTAACTTTCTACAACAACAATTTTTATGATCTGAAAGTGGCAGATTTGTAGACAGGATAGATATGGCTTTGAAAACATTCTTTCAATAATTGTTTACTGAAAATATTGTATGTAATGACTTTTATGAACGCAAATCGGTATTATAAGTGGCTGTATGTAAGCCATTGTTTATTCAGGGATTTTACAGCTTTTTTCTTTCGTTTTAGAATGTAACCAATCGATCATTTACATTACAAGATTTGGGATTTCTGAATAATCAATTGTTAGATATTATAAGCCTGTCCTTAGCAAAAACAATTGATTTCTCCTTCCCTAGTTGCATATATACTTATTGAACTCGTCAATTTCTAAATTTTGCTTCTATTCCATAGTTAAAATAATGCTATTTTTTATATAGGTATGGAGGAAGTGGAGAAATATATCCGTGAAGAGATAGTATCGGAAGCTGATGAAAAACCTTCAATTGACAATGGTTCTAGTGAAGTTTCTCGACCCATTCCCAAAAGAACGTTTTATTCTTGCAAAAAATGCGATAAAAGGTGCTTCAAATATGCTGACGCTTCCAAACACGTTGCCAAAGAACACGATATACCGCGCAGTATGGCTTACAAACATATCTTTTGTCCCAAAGGCTCTGGTTTGAACTCAAAACAGGTTTGTTGACATTTGTATTGAACATAGTTTAGTTTAATGTATAAATATAAACTCTCATTATCATAACATTTTATTTCTATTCATCATGGGACACAACAGCAGATATCATTATCTCAAACTATTTGAAACTAAATAGCTGAAAGAATAATTAATTTAAAATAAATCCGTGTCCCATTCAGAAAAAACATGGATATTTTAAATTAATATATTTTGAAATGACAAAATTAAAGTGATAATTTAAACTACTATTGTAGACCTCCAAATCACAAAACAAGTGTTTACTTCATCAAGAAAGCAACTGAGTGCTTTCCCTATGCCTTTAACCTAATTTTTGTTGTATCTAACACACCTGATAACTTTAAACAATGAATGAAAGTGATTATGTGGAATGACTGCTATTGCCTATAGCTATTAAACTTTGAGCAAAAGTAATCTCCACTAATCATGATATAATCAATTCAACCATATAAACTCATTGCTATAAACTTTATAGCTGTTAGAGTTTACAACATGTCAGAATTTTGAATTTAAAGTCTTAACAAAAGAACACATTCGTTATTTAAAGTTGCTAACCCTTTAAATATCATAACCATTTGCTGCCCTTGCTTCTTTTAACTTCCTAAATGTTCAGGTAAAGGCCAGAGAAAATTTGTTACGAGTTTACAAGTCTCGGGAGCCGAAAAATGTTAAGTACGTTGAAAAGTGCCTAAGTCTTGAACATCAACGTTATAAGGAATTTCCGAAAAATGCTGATGATGGAAAGACGAAGCTATTCTGTTCCTTCTGCGATTTGAAATGTGACGTTCCAAGCATGTCTTTACATATCTATTCTCAAAAACACTCTCTGTGCTTCTTCACGGAAGACTACAGAAAAAAGAATAGTATTACCGATAAATTTGAACATTATGCCGAATCAGCCGTCCAAACAAGAAATTTCGACGTATCAATTACTGATTCAGATCCTCCTCCCATTGAGGAAAATTCCCCTATTATAGAGGAGAAAAGCCCAGAGGAGACAAAAAAAGAAATTCTTAAGAAAAAGTTTCGAGGAAAATACATTACTAAGAACTCTATACCAGGAAGTTGGCAATACAATGTCAGGTATGAAAATCGAGACAATATACAACATTCTGTTGAATGTAAAAAGTTTAATTTTATTTTTCTATTCAGACTTCTGAAGATGCACGCAAAGAGACCTTACAGTCAAACCTACGTGGATACTGAGAGATTGACTCTGGATTATTACGAGTCATTTGAACCAAAGAACTATGAATATGTTGTGAAGATGCTCGACTTGGAAAAACAAAAAATTTATGAAAAGCAACAAGCCCTTGGAACAAATAAGTCTCAGCCGATAAGTGCTATACATCAACGATGTAAATATTGTTCTAAATCTATGGCATTTTACGAATATAAAAGACACGTATTTGGGATGCTTCATAGTCGACAATTTTTTACGGAGGAGTTCAGAAAAGACTATGCCGTTGCCGAAAGTTTTACACCGTATACACCGGAGGAAATACAGCAGGAAAATGCTAAGCGATTCCCTGTTGATGGGGTCAAATTCGTTTACAGAAGTCTTTCGAATGATGTACCTACAAATGATAATAATATGGATGATAGTCCTACTGAGAGACCGAGTAGAAAGAGAAAGAATGCTTGGCTAGAGCAAAGCGGAGAATGGGAGCTAGGTATACTTATATATTTTTCATTCAAATGTTCGTCATTAGCTCTCGGTTCATTTACTCTCTATATCTTTGATGGTTCGAAAGAAGTTTCTTCTCTTTTTATTTTACCAAAAAAAGGATTATCTTAGTTCTCCTTGCCTTTGGAATTCCATTTAACCGTCAGTAATATTTCTTTCATCTATTCAGACGGGAAAAATCATTAGAGATTTTCGTAATACGTTCTCTTCCTTTTAAAGTCAGCTCTATTAAAGAGAAGAATTTCTATTCTAAATGAAAGATATGTCATATTTTCTCTTTTCTCCAGGTCAAGAAGACAACTCAAGGGTATTTTCTAGGGCAGGAAGAGGGCAAAATTCTAGGAATCCAGAAGAAGGCCAGAGTTCGAACAAATTTGACGAAATTAATATTTCCCCTAAAAGACGATTTATTGAACCTCAAGCTAAAAATGAGTTAACAGAGTCCAAAATTCAGCTAATAAAGCGCATAAATTCCGCCCAATGCAAACTGGCAAAGTTGTCAGAAAAAATTTTAACTGACGAGGAAAGGACTTTGAAAAAGAATGATATTGAAAGTCTTCTTGCTGTTTTTGAATCAAACATTGATGGAGTTTTGATTACCAAAAAGCTTGATAGGTCTCCAGGTGCAAGGCTAAGAAATTTAAGCAGTGATGACCCCAATGAGTTAAGAAAAGAAGAATTTTTTGGATCGCTAAGATTAAATATGAATAAAAGTGCTTTCAACATGAACAATAATAATGGTAGTGAAGAACCGAGAAAGAACTCCCAAGCAAAAAACACAGCCAGGAAATCAACATCCTCATATGTACCTCAGATAGCTAATCAAGAACAAAAGATGTCAGATGACGAAGAAGAGGAAGAAGACAACGATGATGATGATGCACCTACTGTCTCAGTTGAGACGAAACGAAAAGATTTAAAAGGGAGAAGAGGACCCAGTGAAGAGCATCGTTTCATATCACCTCCACCACCCTTATTGAACATGGACTACCATCGAGGAGGACCAAGTGGTAGTTACTTCAGAGACTATAGGGATCCTTACTACGACTATTTTTATCGAGGAAATGGGAGACGGTCAGAAGAGTATTACCCTCCTCCACCACCTCCTGGATATTACATGCCTTACTATAGGTATTATATAGTAAAGGGATTTTTTCAGATAAAATTCTTATTAAATTTCTATCAATAAAAATACTTTTTTTGAAATATAGGGGCTACGAACCAAGAAGACACTCGGATTTTTATCCCAATCGTGACCAACGAAAGGATGAGTACGTTTTACCTTCCTATTTAAAATTAATTTTATATTTTGTTAATTCTGAATAATTTATCAGAAATAAAAGATCATCTTTACATAACTACAAAGACGTTGAAGTGATTGATGGAGAAGGCAAAAGATCTTCTTCAGTTGTTAAAATTGAAGTTGACTCTGATTAAGAAAATTTTCCAAAAGGTATATTTTCTATCGTAGATTAAACTCTGAAAAACTGAGTTAATTTTTCTGATCTTGAATCAATTAAGAACAGAAGAGATAAGAAATTGGTTACATTGGTATATTTTTTTAAAATGCTTACTGGAAGAAAGTTAGAAATGATTATCCACAAAATATTTACTAGATGTAAGGAAAGTTTACAATTTTTTTTCTGCTGGATGCATTTATGTTCATTTTAAATAGAATTTAATTTCCGTTTTCGTCTACTCTCTTGTTAAATTTATGTTTTTTCGTATAATTTTCGTATCACACGTTTATTGGCTATTTTGAAGATAATTGAGTGAGAAATATAGCATCGTAGAAAAAGTACTAACCTGATAGAGAAAGCATGATTCTTTCTTATTAACAATTTTTTTATTGATTAATTCGTTTTATAATGCTTTTTTGTATAAATTCTAAAAATCAAGCTGTTAAGGGGCGTTTATATATATAAAATTATATATATATATAAATGATATGAGTTCATGATATATATATATATATATAATATATATATATATATATCAATTCTTCTGTTATATTTTAATGAGAAACTTTTTTTTAATTACTTAAAAGATAGTTTATTTAATTATATATTTGTTTGACTAAAGAGAGATCTCAAATAAAAAGTAAACATTTAGATTTAAAACTAGTTTAATGTGAGATTTCTTGAGCCTATTTTTAAGTACTTTTTTTCTCATAATATATTTTGTAAAAGAAGCATATGTGAGAATAAATGTCATATCTTGGATACTTTCAAAATAGCCATGATTGCTTTTGTGAGCTATTTCCCAGTTAAATTTATTGATGAAAACCAGTTTTTTCAAATCTTTATTTATATTCTGATAGTTATTTACGTACATGTGCATTAATATATATTTATTCACAATTATGTACTGGTATTAAAGCATATATGTTTATATGTTGAATGTACTTGTACATATGTATGGTATATCTTGATGTGTTTTGTGAATATTTTTTAACACTTTGGATAGAATAGACATGCGTAAAAATGAACAAGCCAGAAGATAAAAGTGCTTCAACTAATCTCATTTTTGAATTAGTTTCTTTACGTTAGTGATTACAGTAGAGAGATTTTTTTTACTAACTTAACGATAAAACGTGTACTCGTCTACTGACAAGAAATGTCGTCGTATTTAATTATGCTTTTATCATTACGAGATTCTAAGATTTATTAATACTTGAAATGCTTGATAGTTATCGTTTCAATTAAATTGTGTAATCGTATTGAACATTTAATAGTCATTTTGTTACTGTAATCTTAAGTCTATTCTAAAGCCAGAAACTAATCTTGGATTTTTTTTTCATTAGCTAAGTTCAACATTATAGAAAATATTCTTTTGAAAATTTTTGTAACAATTTCAGATTTTTAGATTAAACGAAAAATAAAGATTATAAAAAAAGACATGATGACGATTTTTTAATATTAATCTTTATAAAGCAAATAATTTCTTTTTTAATTCTGTATAACATAAGTGAAGGAACGCTTTTTTTTCACATAGTCAATTTCATTTCATTCGTTTTTTTCCCTTCTTAACAAACGAATAAATCGTTCACGAACCAAACAATAGACAATTGTGTACGAATAAGTTTTCGACAATGTAAGATTTCTTATAAGATTCTTAATATAATAGCCAATCGAAAACGTTTGTCACGTGATCAATCAGAGTGTATTTCGATTTTTTAGTATTTAAGGAAAATTATTTGGAATTTGGAAATAGATAAAAAGAATTTTTTTAAAAGACGGCATCTGTTTCCTTTATATCAATGATAACTTCATTTTATGACTCAGTGTTTATCAAATACATGATAGAAACAGGCAAATTTTACATATTCTCTGGTTGAATTGGTAATTGACTGATTTTTTTAAAAAGTGAAAGAAAAGAGTATTGTTATCCAAGAAAAAAAAGTATTATATTGAAGCATTGAAGACGAAAGAAATATTTCTTCTTTTTACTGGTTTGTCTATAATTCAGTATTAAAGATAAAGGGAGAAAAGAAGGATACAAAGAACGGGCTATTATTGTAAAATAAATACAATATACAGCTTTTAAAAATGATAAAATTGATTCACCATTATGAAATAGGAATAAAATAACATAGACGTTCCAATTTCATGATTTTCTTTATTATGGAGAGAATTAACAAGGTAGACTATCCTCTTAAGGGCATATAAGAGTCATTTTACGTTTCTTTCACATATATGCATACATTTATTGTATACGCATGTACGTTAAGCTTTTGAGGTTTAGTAATTGATCTCTAGGGTTGCGGGTTGCTTCGCCAGCTTCTGGGATAAACAGAATGAGCTCGACAAAGGCACTCATTAATCGAATTATAACAGGAAGTGTTAGGAAAGCGGAGGTGTTGGTGTGAAAATTACTGTAAAGATGGCGCTGATGTTAGGCCTTTTCTTCTTACGTATTAAATCCCCCTCCTCGAAAATAAAAGAAAGAAAGTATAAAGGAGAACGACTGGCTATGACGTTTTCTATTCGTTCGGTCACGGCTGTACAACAGGAGAAATGTACCCTCGGGCGATTAGGAGGTTAGACGGTTCAAAGAAACCGTGGACAATACCGGGAAAGAGGAAGGAAGAGGGCAAAGGGGTAGACAAAAGTAGAAAATGAGACCGAAGGAAAAAAGAGGGAGGAGTGGGGAATCTCAGAGAATGTGGAGAAAGAGCAAAATAGATAAGAGAGAAAGAGAATGCGAGAGATAGAAAGAGAGTAAGAGAGAGGATGGGGGAAAAGAGAGAGAGACGCGGTTAGAGCAATAATCTATAAAGCTAACATAATCAGTTATCCTTTCACACTTCTTCTAAGCGTCTATTGTGCACCAGCCTCTTCAGCCGGTGCCAGACGATTACAGTCTTTTCACAGCGCATTGCCGTTCTTCTGTTGGCGGCTAGATGTTATAAATTTTGCAATATTCGCAGCAGTCTATTGCTATTTGTATTAAAAGGAGAGTCAGCCATAATTTCGATGAGATTCAAGAACTTTCTCTTTTCCAAGAAAAATGAATGAAAAGGACAAAAATAGAATGTTCTTCAGAGAAGATGTATCAGTAATTTGCAAAATTTTGCAGTTGGAGACTAAATACGGAAATTTTAGCTTGGAAAAGAATATAGTTATCAAAGAGAAATAACTACGCTTTTATTTACCGCATTTGTATAGAATAAGGCAATAAGCTGCTGCATTATTTATGGCCTTATATTATGGAAGGGGAAGAGGAAGGAAAAATGAAGATTAAACCTCTTTACAATATGTATAAATAAATAAATAAACATGTATACATATATATATATATATATATATATATATATATATATACCTCATTCTTACTGTATACACTATCGTTTATTATCCATCTTTAATGGTCCAACTTAATTACAACTTGAAAAATTAATTACAATTTAAATGTATGTCAGTCTTTAGTAAGAAAATTATCATAGGAACTGCCTGTCGCTAGGAAATTGGAGTATTTTTTCTGTCAATCGTTCTTTTCACGAAGCATTCAATCAATATTTAAGTTTCCGTCACGTTACGCTATTGTTGCAGAGGGAAACACTGCAGAGCAAATACTGTTTAAGCCTATATATAACCGATAATTTCATGTCGAAATCTATAAAATTTTCTAGAGAATATTGATTAGTATTGAAAATGAAAAGAAAAGTTTTTTGATTTTTTTTTTTTAACTTTAATTTATTCTTTTATTTTTCGTTTTCTTTTAAATTAGAAATTTCTCTTTATTTAAATAATTAGAAAATGAAAGTAAATAATTCAATATTTTAATTTTTTGGAATATTAATATTAATATATCTATTGAAAAATTATAACAAAAGAAAAAAAAGAAAAAGTACCATATTGAAGGAAAATGGAAAAAGTCAAAGAAGATAGAAAGGGAAGGAAAAGTAAAGAAGAAGAATGAGTTAGATTTTTCTTGGTGCAGTATTTATATATTCTCTATGTTTTATATACATACATATATATATATATATATATATATATTTAAATACACTCTGTACACAGTATATAGATACAAAATGTACTTCTACAAAAGAAATGTTTGTATTGTTATACGTTCTGGCATTATTGTTCCTATTAATTGGGTTTGAAATATCAATGTATAAATATTTAACTTAGGCGTTTTATAAAAAGGGAAAATGTAGAAAGTAAATTTACAGAGTTGTTTACAAATTGTTACATACCTTGTTAAAAAAAAAAAAGAAATAGAGCAAAGAACTGATAAAAGATGGAAGAGAGAAGTAAGAGAATGAGAGGAAAGCTAAAGATTTTTATTTTAAACTGTTTGTTAATTTTAGTAATTTGACCTAGGTCTTTAAAACGAATATTAATGATTAAATTATGCTGGAGATTTTAATGCATAAAATATAACTAGATTTATACACTATATACAAGGTATTCAGTATGTATATATGTTTATATATCAATATTTAACTATGTATATATATAAGTATATATCAATTTAATCAAAATTTCCAGTATATTTACTTTTTACATGTGGAATAATTTATCGGCAAAGTTATTAGATTATTTGGACTATCCTTTTGTTACCTATACAAACTGGAAAACGTGTTGCCGCACTCTATTATCGCATAAGGCCTATAAATCCCATTCAAAAGATATAAATTCTGTTAAAAATCGAACTTTTGTGCTCTCACGACAAAAATGCAAAAAAAGGTGTCAAGTACATAGTTGTGTATATAATATAAGTAAGCATTCTTATTTTTTTATATATATTTATCAGCGAGTTTACATGTATATAAACTCAGTTATCTTTATTTATGCTTATAAATGTAAGAATGAATGGCATAAATATAAGCAACTATACTTATACATTTTATATAAAAGAATCACAAGCGGCGGCGTCTAAAAATCTGCAATGCGGCAATAACGAGCGGGATGAATGGCAAAAGGGCTGGACGGCCGTATGAAAAGGTGTCGATGCAAACAAAAGCGGCTAGCCCACTCGGAATTCGACGCACGTCTCAAGCTCGAGCGTCTCTTTTCAATAGAGGCCGTGACGGTCGTTTGAGTGCTTTGCACATATTCCGATTGAGGTTTAGTCGACGTGAAAATAGTCTTCGCCCCGCATATATTTTCAGGGATAGTAGGCAGTTAGTTGGGAACGACAGTTTTTCTTTTATAGGCCTATAATCTCTTTTATAATTCCCTTCCCACTTTCTCTTTCCTTTTGTACACTTTTGATTGTTCTTTTTTCATTTCATGATCAAATTAATATTTCACTTTCTTCTTCTCTCTTAGTCAACAAGATTTTAGCCCTTCATAAAAAAATATCCATTCGACCACCAGAGGGCAACAAAACGAGATAAAAGCAGTGGATGATTCTGGAATGAAAAGGGTTTGGAAGGAAACAAAAAAAAACTGGAAAATTTCGTCCAGTATTTTCTAATGACGTCACACACATATAGGCCCGTTGTGAAAGTCAAGGGGAAAAAATCCCGGTTCCGTGCCGCAATTCATCCGCCGCCCTATTCAGAATCGCAGCTCGTTGCAGTCCCATTCATAAACTCAATGCGGATCGTCGGCAGACATTTCGTATTCTCTATAGTTGAACAATCGACGTCCATTGCCGAGTTTTCTATACAACTTCCGATTCCTGAAACTGGGGGAAAAAAGACGAGAAAAGGAAAAAAAAAGGGGGGGGGGGTGAAAGATACGAAAACTGAAGAAGAATAAGACTAAACATGATGAAGAAGAAGAAGAAGAGAAAGAAGAGGATAGCAAAAGAGAAAGGGTGGGAGGGGGAGGAAGGTAAAGAGGAAAAAAGGGAAAAGAAACTAAGATTCTTTTCATACTATTGTATTTTATTCAAATTTAATCTTTATACATTTTCTAGTGTAATGCTATTTAATATACTGTTAAGAATAAAGTATATATACTGTTTATACAATTGTATGTTACAGACACTTGTATTTATTTACTAAAATAGAATGTTATACATTCTTTTCCACAAACACTCATGAATATTCACTTATTAAGTATATATGTACACACCCACATATACACATTTATATGTATGCTTTCTATTATACATATATATATATAGATACAGTATATAGTATATACTATATATATATATACTAAACAATTTTTTTGCTGTACATGAAATCTACATATGCTTTATGCTTCTATTATAAGCTATCTCCTTTATAATTTCTCTCTTTTTTATAAAGAACGGCGAAATATTTTCCAATTATTATATTTTATGAGTACGCATGCGCGTAAATTCTGTTCGAGTGAAAAGGTTTGGCGCGCGTTTTTTGCAGTTGATCGAGTGTGCCTACGACGATCGGATTTCTCTCAGATTTTTTCTCTTTTCTTTATCTTTTATTCTCAATTTTTTTATCATTTCCTCTCAGCACATTCATTTATAAAAGTGGATATTTATCTTACCAAATTCATCATCTCACAACCTATATATAATCGGATTCTTTAATTTACCAACAATGATCATCGAATATATTAAGAAAAAAGTACAAGATAGATTAAAGGATTATTAAACTGGATTTAACAAGGGTAAGAGAATTAATAAATTAGCACACTGCTGTTGATACAGATCTGTCAATAATTATGTCTAATTAAACGCATTTTTCGATTTAATTAACATCCAAATAATTTCGTTTTGTTCTTTTATTTCATTTTTTCAATTCAATGTTTACTTTGTTTTCATCTTTTCCTTTAATCGGTAATTTGTTACTTTTCGCTCCTTATCCCTTCCCCATCTTCTCCATCAATCTATCTATCTATCTATTTCTGTCTCTCCTCTTTTTATCGTCTTTTTTTTATATGTACATTATTCTTTCTTTCTTTCTACTTTAGTCCCTAATTAAAATTTTCTAGATAATTTATTCACTTAATCCAAATTAGTTAAAGTCGTTATTTCAAACAAAAAGCAAAAACAAATAATTATACATTCATATATAATTTATAGTGTTAGTGAAGACTAAAAAAGGCCTATGAATATCAAAATAATACAAATTAACAAAATAAATAAGTATATAAATAAATATAAATACTTAAATATAGAATAAGTAATTTGTATATTATCTATCTAGTAGACATAGTATACCGTATAAGTTTTTTTGCAAATAATAATATATTTATAGAACAATCTTTCCTTGCTTCTTTTTAATCCGACGGAATAATGCTATGTGTATGTGTGTATTCATTTCACTTTTTATACGAAATAAAAAAAAAAAGAAAATAATAAGGGACAATAGAACTTAGTATAGGCCTAAATAAAGTTTATAATTTTTTTTCATAGTTTTCATCAAAGTACTTTTAAAATATTATACTTTTCTTATAAATTTTCAATAGATTATATATATATATATTATATATCATATGTATACTTATACACATAAAAGTGGGTGTGTGTGTATATATATATATATATATATATATATATTTGTAAAGTATTTGTAGGTGAAAGAGGTAACTTTTCTAAATTCGATTTCTATTTAAAAGAGACGTCATTGGTTTCTTCTTTAGAAGAAAAATGAATAGGGAAAATTTCTAAAAGTAAAAATGGAAGGACTATTTCTATACCATTGATTGGTTTGTTATGGAAAAATTTCTGGCTCTCTCTTTCTCCATATACAGTATATATATATATATATATATATATATATAATGTGTATATATAACAGTATAACATATATTTTAATATACATATACATATACATATATATATATATATATATAGTGTAATATTAATAAATAGTATATATATACTCATTTTAGGACTGTGGAGTAAATGCATTAAAATAGATGCTGTACATTTATGCATAGATATATATTTTTTATAAATTTCGTACAGAACCCTTTTAAAGTAACAATTTTTCATTTTACTGGAAAAAAAACAGCAGGGAAGAGGAAAAAAGGGTGAAAGAGAAAGGGTAGCGTTTAATTTTTGATGGAGACTATTGTTCGAGTTTGTATTGTGGTGTTTGTGACGCTTTGAATATCTTCTATTCTCGCATTATAGACGCCGAACAATGCGTTCGTTCAGTTTTATTGTCGGAGTGCGATTGTTTTCTATACTTTCCCCTAATGAGTTTTTTTTCCTCTTTTTTTACTCCCTCCCACCGTGCCTCCTCACCACAATACCCTCCTTCGCTAGAAACGTCTAGGCGTCTAAGCGAAAGAATTTCTTGGGCGGCTTTAGCTATGAGAGATGTCAGTGCGGAGTCATTGTTGACGGTAACAATAGCAGGTTGGTAGCAGTCTTAAGAAGAAGACTTTTATAGATAGAAGAGAGAAGAAAAGTTTTAATCGAAATAATGCCACCTAGTGGTCGAGCGAGGATGCGCAAGCGTCTATAATCTCCACATAAAACATCAGAGGATTTCTATAACTTCTATTCAATACTTTGTTCGATGACAATGCGTAATCTCGCCTGTTCGATTTCTTTTTTAATTCGAATGTACGTATACGCATTGTGGAATAGATAATACATGCGCATAGTGCACAATGCATATAGAATATAGATTATATCATCGGGTCGTCTATTGCAGTAGTGTATGTACTAGAAAAAATATTCATACAAGATTTATACAAGCGTGTGCGTGTTAAAAGGAAAAAGAAAAGTGAATATTCCGCTCCGGATTGAACGCTATTGTTCGTTCAATTTCCGATCGTATCGATACGTTGGCAGTTCGCTTAGTTACTGCACGCTTCTCGGATTTAATTATTAATCGTATTTGTTTATTTATTTTTTTTTCTTTATTGACATCAACGCCACCAAGCGTTCGAACGGGGATTGTGAATAGGAATTTTTTTCCATTCTTTTTTTCTCAGCATCGCTCTTCCTTTTTTTTCTTGTGTAGCCTTCACCTCTAACTTTGACTTTTGCTTTTAATTAACCCTTAACTGGGCATTGGAGAACTGAAAATGGGATAATTATCTAATCACAATGCTTACCGAATAATTAAAGAGTTGTTTGTTTTGCCTAACGTACTAAAAAATATCTATAAAACGTTAATTGAAGTGATTGAATGAATAAAATGTAAAAAGTAATACATAATTAACAAAGAATACATCTTACTCTAACGCCTTCTGGTGTTAGGCTTATTCAAATTTTTTTTTATCAAAATCCATTAACATGCAGTATTCTATGCTTTAGTTGATCAATAATGACATAAAAGCCATTGAATTCGTCACTCTACCCAAATAATTGGGTATGTTAGAAAAAAAAAATAAAAAGCGAGTAGGAATTGAAATTTCTAATAGCTTTTAGCCTACTTGCTAACGAAAAAAAATCGCTTTCCAGATAGTCCATTATTGTCAGTACAATAGACTAAAATATCTATGAAATAACTAAAGATCGTCCTTTAATACCCGATTATTATATATTCAATTTTCTAAATAATTTATCCTCTTTATGTTGCCTACAAAACACTTAGATACTACTTATAATTACAGACTCTATATTTACATAGGACGGCTTAAATATTATAAGTATATAATATTAGGGTAAAATACGTAATTATTTGCGGCGTTCGTATTGCGTTATTAAATGCTTATATAATAAGATAATTGTAACGGGCGACACTAATGAATTACGAAAAATAGCGTGTTTAACTCAAATTTTTTCCATAACGCTCATAAATTCCTAAACCATCTGCCGTATTTTGGTACACTCAAGAGAATGGAAATGTTCATTCAGCTTTCATCATAATAAAATAATTGACAATAAGTTGATTAGATAATTGGTATGTTTTACGCAAACTTCTTTTATATATGGATTCGTAAATTTTGTATGTATATGTATCTATCAATATACGGTTATATCATCATTTGATATACTGTATATATATTTAGCCTATAATACTATTAGAATAGATTTCTTTCTTTAACTTGTTAATAAAGTACTCAAATTTTCTCGTTGATTAATACTCAGCTAGCCACGTAAACTCTTTTTATACTGTTTTTATTGTTATTTACACAAAACCGGTAGTTACTTCCGGTTATTTGGTTGAACAAATGTGAAATTAACCACGTGATAAGAGTCTAAATATAGCTTCTGCATAGAAATTTTAAAATAAATTGTATATATATATATCCCAAATATATATATATATATATATATATATATATATATATACAAAGTGTTTATATATATATTTATATATTCTTTAGAAAAGAGCAAGATAAAAAATGTCGCTCCCTTTCAAGATATAACAGTGCGTGACTGTTGAATTGAAGCTCGCGTTCAATTCTCGCCTTACATAATATAAGGCCGTGATCGATGGGTGACGAGGCTCATTGTCATTATAGAATGGGAGGTAAATAGGAGGTGAAAGGTGTGCGTGTCTGCGCTTTCTATGGTGGGCAAGGGTTTGGTAAGTCCAAGGAAGTAGACGATTGTTCAGACAACTTCAAAGATTATTGAATAAGAGACTTAGATAAAATAGAATAGTCATTTTATCAATAGGTGGCGCCAGTGTCGACGCACGTGCCGTCGACGCGTGTGGCATTTGGTTTAGTGAAAGCGAATTGGAAGGGGGCGTCAACGACGCTCTTCATTTAAGGTATTTTTTTATTAGATTCTAGTTATTGTTTTTTATTTGTTAAATCGTATAAGTCTTCTTGTTAACGCTCATTTAGAAATGATAAAAAACGCTATGCATTTTAAGAAACTATATCGGATATCTCACACTTTTTTGTTGTGTTGTTACAAAAAACGATCTATAATTGTTTTTGAGCGTCTCTCTGGGGCGTTTCCCCCAAATTACGATCAACGTGAGAGGTGACGCGATAATCACCGTTACACGTCAACACGTGTCCCAAGGGCGCGTCTATTACACAACAGATTACGATCATGTGTTTCTTTCTCTTCAATACGTCTCTTCCTTTCCGATATTTTAATCATATTAAATATTTAGAAAAAGAGAGACAGATGGATTTTTTTTCTTAAACTTTAAGTTCTCTCTTCTATATCGTAACCTCTTCTTACAAACCCGCCGGCGTACTGTATCGCCCTTTTAATTTTCTCTTTCTTTTTTGAAAAGAAGCCCTTTACCGTAATTTTTTTTCTACTTTTTTTTGTCTTCTTAAAGAATGCAGTTATTTAAAGTTAATTCATTGTAAAGCAAATTTCTGTCAATCACGTGACCTTTAGTTTATTAGACTTATGACGTCACAACAGACTTTAGTCTCTTTATTGGAAAACTTTTTTTAAAGGAAGGGCAATGAAATCTATTTCTTTGAAAACGTATTGTTTTCTTTTAGTATATTATAAAACATGTCTAGCTGCATAAAAAGTATATATATATATATATATATATATAGTACTATTTGTAATCTATTCGTATGTAGGCATATAACTCAGGTTTATTGTATTTTTTGTTGGGTTTTTTGAGGTATAGATGTTTGTATTATCTATTTTTCAATGTATTCGAAATAATTTGTACTAAAAGAAATCTTACTTCAGACATTAAGGCCAAAATAGTTCTATGTAAAACTATAAAGGAAAGATAATACTAATAAATAATAGAAATAAAAAAAAACGCCGCCTAGACGCTAGGAAATATTATAACGACGTCTTGAAAATGAATGTCTAGTCCGCAGCGGACAAAAGGGGCGGCAGACAATAGTCGTATTGTTTCTATTGTTCGCCTATCTTTTGAGTAAGATGAAAAGGCAAGTGATGTCATTCGCTTGTCATCTTTCTGGCGAATGAGGAGGGCGAGACACCTTTTTAGAAAAAACGTTTCCTTTTCCAACCGTCAACTCGATCTTTCTTTTATCTGTTGTAACGCTCGATTTACTAACGCTTTCGACCTCTTGTAGCCCTCTCCTCTACTTTACTTTTACCCTCTTTATATATACAAAATCTACTCTACTCTCTCTCGTTCGTCTCTCTTCCCTCTAACCCTTGTCAATTGAACATTCTCCTTTCCCTCGTTTATCCCAGTCTTGTCGTTTTAATCTGTCCTTTTATCATTTCACTCTTTCTTCCCTCTCTGTTCCTTTTCCTCTTCCTTTATATATACATATATATATATATATATATATATGTTTATTTTTATTGCCTTTGGAGATATAGCAGTGCCTCTATTGACTATTGTTGAAAATACGCTTCTTTCATATTGCTGAAAAGCAAATGTTTGAGTTGATTTTAAAATGAGAAGAGTAGGCGCGGCTGTGGTGTAGGGATTGGAGTTGTTGTACGAAATCCATTCAAAACTTGTATATATAAATACATATATTTATAGAAATATTAATCTATTTTTAGATGTTTTATTTACATTATGCAACATCCTCTTAAAATTTAGTCATTCTATCTAAACTTTTATTTATATTGCATACAATTATAGAATACATTTAGGGCTTTTGTATATCTTTTTTTCTATAAATTCGAATAAAAGGGAGATATAGGGAAGAGAAGGAGAAAAGGAGATGAGAGAAAGGCAATTGCGAAAGAGAAACGTATGTAGATGTAGACGACAAAATAGAAATAAGCGAGTAAAAAAAAAGATACACAAACGGATAGATAGTTCGATAGGCGGACAGAAATAGTAAAGTAAAGAAGGAAAACAGATTTGTTCTTCTTTAAAGAATTATTAGCCATTCTATCTCTGCCGCTTTAGGGGACGCTATTAATAAAATGAACGAAAGGAAGTGAAAATGTAGAAAATGGAGGAAACAAAGAAATGAAGTCTTTTATAATTTTTGTAGAATTCTTAAAACTTTATTGTTATTAACTGCATGATGAATTATTACTGTAGGCGGTAATAATAATAATGAGTAATATTTCATCCTTTCTCTACTGATTTTTCTCATTCTTTTGTTTCCTTTTCCTATTCATTCTTCTTTTCTTCTTCCTTTTTTTCACTCTCCCTCTTCCATTCCTTAAACCTCATATGTCTTTTCTTAGATCAATCGTCTATACCCCCCTATTAGAGAGTAACCTTTTCAAGAGCCAAACAATTTTTCACGCTCTAAAGAAGCTTTAAATGCAAAAAAGAAAAAAGATAAAAGATTTTGAAAAGGCTAGAGATAGACTTCTAAAGTTCATTTACGCCCTCTATTGTTCAGTATTGGAATCCAGTCGAAAAGTTTCTTCTCACGATGTGTGTATATCGTAATAAATGCATTTTTAAATAAGACGACTGAATAAAGTAATTGAATTTTTTATAAATTAGAGACTAAGATAATAGGTATTGGTTGTTTATAATCCTTTATAAGTTTTATAATTCAAATTAACATATTATTGAATAATTTAATTACTTAAAAAAGTTAGATTACAAGGTTGAAACAGTAGAAAATTGATCGATTTTAACTACTTAAATAATGTAAATAGTTACTTAAATAAAGATAAAGAAGAAAGCACAACATATATTAATGATAAAGATAACATTTATAAACTAGAAAATCTGTACTCGAAGTAATTGCCGATTGTTTGTCAAGGTTTTCATAACATTACCTATATAATATTCATGAAGTTATAAAAGCTTCTTAGACTTGGGTGAGTCAATTAAGAAATCCATATCTGGTATAAAGGAATAATTTATTTTGTATTCTTACAAGCATTTACATATCGTTTTAGTTTCATTGAATTTCTTTCCTTTGATATGTTGAAAAACAAAATAATAATAATAATAATGTAATCTTTGTTCAAATATATACTTATTTCTAGTTCTTCTTCTTCTTCTTCTTCTTCTTCTCCTTCTCTTTTCACTCATTCATTCATTCACTTTCTTTCTTTCAATTAAAACCCGTTTTTTTTCTTTCTCTCTCTCGCTCTCTCGCCCTTTTTAATGATTGCTATTATCAATATCATATTATTGTATTCTTTTGTTCAAAAAGAAATAAATAGAGAGGAGAGAATTGCGAAGGAATTTGGTGTAGTGACAGAAGAACAACGGAATATGGGAGAAGGGAGGGAATAGAGGGGGGGTAGAAAAGTAAAAGAGTGAGAATCTATATCGATTTTATATATATATATATATATATATATATATATAGAAAGAGAGAGAGAGTATAATCGGTTGTTACCAGGTTTATTTAATCAGTCGTTATTTTTCAAGTATAATCTATACACGAAAGAATTATTTGCAAAGAGATAGAGATATTGAAGGTGAGGATAGATGAGAGATTTAAAGAGAGAGAGAAAGCTATTTTCCACATATATTCGCATAAACAGATATTTTCACTCTCTTTTCAACAGGAAGGAAATAAATATTATATGAGAGTATTTACAAAGGAACTAGTAAAAATGAAAAGTAACAGAGAGAGAGAAAGGGAGTAGAGGGGAAAGGAAAAGTTGTACTTGACTTTTCCACTTTTCTGCTCTTCTACACTTTTTGTCTAGTACTAGAGAAACGTTGAGCGTCTATAGCTGAAAAGTAAATGTTTGCCGAGCGGTTTGCCTTTAATGTATAGAAATAATAAAGAAAGGGAAAATCGAGAGCGAGGGCGATTGACTACAGCAGAATGTTCATTTGTTTCAGTCACGTCGCCCACAGAGAACACTATGCTATATGCAAACTTGAGGTCTTTTCACGCTCTAAAAGCCATTGTATTCCATACAATACAACAACAATGCGCTGCATTTTTATCTTCTACAAATACGATGCTTGGCTTAATGAAGAGTTCTTTGATTTTTTTTAATTACATTCTCTTCTCCGCCTCTTTTTTATATCTAGTTTCTCTTTCTCCCTGTATCTCTTTATCTCTTTTTATATTTTTTATCAATCTTCATCTATAAGCTGCACTCTTTCAGTATTTCTTCTCTCTCCCCTCCGTCCCCTCCCCTGTCTGTCTGTCTGTCTCTCTCCCTCTGTCTCTCTTTCTTCTTTTCTCTTCTCGTCATTCTTTCATTTATTCTTTTTGATAATAAATTTTTTTATTGTCTTAAAACTATGAAGTGCATCTTCTACTTGATTGGTCTTATTTTTTTTGACTTGTCATAATATTTTATTTTAATTAGTGCTAAAATCTTTGTTTAGTTTCTTCTCATTTTAATTTGCTTTAGTAAATTTAGTATTCGTGCTTTGTGAATGAAAAAATGTTTTACCTTCCTCTGCCCCTCCCATCCTATTTTTTGTTTAATTAGAAACACAAAATACTAAACTAGCTATTTAAAAATAAAATAAAAATGTTGATAGTCTTCTTTTCTTTTATTCTTTGTGTTTTATATGTTTTATATACATTATTTATATTTAAATTATGTAATATATATATATATATATATGTATATTTGTGTGCATAGTCCTTATATGCAAGTTGTTTTCTAGACGCCTCCATAAAGATTCTATTCTATAGGCGTTTAGTGAAGATCTTTTCTCGGCAAATTAGATGTCAAAAACACATTTAAATCTATTTTTAAACATTTACTATTTAAAAAAAGTTGTAGGAGAGAGAGAGAGATAGAGAAAGATAGAAAAATAGAAAGAGAGAGTGAGTGATATGGCAATAAAAGTAAATTATATATATTTATAAATATATATAATTATACATTTTGAATGGTTTTATTAATAATTTTGGAATTAACTTTTATATTGTGAATATTTAATTATTTGAAGATAAAAATGTAGAAAAGAATGTAGGAATTAAGGATAAAGTATCCATATTTCGCTATAGTTTGACCTAACAAATAAAGAGGTCACCAATCGGACGCTTATAGAATTCTATTGGCCTGATTTCAACTTTTCTCTCCAAACTTAAAATAGACTTTGATTGAATGAAAACTGTGAAATATAGAAAAAATTTCTCTTTTTAATTGTTGGATATTATTTTTTTTTTAAAAAAAAAAAGACAAAGCTATTGTAATAAATAGAAATGTATTTAAAATAGAAATGATTAAAACTAGTTAATTAACCTTGTTTATTAACCATTGAGAAAATTATATATATATTATAGAGAAGTAGATATAAACGATTTTTTCTCATAGAGTAATGATGTATTTTCTTTCTCTTTTATTTTCAACTTTCCTTCCCTCTTCCCCATTTATATTCATCCTCTTCTCTCTCCTTCTTTAAATACTTCCTTCGAGTTTATGGATGAGAATTCATTGAAAATTTACCAATTCTCTTCATTTTCTTTGATTGTTGATTGAAAAAGGGACTCGAAAGGTTTTTGTGAAAAAGTTTTATAGGAATTGGGGGCGTGAAGAGAGGTTAAAGAGGGACACCTTGAGGAAACGATAAAAAGGGAAGAATTAACCCCCCTCCACCGCTATATTCCCGCAATTCTTTTCATTTTATTTCTGTTTTTTATATAGAACCATGTAAGCATGATAAAGTATAGACGTATTTCCAAGTATTCGTTTAACATCTATAGCTACTCTTTACAGTATGCTATATCTACAAAGTATTTATAAACACGTATATTTTTCAATTTTATTATATTTCATTTTTTTTTCATTCGAAAACCTACAGCATGCAGCCGCGCTTTGTCTTTCCATTGAAAAGCGCTTTTTGAATAGCCAGGCATTCAATTCGAATTGTATGCGTTCCGTATTTACGACACGAGTCATGTTATAGTGTTCATTATGAGGCGAATGAATTGCCATTCTTTTACCGTTTTGTTCAGCTTTAGAACGCGTTTTGAATGCGAGCAGATTTTGTTCGCGTTTTTATTCTTCTGCGTTTTTTTTTTTTTTTGTATACACGGGAATATTCTATACTCTCGCCGGTCAGTTTTCGTTCCGACGCCGAACTGTACGGGCTCCTTCTTCTTCTAACTTCTTCATTCTTCCCTTCAAACAACCTACTTATTATTCTTTTTTTCCTGTTGATTATCACCAGATACTATTCTTAGAAAAACGTTCATCTATTATTGAATTAATCAACGGTGTACTTTTGTTTTCTTTGCATTGTTTACATTAAAAAAAACTTGGTTTATTATAGCCAAAAAAGGTACTTGACTCATTTTTTGTTTTTTTTATTCATTTATTACTATTATCATTATTTCACTTTATTATTCAAGCTTCATAAAGCTTTAATAGACCCTCGCTGAGGTGTTTTTTTTCCTTATCTTTCTCTATTCTGTACTCTCTCTTCCTATGTCTCTCTATCTGTCTCATTTATAGCAGTTGTATACTCATACATATGCGCATACACAGACCACACACACACACACATAAGCACACAAAATACATGGCAATGCACACATACAGTTAAACACGAAACCGATAAAGATATCGTAACATACTCTTCTATCTCTTCCCTTCGACAGTAACAGTTTATCATCAATATATTAATTAGATTTATTAATTATTACTTATTTACTTTACAATTACTCTTAGGTTATTGTTTAAAATCGTCACTATTCATTGCTTATTCGTATTTTTTATTTTCCAGAACTGGAAAAGGCTCATATTTTAAAGGTGATATATAAATTGAACAGGTAAGTTCTTTTACTTTATTCAAGTTCTTTCGTGTATTTTTTCTTCTCATTCTTTTCATTAGAATTGTAGAAAGAGGGTTTTTTTTTTGAAAAAATTGATTTACTTTGTTATGATTATTATTCTTTTCTCTCTTAGGAATTTTGCTTTAAAACGTATATTCTTGTAACAATAACTATATTCTTAAGAAAGAGAAAGAAAGAAAGAAAGAGAGAGAGAGAGAGAGAGAGAGAGAGAGAATGAAAATGAAAGAAAGAGTGAGAAATTTAATAATAATAATTACAACTTTTGGTTTTAATCAACAATCAAGATATTGTATTATTTATTAGTTTATTGCTGGTACCGTTAGTTTGTTATAATAGAATATTATAGCGTAAAATTTAGTGAAATTTCTTTCCTCTTCTCATCGATCGTTTGATATTTTTTTATATTATCGATATTTGATACATCCTCTTTAAGTTGGTTTTTTTTTATTATAATCGAAATATTAACATTTCTCTATTATTGTTAATATGTGAATAGTATTATAAAATTCTATAATAGCTCAACTGCTTCTACTCTGTAATTTATATTACAAAAAAAGTGAACAAAGTTTCTATGGCTCTTATAGATAGTAAGAATATATGAATGAACGAGCGAACTAGGGAGTAAAGGAGGGGCTATAGTTTAACATATTTAAAGTATATCGAATTCCAATCTATAAAACTTGGGATGAATGAAGAAAGGTAGGAGAGGTCAACAATATGATTAACCTCTGCCTTTAAAGGGAAAAAAGTAACTGTACAAAAAGGAGAAAGAGATAATGATAGCAATAATAATAAAATTATAACATAAAAGTATATAAACATAAAAGAAACAACAAAATCTAATAGAGAAAGAAGGAGAAGAAGAAGGAGAAGAAGAAAGAGAAAAAGAAATTTAAATTTAAATTGAATTTATTACGGGAATAAAAGAGGAAAAGACAAAAAAAGAAAGAAAATGAACGTAACAAAAGTAATAAGGAAATAGGTTGTTATTGAGACAATTAGCCAACTGATTATTCCTTTCGATTAAGAAGACTAATATATATCTACTATATTAGATATATTTATACATTATACACAGTATATATTTATACAGTAGATATGTGTAATACCAGTTTCCGCTCTCTTAACCTGAATGTCGAAAAGTTTTATGTAAATAGTCAAGTAGAGAAATACTGAAAAAAAAGAAAGGCGAGAACAAATTTATTTTTCCCTTTATAGAAAATAAAAAGCTGCGGCGTGCGTGCATATAATGAAATGTATAAATAGCTTCGCTGGTGCCCTATTATGTGGGCGCTGCTAGTTATTAATTATGTACAGGTTCCTTTGTTGCGTTCTAAACAAATGTCTGTAAATAATGTAGTAGGATGGTCATTGAGAGTTTGATTGGAAAAAGAGGAGAGCATATGAGCCTTTAATATGATGCTAACGAAATGTATACTTTTCATATCCGATAGGGGGCGTTGGGTTTTATTTTCTTTCTTGGTCTTTGGTCTGATTTTGTTTACTTTAAACTAAAGCTCCATCTAGCGGATATTTACTTTATTATAAGATAGAGGGAGACCTTGTCGTTTTCTATTGTTGTTCCATCTGGTGGATATCGACAGAGTTATTTAAATGAAAGAGCCGGCGGTCATGATTATCTGCGGTCGACTTGCTTAATCAATGGGGCGTTGGAGTCGGGCGTCGATTAAACAATACGAGCCCTTATCTTTCCACCGCCAAAATCGTTTAGTCGTTTTTCTTTTAGATTACGTCCTTACGCATCCCAACTTCTATCGGAATATTAAATATAAAGATGATGAATAATGGAAGTAATGACTGTTTGATTCAATTCCATCCGTCCTATATATCCGATGTACTTCTTCCTTATTTTCTGTCACTCTTTCTCTGCCCTTTTCAATCGACCTTATCAATTTCTTTCTCCTTGAATTCTGCTAAATAAAAACTCGGTCAGAAAGGGGAGATTACGTTATAAAACGTCATCGCGCTGTCTACCATCCCACCAACCTACCAACAACGCCCCGTTCGTTAGTTGTTTCCTGCGGTCGTGACAGGAAACCGACGCGTCGGACGACAGCCTTGTATTCTTACATCATCGCTATACGAGATTATTGTTGGTGAATTGTAGACGAATCTGCGTCAAATTCAGTATATTATGTAATGTTTTGATTGCTTCTTGTGCCAAAGAGACGATTGTTGAATGCTTAGAGAGATGTATATGATTCTCTTAACCCTAAGCTCTCTCTTTCTTTCCCTTCTCCCATCTCTCTCTCTCTCCCTTTCTTTCTTTCTTTCTTTCTTTCTATCTTCCCTTTCTTTCCTCCTCTCTTGCTAGCAATCCGAAGCGCTTTGAGTCTTAAATTGTTGATGATAAAAAGAAGAAGAGAGGGTAGGGGACGGGAAAATTTCGTGTCCCTATTTTTTTCTTGTAAAAGAGAAGAACAAAAAAGATTTTGTAAAGGAAACATAAAGTGCAGTATGTTACGTATTATTCTTGTATAAGGAGGAAATATTTGAAATTTTTAAGGCACGCTTTCACCCTAAGGCTAACCTTTCCTCTTTGCCTTCCCAGTCGTAAAAATTGTAATTTTAGCATTTTTTTTAACACTATACCATCAATTGTTAGGGCTACCGAATATAAGTAAATTCTATTACCTTCCACAAAAATTTATTGACTAAGGGTATTATTTAAAAAAAGTAGGGTTAATAGAACCTACTTTTCAGTAATTTAGACGTCTAGTAACTGGCTTTTTCCTTTCTAAGAAAATAAAGAAGCCACTATATTTAACCAAACATCCTTTTTAAATATTAAATAGCATAATAATATATAAGATTCTAGCAAAATGGATTAGATTAATTCTTTTCTTTTGCTATATTAAGTTGAAGAAGGCAACAATTAAAAATACTGTCTAATTGAGACAGCAAACAGAAATAATTAGTCTTTAAAAGAAGACAAAATTGAGGGCGTGAAGGAGCATAGAGTGAAAGAATAAATGATTGACAGAGAGACGGAGAGACAGAGAGACAGAGAGAGAGAGAGAGAAAGAGATGGAAGTAATAGGCAGACGAAATGAGCGAAAGAAGAACTGCGGAAGAGTACGAAAAGTAAAGAAAGTAAAGATAGGGAAAATTAAAATAATATAAAGGTTTACAGTTTTAACGAGAAGATTAATAGACGATGAAAACGTATGAAAGTTAGCAAGGAGGGCTAAGAGACTAGTAGCCACGGAGGAGAATATTCTTTTTGTCATTCTCAACCCATTCTTTCGTATGAAATCTATTGGCAATTGAAGTGGGTTGTTACGCCGATGATTGGACGTGTGTCAGTTTTCTTAGTATGCCGCTGCCTCGTGATTGCAGCCATCAACAATCGGATTCAATATAAAAATTGTCTATGTAACGAAATATCTGGCGCTCTCTCCCCTTTTCCCTCCCTCTTTCTCTATTTCTTTCTTTCTATCTTTCGAACTCGTTTCACTTTTTAGTCTCCCCCTTCGTTTCATTCCCATCGCCTATTTATTATTGTGTTTTTGTGCTAAGATGAGAATTTAGTCTCGACTATAATCCCTCTATATGAATTATTCTTTTCTTCATTTATTAATGAGAGAATAGGATAAGGAAATGATCAAGATATGTACACGTTTTTCTTTTATAACCGCCATCTCTCCGTCTATTTTAATTATACGTGTACGTGCGCGATTATTTACATAACCTAAGGGCGTTTCTTGTACGAAAAAATTGGCAGTAACAGTAGACGTCGTTCAAGTAGACAGTATTCTTTGTAAATAAACACAAGAAAAGGGAGAAAGAAGCGATTAATTGTAATCGTTCGGAGGATTCGATCATAGTGCAGGTGTGCAGGACGTCTTCATTATAATACCTGCAACGTGTGTAGAAGGGTGAAAATTGCGTATTTGTTTGGAACGTAACGCCGGTAGTCACCCTAAGGGCTGTGGGCAATGGGTGAACCTATTATTTTAATTACAGTTGAAATTTTTCGAATATCTCTTATGGTGTTAAGTTATCTAGAGTCTTGGAAGAGGAGGGAATGAGGGAGGGGAAAGAAGAGAACATAGATGGACTTAGCTTAAAATAGTCTATAGTATACTATAAAGACTTTTCTAACTGAGACTTGAGATGCTGCGTGAGAAAGAGTATTGTATCTAGCAGCTTATGCAGTTTGTGTTTTAGTCGATTTCTTTTATAAATAATCATAAATATTATTTGACAAATAATTTCGAAGAAAGACTGGTTTTTCTCAATGTTTTTAAATTGTAATGCGAAACTATAAAAACAAGGAAAAGTATACCTGGTTTAAGGGATAAAATTGAGAAATACGAGTGCTTTTCTCCTATTTTTTTTTGGGATTGTTTTGTATTTCGCCATGAACAAAATAGGAAAGAGCATATGCCGTTTATGGAATACTGTCTTTTTTTTTTTCGCAAAAACCTCCCACTGGACAATTAGACGCTTCGTATAGATAATCGAAGGAGATAATAGTTTTATCTCTCTCTTACATCACCGCCTATATCGACCACACGGAGCGTCGGTTCTAAAAATAAAAGAATAATACTAGAAAAAAAAGGAAGAGAAAAAAAAACAACGAGCAACTAGCTCAAAAGGGTTCGAAGAAGACGCCATCTTCCGGCGGAAGCGGAATCCGGCAGCGCATCCGGGTGTCGTTTGCTCGTTTAGCCCGTCTTTGAAGAAAGTTCTTCAGCTTTAGCCAGATGAAAAGAGGGGAACACTCTTTAAAAAATAGTCTAGGTTAAAGAATGAAAACAATCTGAATTTCCACGTCTTGGGGCTAGATTTCATCATGTGATTCTTGACAGCGAATAGATAGTTTGTGTAGTCATTAAGTCGATAATGAGACGTCGATTGTGCCTAGACATTATCAGCTTTAGCATAAACTCAACCGTCGGGCAGAGATTGACAGAACGGGACAGCGGAGGAGTAATTTTAATTTAGTTCGTAGATAGGCCAAAAGCAGGGCAGGGCGACGTCGTAGTATATTGTAATTATTCTTCCGCCGGTAAAGAAAAAAGCGTCTGGGAAGTGTTTGATAAAAGAAGATCGTCGCGGCGTCGACATCAAAAGAAGAGTACTCGATGTGCCGTCACGTCGTTGACGTTACTCTTTCTCTTTTGAATCTGTCGGCGTTACGCAATTTTCTTTTTGGATGTACTGGAAAAATGGATAAGGGGAATGCTATGAAATAGAACAGGCGGTATAAAATAAGAGGGAAGGGGGGTGGTGGGTGGAAGGAAAAAAATTGACTTTAATTAAAGCTGCCAAGGACTTGGAATAATATGAAGGAAATAGAATGGGTGACTACAAACAACACTGTGCGGATTAGATTTTAGGCGAATCGGCGGTGGTTTTTTCTTGCTGTTTATTCCAGTATATCGATCGATTCGGAAGGAAAAATATAAATTTGTCGATTGTTTGTCGAGTGACGGGTGATTTATGCGAATATAAATAAATATGGGGAGAAAGAGAGACAGAACGGACGTCGGCGGCGTTGAAGCGTTCTACTGTGTACAGACTATCAGCTGGACGTCTATTGATTGACAACTGCAAAATCTGCAAAATGCGGCGTTGGACGCCGGTGGCGTTTCTTATTCTGTGTCTGTATTGCGTAAAAATCAAGTATATTCGGTTTCTTGTAACGTTTTACGGTTATTTCTCAACATGTTAAGGCATGAATCGTATGTTTTCGAATGAAAAACTCATTAATTTAAGTTGAATTAAGCTTATTTACCCTTAAAACGTTCTTTAAGGAACATTATTATTTATAAGGGAAAAAACATTCTTATTTTCATAAGAATATTAAATATAGCGTATTTTCTAATTAGTTACGTTCTGTTTGCATTTTAATTAGAATATTTCCAGGCCATTGTTGAATATGCGTAATATTATGCGAATAATCGCCATTTATACCGTTTAATTCTGAAAACACCTTATTTACGGCGTATAAAAGTAAATCTCTGTTAAAGCGTTAAGGAAATTATATAGTACAGCGGGGTAAACGAGCTATCGCTTACTGCAATACTGCAATTGGCGCGACCTCATTCTCTACCTCGTTAGACAATTACAGTACAGCGCCTCAGGTGTTTTTCTCGTTTTGCAGTAGTGTTTCTTTCTCGCTTGTTTGCGTTACGTGAGTTGTCTATAATAGTATTTTATAGTTTTATAGAAAATTTTGCGGTATATTCTTCAAGATCAATTACGTAACCTGATATAGACTTTTACGCAAGCGACAATTTGGGTGGCGAACGATTAGCGTCGTCGCCCATCGGCGCCGGCGTCACTCGACGTCAGTCACAAGACGCTTTTTCGTCCAACCTTTGACCTATGGCCGTCTTTTCCCATGGAAGAGATTGTCGAGTGAGGGTGAAATAAGGTTAGCGCCTTTTAACCAGCAGAGATAGAGAGATTGCGGAATAAGGAAAAAATAGAGAAAAATCTCAGAGATGATTTTAAAAGGCTATACAAAAGGGTATGGGTAGATAAAAAGATAGATAGCTAGATTGATAAAATGATAAGTGGACACTGGAGACAAAACGATAGAGAGAAGAACTAGGAGAGGAAGAGGGAGGAAGGGAGAGAAGGAGAGAGAGAAAGAAAGAGAGAGAAATGGCGAAATCGATTATTGTCACGAATATACCGCATGACGTGTGACCTTCGTTCGAGGGCTTTCAAGTGAGATTTGCTTTCGAACAGCGATACGGATACGTTCTCTTCTCGACCGCTAAACTTTTAAATAATAATAAGTGAATAATTCCCTAATATGTTTGTTATTATCCGATTTAAAGTATTTCTCCCCAATTTCCTTTACTACATTCTATCAAATCTATCTATCTATCTATCTATCTTGGCTTGGTTTTTTTTCGTGATTCATAACTTTACTCTTCCTCTTGAACAAAAGCGAAAAGGAAACTATACCAAAAGTCTGACAACCAATATTTCTTCATAAAGGATAAAGTGGACAATATTCTTGACAAAATTAATACGTATTACTCCTCCCATTTTCGTACACGCCTCTTCTCCTCTCTACCCTGTCTCTTTTCTCTCTCTCTCTCTCTCTCTCTCTCTCTCACCCTTCTTCTTTTATCCTTCCCACTCATCTATCTATATATCCATTTTCCCATTCATTTCAATATTTTCCACTCACCGCCTTAACTCTCTTGAAATATTTTGAATGTGTAAAAAACGCTTTGAAAGAAGCTGGATTGGGATATGTTCATTTTTCACTTTTTATTTGCTATTTCAAGTGAAAAATAACGTTACGCGCTTGACTACTATTTATTCATATAAAAATTGATAAAACGCCTTCCTCTTTTCTAACCAATTCAAGAAAATTGAATAAAAATGTTATTAAAAAAATACTCTGTCTTCTTCCCCCCTCCCTTTCTCTTCTTTAGAAAGAGATAAATAACTATAGATACAAAGTTAGATATCAGAAGTAAAATGCATAAAGTTAAAGTCAAAAGTTTTTAGAATGAATAAAGACGATGCTTAAGGGTTAATTTCTTAAGCTGCAATAAAATATTGCATGATTTTGTAAACATTATATTTCTGTATGGACTATAATACTCGTACAGAGCTATTTGATTGATGGATAGAGAGATAAACTATTTGTTTTTTTGCATACGTTATAAACTATGTAGAGAGGAAACTATATTGTATACACTGTATATATATATATATATATATTTATATATTTTCCAAATATCTCGCTGACATATCGAGTAATCGTTGGACTGTAAACAAATATTTTCTGCCTACTCGAATTGTGAGGTTCCCGTATGCAATTTTTGGCAATTATTACGCGAGAAAACTCGTTTTCATATATATTATTGCCGGAGGTGATAAAGGATTAGGCGCCATTTTTTCGCACCTTTGTACTGGCCGGGCCTTGAGGGGGATTTTTGACAAATAAAATCGAAATACTTACATATACTCTTTGTATTTATAGATAGGCATATATATATATATATATATATTTATACATTACGTCCGTAATAGAAAAGAGAAAAAGATTATTACACAAATGAAATAGACATTTCTCTCTATCTTCTTCTTTTCCGTTTGACCTTGTGAACATTGTGAGAAATGATTTTTTTTCCACTAGCTATTTTTTACAGGCCTAAATTAATTGGAATTTTCTGTCTCATATTCCGAACGAATCGCTACTTTCTTTCTCTTTCACTTATTCACCGTCCTTTTGCATTATTTCACAATTATAAAAAAAGGAGGAGAAAGAGAGCAAGAAAGAAAAAAGAGAAAAAGATAAAACTGTAGTAAAGCTTTATTCTCTTTTTCGTTTCCTACTATTTTTACATATACCGAAGTCAAGAATGTAAGGGCATGTACTTAGTTGCTAAGGCTACGCCATATTGTTTGTTCTATAAATCTATTGGCAAGGTGTATATTTAGCATTAACGGCAACTGTTTACTAATTAAATCGCCTTTTTTGTACATTTTTTTTTATTTCTTACCTTATACGTACAAATATCTACAAATATATTGAGAGAGATTTTTCTATTAGGCGAAGAGAAATCTAGTGGGTTTTATTCTACTTTTTTTTATCCAAAAGCATTCGTATTAAGCGTCGTATAAGTTGATTTTTATTGGCGAGGAAACGATTAATGGACGACGTCGAAACGTCCCACGCTTTTCTTCTGTATCCTGAATAAAATTGTCGTGAATATTCCTCCTTTTTCCTTCCTATTGCCCATTCATTTATACATTATTGAACTAAAACTATATACTATAAAAAAAATTCTATTTAAAAGGAATTAGACAGAGGTCACGTGATCTATTTTAAAATTTTTTCAATTTTTCTTTTTGCCTTTTAGTGAGCCAAGTGCGCGTTACATGTATAAACATTCGCGTACGTTCTAATTCGGATCGTAATCGATTTGTTAAGTGTATTTGCATAAAACTTTTAAGTAATCGAGAAGGTGCTAGACGAGTGTGTATATATGGCAGGAAAATCCGTTTTAAAGGAATTCCTTTTTAGAAAGATAGTGTGACCTCCTTTTTTATATTTGGTGGCGGGTGAAATTCTATACACTTCGACTACTGTATGTATATATACATAGCATTCTTTCTTCACCGGTTATTAATGTATGACCGAGTTCATATGTCAAATTGTTTACACTTTATAGAATCGTCTCTTTATTTATATCTAAAGTTCCCTCTTCATTTTCATCTCTCAATTCCGCAGAACTTTTCTCTTTCTATCCAGCACTCCCCCTTCTCTCTCTCTCTCTCTCTCTTTCTCTTTCTCTTTCTCTTTCTTTTCGCCTTTTTTTTAACTTCACACGTACCTCTCATTTTTTTATAATCTTTATAAATTTTTTATCTAAAACGGCCTTGGCATTAAGTGATAACTTTGTCCCGTAAACCATGAATAAGATATGAAGGAAAGGAAAGAAAAAGCCACGTAAAGTATGTAAATGTATAGTGGATACACTATATATACAATATCTAAGGCTATAAAAATTCCTTCTCCACCCTTATCCAACCTTTCTTACATTTTTACAAGCATTACATAAAATATATAAGTGCAATTTCGACCATATTCTATTTGTCGGTTGAAATTCAATATGTTTAATCCAGTATTGTACACCCCTAAAGTGGGTTATAATTAATGTATGACCCTAGTTCATGTGTCCAATTATTTTTTGTATTTACGGATGTTTTTTCAACGCTTGTTTTTTCTATAAAAAGAAAGGAATTAAATGAATGGTTTGTTTGGTTTAATTACATCCCCTTCACAAAGTTTTTGTAACAATTAAAGTAATTTAAAGACCTGTCGTAACCAATCAAATAACATATTTCCTATATGATTTATGTAAGTAAAAAGACAGGCACGTATAGGCCCTCCTTTATATGAATTCATTACAAATTACTCTTTGTACAACACTCACCCTTAGGCTAATTCCGTAGATAAGCCGTTGTTTAAGAAGTAATTTATTAGCCTTATGCATGATCTATAGTAATTTTAAACCGGCTTCTAAAATTTATATCAATAGGCCTAAACTTGTATAAATCTTAAATTTTCTTGTTGCTTTTCTTTTTTACCTTGTCAATTTCAAGATGGAATTAAAAAGTCATTATGGGGAAAGTTTTAGAAAAGTGAAGGGGGTGGGTAGGAAGGAGAAAGGGGTGGAAGAAAGACGAGAAAGGGCAGAGAGAGAGGGAGGCAGAGAAAGAAAAAATCAAGTATATAATATATTATTAGATAGTCGGAAGATAGAAGAAAATGCAGTAAAAATAGTTTGGAGGAGAGTAAGATTGTATAAAAAGGGAGGAGGAGGAGGAGGACATTTAGGAGGACGATGAGGATGAATATTAAACTGATGAGAGTTTTTAAAAGACATTTATTCCTTAACATCTTATCCGATTTTATATATATTGCATAAAACCGAATATTTAAAAAGAATTTTATATTGTGTTACGTAATTGATTACGTAGATAAAACTCTTTTTATCGGCAACTTACATAAAAGTTTTATATAGAAAACGTTTCACTGTAAACTAAATAATGAAAATTCTTTTAGAAATGTAGTTGGACTTTATTTCTCGTTTGTCGGCTGAAATCTTATACATCTAATCCGACGCCTTATATGTAGGTAGTAGCGTGCATAGAAGACGATTAATGGCAATATGAAAGAGAAAAGAAGTGGAAAGGAAAAAAGTTCCACTGCTTTCTTTACGCCCATAGTTGTACTCGCCACCCCTTCTTATACTTTCCTTTAATTAATGTATAACCCAGTTCATATGTCCAATTATACACCCCTTTCGAAAACCTAATCTCGCATCCATTCCACGAATCCGAGTGTAAACACTGCAGCAATACGCGTCGAACAAATAGAGAAAGAGGGGGCCGGTGGTATAGACGGGGTGGAACTAGGCACGGGGGGGCCGATTGATTTAATAGAAGTAGGGGGAATTTTATAAAACGGAGTGAGAGAAGAGTGAAAAGAATAAATGAAGAAAATACAAGACTAAACGAACAAATTCTGAACACCGTCGCTCGCCGTCGTCAGCGTTTAATCCGTTCGGCGCATTTATATAAAGTTGCCGGCGGCCCCCTTTGATGTACAACTTTTGTTTTACGTGATGATCGGAGAAAAGTAGCGGGTGGTCACTTTGTTTCAGCAGCTTGAAAGTAGTCGAAAGCTAATTTAGCTCGTTCGCTAACGAACGCTATTCGACGCCTTTTTGCTCTCGGCTATCAGAGATTTGTTATACAGTTATAAAAAAACGTATATATATATATATATATATATATATCGTTTATCGTCCTATAAAAACACGATATTGTGTGAAAATCATAAAGGAAAAAGAATAGAAAAATAGTATGAAACAATAGTAATAGAGATTAAAATAATAATAATAGTAATAATAATAAAAAACGCCTCTTAAACCGTCAATTTTACTTCTTCCTTTGCTTACAACAAACTGAATTGTGAATAAAGCTATTAGTATAAGCCTAGTAAAAACTGTAATGTTTATATAGAATAAAGATTTTTCTCACGATACACGAGTGCTTAAACACGATAATGCAAAAAAAAAAAAGTAAAAGAAAGGAGATAGAAAAAAACGTTTAAAATTTTAGACGTCTATACTTTTAAAACGACCTATTTATGAATTGTTAATTAATATTTTTTATTCCTTAGCGTTATGTCTTCTTAATGAACTTTCAAAGAGTCTTTTCGAGCGTTTAAATTATTTTAAGAGCGTATTATTATATACTTCATTTTTATAGAATTATAAACGTTATTTTATGCAAATTAATGTACGTTAATAGCCCGCCTACAACTTTTATTTTGCCCACCTTATTAGAAATTTTCCTCTTTCTTTCTCTCTCTCTCTCTCTCTCTCTCTCTCTCTCTCTCTCGACCTTACTCCCTACAATACTTTTTAGAATGGTTGATAAATTAGTTGATTCATTTTACCCTTCGTTTTTTTATTAACAGTTTAGATTTATTTAGGTTCGTTTATCAAGAGTTTATATTTATAAATTATACAAATTTTAATTTAGATTAACATTGAATAGACTTCTATTTATATATTTATATAGGCATTCATTTACACATTTATGCATTTATGTATAAATCTATATGCGCATTAAATCTCAATTAATATTTTTGTTGTATATTTCTTATATTCTTTTACACACAAATATACGTATACATATACTGATATATATATATATATATATATTTATGCTGGCCGCGTTGACAAGAAAAACGCGCAAAGGCATTGACTCTCGCTATAGATTTCTATTGTGCAGCGTCTGAATGGGAGAATAAAGCGTCTCTTGTAAACCGTCACAATAGTTATTGTTATACGCTCATTTTTGTGCTTAACTTAGCTTTGACCATTTTCGCCATTTCGTAGTGGACACTCGGTCGAGACGGTAGAATATACTAGAATATGAGAGATTTTTATTAAAAATTGAATCATTTTTTCAACAAGTAAACCTTTCTTTGAACTTGTCCTATATCTGTTTTGAATCTGTGTAATACTATGTTGACTTTTTATTGGGTTAACTTTCTGTTTCTTTTTTACCTATAGGAAAAACGATACACATGACTGAAAAAAAAATCTCGAGAAACATAGGAAGGAGGAAAAGAAGAGGAAGACGCAAATACCTGAACGAACGGATTTCAGACGGATTAACTTAATCTCCGTATTTTGTGGATTATACATTATACTTTGTATCGGATTATTAGCCCGATTAAACTCGCGGATATTATCACATTCTCTATTTCTCCTTCTTCTTCTCTCTCTCTCTTCCCCTTCCCCCCTAAAAAAATTCTTTAACATCAGACCTTTTGCTTCTATGTCTATCTTACAATAATTCTTAATCTACTATATTCTCCCTCTCTCTCTCTCTCTCTCTCTCTCTCTCTCTCATCATCTTCAAAATTTATCGAAGGAAGAAAAGCAGAAGAATGAACGAAGGAAGCAAGCAATAGGTGAGCTTTGATTTTTAAGTGTCTGCTTTAGTCGCATGAACGTGCATACAGGTTAGGGTATTTTTTTTAAGTAAAACTGCTTATACTCTTATTTTCTTTTAACCTATTCTTGTATGCACTGCATGCGAACATGTAGGAGTGTGTGAGAGCGTGACAGAGCAAATATGTATAAATATGTAAATATACAGACATATAAATATAAACTGTATATACTGTATAATATATATGTAGGCGAATAAATACGTATAAGCCCCAGTAGTCCCACGTGACCACTACAACTGACCTAGATTTTTTTTTCTTTTTTTTTTCAAAAGCGTGAGACCAGGTGTTGACATGATTAGAACAGGGACTTTAATTAGATACGCATTGAAATCGCTGTATTGTTTAAGCTAATCGCGTTAATTGTTATTACTAAGTTGGGTGAAAATTTAAAGAAAAGAGTAACATTGGGGTATTATTACATTTTTGTCCTCTTTAACAAGATAAATAGGTTAGCATATGTTGATAAAATGCTAAGGGAGGCAAAAAAAATATTTCTGTACATACATAGATGATGCATTCATAAATTTCTTAATCTATTTATATACGCTGTTCATATATGTATGCATATACATGTTAATAAGTATATATGTACATACAGAAATAGTAAAATTATCAATTTTTGAAATATACTTTGCACACAGCTGCAATTCTATTCTTTTAGACTTTTACCTCTTTTTCTTTCTTTTTTCTTGCTGTACAACTGTCAAAAAAAGTACTAATATTACACACGCTATTAATATAATATATTAATTTATATATATATATATATATAAATGAAGAGATTATGAATACATTAGTTCTCTCATGAATATTTAAAAATGAACAGATGTTCATAGAATGAACATGATGATTGATAAGAATCTTAAATTAAATGACCAAGATAGAAAATTTAATAAAAAATTCTAGTTAGAGTATTATTCTGTTGAGGAGTGTACACGTATATTTATATATCCGAGTATATCCTGATTGTGGGGAAATAGGCTGACTGTACATTCCGCTTCACTCAACCACCTGCCCGTATACCTGTCGGCGACATCAAACGCCTAGTTCGTATCCAATTAAGGAAAACGCGCGAAAATTGGTGCCGACGTCGTTGTTTACAGCATACCTCAGGCGTCTCGTCCAGCAGTAATATGCTAATGAGTACGGATTTGCATGGCAAGGAATTTGGGAAAGGGAATGATGGGGAAAGAGAGCGAAGCAATAATGTTGCTAACCGCAATCGTATTTTGTTCAATCTATCCGGCGCTGATTTAATCACGTTTTCTCCTGCACTCTCTCTACTCCCTCTGCACCTGCTTTTGTTCTACTCGGGCGTTTTTCTCGCGCTATTTTTAGGGGCGGTAGGACGCAGGCGACGTCACGTGACGTCATTAGCGACGTATTCAAAGATGTCCGAGAGTGGCACGTCCCAAATAAGCGGCCCGCCTCTGTTTACAAACTGACGAAAACCGCAAATTGCAGTTTTTTCCTTCTATCCTACAATACATTGTTACGCCTTACATGTCTGTTACTTTTCCTTTTATATCGTATAATGTATAAAAAATTCATACGTTAGTTATAAGTAGGTTTCTCAAAAGAGAAAAGTACTTTTTTTTACTATATTCTACTATGTGTATTATCTATCTAATTATAAGGATCATTTGCTTTAGCTTCGCCCTGTTGTTTTAAAATGTTAAAACATCTGAGAAATCATCGCATGCGAGCTTTGGTTGAAAAATGTTTATTGTATAGTTTCGAAACCCGCATTGTCAGAGAGATTTTTATCAAAATGACAAAGCACTTCATCGGTTGGGGGGTGGAAGGGGAGGTGGGCGTAGGTAGCATACGTAAGGGAGACAGATAGATACGAAATGAGGTAGGGGAGATAAAAAATTATGGTAAGAGGGTTGTAGAGAAAGATCGACTAGTTTTTTTTTTATAAACGTCCTTTCGTCTCAATAAGCCTGAAATAGTTGGAATAGGTGGCAATAGGTAAAGAACATTGTGAGAATTTATAGTAGGGAAAGAGAATTAATAGAGAATAGTAGAGTGTCGGCCATTTTTTTCTATTTCGAATGGCGATAATTACTACGCGTCGATAATTGCCGAGTCGGCTCGTCGAATGACTTCTGTCCCTACTCGAACGGCAGAAATTGCCATAATTTTCGCATTTTCGCCGCACTAAATTGCTTTCGCTCCTTCTCATGCTGTTTTCCACCACTTTTTATAGGGATGGTAGCGGTACAGTACTGTCCCTTCGTTTGTTTATTCAATTGAATTAGATCAAAATATTTCCCCTCCCCCCTCCAATACTTCGCACCCCTACCATTATCATTTCAGTTCGAAATTTTTATCCACACCTTTGCAAATGTCTACCGTTTCTCTTGACGCAGTAAAGTGAGAATTGTATGAATATTCATAGAATTTAATACGATTAGGGCGTCTATTTTCATTTCTTTTCTCCCTTTTTTTTTAATTTGGAATTAATCAGAGATTAAGTCGTGTTTATTATAAAATGCTAATAAATGTTTATTGCAGTAAAAGAAGGACAGATAGGTGGATATATATATATATATATATATATATATATATATATATATATATATATATTTTTAGATACAGAGAAATCGGGGGAAGTATGATAGACAGAATCTTTCTAATAGTTGCTTAATGATGGATATATAGCGTAGCCAATATTAACTCCACTGTACATGGTTGTACGCAATGAAAATACTTGAAATTCCTTTTCCAATTTATTCCAATTAAGACTTATTTATTTAATAAAAAGACTTAAGTGATAGTTATTTCCTTAATGATTCTTTTTACCGGTTTTTATATAATAATTAACATAAAAGACCTTATATATGATAAATATATGTGCTAAGACTTTAAATTCAAATATTCAATTTATCGTTGAATTGATTTCAATAGGTAGCTGTTTTTTTCTATTATTTCTGACTGTATACCCACAAAAGTTTGTTTATTTACGGCTTATCCTTTTTTTTATGATTGAAATTCTTTAAATCCTATCCTTTCTTTTCCATTTAAGGTTGTCGAGTGTTTAAATTAGCTTTTAATTCGGGTTGTTTTAACTAATCTATTCCCTCTTGCCCTTTGTCCATTTTGTCATCACTGACCTAAGATTCGAGTGAATTAATTACCCTATATAACCCATCTATATATTAACCCTTATAACCTCGAAAGTTAACCCTCGACTAGCCGGCGGCTGAATTATGAGCCCGTAATATACGTGGCACATTTACCTGAGGGCGGTCGGCATCATTTTAATTAATTAGAATATTGATAAAATATTGGCGAACAGGCACTAAAGTTTGTCAGCCTATCAACAAGAATTTGTGGGGCAAAGAGAAGAGAAAGAAGGAGAGAGAGGGAGGGGGAATAGTGGGCGGTGATTGATAAGAGGCAGTAGCGTGGTTACGGGTTCCAGACGGCTACCTAACTAGGTCTTCCATGCGAAGACTAATGGCGGGGAAGAAAGGAATGTGTCAGATAGCAATTTATGCGCGCATGAAGGGCCATGAGGTCAGTGTATTGCATTGTAATCAGCGAGCAGATATGGGAGCCGAAAATTTCAGCACGCTCATTCTTTTTAGGCTTTTAACCGTCTATTATTGCGAAATCTTATATAAAAAATAATAGCAGAGTAGGACCAGTAGCTATTTAAACATACAGTTGTATGTAAATCTATAAAAAAAATTCTCCTAATCATTTTTTTCATTCAATATGCTATGTATATACTGTATATATAGAATGTTGTATATATGACAAAAAAAGAGAGAAGAGTAATCTTTCGATGAAGATTTACTACAATATAATATCAATGTAACAATATGGGTATATACGTGTGTACTAGTTGTTTAGGTATTTTTTAAGTGGATACTATAAAAATACTTTCTCTCTTTGAAGGCTTTTTTTTAATTATCTTTTGCATTCTTTTCTATGTTTATAATGAAAATATTCTGATTTTTTTATTTTCTTTATTTCATTCTCTCCTCACACCTTCCCT
This sequence comes from Dimorphilus gyrociliatus, assembly GCA_904063045.1. Classification (NCBI taxonomy): domain Eukaryota; kingdom Metazoa; phylum Annelida; class Polychaeta; family Dinophilidae; genus Dimorphilus; species Dimorphilus gyrociliatus. Next base: position 1,177,996 of record CAJFCJ010000003.1, read on the forward strand.
TACCTTCGCCCGTTCGTTCGTCTCCTCTCTGCTAATGCATGTAAACAACAGTAGTATAATTTTTGAACAGTTGAATGCATTTGACAAGTAAAATATTTCTTCTATCTTAGAGGACGGATCTTTATTATTTTTCTCCCTTTATAACAGTCATCTGTGTCTACTTAAAAGAAAACGATTATATACAGGCCTAAAAAAATTCTAAATCTAAGTAAACAATTTGCTCTTCCGAAAATCTTTCTTTCTTTCCAAAATATTAGATTAAATAGTGAGGAATATATATTAGGAGAGATTATAAATAGAAAAACAACTAGTAGATGTATATTTTGAGCGAGATGATTACTGCGTGTGTTGTAAACGGTTATAACGCTCTAAAGCGATCAGTCTTTTTTTTTTCTATTTAATTTTACTTGTATAATGTATACATAGATTATATCCAACTGTTTTTTCCTCCGTTTTTTTAGCTTTAACTCTTATTGATAAAAAAAAGGTGTAAAGAACTATTATATAGATACTATATATACTGTATATATATATATAAATGGAACGGAGGTTGTGAACTAAAGAGGAACGGATAAAAGGATAAAATAATAATAATAATAATGTAATAAGAAAGAAAGAGGGTAGAAGAAGGGAAGTAAGAAGTAGTACGGATGATAAAACAGAATCGTTACATACAAAAAAAATTGCCACCATATATATATTCATCGATCCATTATATTGTATATTTTTCTAAGTGCTCATAAGCGGCCATAAGGTCACCGTATTGCATAATCAGTCAGTATAATTTTTGACAGCCAATAAGACTCGGTTTACCCCTAAAGTCATTCCTTTTAAAAGGTTTCTTTTAAAAGTTTTTAAAATAATATTAATAATACCTAAAAAAAAATAAGTTGAAATAGGACAAATATTTCGATTTAGTAAGAAAGATTATTTTACCTTTATATATATATTATATATATATATATATGCCTACATATCTATAATATATATTATACTAAAACGAGGCCTATAGTTTGTATGTATTATCCTCTACAAATACTCTTTACGGTCAATATGGAAAATAAGGCGTAAAATGGGGTGATAGAAATTAAAAATGAACAAAATACATATTTATATAAAATTGTAACAAAAATAGTAGCTGACTATGTATTATTTTCACGTACATGTATATTTTCTCACCCTCAGTGTTTGCTCGGTCGATTTCTAATCGATCTCGCATCGCTTGTACACTAACTAAGTTAGCCTTTAGGCCTATATATATTGCTCATTTTGTACATTTTTGTATATACACTTGAGTCATATGTATATCCTATGTATTAAATGTATTCGCCAATAGAGAAACCGCGTATAATGTGTATTTGCGCTAATGGACTAATGAATTATAAAAGAGTTACCTCTCTCCTATTGCATGACTACCTGCGGATTGACAGATCGGGTGACGGATGAATGTATTACATTGTATAGACGACTACCGTCTGTTTATAAATAGTAACCGATTACGCGACACTTAAAATTGTTTTATTAAAGAAAATTAACTACTTAAAGAGAAAAAGGAATAAAAAATAAGCTAAGAAATTAAACTTACAGCCGTAGAAATTGTATAAATTTCTTATCTCGTAGTTTAGTTCATTTGATGATGGTATTGAAAGCGCCTCCTTTGTTTAAATGGCTTTAGACTAATCAAGCGTCGTACACCCGTTTAAATCGAAACCAGTTTAAGTTAGTTGCTACTTAAAAGATAACTTAGTTCATTCTACGTCCTTGATACTTTCCCTTTAGTTTTACGAGCGATCGTTTGGCATTCTTTTACTAAGCTCTTCGCTGGCTAGCAATTAGTGCGAATATTTCGTCCGACTTCAAACGACGGTAAACTGTTGGAGGAAATCGCGATTTATAGGTTTGAGAGATTTTTTTTTTAAAGTTTATGTGACGTTCAAAACGAGCGCGTTCGATTATTCATTTTGCACGTTTTGCATCTGTCCCCTACACCTGTCAGTATTTAGCAGATGTTTGAAACAATACGGGAGCCTATGATAATTAGACGCGTTTGTAAATAAATCGAATTGAGGACATGCTATCGATCGAAAAACGCTTTCGCTTTCTGACCTACTTTCTATTGTAATCTGTCACAATACTAAAAAATGGCGACTGATACTTTTTTTGTTGTTTGCTGTGTGAATGGCCGATAATCGGGTCAGTGGTCGGTTTGTACCTTCATTCTCATTCGCATACTATTCGCTTTTACATGATTTTTACATGCGTGATATAGGCTGATATACAATTTGCATACGATATTTCAAACGCGTACCGAAGGTTAGATAGTCCACTATAACATAAAAGCGAGCGTGACGTCACGCAGGTATGCTCAACGCTTATTGGCCGACAGTGGCTCCGCCCTGAACGGTGATTGGTCATGGTGGGTAAGGTAACATCAATAAGGCTCTGGGCTTGTACGATATTAGGCAAAGAATAGCTCGACCGAGAGTGAATAGCACGTGTTCTCTGTTCTTTTTCTTCTATAAAGACGGTCTTTTATTCCAACAAAGTTGCATTGTAGCCAGTTGAAAAGGAAGTGAAGAATATACAGTCTCTAGAAGAATGATGATGGAGACTAGCCATCAAACGGATTTATCCAAATCCCTGCCACCTCCGCCAGCACCCCTCCAACTACCAACTTCGATGGGAATGCATCCTCAGACTTCACCAGCCTCAGGTGGAGGATCTCCTCCTATGCATAACAATAATGCCTCAAAATCTAATCAGGCTGATAGAGATCGTGTAAAACGACCCATGAATGCTTTCATGGTTTGGTCAAGAGGACAGAGAAGAAAAATGGCCCAGGAAAATCCTAAGATGCACAACTCAGAAATTTCTAAGCGATTGGGCGCCGAATGGAAACTACTGTCAGAGAGCGAAAAGAGACCATTTATCGACGAAGCGAAAAGACTCAGAGCGATTCATATGAAAGAGCACCCTGACTACAAATATCGACCACGTAGGAAGACTAAAACTCTAATGAAAAAGGACAAGTACGCTATACCTATGACAGGAGGGTTACCAGGCCAACAAAGAGACATGTATCCGAGCATGAACGGTTACCCGGGCATGAACGGTTATCCGATGTCGATGGCCGACCCTTATCAACAACATGCCGCCATGACCGGCCAGATGATGCCCCAGTATCCCGGCTACGGAATGCCGACAACGCAGATGTCGACCTCTTCTAGCTACATGAATGGAGCGGGTCCAAGTTATACCTACTCTATGGCACCTTACGCCGCTCAGCCACCTCTGGCCCACCAGAATCCTAACAGCTCACCAACGGCAATGATTAAACAAGAAGACGGATCGCCAAGCCCAACTTCGGGCGGTAGTACTCCAGGAGCCAGCTCCAATGGTACTCCAGCTAGACCTTGCCAAGGCGACCTTAGGGACATGATAAACATGTACCTACCCGGCGCTGAAGCTAATCAACGTCAAGCGGCTGCCGCCGCATCAGAGTACGCTCGCATGCAGCAGATGATGGTCAACTATCCGACTACGTCGTCGCATTCCGAATCGACCGTCCCTCTAACGCATATGTAGGTAGGCCGAAAAATTGGTTTTTTCGACGACGCTCAAAAAAGTGCCACTCTCCTTATATATATATATATATATATATCTTTCTCCTGACCCTGCCCAATTCGCCCTTTTAAAAAAAACGAATCTCCCTTTTTCCGGACTTGTGTACGAATATTGCCAATCTCAGAATACTCTATGTTTTACTAATTTTTTGTTTTCTCTCTCTTACCTTTAAGTTCTATTTTTTTTTAAACCGAAGTAGAGAGTTTGTAACTCAACTAATCTCCGTGTGCATATTAAAACGCTGCAAAAAATTCTGGGCGTCATTTTTTTTCCTTTTTAAATCGAATATTCTCTTTTTATATATATATATATATATATTATTTAGATATCTATATCTATATACTTGTACATATAGACATAGGATTTTATACCAAAAGAGAATAATTCAGAAATTTTAAGAAAACTTATGTTTTTTCATTTCTTTTAAAAGAGCGTATATACATTGTCTTTAGTAATTTTTTTAATTATGGGGGGAAGTAAGGCGGTGAAAAAATTCTTCTCGGGATCTTAAAAAAAATATTATCAATTTTCACATTATAGAAGACAGTATAGCGGAGAGAAAGAAAATATATGTTTTTTTTTTTTTGCACTTTAACTAGGTTGAGAGAGGGGATAGGGGAATTTTTTTTTCTTTATTTTTAAAGATAGAGTCAAAAAAAAATTAACAAAGGAAGATCTATAAAATGCCATGAAAAAGAGGAAAAGAAGAAGGATGGAAAAATTACACACAAAAAAGGGGGAAAAAGAATGTCCAAAAAGTTAAAATTTTTAAATTTTTGCAGCGTATTATAACTCGGTTGTTTCCTTTTTTTTACACATGTAAATACGTATTATCTAATAATTTCTGAATGTCCGCACTATAAGCGTGTTTTGTATATATACATATATACTACGTTTACCGTTTTAACGACGTGCGTCCGTTGTACAGTGATTTTTTTTTTTGCGAATGCGATATATCTTTCTATTATATTATCGAGAGCAATTGTAACAAAAAATAAATGTTGAACGTTTTTTTTCTTATAATTCATATGTACGATTCCTGGCGTGCGCTTTTGAAATATTCAACGAAATCGTGTCCAATGTTAAAAAATGTATGGTATTCTAGACAGGTGATGCAAATTCACTATTTTCTAGGTACCGAGACGACCTGGGTTTCTTGAATTATTCGACGAACATGGATTAAACACACTCGAAAATTTATATTGCGTGATCTTACACTTATTCTATTATAAAATGTATAATCGAAATCTTTCAAAGGCTATTGAGGGCGTTGTTCTAATCCCTCAAACCCGAATATCTTGGAATTACGAGCTAGGTGCAACTCTAGGTGGCGTATTGACGGGGGCCTAGGCCTTGTAAAATCAACGGACCGTTGAAAGCGTTGTATTATTGAAAAATGTTCATATTGTTTTTTTTAACATAGGAAGAAAAATATAATAGTTTTTTTTCCAACATTATTTTAAACTTTCTCTATAAGTGACGCCCTTAGCTCACGCCTCACTTATTCCTGAGAAAAACACGAAGAGATAAGGGAATTGCCAGCGAAATTAATTTAGGCCTAGTTAAGCGTGTAAAACGTTCTCCTCACGCTTGTTTCCTCTTTTTCTCCTTTTCTCTCTTCCCCCTCCCCGCTTTTTTCTCTTCTTCTAAATAGTCGTATAGAGCGAGTTCATAAGCTATTTCCAACACGTAATAACATACACAGCATAGTATATAAAGTCTGAAAGAATATTCTATTCCCCTTTCCGTTTTGCCCTATCATCCATCTCATTATCAAATATATATCCTTCTTTTTTTACTTAATAAAAAGAAGTAAGATTCATAATGATCGTTGCGAATAGACTTAGCAGAGGCGTAACTATCAACAAAAAGAATTGTTCGAGGGACAAGACATAAACTGACGTTGACTTCTCTAGAGAGAAGAGAAGCGGGAATCTGTCGAAAAAAAATCCCGTATAACCAATTTGATAACATATTAGCGAGAGTTTTATTCTATTACTTTCAAATGTCTATTTAAATAATGATGATTATAGAAAAGGAAAGATCAAGTAAACGTGTAATGCTAAGTAAAAATATATTGAAAAAGTCGGTAAAAGTGGTAGGGATTTGGTATGGAAACCCTTTGGCACCAACAAGACGTACGTTTTTATAGAACATAGGAATGTTGATTAGTATTGTTTTTATAGGCACTTACTAGGGGCAATTTTACGACGCATTGTGTACACATTACATTAGAATGTAGGACTAGTCTATAAAGCTATTACTATATGCTATAAATCGGGAGCTGTAAACGTTAAAGGTTGAACATATATAAACTTATGGATATAGCATATATATATACATATTAGATTATAAATCTATGAATTAAAATGTGTATTCTCCTAGATTTACCACTCAGTTTACTGCTTATCCATACAAATTATGATACATTTTCTATTACGCATGCGCATTTGTGATATTATATATTAAACTTGATGGTTAGGTGTCCGAATCACGATAATTCATTGAATACGATAGGAAAAGAAGAAATACCTGAATTTTTAACAAATATATTAAATCCCTTATGCGTCGTCACGTTAATCTTTTAACTCCCACCGTTCCCACCCCCTCTTTCGAATATTTCACCCACTTATTCTCTTTCAACAGTATCTCTCTATCAAATCGTAAAATTCCTTCCACATTTTTTTTCAACGAATATATAACTTTTTCATATCTAACTTTAATTATTCAAATAAGATATCTAAAACATCTAAGTACTGTGGAAGAATCCTACGGCATCAATATAATGACGACGCAGAGAACTCTATACATTTATGTATAGCTGGGCATGTATAATTAAACGACCCGCACCGGCTGCCGTTCAAAACATCTGTACACCACCGCGTTATTGTTGCCCGACTCGCGATAAAACGTTAACAGGTTGTTAGAGCGAACGAAGGTGGGCGAGACACACAACGTAGATATGAACATAACAATTTTGTTACCTAGTAAAGTCATATTTAAAAAAAAAACTACTGTCATTTTAATAAGTACACCATTTTCACCTCTGCTTTTTACTCATTTGAATATTATATATATTTATATATAATACGCAAATAGTCTTTCTCTATTTCAAACCGTTTGAATAATTTATTATGGAATATTCAAAAAATGATACAAAATTATAAATTTGATAACAATTGAATTGATTATTTCAATAGGCATATACACTGTATATAAAATATATCTATAAATGTAGATAATTTATATTGTATTTATATGAATATATATGGATACTGTATATATAAATTTAGATATACAGTAAATGTAAAGCGTCTCTTTTTTGTTGTATGTCCTTTAATATTGTACTTTATTTTGCTGTATGTCTACGAATAAAATTTTTTAAACATATATGAACAATATTTTAAATCAATGTAAGCCTAGCCAACTTCTACCGCTGTGTGTCGGGTCAAGAACCTTTAAAGTCCAGCCATGACTGTTCAAGCTGCCTGAACGTAGCGAGAAAAAAATTGACTGCTCTCGCCCCGGATCGATAAGACATGCAGCGGGTGCGAAAGCTTGTTGACAGAGTCGGCGGTTTGTCACCACTTTTCTCTATCTCTTTTCCAATTTTATTCCCGGTTGTCTTTCGCCACAGGGCGTTTTGGACTGTGGGCACTACCCACCCATTTCTCCACGCCTTGTTCCGGTTTCCATCCATCCCGGTTTGACCTGGGATATATGGGTTATAAGTGGCGGGTATCAAACGGCTCGCCGGATTCGACGCCTTACTCGCATAACGCTTAATTTTCGCATCGATCCCGTCATACAAGGGATCGATGTGTCAGGATTTAATGAAAAAGAGTTCAAATTAGATGGCGAAACTTTGGTAAGAAGAATGAGAATTGAGAAAGTCATTTGATTGAACGAGATTTTTTTTTGAGAGGGAGAGAGAGAGAGAGAAAAAGAGAGAGAAAGACATACAGAGAGAGGGACAGAGAGAAACTTTACTCTTTCACCCCTTGCTTCCCTGGGCCCCCTTCCATTTTTTTAGGCTGTTATTTAGTTTTCAGATTTCAGCCGCACCTGAATAAGCCGAGAGATGTAAATGTTCAAGTGAAATTCAAGCTTTGTCAACTGTGTTCAAACTAGTCTGTTGTCTCACGCTGTTTACTTTTCGTGTGTCTATGTGCTTAACACAGACGGGAGGGCGGACGTTGTCGATAAAACGGGACGTGGTCTAGACGGTTCGGGTGACGCTTCCTTGGTGAGAAACGCCGGAAGTCCAAGGCGTTTTTTTCCTTTTCCTTTTTATTGACCACATACACTCACAGACATTTATAAATTCCACATATAACTAACAGTTTTTCTATCAAGCCTTTATCTTACTACGTATTTAGTAGATATGTATATTTATATAATTAATACTTGTTTGAAATGCATTGTATGTTAAAAGTGTGTGTTTAATACTTGGAAGGAGCATATGCAGAGGAAGTTTAAGATTGTAGGCTTATTTTATGATAAATGATTTTCTACCATTGAAGCATTAATCATATTTTAGATCGTTCGATAAAGCTTGGTGAACATTTTTTTTTATATATTCAATACCTCTTACCTTCAAACTTATAATAACAAAAATAATAATAACAATGATAGTAATAATAATGCTAATGCAAAAAAAACCGACGGTTGAAATTTACTAGATTCCTTTTAAAAATTTGAATGGGTAATTTAAGGATTTACTACTAGGCTATTTCTAGGAGGCTGAATAAAACTATAGGCTTACTATATTTGATTTTGTACATTCAAGGTTAATACATATGTAAATCAATGAATGTAGAATGCTTAGTGGGCAGTTTATTAAGTAAGTAGGATAGAAAAAAAGAAGGGAAAAGCGATTTATATTTAATGGATATGTGCATAGGCTGATTTATCGTAATGGGGAATAGAATATGTAATTTAAGCATTAAGCAAGTTATCGATGTTAGGGTATGCAATTATCAAGTATTTACATTCCTAAAAGAACAACATTTTGGTTAAATATACAAATATACAAGACGTTATTTTACATTAAAAGTATAGGCATATTTGATAGAATACGAAACTGTAGGCAGTGAAGCGTTAGACAGGTTTTAGATAAGAGCGACAAAAATTACCCCTCCTAAGAATCTATATAGAGTTTTTTAAATGATATAAAACAACGTCATTCCATTACAAGCAATCTATTTCTGCTAAACGATGATTTTTTATTGGATGCTTTTTTTTGTATACTTTTTTTATTTTTTCGGGCATTAGATGTCTGTCGCATAAAAATTGATATTTCTTGAGAAAGAACTATCAATGTTACCCAGTATAAACAAACAAATAAATGTACATAATCAACTAGAGAATATATATTTATATTAACTATTTATTAAATATACCTCCTACTCTATATCTAATGAATAGGAAAATCGAGTGAATATTCATTCAACCGATTTGACGTACTCTATACGGTGTGGAGTAAAAAATTGCTGGACATTAGGCGTCTATTTATAGCATGAATTAGAAAGGAAAGGGCAAAGAGGGGAGAATATAAGATATTTGACAGAATATAAAATTGGGATCGGTTAAAACAATAAAATACGTATCGGTTAGTTTGTTTATACCCTTCTAGTAACGCCACGAGAAAAATTATATAGGTCTGTTTGCGTTCAATTTTTTCCACCGGTTTGAGCCTATACATTCGTGAAGACGGAGTGAACACGCATTCAAACATTAACCAGGTCATGTCTAAAAGCTTCTTGTTTAACAAGTCAACGCCGGCAGGCTGTTGTTTTTTTCTCGAAACTCTCGTTCAACTTTTATACATACTGTGTATATCTTTAGTTGACGGATATATTATCACAGACCTATATATTTTGTACATATAGATATAAAAATACAGTGTATGTTCTTTACTCGAATGAAGTCGAAGATATTTGAACATGTATATATGCATATGGATTGATATAAAGTTATAAGTATGATGGCATATATCTACATATATAAACAAAATTTTATATAAGACAAGTGTTCTTGTATATCCAAATATAAGGAGATATATATATATTAAATGTATATTTATACTTGTATAGCGCATATTTATATTTAAATAAATGGATACAGTTTATCATGTAAAACCTTAGTGACAATAGTTACGCACTTGCGCTTTTAAACTTATGATTTCTGTAAAGAACCAAAATGTATTTTTTGCTCTATGAATAAACTATATGTACATGGTATACAACACACACATATATATATATATATATATATATATATATATAAAATACAATTGCGACTCATGAACAAGCTGTGCCTACTGATCGATAACTGCAGAAAAAGGAAATTCTACAGCTTCGTACAAAAACTATAGGCCTACGATATTTTCAAGAGGGGAGAGGGAAGGGGGGAGAAAGGGGGTTGTTTGATACAGGTGTTTTTGTTTGAGTTCGGGGGAGAAAAGGAGTAGGATAAGCCGAAGGAAAAGATTAGTAGACAGGAAGAGTTTTGTTAAAAATAAAAGAATGTTGTTTCATCCAGTTACCAGTTTTGGTTATTGATAGACGATTATAAATATTAATGTGCTTTTTCAAAAGTATAGCATAGGTTAATGTTTATGTACTTTCAACGTTATTATAAATGAAATAAAGTCTCCTCGATCTATGATCTACTGAACGAAAATTTTTGAAGAGTGCGACGCGTTAGTGTAGTATTTCTTCTAAGCAAAGGCAATGTTTATTCAGAAATGATTGCTCAAAATTCTGTGCAAATAACGGCGAACGAGAGAACTGCAAGCGCAATACCGCACTTTGCATACGGATCGGTCAATATTCGCCTATTACGTGAATGGAGGAGACGTTTCCCTTTTTTTTCTTTTCTATTTTCGCACATTGCCACTAGAAAAGAATCTTGTTTACGTTTACGGTATTCGTTCAATATATAGGTTTGGATTAGTGGCTTAGAAAATGGATTTAAGTTAGAATCGACTGCAAATGCTCTATTATACAATACAGATTAATATATAGAATACTAGTGGTATTAGTAAAGGTATATTAAGTTCAATATAATTTATACACTACAGTCATTTTCTATGTACATAGTATGTATCTTTCCTTCTTCATCTCAGTCTATAAATAGTTTCAAAACAATTTATCAATCTTTGCGTACAGAAGTATGGATAGTTTTAAAAGAGATAAAATATAAAGAGACTATGTAGTATAGATTTTTACGCATTTTATTATATTCACTTGTAAATAAATTAAGCAGAGTTTTGAAAAATTCTACTTTCACAGAATGTTTAATCGCTTCACGTCTTAGTATGGATTATACATTAAGCTTGAACAACTGCAAATTCAATGCTTGTGCGTTGTACATATATATACATATAATTGTCGATATTCACCTGTTACATGAAAAAGTTAAAGATATTTTTCTGAAATATATATGTATATAAGGTGGATTAATTAAATAAATAACTGTAATAATAGTAACAATAAGTTTATTGAAATAATAAGAATAATGATAATAATTAGGAATAATCGTGATAATATATATATATATATATATATATATATATACTATATATACTAATATATATATGTTTGTTTAGGTATGTGTCTATGTACAATTCTCCTTGTTAATTAGATGCATTTTTACTATAAAAGATACTTTCTTCAATAGTAAAGAAGAAATATAACTGCAGAAAAATAAGATATATATTATATTAATGCTGAGGTTCACGTAACCGACGAAAGGATTAAAGTGGTTTTTGAATGGAATTAGTTAGACATTGATCATTTTTAATATTCATTTATTTGCTGAATATTTTCGCGAATATTTCTGCCTAGATCTATTGAGAATTGATTATTAGGCGTTCGCCTATTATACATTATTAGTTCGGCGGCGTGCTTAAATGATGTATAGTTTTTGATCAATATGTAAGTTATGGATTAGCACAGTTTTGCATTATATTCGTGCCTCTCATCTATTTGTGCAACGCTTCTGCATGATTTCAGACTTTGTCGTCTGTTTATAGGCGGATTAAGGGAATAGATTATACTACCACTTCTTTCTTTTTCTAATTTATTCTTCTTCATTTAATTATACATTGTGCGTCGGTTATACATTATAAACTAGAAACAAGGACGTGTTTATAACCGGAAATAAGATGAAATAATTCTATAATATTCTCTAAATAAATCTTTAAAACATACACACACAGAATATCCATACTCTTGGGTATAATTAAGTGAAAAAGAAACAAAAAAAAGAGGCAAAGAAAGAGATTTGTTAAGTTTATATATATATACATAAAAAGAACTTTGTTCCCCTTATTATTTCCCTTTTCCAATTTTTTTATACCTAATATCTATTTGTTTTGCAACATGTGACAAACTGTCACTATATTATCTCGGCCCTTATTCGAGTTTTTTTTGGGATTTTCTGTACCTTAATTGTCGCCTAAATGCGGGATGCAACATGAACAGAAAAAAAAAAAAAAAAAAAGAATGAACAACTTACTCCCTTATGCTTCTTTTTTTTTAAACCCGTATAAATACTGAACATTTAATCCCTTTGGTCACGTGACAAATGTCTTTACCTGGACGGATTGAAACTGCTGAAAAAATTTTTTTTTTATTTTTTTTTGCACTTTAAGTGGAATGAATGAGTGATAAGACGAAGGAATAGGAGGGCGAGTAGTTTATTAGCAGAAGTATTTCCCGATAAGCAATATTTATAAAATGTATAATAAGCAGATAGAAAGGTACAAGTTGTACTTAAATAATTTTAGCTAATAGTTAGCTAGTAAATGGTACAATTTCCAACCCCAGTAAATTGCATAGGTAGTTCAAAATTGGTGAGAAAAATGGACGTGTACGTGCACTCAAACGGTATAATTACGGTAGTAGAAGTCTCTAAATATAAATTTTCGACTACGCAGCGCGAGAAAAAGCTGTAAGGCGTCTAAACGCTTTAGTTCTGAAAGGAACAGATTTTCCCCACAATATAACCTCGGTAAGATTATTTTATAACCTTCTGGAACTAATCTCTAACACTAGGTGGGAAGAAATGGGTGGAAGGGGGCAAGGAGGCGGAATAAATTTATAAGCGGCAACAAACTATTAAAACAAACGGACGAGAGGCGTCACCTCTCTATGAAATTTAGAGATATGAGGGCTGAGTACTAGGTTGTTTTTACCCCTTCGTGGCATGCCCCCCGGCCTTGTGTGTCGCGCGCGTTACCGCCCCACTCCTTCCACCCATTTGCGGCCTCTACCGCCATTAACGGGTGGAACGTTACGTAACTGTTACGTATTATCTCCGGCCCCAGGCGATTCGAATGCTATCGAAGTATAGACGTCGTTTTTAATCGTTCTCTCAAACGATCGTACATAGGATTCTTCTCCAATCCTTGTAAAACTATTATATTGACAATTTTACTCTTCTTATAGAATCCTTCAACAGGTTCTGCAACATTTTTCTTCCATTTGACGTCCCGCAGGGAATCGCAAGTAAGCGTTGACGCGTTTATTTATTGCGTAACTGTTTCGTTGCTAAATTAGTTATGGAAAGGTGGGGAGAAAAATGAGAGTTTTCAAATCTGAAGATTGAAGAGGAAGCGACTAAAATTTCAATCACGGAACGCCTAAAAATCCCTAGAGGGCGTCGTCGGACGTCTTGAAACAATCGGTCCGAAAATTGACAAGTTTCGCACGTTGTACAAACAAGGAACGTGATTCGAGTAAGTTTACCCGTTCGGGTTCCGACGTTATAAGATTAACGGACGGCAATACGATCCAGCGAAAATTATCTCGCCCAGCTACACCGTAAATTAGACGCCGCTGTTTGCTTCCCCAATAAAGTATTTAATAATATTATTCTATATTTTATAAAGTTAGAAGAACAATTTATAACAAAAAGACTAATGTATTTTGTTTCGAATAGAGAAAACTATAGGGTAATTGGATATTTAAAAACTGATCGCTCATCCTCTTCTTTCCTCTATTTTATTCTTATCCATTCTTTTGTCTATGGATAGAAAACGAGAAGAAATAGGGTAGAATACAGCAAGGTAAGGGAAGAAAAAATCAGGACGTTTCATTTTTTTACCCGGAAGCCCTCTCTGGGAACAATAGCTCCTTAGGGTGAAAGCTGGGAAAAATTGCGGTTTTTTTGCAGTGCGTATATAATTAGCGAAATTTTCTCGCGCGCCGCTAATTAACCGATTTTCGCGAATACTTGACCAGTCCGACCCCGTCGGACCTTTTGATCCTCACACGCAAGCGCGTTCCTCATTCGATTTCCGGTCACGTGATGCTTTGCAGTCATCAAAGTCTCCGCCGCGATGACGTCACGGGAGCGTTGGGCTAATTAATTAGCGCCTAATAGCGTTTGATTTCTTTTATTTTCTCTACTTGGTGCTTTGTAGCTGCTTCTTCGAGTGCTAATTGCTTTAAGTACGCGCTTTTCATTTAGTTTATTAAACGCTGCAGCGCTCGACGCGGTCACGTGACCACAGCGTCTGTTAGCCAACTGCGTGCACGCATCGGCGACTGTATAGCACCGAAACGTGCCAGGCGTCGGGGTGACGTCACATGTGCCGATGCCCTCATGCGTGAATTATTCGCGCTGACGTTTATTTGTTTGTTCATCGTTTTTATAGTTAATAATTTTCCCCCCCTTCGTCCATGTTTTTTCCCCAATTAGGCCGGGTAAAATGCGGAAGCAAGGGCGTCTCCTTATTTTCTCTTTTCCTCTCAAATCTATAGCAGTTTTTAATACAATTGAAACAAAATTTATTTCGCTCAAAGTATACTTTTTTTTCGCACAGGTCGCCGTTGCGGTTGCAGAGTATTTTGCGGTGGAGTTGTAACGCCACCTCGCGGTTGTTTGTCACAGCCGTAAATGTCAATAGCTGTTTGAAAATAGATTATACACGCATCCTACTCTGCAATTGACATTTACCTTTCGCAGACACACCTCGACAATTAACTCTTTGCCATTCAATCCATACAAAATTACGTCACACCGCAAAAAATGTCCTGCAGTGAAGTCTATTTACTCTGCTCATTCTTTTATCTTCGCCTAAGTAAATATGGAGATGATTTTTCTTCTTAACTGCGCTCTTCCTCCACTTCATATGCTAAGATTCTTATTCTTTGATGCAACGATTCAGCCAATCATTAAAACAATCAAGAAGAGAAAGAGCAAGATAAAAAAGTAAAAGAATAAGTAAATCTCTAACAAAAACCTGGCCTATCGAATATTTTCGGTGACGTGAAATTGTTTTCTTACGGATTTCTTTCAATTTTTTTTCTCTTTTAATAAAGTAAATAATCGAAAATCAGAAAGGAAATTTTTTCTCTATCCCTAAAATAAACAATTCGTTTGGATATATTTTGCAATTAACTTTTCATTTAAACACTTCGTTTTTTTGCATTATCTTTTCATTTTTATAACTGAGGTGGTAGTAAAAATATTTATTCTATTTTTCTATATAAATAGATAATAAAAAAAAAGAGAGGAAAAAAAAATAGAAGAGTATTGAATATAAAAAATTATTAATAATCTCTTCTCTTCTTTCTCTTTTTTTTTCCTTAACTAGTTAATTTATTTCTAATGTACTTTTTTTCCCCACGTATAATTCACTCTCTCCCCATTTATCTAGTAAATAAGACTTCTATATACTCTATCTGCTGTACAGTGTACATTTATTATAAAACAACCATCCTTTACCGAGTCTAGTCCATACTTTAGTATAGTTTGTTATATTATAATAATAGGTTTACAATACCTTTTGTAAATTATCAAAATAAAAACAAACTACTACTATAGATAGTTTTTTAATTCTCTTTTTAAATCATTCAAAAAAAATGCTTATTATTATTTTTTTTGTACTGTAGATTTGGTAAAAGTTTATTTGATAGAATATATAAAGCCATAGCAAAAAGGAGTAGGTGGGGATTTTAATTGAAAATAAAGAGTCATATAGTGATTAAAAGCAAGAAAGAGAGAGGGAGGAAAGGTAAGGAGAGACAGACAGAGAGAAAAAGAATAGAAAAATTGATTGCTTTCAAGGAAGACAGATACAAACTGTAAAGAGACCCGTATTTTCTATATACTTTCACTTTTAAATATAAAAAAGCGGAAATATAGACCTAAAAGTACGAGTTGTTTATTGTTTATTTCAATATAGCGTTTTTTGTCTAGAAGCTTTTAGGCAAATATGAGATCGCCTTGGCAACAAAGCGATTTCTCTTGAATATCTTCCACTTCAGTTCGTTACTGAGCAAATAGAAACGCAAAGAGAATCGTCTAGGCAAATACATTGAAAATTTACACTTTTTAATTATATTTGAAGATTATATATATATATATATAGAAGGATAGATGTATAAGTTTATATAAATATCTACATTTATATAGTTTAGTGTTTGATCAATATATATATATATATATATATATATATATATATATATATATCATTTATATATATATATATGGTCTTATCAAGTGAAAAATTTCAAATAGTACGATAATAGCAATATTTATATAAATAAATATATAAACTTTCATTTGAATATTCACTACATCTATGCTTATACTATATCTTTGTATGTATTCACATGTATTATGTAAATCTCATTATAAAGGTGACAATTGCATTGTCTTGTTGTCCCAATACATAGCATTTGTCTAAGTTGCAGCGCAAATAGGATCGTATTGGCAATTAAATTTGTCTATATATGCAAATCTGATTACGTATAATATAAAACTAGCCGTATTTCGTATATTGAAATATATAATATATGGTTTTACATAAATATCTAAGTATCTATTTTTTTTTTTGGCTATTTTTCTTATGGATTATTAAGAAAAAAGAAAATATCTTGTTGTTTTTTTCTATTAAGGGTAATGGATATTTTTAAAAGTGAATAGAATTGTGACCGCATTGTATGATTCGTGATACCGAGTAATCACGTGACCATTCACCTCGCAAGTCAAGAAGAAAGGAATCACTGGACAATTTGCATTCAATCCTTTCTTCTCAACCGCTCACCGTTTCTCTCATATAGTTTTTTTCCTTAGTAATAATTAATTGAAGATGAATGAATGAATGAATTATTTCCGCGATTTCATGCATCTCTACTCGCGCATGCGCTTCTCCTTGTAATTATTTTGATATTTTCTATTTTTTGCTATATTCTCTGTCTATAGAAAAAAAATTCTCCCCCACTGGCCTTTTAAATATTAAGATATTGTTAAGCCTAGATGTTGGCTTTGAACAACAACTTGCTTACGGATAAATTTAGAATCACATGATGATAAAACTCTTAATTTCAGTAAACATGGGGATAATTTAGGTATTGTTTCAAGAATTGCCATCCTGTTTACCTTCTACTCTCATTCCCCTTAGTTGTTTTTCTATAAAATTTTTTTATGGTAAGATGATAATGAATGCGATCCTCTATACAAACAAAATCAAGTAATAGAGAGAGCAAGGAATATTGATTGTGTCACGTGATAATCGGGTTTTCGGTATCCCGTATAAGCTTAAGAAAAAAAGGTATAGGGATTTCCGAGCCGATCTTCCGTTCCTTCTCTAACTTCTAAGGAACAGAATCTCGTATGTCGATTATCGGGGAAAGGAAAAATCCGGTAAGAGCGGAACAAAAGAGGGTAAGGGTTAGCCGAAAGATTGTTGATTTGGAAAATGAAGAGAAAGAGGCATCGTAAGGAAAGGGTGAATAATAGAAGAATATGTAAGATCCCTTGCATAAACACTTTTCGCCTCGATCGTTTCGACCCAGTTTTAGGAGCTAAAAGAAAAAATGACAAAAGCCGTTCAAAACCCATCACAAACCCTACGACGCGTGTCGTGTCCGGCAAAACGCGCGACCGACCGTAAAAGTCATTAAGGGCGGCGTTTGTCAAACGGCGAGTTAAACGCGCCCTAACAAGAATTAAAAAAAATCGGCTTTAGTATTCAAAGGAGGTTAGAGAGAAGAAAAAGAACTATAATCAAAGGGGATTTAAACACACCAAGACACCGAAGGATTTATAATAGAATGTCATGCCAGGGATAGTTAACGATCTGTACCCCCCTTAAACTACCAAATATATATACTATAATAAAACTGGGTGGAGTTGGTTTGAATGACGAGTAAAAATGCTCTTGGTTCTCGACTATAATTAAATACCCCTACTTTGGTTTTTATTTACCAACTATATATAAAATATACACTTTTATATTCTCCATAATTCCATATTCTCTGCATGTTTTGCTAAATTGCTTTGCTTCTCTTCTCTTAGGTAACGTCAATGAATGACCTTAACAGTGGACAATAAACATACAAATTAAAATCTACGTCAGCTTGCGGTACGTTCGCCTTATTATCGACTGTAAGCTTTTCCAAAACTCACAGCTGCAAACGATTATCGGCAAAAGCTTGCTATAATTCTCTTTTAACACAAACGAATTCTAAAGCCGCCTACAATAAATATTCTTCTTTCCATTTATACTAGTGTGCGTGTGCTTTTCAAAGTGTATTGTGCCTTTTTCAATTAGATGGTATAGATCGAATGTAGCTTTTGTTAATTCGGCTATACATATACAGCCGGGATTGTGCTGTCTGTTGCAGTTTTTCTACAAACTTTGCGGCGTTAGGATATATTACTTAAAAGTTCACAATTTCCCATTTTAAAAATATCGTATCGAATTGAAAAAAATTCCTTTGTACTCGTGATGTCACAAAAACAGGTATTTATGAATAATTTATGGCTTAGTCCAAAAAGCACTACGGCCAAATGTCTTGTATTGCGCAATCTGAATGGAATGTATATAAATTCTTGTAGACGTAGGCGTATATTCTATACATATATATAGTATATAAGATTTATATATATATCTTGTATGCTATATATACTAATATACTGTATATATATATATATATATATATATATATATATATATATATATATATATATGTGTGTAGAATATAATAATATATGCAGCCTACATATAGCTTCTCCAGACGCCCAATGCGTGTAGTTCAAGTGTAAAGGAATGTTTTTATAAGAAATTGCTTTACGCGTCTAAGATTTCGTCCTCCATACTGCCTGCATATATATTTAGAGATATATCTCTCAGTCTCCCTTTTCTCCATTTATCTCTTTATCATTCCCTTCTACATCGATTGTTTTCTTATTGTAAATTACAAGTACATACCAAAATATTCTTCCCTTAAAAGACTCAGTTATAAGAGTGGAATTCTATCTTTAACGCTTAGTTTCTATTTAAATTCTTTGATCGAGGCGTTTAGTCGTTTAAAAGTATTGTGATTTTTCAAGCGCTTAATGAACTGTTTGAAATGATTTACCAGTGCATCAATCACGAAACACTCAACTCGCTAAAACACCTTCTATTTTGAATTTCAGTATTTTTCCCCTTCTACATTTTCTTTAAAATATTATAAGCTATTAACAAACCGCTCGTTTTTAGAACAAAGTAATCATTAAAATCATCAAATCAATATCGGAACAACACTGCACCTGATTTATTAATGAATACCTGAGACAATATAAATAATTAATAAGCTTGTTGAACAGAAAGAAATAAAGAATAAAAGAAATTTGTATATTTGTTTATGTTCATAAATTAAACTGCGTAAAATGATGGAGGTAGGGGGCGACAAGGGAAGAGAGGGACAGGAAGAAAGAAAGAGACAAGGGGAATTGAAGAAAAATAAAAAGAAAATGAAGAAGAAAAAGGAAAAATGCAGAGTAAAAATATTAAAATAGTTCTGGTTCCCTAGTCACCCTATCAAAAAATATATAAAGAGCGCAGTTAAGTGTAAAGAATGTTTTCGTAAGGAATTTCGTCCTCTTGTCCCCATCTAGAATTTCACTTAATAACGCCCATATAATAAACACCTTGCAGCATGAATACGTAGCTGATTGCGCGAAATGATAAAAGGGCTCGTTGATTTTAGCTGTAACAAAAAAATGAGTAGAAGAGAAATGGAGCATTACTACCGATTCTGGAATACCGCAAAAGTGCGATGTTTTCTCTTTTTTCTTGTCGTGTGTACTTTTTTCTTTTATTACAATCCTTTTGATAATAGCGTGTAAAATTTCTTGTTGAGGATTTTCGAAATAATAAAACAATAATGCGAATCACAGCTTCTAGCTAAAAGTCTGCATTATGCGATACTTTCTTGCGACGGAGGAGAAAACGAAGTTTATATAATGTATAGCGGCGTCTCCATTGTGGACGGTGAACACCCCGTCGTTCTACCGCAAATTACATTTTCGTCCTCCGTTCATTCCCCTAATGCAACTTGTTTCTAAAGTGATTAAGAGCCGCCTTGCGCAGACGCGAGTCGGCGAAAGAACAAAAGAATTTTCATATATATATTTTAAAGAGTTCAGCCGACTCTTCTCTTTAATAATGATCCGATTGCTCTCCCGCAGTGAACATTCAAACAATGGGACAATTGTCGAGCCCGCGTTCCGTTGCTGGTGACTAATTGAAATACATTTTGTTTCGCCAATTCGCAATATCGCAGCCGACCTTTAACCCGTTTTCTTAAACGTCCGCCCAAAAATAACAAACTGTAAGGAGACACGCCCCTGGCTACTGTAACAACAGCATAAAACGAGCTTGTATCTTGCCAACAATCTGTAAGAGACAGCTGTTTAAGACGGGCTATATAAATAGACATTTATATATATATATATATATATATATATATATATTATATATACCGCCTACAATCTTAAATCTAAACATAAAAATTCAATTTCATATTTTAATAACCAACCTACAAAAAGTCTTGTTGAAACTTTTTTGCTAATGGGTGTTGCGATTACCATACTTTTTATAACGTTTAATAACTTTACAAAACGATTAAGACGCTATAACTCTATAGAAATTCCCAATTTTACAAGCTTTAAAGGCCTTTTTTTGGAATTTTTCTTGATAATTAAAAGAATTTTAAATAGATAATAAACTTATATATATATATAGAAAATATACGTTTTTATATAATAGAATATGCATTCCATATTTGAAGCAAGGAGGACGGGAAATTAAAATCTTATTCTATTACGTAATTATGCAAATTGCAATAGTAGCTTGAATTGTTGGATTGATTACCCAGGAGTATGATATTTATATATATGGAGGGAATCTTTGTCTTCAATAAAAATTTAATAGATTTTGAAGAGGTACACTTTAGGCTATAGTTAGCTTTATATGGTCACCGTAGCGTATACATTCTGGACAATGAATCAATAATATTTACGTTTGTATTTGAAAGAAATCCTTTGAAAATGTTCCTCCCAATGAGAAATTTAACTCTTCTTGGTCAGTAAATGAAGAGAGAGAAAAAACAGAATAGAAACTGTTACTCCTCTTCTAATTTAAAAAAAATTCTCTCCCTCCTCCTCTAAAAATAGGTCTTTTGTGAAGAATTTTATGCAAATTAGTTTTTCCCTTTCTTCTCTTTCTTTCTCTTTGTGCTAGTTTATTTTTCAACACCATCGTACTCGTTGAGATGGGGGGAAGAGTTCTCTTGCCTTGGGCTTATCAAAAATAGAAAGAGAAACGAAGGAAGAGGGGGTACGGAAAATATTTCTATTAGTTAGACTTAGACTCATTTCTTATATCAGTTGAATTCCATCTCGGGGAGATAAAACCTATTGGATTTCTTATATGATATCAAATTATATAAGCATATCTACGTTAAAAGGTTATATAAACAATTTAACGAGCTACCTATTATTGACTACTTACCTCTATTGGTCAGTGTATACAGTATGGACTACTACAATGAACCTATTCAAAATGTGCAATGACTAGACTGGCCATATTTTTTGTGTAATATCAATGGACAAAATTAATTTCCGATTATTTCTTTAACGCTTTATTTAACTATTTATTAATTAAGTAATAACAAGATACGGGGTTTCTAAAAAAAAAAGGGTGCAAGAGTGCGGATGAGAGGTTAAAAAAGAGGATTATCTATCAAACAATTAAATAATCCGTAAGAATTTTAGTTCAGTTCACTTCAAACCCACTTTTCACCTCTTGTACTAAAAGAATCGCTCAAAATGGAGTAGGGATAAACTAGTAGTTCTTACTTTAGTGCCATAGCGTCAAAAAGCATTCTTCTAGGCTATGGAAAGAAAGGGCGAAAGGGCTACTGAAAGAAAAAAAGGGCTGGGTACTTGAAAGAGGTTCCTTTCTGAAAAAAACGTCGAACGCATCTGTACATTTCTCTTGCCTCTTCAATTCTATTCAGGTGGGAAGAACGGCAGTTGCTGCTCCCTTTTCATTTAGTGCGTGCACGCGCTCATAATCGAAACGAGATTAGA